>OZ010610.1:30985751-31233251 GCA_963932145.1 Acanthosepion lycidas | reverse complement strand
TCATTTACTCAAACTTGTCAAGTATGATAACGGCTGATTTCCCCTGCTTCATTGCATTCAATCTATCTTGTTAGAGTTAAAATCTCTATACCCTCTTTCTTCATTTTGTGTACCCAGAACTGATTATTTCCAACAGTTTATCCACCGTTCCTAATCTCTTTAAATCTTCATCCTATCCCACATAATCTGTTCATGAGATTTAGAACATTTGCTGGTCGAACCGTATTTTTTTGTTGTTGATTTATTTATTAATCGAATATTAATTATTAGGTTGGTGCAAAAATAATGACGTAATAATGTCGTTTTTTGACGTTAAGAAATACGTCAAAAAACGACATTATTACGTCATTATTTTTTGCACCAACCTGATAAAAGTGTTTTTAATTTTTTTTATGTTTTTTATTTTTCGGAGTTGCTTTCATTTTATATTCGACAGTAAATAAAAAAATGTATAGACAATTTTAATAGGAGAATCTTATCTCCACTGATGATGAAAAATGCATATATCACTTTTCGACATAGTCTTCTTGCACGGTGATGCACTTCTGGTATCGTTCAGTGAGCTTCTTCATCACGACTGAAAAGACGTCTTTCGAAGTCACGTCTGCACTGCTTGCTTGTTTGGGCACTCAAACTCTAGAATGCCCTAAGTCATCATGCACTATGGTTTGTGCAGATCCATAGCTGATGCCCACGATTGCTGCCACTTGCCTGGTCAAGGCATCCACCATCTGGATGTGTTGTTCTTTGCACGGTGTTGATAGGCGACAAGATCGACTTTCATCATTTACACTTGTTCTTCCCCATTCATACACCTTTCATTGATTCCTGATGCATGCTCCATTCTGCGCCAACATCCTTCGATGGATTCCCTCAGGTTTAACTCCATCTGTCGACGGAAGTGCTGTTCCTCGATGATGCAATCGCTGAGTGGAATGGTCCATATGTCAGACCTCGTTGTTTCGTAACACTCGACTTAACCAACGATACCAGTAATCTCATGCGGGTGTGTCAGCATCTCACTGCTGTTTCTACTGTTTTTCAAAATTGCCACTCACCTAAAGAAGGCATGAGCGTACAACGGCCGAAAAGCCGTGAATATGGCAGTAAAGATGAGGACAAAAGTCCGAACAATGTAGTGTAAATAGTTACAATATCTCATCTCAGAAATATAGAAAAATATATATTTAAGGTATTCTACATTTATGAGTACACGATCAGGGATAGAGCCTATGTAAATATAAAAATGGACACTGATGTCAGCAGCGACCGACGACAGCCCGTTTCATGATTGAAAGCAATCTTCAGACCATGTCCTGGATATTGCGTTCAAGCATGAAACATACTGTCTCCGCTTGATGCTGACCATAGTGTCTGCTTATCTATCTATCTATGGGCATCTCGAGGCGGTGTAATCGTTAGCAAGCTTGTCTTGCTAAAACAATTACTAGTGAGTTCGATCCTCACTGGGCGCCCCCTAGTTTCGGCCTTGTGCCACATCTGAGCTAAGCTTAGAAAATCAATATCTATCTCTCTCTCTACATATATATATATATATATATATATATATATATATATATATGTGTGTGTGTGTGTGTGTGTGTGTGTGTGTGTGCTTGTGTGTCTATATATACCAAAATAGTTTTAATACTTTGCCATGTAGAATTCATGTATGTGGATGGATTCATGCATGGAATTCCAAGATGCACTGGTCTGATGCAGCGCATAAAGTAGATACGCACATATACAAATATTTATGTACGCATATATATACACAAAGTAGATAAAACGGATATTTCTATAATAGATAATTGTTATGTTTGCGTATATTTTGCTACTCTTTCCTTGCACACCAGTCTGAAACAGGCGATGGAGGAGATAAAATAAAAAAAAAATTATAATGGCGGAGGTTAGAAAGGAAATGGAGAAGCAAGATATAAAAGGAAGAAAATGCTAAAATGAAAGAAAATTTACAGTTGTATTATTTCACGTCTCACTTAGACTACATATTCATTTCGCTACTAAATATTAGGTTGGTGCAAAAATAATGACGTAATAATGTCGTTTTTTGACGTAATTTTAAGGTCAAAAAACGACATTATTACGTCATTATTTTTGCACCAACCTAATACCAGCACCTTTTAAGTATTTTTGAAGTTCTCTCTCTCTCTCTTTCTCTCTCTCCCTCTCTCTTTCTCTCTCTCCCTCTCTCTTTCTCTCTCTCTCTCCCTCTCTCTTTCTCTCTCTCCCTCTCTCTCTACGTCTCTCTCTCTCTCTCTCTCTCTATCTATCTATCTATCTATCTATCTCCCCCTCTCTTTCTGTTAATTACGAAAATGTCAATTGAGATACGACATTTCAGATACTTTCATATTTCAATTAGTGGCCGAGTGGTAAACACGTGCGATGACTACGAGACCTGAGTTCGAATCTTACCATGGTTGATTTGTCAGATTTTGTTAGATTTAACTTCTGGATAATATCAACCTGTGAAGATGATCCCAGCGTGTGGCACAGTTGGCAGGTAATTGAAACTCATACTCCTCAGATTGACCCAAGTCTTTTTGAATGAAAACTGGGTCAATGAAACTATTCAGAAGCCATCGATGGTTGTCAAAGTCAAAAATCACCATGACTCTGATGGTTTGATCGTACTCGCCTTGTTCAAACTGTTGATCATACCACAGATCATGCAACTATCAACCAGAAACTTTAACTAAGTCCACTCAGTATAGTTGCTGCATAAACCACAGCTCGGTCCTGGGGAGGTGTTGAAAAAACAAAAATATGACTGAGCAGGCATCAGTAACAACACAAAAGACAATGTGTACTCGGATATGAGTGGCCAGTTGTATTAGATATTTCATTTGAACAGAAACAAATTTTCTACAAATGAATCCCTTGGTTAAATCATATTCGTGAATTTTAGTGGAATCGATTTTACTTTTTATAAAATAAACTTGCGGAAATACTATCATTGGAGTGAAGAAAAAAGAGACCGCCACAAAGAGGAAGATATCAAGCGTTAGACGGACAACATTTTTTCTGCTTCATTGAAATCTGTAGCTTTTTCGTAACGCGGTATGGCGGGGGAAGTAATGATTCTTTTTTAATTATTGGAGAAAAGAATGCAATTTTTAACAAATGAATTTCACGAAATCGATGGGAAATATTCACTTCTCCATATTCACTTCCCCATATTCACTTCTCCATATTCACTTTTCCATATTCACTTCCCCATATTCACTTCTCCATATTCACTTCTCCATATTCACTTGCCAATATTCACTTCTCCATATGCACTTCCCCATATTTACTTCTCCATATTCACTTCCCCATATTCACTTCTCCAAATTTACTTCCCCATATTCACTTCCCAATATTCACTTCTGCATATTTAGTTCTCCATATTCACTTCTCCATATTCACTTCTCCATATTCACTTCCCGATATTCACTTCTCCATATTCACTTCTCCATATTCACTTTTCCATATTCACTTCCCCATATTCACTTCTCCATATGCACTTCTCCATATTCACTTGCCAATATTCACTTCTCCATATGCACTTCCCCATATTTACTTCTCCATATTCACTTCCCCATATTCACTTCTCCAAATTTACTTCCCCATATTCACTTCCCAATATTCACTTCTGCATATTTAGTTCTCCATATTCACTTCTCCATATTCACTTCTCCATATTCACTTCCCGATATTCACTTCTCCATATTCACTTCCCCATATTCACTTCTCCATATTCACTTTCCGATATTCACTTCCACATATTCACTTCTCCATATTCACTTCTCCATATTCACTTCCCAATATTCACTTCTCCATATTCACTTCCCCATATACACTTCCCCATATTCACTTCTCCATATTCACTTCTCCATATTCACTTTTCCATATTCACTTCCCCATATTCACTTCTTCATATTCACTTCCCCATATTCACTTCCCCATATTCACCTCCCCATATTCACTTCTCCATATTCCCTTCTCCATATTCTTTTCCCCATATTCACCTCCCCATATTCACTTCTCCATATTCACTTCCCCATATTCACTTCTCCATATTCACTTCCCCATATTCACATCCCCATATTCACTTCCCCATATTCACTTCTCCATATTCACTTCTCCATATTCACTTCCCCATATTCACTTTTCCATACTCACTTCTCCATATTCACTTCCCCATATTCACATCCCTATATTCACTTCCCCATATTCACTTCCCCAAATTCACTTCCCCATATTCACTTCTTCATATTCACTTTTCCATATTCACTTCCCCATATGCACTTCTCCATATTCACTTCTCCATATTTACTTCCCCAAATTCACTTCCCCATATTCACTTCCCGATATTCACTTCCCCATAATCACTTCTCCATATTCACTTCTCCATATTCACTTCCCCATATTCACTTCTCCATATGTACTTCTCCATATTCACTTCCCCATATTCACTTCCCCATATTCACTTCTCCATATTCACTTCCCCATATTCACTTCCCCATATTCACTTCCCCATATTCACTTCTCCATATTCACTTCCCCATATTCACTTCCCCATATACACTTCCCCATATACACTTCCCCATATACACTTCCCCATATTCACTTCTCCATATTCACTTCTCCATATTCACTTCTCCATATTCACTTCTCCATATTCACTTCCCCATATTCACTTCCCCATATTCACTTCTCCATATTCACTACCCCATATTCACTTCCCCATATTCACTTCCCCATATTCACTTCTCCATATTCACTTCCCCATATTCACTTCTCCATATACACTTCCCCATATTCACTTCCCCATATTCACTTCTCCATATTCACTACCCCATATTCACTTCCCCATATTCACTTCCCCATATTCACTTCTCCATATTCACTTCCCCATTTTCACTTCTCCATATTCACTTCCCCATATTCACTTCCCCATAATCACTTCCCCATATTCACTTCCCCATATTCACTTCCCCATATACACTTCCCCATATACACTTCCCCATATACACTTCCCCATATTCACTTCTCCATATTCACTTCTCCATATTCACTTCTCCATATTCACTTTTCCATATTCACTTCTCCATATTCACTTCCCCATATTCACTTCCCCATATTCACTTTCGCATATTCACTTCCCCATATTCACTTCCCCATATTCACTTCTCCATATTCACTTCTCCATATTCACTTCCCCATATTCACTTCCCCATATTCACTTTCGCATATTCACTTCCCCATATTCACTTCTCCATATTCACTTCTCCATATTCACTTCCCCATATTCACTTCCCCATATTAACTTTCGCATATTCACTTCCCCATATTCACTTCTCCATATTCACTTCTCCATATTCACTTCCCCATATTCACTTTCGCATATTCACTTCCCCATATTCACTTCCCCATATTCACTTCTCCATATTCACTTCTCCATATTCACTTTCGCATATTCACTTCTCCATATTCACTTCCCCATATTCACTTCTCCATATTCACTTCCCCATATTCACTTCCCCATAATCACTTCCCCATATTCACTTCTCCATATTCACTTCCCCATATTCACTTCCCCATATTCACTTCTCTATATTCACTTTCGCATATTCAATTCTCCATATTCACTTCTCCATATGTACTTCTCCATATTCACTTCCCCATATTCACTTCCCCATATTCACTTCTCCATATTCACTTCCCCATATTCACTTCTCCATATTCACTTCTCCATATTCACTTCTCCATATTCACTTCTCCATATGTACTTCTCCATATTCACTTCCCCATATTCACTTCCCCATATTCACTTCTCCATATTCACTTCTCCATATTCACTTCTCCATATTCACTTCTCCATATTCACTTCTCCATATTCACTTCTCCATATTCACTTCCCCATATTCACTTTTCCATATTCACTTCTGCATATTTAGTTCTCCATATTCACTTCCCCATATTTACTTCTCCATATTTATTTCCCCATATTCACTTCCCCATATTCACTTCCCCATATTCACTTCTCCATATTCACTTCCCCATATTCACTTCTCCATATACACTTCCCCATATTCACTTCCCCATATTCACTTCCCCATATTCACTTCCCCATATTCACTTCTCCATATTCACTTCCCCATTTTCACTTCTCCATATTCACTTCCCCATATTCACTTCCCCATAATCACTTCCCCATATTCACTTCCCCATATTCACTTCCCCATATACACTTCCCCATATACACTTCCCCATATTCACTTCTCCATATTCACTTCCCCATATTCACTTCTCCATATTCACTTTCGCATATTCACTTCCCCATATTCACTTCCCCATATTCACTTCTCCATATTCACTTCTCCATATTCACTTCCCCATATTCACTTCCCCATATTAACTTTCGCATATTCACTTCCCCATATTCACTTCTCCATATTCACTTCTCCATATTCACTTCCCCATATTCACTTTCGCATATTCACTTCCCCATATTCACTTCCCCATATTCACTTCTCCATATTCACTTCTCCATATTCACTTCCCCATATTCACTTCCCCATATTCACTTCTCCATATTCACTTCCCCATTTTCACTTCTCCATATTCACTTCCCCATATTCACTTCCCCATAATCACTTCCCCATATTCACTTCCCCATATTCACTTCCCCATATACACTTCCCCATATACACTTCCCCATATTCACTTCTCCATATTCACTTCTCCATATTCACTTCCCCATATTCACTTCCCCATATTCACTTTCGCATATTCACTTCCCCATATTCACTTCCCCATATTCACTTCTCCATATTCACTTCTCCATATTCACTTCCCCATATTCACTTCCCCATATTAACTTTCGCATATTCACTTCCCCATATTCACTTCTCCATATTCACTTCTCCATATTCACTTCCCCATATTCACTTTCGCATATTCACTTCCCCATATTCACTTCCCCATATTCACTTCTCCATATTCACTTCTCCATATTCACTTTCGCATATTCACTTCTCCATATTCACTTCCCCATATTCACTTCTCCATATTCACTTCCCCATATTCACTTCCCTATAATCACTTCCCCATATTCACTTCTCCATATTCACTTCCCCATATTCACTTCCCCATAATCACTTCCCCATATTCACTTCTCCATATTCACTTCCCCATATTCACTTCTCCATATTCACTTCCCCATATTCACTTTTCCATATTCACTTCCCCATATTTACTTCTCCATATTCACTTCCCCATATTCACTTCTCCATATTCACTTCTCCATATTCACTTCCCCATATTCACTTCCCCATAATCACTTCCCCATATTCACTTCTCCATATTCACTTCCCCATATTCACTTCCCCATAATCACTTCCCCATATTCACTTCTCCATATTCACTTCCCCATATTCACTTCTCCATATTCACTTCTCCATATGTACTTCCCCATAATCACTTCCCCATATTCACTTCTCCATATTCACTTCCCCATATTCACTTCTCCATATTCACTTCTCCATATTCACTTTTCCATATTCACTTCCCCATATTTACTTCTCCATATTCACTTCCCCATATTCACTTCTCCATATTCACTTCTCCATATTCACTTCCCCATATTCACTTCTCCATATTCACTTCTCCATATTCTTTTCCCCATATTCACTTTCGCATATTCACTTCTCCATATTCACTTCCCCATATTCACTTTTCCATATTCACTTCCCCATATTTACTTCTCCATATTCACTTCCCCATATTCACTTCCCCATATACACTTCTACATATTCACTTCTCCATATTCACTTCCCCATATTCACTTCCCCATATTCACTTCTCCATATTCACTTCTCCATATTCAGCAGGTATTGCACGTTCAAATTAGCATTTATTTATAAAAGTCTCTTGATGTAAAAATGCCAGTTCCTTGTAAGACTATAAAATGTTAGCTTGAACAGTTTCTGCTGAGAAAAAAATGGCATTATGAAGTTGCCTGAAATGGTAGAAGATTGTAGAACAAAGCATTAATATGATGAATAATGTCAGAAATTTCAAGAACTGTTTTATTTTCACTTAAGAAACTGAACGAACATTTTACGTAACTCAATATGTGTGCGCAGAGTTATTTATGAGGTGTGCCGGTGCGTGAATGTATACGTGTATATCTTTAGAGAGGTGGGAAAGGTTATATTTTAATACGGACGAATAGTGAGGTGGGGAGAAAAGGGGAGGTCACTGATTGTAGTGACAAAGAAAACAAATAAGAATAAGGAGAAAAATAATAAACAGAAGTGTGTCTGAAGGAAGAGAACATGAAAGGGGAATTGTTGCAGAGAGAAATATATGGCGGTGGTTTTCGGGTCTAGTGCTAGGGAAATTTAAATAGTTAAACCTAATAGTATAACAACGTATGGAATGCAAACTGGAATAAATTTAATTGATTTTGGAGTTCGGTTAGAAGGAGAGAAATGTTGAAATGAAAATAAATGGAAACTTTTGGATTTGAGAAAGTATAAGAAAAATGATGAGTATCTTTCGATTACCATAAATAATAAACGACTTCGATAAGACAAGAAAGGAAGGTAGAAAAAATGAGTGCGGAGAACAGCGTGAATTTAAAATAGAAAGCTACGGGGCAGTTTTCAGTTGACTTGAACATGTACGGCAAATTGAAATAGATACAAAGATATAATATAATAAAATGATACAGGCTGAGATATACACAGAAAACAAAAAGAGAAAGATTTTGAAAGAATACAGCTCTACATACATATATATATGGAAGGCTGATGAAATATTTTCGCCCAACACACTTGCCAAAACCTGACCAAATCAGATTTCTTTGGGAGGATTACTTGGTCATTTCAATAACTGATAGCTTTCTCGGTATAAAATAAGATAACTGATTCAAAGGCTGGAAACGTTAAAATGAAAATTAAGTTTACTGTTATTTTAAAAAAGTTCAGTCTGATTATTTGCGCGAAATTTTTGGTATTCAAATACACACACACATGCACGGACGTGCGCTCACTCTCTCTCTATCTTTCTCTGTCTGTCTGTCTGTCTGTCTGTCTCTCTCACACACACACACATATATATATATATATATGTATATATAATATTAATAAAAATAAGCAATTCTTAAAATGTTTCTGCTGTGTATGCACACTAGAAAGGAAAAGTGCTCCATACCATAAAAATGGCCGAGCCTTACTAAATTATGAATTTTTGATGCACAGTAACCGATCATTACTGTCAGTTTCATGTTTTTGCACAATCGTCAGGCGGACGGCAACTGTAGTAACAAAACGGGGATTTTTATTCCCTCAGGCAAGTCTGAGATGAAAAAATATGTTTGGTGCGTGCATATCATGCACACGCGAACCAAACTTACCTGGAAGAGGGAAAACACACAATCAGACTAAGTAAACAAACAACACTTATGAAGTGTCTGAAAACAATAACACGGGTCGATCCAAGCATTGTGAGTCAAATTAAGTAGATAGAACTGTTCAGAAGATGTCTATAGTTCTGCTTGCACAAAGTCCGAAGTCATCGTGGCCGAAGCTTTGAATGTTCTGGCCTTGTCTGAACTGTTAAGAACGCAAGATTTTGCGCTTTCATCCAGAAAATAAAAATCCCGCTGAAAAAAATCCTGCTGTTCTGTGGGTGTTGAACGAACATAAATGTACCTGAGCAGGTGTCTGTAATGCACGCGTGTGTATGAATATGTGCTAGAAAGAGAGAGACAAAAATTAAACCGGCAGTAAAAGTCAATAATGAGAGAAAAATCTGTGTATTACACTGCGAGGAGAAAGAAAAAGTAAACCAATAAAAATGAGAGGGAACTGGAGAAAAGGGAAATTACATGAAATAGAGAGAGAGAAAGAGAGAGAGAGAGAGAGAGAGAGAGAGAGAGACAGACAGACAAACAGACATACAGACAGATAGTTGACAAAACACAGAGGGGAAATAACCGAGGACTAGGATGGCAAATCTTTGGAAATAATGAAGAAGGCAGTGAAGGGTTCAAGTTAGGATTGGAGGAAAGAGAAAGTGGATTAACAACTAACCATTGAAGAATCCGATCGATAAATTTGCTACACGAAAAGGCTAGTAACATCCTCAGAAACTTGCATGAACGCTGTTGCATATGGGCCTAAATATGTAACGCATTCGTACTTTGTGTCGTGTTGAACATAACATTTAGTCATTCTAAGTTCATAAATGCATTGAAAGTGGTAGCTAATTTGGTGGTACGAACTTAGACTAATTGAAATAAAGAATATTGAATGGAACAGGCAAAATCGAGTGAAAATCTCTAGAAGGTAACACAGAGAGTGAATATAATCTGAATGGAAATTGCGATTACGGAAAGAGTATGAAAGAAAGGTGTAAAGAAAATAAAAATACGAATTTGACTAAATACTGAGAAGTGGGGGGGATGGGGGAGGGAAAAGATTAAAGAAGTACAATAATTATTGAGACATGGTGTCTCGTAGATGCGAATGTTGCTGGCAGGATTCCTCAAAGATAAAATCTACTTGCAACTTCCTGAAAACGATTTACTTCCCGATGAGCAAAAGGGGAGTTGAAAAGTTTCACGAGATACGAAGAACCAAACTGACAAAGCCATTCTTAAAAATTGCAAACTTGTATATAGCAAGTCCTACCATATGGTACCTAGAACCATAAATTTATGGACATGTTTAGTGTGGCAAAGAACATTGTAATAATGATACGGAGAATAGCATTAACACGAGAAGAACCAAAACTTGGCCAAGTACAAATAAAGCTTTGGGATTTTTCAGGGCGACTGACTTTCCCCGTTGTTATTTGTAATTATGTTGTAATTAATTCTAATTCTCAATAAAACGAAAGTTTATGACAGACTCTCAATAGTTCTAGGTATGATGATAAATTACATCCGGCAGCAAGGCCTCTGATCGAGAGAGTGGAGGTTTTGAGAAGCGTGAAACCACCTCTTAACTGCTGTTGTTCCCAGGTCCAGTCTGACCCATATTGATAGCACCTGTTAAGGACCCAGCTTGAGAAAATAGTAAATTTCCAAACAAAAAGACAAAACACCATGAAAGTATAAAATTACATTTCTATAGTAAAATTAACAGCAATACATTTTTATATAAAGTTACCAATAATACGTATTTATACTTAAATTATCAACGATACATTTTTAAAGCAAAATAACCAGCAATACATTTTATAGTAAAATAACCAGCAATACATTTTGTAGTAGAATTATCAATAATACATTTTATCTGTAGTTGAAGGCATACAATTGCCTTCAAGTATGCATGCGAGTGGTTTGATTACTGTATTTGCCCATTTCGTAATAAGACAATGTGTATGTATGGAGAGGGAATATATATATATATCTATATCTGTGTCCTAGATAAATATGTTTATTACAATAATAGTTATATTTAGTCCTGAAACTATTTACTTAAAAAATTAAAGATTTAAGTTAATAACAAAATTTTTTTTCAGACATCGAATTTTCTATCAAACATTGTAAACTATCTTTTACATAATTTTGTTAAAACAAAATTATAACAACTCCATCTCTCTTTCCCCCTCCCCCTATCTCTCTCTTTACCATAAGACTCACTTGTATACATTTTCTACAATTCATTTCCGTTTTATTAACCATCTAAAGAGGTCAAGGTTCTGTCACTCCTCCTACTCCAATATAAAACATACTTAAGAGAGATATAAAATTAACCCCTCCTATTACTTTATATTGTCTCTTTAACTACCACTCTCAACCCCCTCTATTAAATTACAAAAATTACACTACCCACCAGTTTCTAATCCCATTTTTCCTCTCAATTCGTTGTTGGAGTTTTTACCTGATGATCCTGAATCCTTAAAAAAGGATTTAGGTGAAATAAATTATCGTAATGGTACCTTAAAGTGGTTTGTTTTTCATTGCATTTATATATATATATATATATATATATATATATATATATATATATATATATATATATATATACGCATGCTGACAAAAACGCAAGAAAATGGAAATAGATGTAAGAACAAACAGGAATCATTAAAAGATAAGAATGCCGATAACTCCTTCACCATTTCTCGAACCAAACTTAATTGTTTTATAACCCTTCACACAGAACTTTTCACTGACAATTCATGAAGACATTTGGGTCACTAACACACAAAAAAGGAGAGTGTCTTATATCCAGAATATTTAACATCGAAAAAAATTAATTATTTTTAATAATATGTGGAAATCTCTAGGCTTTGCCTGATGAAGGTCGCGAGACCGGAAACACATGTAGCAAAATTATGGAAAATAAAGCATAATATTTAAAAAAAACACACATTACAACCAAAAACGTTGTCGGTTTCTCTCTTCCTTTTAATATATATATATATATATATATATATATATATATATATATATATATATATATATATATATATAACTAAATTTTCGGCATTAGGTCGATATTTCGCTAAACAAAATCAATCAATAAATCACAAACTCTCAAAAGATCAGAAATACCCTATTAAACACTTGCTATTGATGAATAATCTTTTGTATGTTGCTAATAATTACCAGTTGAACTCATTCATAAACACCGTTAGGATCTGCTCCCAGCGTTTGAACTGTACTGCTAATGTAGAAAGGATACACATGGATAGAGTTTCTCTATGGGGAATCCATGAAGGGTATATACAGTGGTAGTTATGAATACTTAGGAGTTCATAACGAGATGACATCACGGACGCGAAGCTATTTAAATCTAAAATGAATGGTAGCAATTTGGTTTCTGATATCAATGCTTGGGCAGTTGGGGTTGTGAAGTATCGTGTAGACATTGTCGAATGGATGAAAATTGGGTCGAAAGACAAGCAAGTTAATAACCATAACAGTTGATTACATGCTAGGAGTAATGTAGTTCTATTTACCCCTTAAAAGAGGACTCAGAAAGGGGGCAGAAGAGTCTGTACGATCAGAGTATAAGTCCTTGCATAAGTATTGACAGGTTAGTCAGAAATGCATGTTAAAGACTACTGAATTAAAAGGCCATTGGGGAGGTAGAAAATTTGGTGAATTACAGGAAAAGATCTATGATGAGAAAATCGGTGCATAGAAAGAAAACGCTTTACACGGACGTTTGCACAAGAAAGCCAACGAGTGGATGATCCGGAATCATGGAGATGGTAAAGGAATGGATTTTTGAAGTACACCGAATTGCTGATCTGTGCAGCGCAAGAGCAGGTTTTAAGAGCACATTCCATAAAGTTATTGATAAAACATTTTGTACAGGTTTTATGGGATACTTACTCAAATTGTGCAACACATTGTTCATATTTGCCCTCAGCTGACATAAAAGGAGTACAGACGAAGCCATAAAGCACCCCCAGAATTCATTGGGAATTAAGCAGGAATCCACAAACATTCAGCACCGTCAGTAACTAAGAATGCCTTGAATGAGAAGCACTTGGAGAGTAATGCCTTGAATGACAAGCACTTGGAGAGTAATGCCTTGAATGGCAAGCACTTGGAGAGTAAGGCCTTGAATGGCAAGCACTTGGAGAGTAATGCCTTGAGTGGCAAGCACTTGGAGAGTAATGCCTTGAATGTCAAGCACTTGGAGAGTAATGCCTTGAATGGCAAGCACTTGGAGAGTAATGCCTTGAATGACAAGCACTTGGAGAGTAATGCCTTGAATGGTAAGCACTTGGAGAGTAATGCCTTGAATGGCAAGAACTTGGAGAGTAATGCCTTGAATGACAAGCACTTGAAGAGTAATGCCTTGAATGGCAAGCACTTGGAGAGTAATGCCTTGAATGACAAGCACTTGGAGAGTAATGCCTTGAATGGTAAGCACTTGGAGAGTAATGCCTTGAATGGCAAGAACTTGGAGAGTAATGCCTTGAATGACAAGCACTTGGAGAGTAATGCCTTGAATGCCAAGCACTTGGAGAGTAATGCCTTGAATGACAAGCACTTGGAGAGTAATGCCTTGAATGGTAAGCACTTGGAGAGTAATGCCTTGAATGGCAAGAACTTGGAGAGTAATGCCTTGAATGACAAGCACTTGGAGAGTAATGCCTTGAATGGCAAGCACTTGGAGAGTAATGCCTTGAATGACAAGCACTTGGAGAGCAATCGCTGTGATATCACACATGTAAACAAGAGAAGCCATGAATGGATCCTGATATACGTTGCGATAAGAACACCGTAAAGCTGCAGCAAGCAAAATATAGAGGTACAAAGAACTGATAAGGAAAATCGGGGAAATATACCAGACAGCATCACAAGTTCTTCCTTTTGTAGTTGGCACACTTGTGAATATCACCGAAAATTTCTTTAACTTACAAGACACCTTGGCTATATCTTACATCATTGTGAGTGCGCAAGTGGCAACGGTGTTTGGAAAAACTCATCTGCTAAGGAAAGGTTTTCGTCGCCGAGCTTTGGATAGGAACAGAAATATGAAGAAATGACCATTCGGAAAGAATCTCAAAATAATAATAATAATAATAATAATAATAATAATAATAATAATAATTAAAGTTTGATTATTATCACACTGATTGGCGTCAGCAAGTTGAACATTTTAATCTTTGGCCAATGCCACTCTGAGTTCGCTTTTCAGTATGTTAGCTTCGTGAACTTTCATACAATTTGAAATTATATTTTTCTTTTCTTTTTAATTTTATTTTAAGTCTCTTTGACATTATTGTTGTTTAATTTTTTAAAAAGATTTTTTGTGATAACCCCCAGTGTATGCCAACCTCTGACCTTTCATCTGGTGGTGTTCATTGCGACTTATACTAACTTAAAACTTATTATAGTCAATACCATTTCTATATTCTTATGTTACCTACCTGAATACAGCCATTAGGTGATGAAATCTTGAACACTGGACATCTGAAAATAACACCCCACTCTATTTCATGATTAGGACGAGCTCTTTAGCCTTGGTCAACAGTCGTACTAGAGCTGGTATCTTGAACAAAATCACTCCTTGGTGGTCAAGGATAAATCGCAAAACCCCTAAAGAAAAAAAATCAACAATCTCAACAGTTACAAGCAAGTAATCATACCGGATCGGTCGTCACCCGGATCAACAAGTCTGGGGCTGAAAAATCTCTCACTGGAACAAACTCTTCCAACAACGATGAGACACTTGGTCACCGAACCCGAACTATCTCCAGCCTTGGACCAAATGACAGTGCCAAATCAATTACTAAAAAGAAAGCGAACAAAATGGACTCGTGAAGAGTGTCAACAAGTCATGGCATCCCTTTTCACTGCATTCGAAGATCCACTAAAGAACATTACGGATCAGATATACCAAATATGGAGAAGTATGGTAAGAAATGGAATAAGACCCTATCTCAAGGCAAACATGCTGGCCAATGTCCACAGGGATATCGTGCGAAATAAAAAGCTCTCAAATACAGAAATAGATTAGATAAAACTAAATATAACACATAATATAATAACTCATCACTCAAACAATAAAGAGATGAGAGTGAAAATAAATAATATGGCGGAGGATGAGGTAAAAATTAAAATAAATGCGATACGAAATAATAATCTCTCAAGAAATAAAACCGAAGAATCTTCCTGCGACATAAACTGAAGTTATTCAGATTATGTCACTGAAGATGAGTCAAACGACATTAAGGCAGATTTTCTTGAAAACGACTGAGGTGAAATCACCGAAGCGAAAAACATGATTCAAGTACTCGGCTGAGTAACTCGTACATAAATGTCAGGCAGAGACCAGCTACCAAAAATTCATAAAACAAAATCCAATAAACGTATTCTTCAAATATACAACGCTGCCCTGTAAAGACTGTTAACGGACAAATCTCTGGGAAACATCACAGAAGTAAATAATGTCATATACACAACAACTTCAGCAGATACTGGGAAGCTATGTGTCATGACAATGAAAAGATCAAACGCTAGACAAAAGAGCTGGCTTAAAATGCAAAATTGAAGCGAGCAATAAAGGAAATCAGATATCGATTCTAGATGAGATCTCAAGAAATCCAAATGTCGAAACACGCAGATGCAGGAAGATTAAGCGTAGATATAAAATTAATTTACTAAATGACATTCCATCAATCAAGGAAATAAAAAAATAGAAACTGCAGCTAAAAGCACAGAGAACAAGACGATACGAAAAGCGTTGTAGGTTCTATCGCCAAAATAATATATTCCAAACGGGCCTTCAGAAAATTTACAGGGAAATTGGAAAAGCTGTTATACATGTCAAAAAGCCACCATCTATTGAAAAAGTGCAGAGATTTTGGGAGAATATTTGGAGCAGCCCAAGGAAATATAACCTCAATGCATAATGGAACCAATGAGTGAAGGATGATGGATAAACCTCTGCAAGAATGGGAAAATATAACCAAGAATAATGTTAGGCAAGCTCTAATGAAATCTCAAAAATGGAAATCCTCAGGAAATGACAATGTACCCAATTTTTGGCTCTATAATCTGTCAAGAATCCATAAAATCCTTGCACAAACTTTATCAATATACTTAAACACATCATGGGAATGTCAACAATCACATTATACCTAAATCCCACCAGAGGCACAGCCACTACCAACAACCTGAATATCCGACGAGGAATATTTCAAGGCGACTCCTTGTCACTCCTTCTGATTTGTCTGTCCTTAATCCCTCTTATGCATGAACTAAACTACAATAACTATGGATACAAAGTAAACAAGAAAGTATTTAATCACCTATTCTACATGATCTCAAACTTTATGCCACAGGCGATAATGAGTTAAAGGTCTTCTCAATACGGCAAAATGTTTCAGTGCCTACATGGGTATGGATGTCTGATTAGATAAATATGCAAAAGTAACATTCAAGAAAGGGGGGATTACTGAAACATAATCAATAAATCTAGATTTTGCCACAAAGATTAGAAAACTGGAACAAGAAGAAGCCTATAGGTATCTAAGAATTAGCGAAGGAGATGGAATACAGAATACTAAAATGAAGGAGAGAGTAAAACAAAAAAAATCTACAGACGTGTAAAGCTGGTATTGAATAACGAGTTGAATTCAAAAAACAGAATATCAGCCATAAACACTTTGGTTGTCTCTCTGGTGCAGTACAATTTCAACATCCTTAATTGGACCATAGCTGACATTAAACAAATGGACGCAAAAGCGAGAAAGCTTCTTACTTGTCATTGCATGCATCATTCCAGGGCTTATCGTCTGTATATGCCCAAGGATTAGTTCGACTAGAACTGTTTTACAAAACTACAATCGACCTTCAAAGATATTTGGAAACTACAGAAGACTCGATTATGATCTGTGTCAAAGTACATGAAGTAAAAAAAAAAAAAATTTACTCAGTATTAAAGTAAAAAAGGAAGCCAACAAGTTCAAAATGATGTTTCAAGTGGGGTGCAAAATGCAAGTAAAACATAATACACCTAATGTAGCTGCAAAAACCTTTAAAAAAAGCAAAGGCAAATGTAATCGACCAAATACAGAACCGATGACCAGATAAACCTCTTCACGATCAATATTCTGCCCGTCGCAAACAAGCTGATGTAGACAAACACTGTACCCATCAGTGGCTACGGAGTTCAGGGTTAAAAGCTGAAACTGAATGTTTTAATCTTGCTACACAGGATCAATGTTTGCTAATTATAAATTACCAAACGCAGATACTGAAAAATTATATCAAATCAAAATGCAGATTGTGTGATAAATATTCAGAAACAATTGACCATTTTGTATCAAGTTGCATGGTATTGGCAGCCACTGAATATAAAACCCGGCATGACAGAGTGAATCAATATCTGTATTGGAAAATCTGCAACTTTTACGGAAAGGAAACTGGAAGAAATTGGTATGAGCACCACCCAAACCCGGTTACGGAGACAGGACCTGTAACAAATTTATGGGACTTTACAATACATACAAACAGAACAATCAAAGCTAATCGTAGACCGCAAAAACAAACTGTGTCTTCTTATTGAAATAGCAGTCCCTGCAGATTGTAATGTAACTTTGAAGAGCTTCAAAAAAAAAAAAAAAAAAAACCCAGAAAACCAAAAAACAAAGTACAAGGACCTTGAAATCGAAATCTCAAAAATGTGGCGCACGAGGACATCAACAACTCCATTTGGAACCCTCATATTGATTTGAAAAGATTCCAATAGACTCATTGAAAGGATTCCTGGTAGCCCAGGCCTGAAAGAAATTAAAAAAAATGTACTTACAAATAGAGCCCACACCTTATGAAGGGCTTTATTTCTGTAAAATATGTGTGATCTTGGGTGTCTGTTTCCTCAGAAATTCCCATAGGTTGGGAACGGGAGTAAAATTAGTATACACCAGAAATGAAAGGAAATAGAATAATAATAATAATAATAATAATAATAATAATAATAATAATAATAAGAAGAAGAAGAAGAAGAAGAAGAAGAAGAAGAAAAATGTTGTAAAGAAAAACAGAAAATACACATCAAATATGAAAGAAAAAAACAAAGACTAAGGAAGAAAAAGTGAAAAAGAAGTTTGAGAAGAAGTTGGGAGAAAAGTCGAAATATAAGAGAAAGAAAAATAGAAAAGAAGAGTGAGAAGGTAAAAGGAAAGAAAAGAGAACAAAAATAAAGAACAAAAAGCAAAAAAACAAAAACAAAACATAAATATGTTTTCTCATGCGAGTGCACTTACCATTTTTTTCTTACAAACATTTACATATAAACTCTTTAGCAACTAGAACAACAGTTAAAACGAATGGGATTGCAGACAAAAGTGATGGACGGCGTATTATAAGTTCCTGGTTCGAACAAAATGACCTTTGAATTAATAAATAAATTAAAGAAGGAAAATCCAGACATAATGAAATGATCATGAGAGTTCCAAGAGGAGGAATTTATGTAAGACGTGCGAGCGCGCGCACACACACACACACACACACAGGTTTACGGATGTATCACGTTGAAACAGCTGTTCTCGTACAAGCAACAAAGTTAAGCAATGTTGAGCCTAGTCAGTACGTAGACGAGTGACCGCTGGAGAATAACAAGTGCTATAAGCTTAGATGTGCGGATGGTGTAATGGATAAGGGATCAAAATTAGAAATCAGGGATCCGAGTTCCAATTCCAGTCGTGTTTGTTATATTCATTTACAAGTAAATACCGTTGGGAAAGGTATAAATACACGTCTATTTCTTCAAGCTAATGACTCATTAGTAGGACATGTATCAGTGAATTTTTATCTTAAAAAAATCTTACATTCTGAACCTTGGAAGGGTTGATAAGCCATAAAAAATCACACACACATTATGCATTGATGCTAAATGAAAGTTAGAGTCGTAAAAGCTTTATCCTATAATTACATAGCATTATATAAATAAAGATACTCTCAATACATATATTTGTGCATACGCACTCAGATAAAATCAGTCATACGAATACACATCTGCGGAGTGATATACAATCGAAAACGGCAATAAACAGTCCCAAATAACGACACTTTCGTGAAAATCCCCCTCACGATTTGGCGGGAAACACACTAACCGGAAATAATTATTTTGGGATTTCCGTTGAAAGAAATAAAAACATTGGAAATCCAAAAATATAATTATGGCGATGTTATGATTGCAGTGATAAAGATGAGTTTTCGAAAGACTGAATCAATTCAACATCGA
Source organism: Acanthosepion lycidas (assembly GCA_963932145.1). Taxonomy (NCBI): domain Eukaryota; kingdom Metazoa; phylum Mollusca; class Cephalopoda; order Sepiida; family Sepiidae; genus Acanthosepion; species Acanthosepion lycidas. Next base: position 31,213,515 of record OZ010610.1, on the reverse strand, counting down.
TAAAGATTAAAAAAGAATGTAGAAAATAATAAAGAGAATAAAAGAAAAAAGAAAGATAGATTGGTGGGAGTAGGAATTGGGAAGTGAAGAAAATAGAGAAGGATAAGCCTAAAGAAATACAAAGGTAGAAAGAGGACAAAAATAACAGATTGCATAGGGAGGATGAGAAGGAGAAAGTGGAGAATGAAAAAAGCAAATAGATTACGGAATAAATAGCTGCAAGGTGTAGTCTGAGAAGAATATATTTCAAGCACTAATGTAGAGACTACAACCGTCACTACTAATGTAGATACTACTACCATCGCCAGAAAAAAACAACAACAAAAAAACAACGTGAATTTGAATTCGATTTAAGAAATAAACACCACGTCAATTGACAGGTTATTTTTACATATTCGGCTAATTGTGTATGCTTGTAAAATCATCAATATGCAAGCAGTATAAATAAGAAGAGAGGAAATGAGTAAAAAAGCTAAAACGTCTTCCAAGACAGCATTTTTCATAATGATTTAGAAAAAGAAAAAAGCGGCAGTCTTCGGAAGTCGGTAATCACGATTGTTCATTTTCAGTTGTTCAAGTGTCCAGCTTTTCCTCAGGTTGCTCTCATTTGATTGGCAAGTATGCGTTATCATTTGCTGCCATCGCTCTGACCTCTCAATGGCTGGATAAGCGCCAGGAATATTCCATTTGAAAAGCTTTCAAGAGCGACCAGTCAGTCACCTGGAGATGATCTCTCCACCTGACGCATGTAAACTGCAATCCACTTCATGGACTGTCGCCAAAATGTCCGGCTTACAAATTGCACGAAGATTGCCTCTCTTCCGCTTTGGCATCTGAAACACAAAAACCTACCAAGTTTGTTTAAAAACGAAAACAATAAGGAAAAACGACTTTCTAGTTTCATTACATGACGGCTTGTTTATACACTACACATTTTCATACATCATTTGTAAATAACTTGGATAAAAATGAAAATTATTCTTTGATTTATAAACAAAGAAGATGTAAGTTTTATGATTATTTCCTATTTGATCTCATTAACAACAATCGTTTCAATATTTTCCACTTAATATCTAAAAAGTGGAATTATGAATAAACTACCAAAACAAATGAAACAGGAAAAGGGGATTAAGGCTGGACTTGATAATCTTTTGTGAACAAAATAGAAAGAGTTCTGTTTCGAATATACACATACGCACACACGCGCACTCACACACACACACTCTGTCGCTCTCTGTCACACACACACATTCTGTCTCTCTCTGTCACACACACACACATATATATAAGAGGTGCAGTCCAAAAGTTCTGAGATATTTTAGGAGAGACGTTTATTAATTTCAAAGCATTACCAACCTCTAACCTCCTTCAATACACTTGTAGCGCTTCAGTCACATCGTGAAGATCCCATAGAATTTATCCAAAGTGAAGTTGTCCAGGACCGTTGTCACAGCCTCCTTCATCATCTCAATGCATTTAAAGCGACTGCCCCTAAGGTTGTCCTTCAAATTGTGGAAGAACCAAAAATCACAGAGAGCGAGGTCCGGAGTGTAAGGAAAGCGAGGGAGAGTTTTGATGCCCCACCACTGTCAACATAAAACTTTATTGCATAGTAAGCTACCAAAATGTCTTCACCTCCGGATTGCATTCTTAAAACTAGTCAGCTGGGACAAGCAGTGATTAGTAGGGTGTGTTCAAAGAGCTATTGCAGCTGTCTCTATCATTCTGCAATAACAAAATTTGGTAGATCAGCTTATTAGATACATAGTAATGATATACTGAAATTACAATAATCTAGGAAAGTTATAACTGCCACTCTTAAAGAAGTCTAAAAGATTCTATAATGCGCGCTTCGTCTATATATATATATATATATATATATATGTATTATTAATAGAAATCTTATATATATATATATATATATATATATATATATGTATGTATTATTAATAGAAATCTTATAAGTATAAAAAACTATACTCGCTCGGAAAACTTTCGGTGTTTTGATTTGCAAATAAACAACCCAATTCCCTGACGATACGCTTAGGTGAAATCTTGGTAGGTTTATCTGGCTCTCTAGGTTTAACTATATATATATATATATATATATATATATATATATATATATATATATATATATATATATATATATTCAAGCTTACAATACGATTGCCCCTGTCAGCAGCAGATTTTAAGACCAAAATCTGTAGGAAGAAAGCTATATAACAGACAAGGGTGCTGAGACTAAATAAGAAAAGAACTTGCATTTATTTAAGGATCGAATTTAATCGCCTGTCAATTTAGTTTATATTCACTCATGACCTAACACACACACACACACAAACACACACGCGCGCGCGCACACACACACAGATGATATAGGTATTTAAAATATCGTTTTATGGTATGCTATACTTATGGATAAAAGTGCTCAATATCAGATATAGAACTTATGTAAATATAAAAGTTGAGTCTGTTCCATTCGCGCACGCAATCTTCAGGCAATGTGTGTTGTGTTTAAGCTCAACTATGCTGGTTAGTGGTGCATTAGGTTTTAGTAGGTCTACTGCATCATCATAACTATTATTGGGTGGTTGAAATCATCATAGCCATACCAACAGCTTCTGGCTAATAATAAAATTCGTTGTAGTAGGAATTATTTCACTCAATATACTTTCCTGGTCTTGTGTTCTTTGTTTAATAAAATAATTCGCTTTCGGGTTGCTTGTAACTTTAGGATTATAGTTTCAAGTAAATATTATTTTGGCCTGTCTGAATGTTGGATTGGAGAAGGTCAGCGTCGGATTAAACGTAACTAAAACTGTAATCACAGTTCAACAATATTGCCTTGTCGGCCCTCCTTGATAACATCTAGATCTAGTTTTAGTTTTGTAATACAACATATTCACAGAATTCAAATATGTTAAATATAACTCAATTTACTTAATGAAAAATTTAGGAACACTCTTCACTTTCCACGTTATACCAGATGTTAAAATCTTTGCATTTCAGTGAAAAATAAAAGGATGAGGAATGAAATTAGTTTTGAACATACACGTACGTTTTTGGAGCCGATTAAGAAGAAGAAAAAAGGATCAGTGCCTTGATTTAAAACCACTAAAAGTAGTTAAGTAACAAAATGTGATAAACTAATTTTTTACCAATTTTTAAGCTGTTTTATCCGGGCCCATGAGTTTATATCACAAATATGATTTAGTCACAACAAAAATTAATAACTTCAAAGCAAAAATAAACAACAACAACAACAACAAGAAAAAAAAACAAAAACAAAACAAAACAAAAAAAACAAACAAACAAAAAAGACAAAAATAAAACAAAAAACAAATTATAGCGTTTCTTCTCTTTTGATGTCCCCCTTCTCTTTTGATGTATCTTTCTCTTTGATGCCACCTTCAATTTTGATGCGTTCTTCTTTTTTGATGCTTTCCTCCTTTTGATGCTGCCCTCCTTTTGGTGCTGCCCTCCTTTTGATGCTGTCCTCTTTTTTATGGTGTCCTCCTTTTGATGCTGCCCTCCTTTTAATGCTGCCCTCCTTTTGATGCTGTCCTCCTTTTGAAGCTGTCCTCTTTTTGGTGCTGTCCTCCTTTTGATGCTGCCCTCCTTTTGGTGCTGTCCTCCTTTTGATGCTGTCCTCTTTTTGGTGCTGTCCTCCTTTTGATGCTGCCCTCCTTTTGGTGCAGTCCTCCTTTTGATGCTGTCCTCTTTTTGGTGCTGTCCTCCTTTTGATGCTGTCCTCTTTTTGGTGCTGTCCTCCTTTTGATGCTGCCCTCCTTTTTATGCTGCCCTCCTTTTGGTGCTGTCCTCCTTTTGATGCTGCCCTCCTTTTTATGGTGTCCTCCTTTTGATGCTGTCCTCCTTTTGATGCTGCCCTCCTTTTGGTGCTGTCCTCCTTTTGATGCTGTCCTCTTTTTGGTGCTGTCCTCCTTTTGATGCTGTCCTCTTTTTGGTGCTGTCCTCCTTTTGATGCTGTCCTCTTTTTGGTGCTGTCCTCCTTTTGATGCTGCCCTCCTTTTTATGCTGCCCTCCTTTTGGTGCTGTCCTCCTTTTGAAGCTGTCCTCTTTTTGGTGCTGTCCTCCTTTTTATGCTGCCCTCCTTTTGGTGCTGTCCTCCTTTTGATGCTGTCCTCCTTTTTATGCTGCCCTCCTTTTGGTGCTGTACTCCTTTTGATGCTGCCCTCCTTTTTATGCTGCCCTCCTTTTGGTGCTGTCCTCCTTTTGATGCTGCCCTCCTTTTTATGCTGCCCTCCTTTTGGTGCTGTCCTCCTTTTGAAGCTGTCCTCTTTTTGGTGCTTTCCCCCTTTTTATGCTGCCCTCCTTTTGGTGCTGTCCTCTTTTTGATGCTGCCCTCCTTTTTATGCTGCCCTCCTTTTGGTGCTGTCCTCCTTTTGAAGCTGTCCTCTTTTTGGTGCTGTCCTCCTTTTTATGCTGCCCTCCTTTTGGTGCTGTCCTCCTTTTGATTCTGCCCTCCTTTTAATGCTGCCCTCCTTTTGATGCTGTCCTCCTTTTGAAGCTGTCCTCTTTTTATGCTGTCCTCCTTTTTATGCTGCCCTCCTTTTGGTGCTGTCCTCCTTTTGATGCTGTCCTCCTTTTGATGCTGCCCTCCTTTTGATGCTGTCCTCTTTTTGGTGCTGTCCTCCTTTTGATGCTGCCCTCCTTTTGGCGCTGCCCTCCTTTTGATGCTGACCTCCTTTTGATGCTGTCCTCTTTTTGGTGCTGTCCTCCTTTTGATGCTGCCCTCCTTTTGATGCTGTCCTCCTTTTGGCGCTGTCCTCCTTTTGAAGCTGTCCTCTTTTTGGTGCTGTCCTCCTATTGATGCTGACCTACTTTTGATGCTGTCCCCCTTTTGATTCATTCTTCCCTTTCGGTGTCCCCTTTACCCAGCACGTGCTTATTTTGCTTAATGACTGATTCAGCCCTTTTTGATACGAACTGAAAATACACATCTAAAATATGTGTAAATCTTGAAAAATTAAATGTTAAAACCATAGCGAAGTATTTGTTATTCCAATAATTCCTGTATCTTCATTTTGGCTATTTCAGCCGACGTTATATTCATTATTTTTCGACTGTGTGTTGTATCTAACACTATACCCGCCTTGTATGCACGGAAATTTGTTACATGAAATAGGATGTTTATGTTGTGATAGAACCCGAGAAAAGTCGATGAAAATCCTAATAACAAAAAATGGTTAATATATTCTGCATATTTTAAATAAGAACAATTTCATATTTGCTAATTCGGGGTTCTTTAAGTGTTATAATGAATATGCAATGCACAATTTAGTTGAAACTATACGACCATAAAATTAACGCAGTAAACAAATATCTAATGTACAAAAATCTGTTAGTAAAATAACAGTCAAAATCATTGAAACTTTCAAATAATAAGAGATCACTCGAATCTGGTCAGCAGATACAAGGGGGTGCTGAATAAGTTTCAGTTGCACCCACTTTAATAAAATCTGACCAATTAGATTTTAAAGGACTACTTTGTCGAACTTAGAACATTTCAACGCATCGTCTGGAGCAAAGAAAACTGTTGAGTAATTGTAATATTGTATTTTCTGGATGAAAGCGCAAAATCTTGCGTTCTTAACAGTTCAGACAAGGCCAGAATATTCAAAGCTTCGGTCACGATGACTTTGGACTTTGTGCAAGCAGAACTATAGACATCTTCTGAAAAGTTCTATCTACTTAATTTGACTCACAATGCTTGGATCGACCCGTGTTATTGTTTTCAGGAACTTCACAAGTGTTTTTTGTTTATTTAGTCTGATTGTGTGTTTTCCCTCTTCCAGGTAAGTTTGGTTCGTGTGTGCATGATATGCACGCACCAGACATATTGAATGAGTCTAAAGAAAATGAGATAAAGTCAGAAACTTCTTCTAGAGTGTTCGTAATATTAGAAAAAAATCGGCTTAATTTTGTTACGATATTGGATAAAAGATCCATGGAGAGACCGAAGTATTGTAGACCATGGAACTATTGAAATGCTAACAATATTTCTAATGAGATTTGATGATGTGAGGAGACTTACGTTGGTTTGATCTATAATCTATCATCAGTAATACATTCTGTAATAAAGATACAAATATTATGTTACTGTGTCTAGTAACAGCGAGAAGTGATTATGGGTAAATAATCATTGATTTGCTTTTCATTCTCTGACAAATAAATACATGCACACAATGGTATGAACAAGCCTTACACATTTGCCTATGTAGCGTTATGAACAAGCCAACCCATGTCCGGCAAATGAGTTTGCGACAATCATCAATGGCACGATGACAACCATATATTTCTTTATTCTGAATGCCTTGCTTTTTTTTCTCTCGTTCTTTTCCTCAGATTTTGACGATCTCTGGCGATTCTATCCGAGCTGATATTATATTATCCACTTCCTGACCCGTTTCTGTTTATACTGATACTACTATTACTAATATTACTACTACTGATACTACTATTACTACTTCAGCAACTACTGTCTCAGATACTGCAGCTTATTTAACAAGTGATATCTATAATCACCTACTATTTTTTTCTTTCAAGTCTCCCCGAATCACCCTTATCATCATTGTTACTGTGTTCAATCTTCAACGGCAGCTGCAACTAATTACTTTCAGATTCTTACATATTCGTTAGCCACTCGATTTTAACGCATCCACCCCGTGTCTGGCGCTTTCCTCTTCGATTTTACTGCAGATGTCATCATTACGACTAGGGGCTTATTTTAGAAATAAAGGTATATTGTAAATCATTAATGATACAACCATTTATACACCTCCACATGGCCTTGTGCTACCTAAACGTTATACATACCTCTATTCTTCTAAAATCTATAATTCCAACAAAAGACAAACGTTGGCAGGAGATTTGACCCATTCATTAGATGTTTATAAAAACAACAACAACAACAAAAAAAGAAATCGTTTCTATTAGGTTGGTGCAAAAATAATGACGTAATAATGTCGTTTTTTGGACGTTAAAAAATACCTCAAAAAACGACATTATTACGTCATTATTTTTGCACCAACCTAATAGATCTTTTTTGCATTGATTCTGATGTCAACAAGTCTCTATTCTTGGATTTTCGTTTTTTTCTAATTTACATCAACGACCTTTCTGGTGTCATCAGTTTTCAACTCGGTATCTATGCTGATAACACAATTACTTATTCCGGTCTTAATATTAGGTTGGTGCAAAAATAATGACGTAATAATGTCGTTTTTTGACGTTAAAAAATACGTCAAAAAACGACATTATTACGTCATTATTTTTGCACCAACCTAATAGCTATGATATCTAGCTAAGTTATCCAGGAAAACGTGAAATTAAATTATGCTGTACATTTTTACGATGACAGAAAAATAGTGAAAGGCAATTTTACGCAGGCTTCATTGATTATAATAAAGTCTTCTTTGCTTGTATCAATCGTTAAAGTGAAGTGAGATCATACCTAGAAGCAACTGATCATGGTTCTTCATCTCATACGTAAAGTAGGACTTGTATAAAAAATTCCTCGTTGCGATTTACAATGTTCGGCATAGTACAGCATACCATTTATGAAAACAGTTTGTACGAAGATTTTATTTCGCCACTCTGCTTACTTTTCATTTCGATTATTTGTTTAATTAGCAGACTAATTAACAAAATCCCTACGAGGAAGTAAGGAAATTAAAGGGATGGCCACATATTGTATTAGTAAAAAATCGTCTGAGTAAGCGAAATGAAGAAATTAATATGACGTTTAAAAAAGCAAGACTGTACACAAACACACACACCCTACACACACTCGCGCACCACGCCAACGCCCCCCACATATATTTATATATATATATATATATATATATGTTAAATATATATGTATATATATTTTTATGTTTATATTAGGTTGTTGCAAAAATAATGACGTTTATTGACGTTAAAAATACGTTAAAAAACGTCATTATTTTACATCAACCTAATATATATACGCACACACACACACAGATACATACATATATATATATATATATATATATATATATATATATATATTAGGTTGGTGCAAAAATAATGACGTAATAATGTCGTTTCTTGAAGTATTTTTTAACGTCCAAAAAACGACATTATTACGTCATTATTTTTGCACCAACCTAATATTAAGACCGGAATAAGTAATTGTGTTATCAGCATAGATACCGAGTTGAAAACTGATGACACCAGAAAGGTCGTTGATGTAAATTAGAAAAAAACGAAAATCCAAGAATAGAGACTTGTTGACATCTGAATCAATGCAAAAAGATCTATTAGGTTGGTGCAAAAATAATGACGTAATAATGTCGTTTTTGACGTATTTTTTAACGTCAAAAAACGACATTATTACGTCATTATTTTTGCACCAACCTAATATATATATATATATATATATATATATATATATATATATATATATATATATATACTGTAGGTTTATACAATCGTCTTGTGGTCTGATATTTAGTCTATTACTAATGATTTAGCTGCGATGTGGATTCAGTTATGAGATTTTGTGCGATAATCTTAAGTGGCATTTAAGACCTGCTAGTGATTTACAAAGGGGGCCACATATGAAGCAAGAGTGATGATTGGGAGATGAGATCACTGTTAGATTGGCTGACCTTTTAGTTCTTGCTCTCGCTTCTTGAAGATGATTCAGACAAGCAGGTTGAAAACTGCTGATTCCACTAAAACATGTTGATCGCCATTCTACCCGCTCCAAGGCTAAGCGCTCAAGGGTGTTATGTGGTATATTGACAGTTGACAAGTTGCTTTTCAGCTTATCTTTGTATCTTAGCCATGGGCGTCCTACATTCCTGTAGCCCTGATCTAACTGACTGTACATTAGTATCGGGAGTATCCTGTCATCAGACATTCTCAAGACATGACCAGTCCACCGTAACTGAGACTGTATGAGAAAAGTCTCGATTCATCCAATATTACACTTGTTGTACAGGTTTACGTTATATGTCCTAAATTGAAGGTTAATTCCAGAGATGGCACGCAGACAGCTTTTATAAAAAACATCCAGCTGGCATATATGGTACCTGTATGGAGTCCACGACACTGAGCCGTACAAAAGGATGGCAAGTATAACAGCTTTGTAAACCCGAATTTTCGTATTCAGTCGAATAACCCGCTCACTCCACAAGCAATGGCGAAGTTTGCCGAAAGCACTGACAGCCTTAGCAATCCGATGCAGGATTTCATCATCTAAAGTTCCACTGTAGTTGACTTTTCTACCAAGATAGGTGAAAGACTTTACATAGTTCAGGGCTTTGTCTTCTACTTCCAATGGTCTCTCTGGAAATTTGTAGACTGGTGGTTTTCGTTTCTCACCACAGAATTGCTTCGGAGTAGGACAAGGTTGGTGCACTACTTCAGTTTTCTTTATGCTAAGTGTAAGACCAAAGGCTTTACATGCTGCAGAGAAATGATTTATTAGATGTTTGGCCTCCTTAAAGGATGTCGCTACAAGAGCAGCATCATCAGCAAACAACAAATCACAAATAATTTGCGTACGAAGGTGGGTCTTGTCTTTGAAGCGCTGATGATTGAAGCGACCACCAGTTGTTCGAAACTGAAATTTGACGCCATTCTCTGTGTCTGCAAATGCATATTTCAACATCACTGAGAAGAAAAGGGCAAAAGGACAGGGACTTGCTTAGTGCCATTTGTGGCATCAAAGGATTCTGACATCATACCATCAGACACAATATTAGCTTTCATTCCTTCATTGAAAGGAGATGATAGCATTTAGCATGTTTCAGGGATGCCGAGTTTCCTCAAGACTTGCCAAAGAGCCTCTCGATTTACAGTGTCAAAGGCCTTCGTCAAGTCCACAAACACCATGTACAACTCCAGGTTTTTCTAGCGAACCTTCACTGCAACTTGACGAAGAGAAAATATCATGTCAGTGGTGCTACCACCCGACCCGACCCGACCGAAACCCACACTGCGATTCAGGATAGATGTCGTCAACAAGGTGTATAATGATTATGTTTAGAATCAGTCTAGCTAGGATTTTGCCTGCAATTGAAAGTAGTGATACCCCTCCCCCATGATTATCACAGACACACCTGGAACCCTTGTTGTTGTAGAGGTGCTTGATAGAGGCGTCTTTATAATCCTGTCGGACAAAGCCTGCCTTCCATATCTCCACAAAAAGGAGATGTAACTTTTTTAGTAAATTTTGGCCACCATGCTTATACACTTCGGGTGGAATAGGATCCTTAGGCGTAGGTGATTTTCCAGATGAGATTTGCTTGATGGAGTCAATTACCTCTTGACAGGTAGGTTCAAAAGACAACTCCGGAATTTCAGGATTTTGCTCAATTGATGTGATGGCTTCCTCATCAGTAACCGAAGTGGTGTTTAACAGTTTCGAAATGCTCTTTCCAGCGATCTAAAATGTCTGATTTATCCGTCAAGAGAGATTCACCATCAGCTGTGAAGATTGGAGCAACACCACTTTTCTGAGACCGAAAATGCTCTTGAGGCCAGCATAGAAAGCCTTTAGATCCTTTCTATCTGAAGCTTTTTGGAGTTCAGTGGCCTTTCCAGACCACCAACACTCTTTCATGGCTCTGAGAGCACGTTGGACTTGACTTTTGCACTTCTTGTAAACGATCTTCTTATCGAACGAGTTCTTGTCCTCAATCCATGCTTTATGAGAAGAGTGCAATTGAACTATAAGCTGCTGAATTTCTGTATTATTGTCATCAAACCAGTCTTGATGTTTACGATATGGCCAGCCGAGAACCTTCAAGGATGTAGAATATGTTGCATCATTCAGAGTTTTCCAAGATGATTCGATATCATTGGTAATGTTTACAGAAGCAAGTGTAGCATCAAGTTTGTCAGAAAGCTCAATTTTCGTTTCAGTCGATTTATGAAGCAGTACGTTAATGCGCTTGGGCACTGTAGATTTTATAATCCTTCGCTTTTGCAGATGCAGTGTAGCTTTACTTCGAAGTAGAGCGTGATCTGACAGATAACATGTTGTGTGGAATTAACGCGTTATCTTAAAATCTTTTATGTCCCGTCTTTTGGTGATGACGTAGTCGATCAGATGCCAGTCTTTCGAACGAGGATGCATCCACGTGGTCTTAAGACAGCTGGGTTGCTGGTAGAAGTTATTAGTGATACAAAGGTCAAATTCCTTGGAGAAGGCGTAATCCATTAGAATTCACATGACCAATACCATTGTGACCTAAAACGCCCTTTCAAGAATGATAATCATTGCCAACACGAGCATTGAAAACACCTGTAAGGACTAATTTATCCTTATGTTGCACTTGGAGATGACATCCCGAAAGAAATTGTAAAAATCATCTTTTTCTTCATCTGAACTACCTAAGGTTGGCGCGTAGCAGCTAACCATCGTCACACGGGTGTTGTACTCCAGATTGAGGGTTAATGCCATTATGCGATCAGATACACATTTAGGTAAGGAAGACAGTGAGCTAGCAAGGTCTGACTTGATGGCAAAGCCAACATCAGACTGGCGTGGCTCTTTCTCAGTCTTGCCAGTCCATAAAAATACGTATCCGCCTTTTTCTTCCCTAAGCTGAGAATTACCAACCAGACGTGTTTCACTAATGGCCGCTATGTCGATCTTATATTTCTTCAACTCTAGAGAAACAAGAACTGTTTTACGCTCTGGTGCAGAATCATTGTCCTGAAGAGTACGAACATTCCAGGATACAAAATGGAAATTCTTCTCGTACTTATTCTGATTTTTCTTGCTGTATCTACTGCTTTATTAGATAACTAGACAGCTGCAGCGGGCTGCCAAGTCCCCGTGTGACCAAGCAATGTTTAGGCCTACTTTTATCGCCCCCCTCCCCATAATAAGGAAAGCAGTGCAATTCTAAATAGGGCTGCTTTGTCACCAATGGAGGACACGGACATCACAATTGCTCATGGGTTTGTGAAAGAACGGCCATCACCCATCGGTCTGCCACTGTGTAGAGCTCCAGCTAGAGCCTTTCAGTAATATCTTTTACCTGACCCCGTCGCCTTCACTCTCTCGCCAGATGACCTTCCAAGTGAACTGTGTGGATAAGAACGAATCAAGGTGAACCGCCAGAAAACCCACACAAGTGATTTGATTAAAGTGGTGAAGGCTTGTGAAGAACCATCCACACTTTTCGAAAGTATAGATACACTCAATCGGTGCAAATAAATGTCACAGACTTAGCAGACAGTATACATCAGGCTTTTTGTGTAAGAGTTTTCCATCTCCTGAACCAATCGTGTTCTATAACACTAAAGAGCTTGGTCAGCCCTGTTAGACACTATTTGCCCATAGCTGGGACCCTAACAGGTGCTACCATCCCGGATCAGGGCGCACCTGAGAAGAACAGCAATTAAAAGGTGGTTTCACGTTATAACTGGGAGCACATTTACAATGAAATTGAAATTACGTTACTTTGCAAATAAAAAATAAGAAAATACGAAGAATTAAAATTCGTACTAAATGTTATAAAAGAAACTTTGAATATAACAAATAATAGATTAAAAAAAAAAAACAGCGATAATGAGCCACTAGTCAAAGATAAACAAAATAAACATTAAAAAATGCTTTCCACTAATTCCGAAAATTACGACCATATTCGTAAAAACACCAGCAGATAAATAAATGTTACACTTAGTTATAAATAAATTAAAATTATTCATGCCACTATATAATTAGTCAAACAAATAAAATACATTCTTATAACTCTTGACGAGAAATTTCACTAGCGAAACAACGATTGTTTTAAAATAAAAAAAAGATAGAAAAAAAAGAAGAAAAATCATTGTATACGACGACTAAAGATAGATAAACATGTACAATAAAATCATAAAATATATAAACTGTATCTAGAGATTATATGCAAGTTATGAATTGATATAAAGAGTTGCGTCTTTAATGTTAAAAGTCCTATTATGATGTTGTTTAGATTCTACTCAATATTATTAACTTAAATACATAATAATAGAGAAAACTATTGTTTTTGGTTGGAAAAAATTTACTAAGTTAACAGACTAATTTGACTGTCAGTAGTTTATTTGCAACTATTTATTTTGATACTTTTACATTATTATACCTTGTAAAACTAATGCAAAAAAAATAATGTGAAAAGATTTTAGAACAAATTCGTTAATTTCTTAAAGGAAAAACATAAAAAAAAACATTTTATTTTAAAAATAAAAGATATGTTAACAAAAATAATAAAAACCTCCTAAAATTTATTGCACAAATGCTCCTTTCTTTTCAATAACTCTTAGCAGCCTATTGTCAACATCTGATGTTAGATTTGCAATTTTAGCGGTTGGTAAGTTGTTTGCAGCAACTTTATCTGCCTCCCAGAGGTCGCACTTGCTGTTGAATTGCCTTTCATTAGAATAAATATCTCTCTTGAGGATGCTCCACAGGTTCTCAATGGGATTCAAGTCACAGCTATTTGAAGGCCACTCCATAAGAAAATCTTCAACAAATCCCTTTTCTTTCAACCAGGATTTAGTAAACTTTGATGCATGACTTGGTGCGTTGTTTTGCATAAAGATTTTGTACTTTTGAGGATGAAATGGAACTAATGTCTTTAATTTAAGTACAAAATTAAATTCGGGGCTTTTAGCTTCCATTTTTGAAACATGGTTGGAACTGTGTAGCGAAAAACCATATTTTAAGTCTATTAACTTATAATATTAATGCTCTGTAAATTTACATCGAGCACTATTTTGTAAAAATAAAAATATCTACGAACACCGGATTATATATCTTACTGTTCTTTCTTTATATATATATATATATATATATATATATATATATATATATATATATATATATATAACAGAACAAGATTCAGGAAGACAGAAGATGACGATTGGTGTTGTGGTTTGGCAGATTATATGTGGAAGGTAAGTAATAAATGGGAAGCGAGTTCCACAGGCAAGAAATGCGAAAAAAACTATTAGAATAGAATATATGGTTAGGTGCTAGCTAGTTCAACATTAAAACGGTGAGACTTAGTTGTCAATCTCGTAGTACACTTAAATTGATGCAGTCGAGACACCAAGGAGGAACGCTCATTAGAACAATTGCCATATTTCTAGAAAAGATAGAGGGAAGCCATGTCACGTCGCTGAGAAAGTGATTGAAGTCGGAATGCCAGGTTATGATCGATTATATTACAGACCCTTCTTTGAATGTTGTCAAGAATCTCAAGATATATAAAAGGGTCACCAGACCAGATATGGCAGCAGTATTCAATGTCCGGACGAATGGTAGATTTATAAATATGCCAGATTGATTCTATCCATAAAAATTATCTGGAACGACACAGTTAACCAACTTTCTTAGCAATTGATTCAATATAATCTTTTTATTTTTGTTTTGTCAGCTTAACTCTGTTTCCATCAGAAATACTGGATAATTTTGCTTCCGGTCAATCAGAGCATTATGCGATCTCTAGTATATTCTGTTTGCCTTTCAAAAAACAACCAAACACACATCTTCCGATCATACACATTTGATCTCACTATAAAATATATTTTCCGTTTATTTTGTTCGTGGTCATAGCTGTTTCATAATTTTATTTCGCAAACCATTGGTTGCTTGATCGATTAATTGCTGACTATAATTCATTAAAAATTGGAAAGTCCTGACAAGTTAAGATGAAAATTATTTTACATTTCTCTCAGATGTCATATTGAACTGGGATTAAAGTTTCCCAGTTGAACATCAGCATCTTTTTGATATGGAACAACCACATAACCCAGAGAACAATTCAAGAGTTATTAACGGATCTATCTCAGAGCCATGATATCACTTTAAATCAGTGTAAAACAGCTCAAATTAATGTTTAAAAGTGATTAATAATCAAAGATAATTGCTAAAGATTAAAAACGGCTTTTTCGATGGGAGATTTATTCTGAAGAAGATACAAAGTGTTTTTTTTTAAAGTGCCGCGTGTATATATATATTAGTTTCAAATGATGACGATTCGACAAATTTAAGAATATTTTAATATGTTTCCTTTGTAGCTTGATGCGGTTGAATAATTTGTAGATTTCTAATTAATAAACAGGTTTTCTAATTTAAATATTCACGCACAATAAACTGTGAGGTTACGCATTAGCAAAATGATTATATTTCAACTATTTTGTTTAAAGTTGAATGGTACCATACCTTGTAACGTCACGACACGAATAGCACGTAACTAAATAAAAAAGGACTGTAAAACAAAAAAACAAAATAGAAAATTGCACAAAGGGAGATTACTTTATAATATTATTTTATTAGGTTGGTGCAAAAATAATGACGTAATAAGGTCGTTTTTTGACGTACGTCAAAAAACGACATTATTACGTCATTATTTTTGCTCCAACCTAATAAATAGTTTTTTTTTATCCTACCGTCTGCTAGATTGTTATGACAATAGCGGGCTGTTCGAAAATGTTTATGAAACTAAGATGTGAAAAGACTCAGTCAATGAAAGAGCAGAGTACAATAATAATAATTGGAAACATATTTAAAGTCATGTACATGAAAACTTAATAATAAAGGAATTAACAAAATACTTGTTTCATACACGCCATTATCTTGACGACATGGATAAATTTGTATGCATCTTTATGTGCTGGCCTTTAAGAAAAATATTACATGAGCTCGAAAAAAACTATTATGTAGGCGTATGTTTGTGCTAGAATTGTATTAGGTTGGTTCAAAATAATGACGTAATAATGTCGTTTTTTGACGTTAAAAAATACGTCAAAAAACGACATTATTACGTCATTATTTTTGCACCAACCTAATAGATCTTTTTGCATTGATTCAGATCTCAACAAGTCTATATTCTTGGATTTTCGTTTTTTTCTAATTTACATCAACGACCTTTCTGGTGTCATCAGTTTTCAACTCGGTATCTATGCTGATAACACAATTACTTATTCCTGTCTTAATATTAGGGTGGTGCAAAAATAATGACGTAATAATGTCGTTTTTTGGACGTTAAAAATACGTCAAGAAACGACATTATTACGTCATTATTTTTGCACCAACCTAATACTATTTTTGAGAAATATTGATAATATAAACAGTTGTGTAGGGTTAAAGATTTTTTTCATAGTTGGAATACACAACGATAGAAACAAGGTGACCCTCTTTAGTATTGTTAACGTATTTTGACATTATATGAATTTCATGTACGCCATTATTTTTTGATTACACGGTCAAACTATTTGGTGATTACACTACGATAAAGCAATATTTTTAATTAGCACCAAAAACAAGCAACATTGACCAAGATTCCACAAAAAGACACCGAACAATAGGCAAGGTGTAAAAGCAAAATGATTGATATCCATGGTTAAGCATGGTGTTGGAAATATCATCGTGCAATGGTTAACAAGCTAATCACGTACATTAATACTATTGAATAGTGAGTTCAATTCTACAGGGTACTTCATTAATATAGCCTTGTGCCAAACTGAACTATGCTTCCTATTATGGGGTCCACCCTTTTCTGATATAAATGGACTAGTCCTGCTGCCATAAAATAGCCACAGTCAGTCAGTCATAGAGTCTGATAGTAGAGGAACGAGTAGAGGAACAGGGTGGAGAAACAGAGTGGAAAATACATAGACACTGTGATTGAGTTGACGTTAGAAGTCAGTTACAAGGACGCCCGACTCTAAGGAAGTTTACTTCGAGACTGTATATAGCGATCTTTGATTAATACTAACCGGCGTTCCTGGATTTTACTAACAGCATTACCTTTTGTATTTTGTGTAAATACATTTAATTTCTTAGATGAAATACTTACGTTTGTCATTTATTAGAGACCGATTTTTCACGCGGAATCCACAACACTTCCTAAATAACTTTGGGAACCATATCGTGGTGTGTCGTGTGATGTATCGTGTGGTGTAATGGATTTTAGGTCTTGAGTAAATAGTTTGATCCTCATTAGTTGCTCCATAATTGTATCATTGTACCCAAATTAAGCAATCTTTAGTGAATAAGAATAGTTCTACATTGTAATGGAAATGTCATGGCCCGCGGTTGTATAAGCTGAAATGGCACTGGTTAGTTGCATTCCAGCGACGAAGTCACGAATGCTGAAGATTATTGTAATACATTGAAAGAAAACATGTTGTTTTCCTTTCATGACAATGATCCAAACATTTTCCTAAAAAGAAAGAAAGAAAAACAATTTCTGAAGATGCAAAAGATAAATGTGGTCGATTGGATGTCGTCGGATTTCAGTTCAATTGGCTATTTGAAGAATGTACGGAGTCGAGAACTAAAAGAACAGTGGCTATCCGACATAAAAGATTTGAAAGAATGCAAGTTGTAGGAATAAAAAAAAAAAATCAACAATCTAGTGAAGATAATGGTTTGAAAACTACAAAGAACTAAATATTGATTGTAAATAAATATTTTCTACCATCGGAAGTACTCATTTTTAGCCAGTAACCTATTTATACATTTGGCAACAGATTTTCACTGTTGCAGATTTTCATTATAAAAAAAAACAAAAAAACCTAATAATATGAGTTTTAATTGTGTAATGATCCACCAGAAATAATAGTCTTGTTATTAGGTTGGTGCAAAGATAATGTCGGTTTCTCACATATGTTACTATGTGAGAAAACGACATTATTTTTTGCACCAATCTAATATATTTGGTTCAGAAGAAAATTAAATTTCTATAAAAAAAGTCGCATGGTTATGCTGATTTATGAGCACATGTGTAGATATAAATATACATTGAAGATATGACAATAAATCCGTGATAAATAACTAACAATGTTCAATGACATGGTTTGATTGAAGTTCATGGTTATTATCTATGGCTTATCATGGCTCTCTATTTCAATATGTCCCTCTTTCTTATAATTATTCACAAACATTGTACACATTTTATTCTAAGTGATTAGTATTTCTCTCCGCAGGCGGATTTGCTATAATGCCATTAAGAAGATATACGAGAACTATCTTTTTATCAGAAATCATCAAGCTTGATTTGATTTCTGGGTTTTATGAATGACTCACTCTCTATTCCTGTTGCTGAATTTGCCAGCCAGTAATAAAATAAAGATACGATGTTCAGTATTTATACAAAAACAAACGGAACAAACTAGCGTCAGCATTTTTCTTCGATTTTACTTCAAATACAAATACAGACGATCCTGTGTCCGATTTTTGTTTCTCGATGACCAATCTCTTTGACCAAGATGTAATATGAATGATTTTTTCCACACAGTTCATAGAATTAAATTTATGGAATTTGATTTGTGATTGCTATTTCGAGATTAATCCTAAATAATAAAGGAATTACATTGATAGAA
This sequence comes from Acanthosepion lycidas, assembly GCA_963932145.1. NCBI lineage: Eukaryota > Metazoa > Mollusca > Cephalopoda > Sepiida > Sepiidae > Acanthosepion > Acanthosepion lycidas. Next base: position 31,195,134 of record OZ010610.1, on the reverse strand, counting down.
ATCTACATTGAGTTTCGACATTTGCCACACCTTTTAATCATATTTTTCTCAATAAATAAATTTAATTAGTTGCATAATCGCATTTTCTTTTTTTATTTATTCAAAAATACATCTGGTTAAGCGAGAAATGATTTGAAATAGCGAAGGTGAATTAAAATACAGGAATATCAATACATGCATGCATGTACATACACATATATAGAGATATAGGCAGATACACACGTAGCATATAGACATGTGTGTGTGTATATATATATATATATATATATATATGTGTGTGTGTGTGTATATATATATATATATATATGTGTGTATATATATATATATATGTGTGTGTGTGTATATATATATATATATATATGTGTGTGTGTGTGTATATATATATATATATATATAGATGTGTGTGTGTGTGTATATATATATATATATATATGTGTGTGTGTGTGTGTGTATATATATATATATATATATATATATATATATATATATATATATATATGTGTGTGTGTGTGTGTGTGTTTACATGGAGACGTACACAATATTCGCAAACATACACACGTACACGTAAAAAAATTACCTCTATCTTGTCATTAGTTCGTTTCTTTATCACACAAACACACCCATTCCTCCCACACACCCAATACACACACACATTCGCATCAACACACAGAGACAAAAAAAAAAACGCGTAGGTAGAATATTTCCGGCTCACACACGCACACGCACGCGTGTGTAAAATTTCAGTATATCTGTAAAAAGACAAGAGCACTTATCTTAACCGACGCGTTTCTCCCTCTGAAGGACTTTATCAGTGCAAATGCAAGTATTTTACCAAGACGAAAGTGATTAAAAAAAAAAAAAAAAAATAAAAAACATTGTTTATTATATATTGAATTGTGTCATCATCCATAGCTTGACTAACTTTTCGGCTAACCTACTGAATATTTCTGAGCGTTCTTAAATTTCAAAATTTTGAAAGCAACAATAACATTTTTGCTTTTGTATATAAATATTTGTTACAAAATAAAATCCCTCAGGAGACGAAACATGTCTCAGATAAGTTTTCTTTTAGCCTTTATTCATACGAAAGTCCGTAACGCCAGACAGAAATTACATATCCACACCAAACCTTTAATCAACATTTTTCACATTTCCATCTTAGATTAGACTTGTTTCCGGATTCCTCAATAAAGACAACACCCATTTAAAATTTTGAAATCTCATTCCCCTCCAACTTAAATATAATATTACTTTGCTTAAAGAAGTAAATCATTTTTTTCTGAAGTTATTCAACATTTCTTGAAAATGAAACAAAACTTATAATTTTAATTTTTAGTTCCGAAACAGTAATTTCTGTGTCGCGATGAAAAAGACATTTTTAAATATTATTATATTAGGCTCTACTTTGTATTGAGAACTTAAAAAAAAAAAACGCTAAAGAACTGTAGATTATTAATCTGATTGTTGTCTCTTTTTATTTTGATATATGTATATTGGCTCCCATTAAGATAGAGCACTATCTACTTTATGTTTTTAAACATATATGTAAAAAAAAAAACAATTTTCGGGATCTGTCTGAAAAACATTCCAAATAAAGACAGAAGGAATTATTTCGTTAACTTTATACATAAAACAGAGGATCTGATAAGAAGGATATGGCGGACAGCATAATTCTTTTTTTGGAAGAATAAATGATCAAAGGAATCCGAAATTTATGGTTTTAAAAGCAATATATATATATATATATATATATATATATATATATATATATATATATATATATATATATATATGCATCGTTTATCGAAAGGTTGCTTGCGTTTGAAAATGATCTCCTTCATATAGTAAATAATATCTCTTTTCATAAAAGGAAAAATTACTTCCAAATACATAAATAAAACAGGAAAATATTTAAGAAGTCTGATTTTACAAATTAACAGCCAAAGATTATAATACTCTAGTTAAAAAAATTAACAAAAAACTATAAGAAAAAAAAATATTAATGTGGTAGAAAGTATAAATATGACTAGTAAGATGATCATAAATAAATTAAAAATTAGTGATAGAATAGGTAAACTTACTGCAAAGGACTCTTACATTACCACCAAGGACCAGGCACCTGAGACAAATCCTACTATCAGGATTATTAAAGATCAGTAAAATTAGTAGAACAATCCTGGAAAGAGTCAGTGAAAAATTTATGGAAGATCTGGGATTGGTATAATGGGTTAACACCAAGGATGTCATCAATTGGCTTTCAAATATAAAAGATAAAACCAATTGCACCCTAATTCAGTTCGAAATCGAGGAATACTGCCCGTCAGTTTCAATGGAACTTTTTACGTATATATATATATATATATATATATATATATATATATATATATATATATATATATATATATATATAATAAAAAGGCTTAAACACTAATATTCCATGAATTGGATCGTATTTACGATTCCAATGGAATAAATTATGACCATGGAATATTAGTGTTTAAGCCTTTTTATTATATCCTTACTCTGTCCTGGACATTGAGTTCTACCTGGATTCTATCCTCTCGGAAATTTTTTATTCTAAAATATACATGTGTATATATGGACCTGTGGATTTTGCATATATATGTATATTTACCACTAATATTATCTATCTATCTATCTATCTATCTATCTATCTATCTATATATATATATATATATATATATATATACAGTGTAACCCGGATATAAGAGAGTTGTCGCGACCGGAGAAGAAGACTCTTATATCCGGGTTTCTCTTATATCTGGGTTTGGTATAATTTATATATATTAACAGGCTCTAATTTTGGGCCAGAGAAAACCTCTCTTATATCCGGGTTTCTCTTATATCCGAATTTCTCTTATATCAGGGTCTCTTATATCCAGGTTACACTGTATATATTTTATTAATGCTCTGTAAATTTACATTGAGCACTATTTTGTAAAAAATAAAAATATCACTAAGAACACCGGATTACATATCTTACTGCCTTTTTTAATTAAAATATATATACATACATACATATATATATATATATATATATATATATATATATATATATATATATATATGTATATATATATATATGTATATGTATATATATATATGTATATATATATATATATATATATATATGTATATGTATATGTATATATATATGTATATATATATATATATATGTATATATATATATATATATATATATATATAATTATTTATTTTTAAAGAAAAAAAATTTATAACATAAATATGTTAGTGATTTTATAACATATTTATGTTCTAAATTTTTTTTTCTTTAAAAATAAATAATTATATCTGCTCTACTTTGTATTGAGCATTCTTTTAAGAATAGTAATTGTTGGTTATTGGAATTCATTCCATATACACCAATCATATACTTGGGTATATAAATATATATATATATATATATATATATATCTTATAAGGAAAATATATATAAGGAATAGATATTTACCACATGTCAATATTATATTATATTAATATACATACGTCAACCTCACACACACACACATATATATATAAGTTATTACTCCTGAAAAATATTCACAGAAATAATTTGATTTCTGAGATGATTTTATTTTTTTTTTTTAAATTAACTGAACGTCGTACAGTATATAAATTCTGCTACTACAGCAGCTCCGATGTTTGGTCAATTTGAGTAGCGATGTTTATAAGAAATGTGAGAAGAAGAACACATTTTATCATGAATCAGTAGTGAAGGTACGATGTCATTTATCACACAAAAGATTTGGCTATTTTTATGGACTGAATGATAAAAAAAAACAAACAAATAGTTCGCAGTGTTCATAAAAGAAGAATTTAGCTCAACCCACTTCCTAAAATCTGACCAAATGACGAACTTTATTTACATCTCCTGTTGTCACGCCTATACATTTTCAGCTCACTCATATATTCCCAATACCATATTTAGTCAGTAAATTTGAATTGGACATTTTCTTCTGTAAGATTTATCCACAGATCGAACCAAGAAAGCGCTCGTGAAAAAAACGTCAAATTCATTAACGAGTCCTCAATTCTGCTCTATACTGGAGAACGGTCTAAACAGAAGCTCAATGTTCCATAGTATTGGATTCAATAATTTTGGATTTAAGAGATATTCATCTTTAATTCCAAAGGAGACGACGAATATTTGAAATGTTTCCGTTGTCTTGGAAATTCGTTTGACCACCATCTAGGGATGCATGGCAGTGTCTACTAAGTACTTGAAAGATTTCACATACGATCAATTTTGATATGTGTATCTCAGAATTTGAGAACAGGTTGCTTTTATTTCATCCCATGATATGTTTCGAAGCTGGTTTCTTTGTTTTTGGATATCTTTAATTCCATTTTCCAAGCGAAAAACGGTCGATAAGTTCTTGGGCTTTTTCAATTGACGTTGATACGAGTGCAGCATCATATGCAAAAAGATTAAGCTGATTCTAGTCAAACATAGACCCGCCGCCAGTCTTTTTACAAAATAAACAACTTCACTTAGCATTGTTTCTATTCCCGAATACGTCGGTAGTGAACAAAAACTGTGAAATAACCGGTATAAATTCACAAAAGAACCGGTATAAATTCACAAAAGAACCGGTATAAATTCACAAAAGAACCGCTATAAATTCACAAAGGGATGGAAGATGAAATAACACCTTGCTGATAAAAAAAAATAGGAATCCTGTTTCCAATATACAGCTTTCTTAGTTCATTGATTCACCTAGCACCCTGTTCTGTAGATAGATGACTTTTAGAACATCTTCGCTACTTCAGGGTTCTCTAACAACAGAATAATGGTCCAAATCTTCCCGTTTGCCAGCTAGAACGCTAACTGTTCATCTCTTACTACTATATCTCAAATGCTATTGTGACTCTCTTCAACCCTATGAATGCAAGTTCTTCCCTAGCCAACGTAATTTCCTAACGTATGCCTTTTTTTTTCTGACTATTCTAGATTGCGCGCTGTATATATAGGCCTACGGCCGGAATTTTCTATCTTCCGGTCGAGATACACTATTTATTTAATCTATTCGACTTTTATCTTATTATGGACAGCAGGTAGTTGCATCGAAATCTTCATATATTCACTTTACTATTAGTCATAAAACGCCAGTACTCTAAGCTCAGATAAAATCATTTAGCTCACAGAATTTATCGGTGTTCTAACCCAATCCTGTGGGCATCCATGATGTCACATAAGATTTCTTCATTCTCTTGAGAGTAGTTTAAACTTGCCATCCGGTAGGCTTACGTATTGGCGCAAGAGTTCTTGCCATTAATCCACAATTTATGTGAATTATTAATTTTTACACAAGAGACTGAATTTGAAAACCATTATCATTAAAACAATCTGCGTGTTTCTATATAGAAATTCTGAGGATCACAAAGGAGGCAACGTAGATGATATCTTAGAGATTTCCAATCGGATTCAATGTAGTCTGAGATCTCCTCTGAATTAAGAGCTAATTCAGTTTCTTTTTTTAGATAGCTCTTACTTCTCATAGTTGGATTTGAGTGGCAAGATATTGATTCTTTTGGAGCTACAAGACCCTGAGATACATATTTTGCGAGAAATCCTAAAGGATGCATTAGGATAGCCGGTGTTCTGAAACGATACTTGTTTCCTTGTCATGATTAAGGGGATTGCATCGAGTGCTGACACCAGAGTTTGTCCCGGAGTTTTCAATCACTGGTTGTGGGTTGGCGACTCGAGAGCACTCATGAATTTCTCTCCTCAGACCTCTTAGCCATTCAGGTAGAAATATATATATATATATATATATATATATATATATATATATATATGAGAATGCCGTGTAAAATAATCCATTAACTAACACGTAGTTATAAGTTTAATCTTTATCTTAAATTTTCATTGTATAATGTACTATCTATGAGATTAATATTCGCAATTGAATTAAGTGCATTATCAAGGAAAATTTATGTTAAGAGATCATCTCATCGCTTAATGCGCAATCGCTTAATACGCAAAATCGACAGTCACCATACAGTGTTGATTTCTAGACTTGCATTGGTTATCTTTCTTTCTCTCTCCCCCCTCTCTCTCTCTCTCTCTCTCTCTCTCTCTATATATATATATATATATATATATATATATATATGTGTGTGTGTGTGTGTATGTATATGTGTGCTTGTGTGTCTGTGTATGTGCGTGTGTGTGTTTTAGCAGCAGTAATTCAAGCATGATTTATTATATTCATCCAACAAGGTATGTTAGTCGTTATATTTTCCTGTTTAGGAATAAGTTGGCACACATCCGGCTTAAATTTGTGTAGATGCTATCCAAACCTAGTCACTATTCTATAGTATATGAATGCACTAATTTCTATAATTTTAAATCCTGGCACAAAGATTATGCCTACAAAAGATAAAATTATTCATTTCCACGGAAGCGTGTAGATAGATAGATAGATAGATAGATAGATAGATAGATAGATAGATAGATAGATGATGGGTGCGTATCTCGGAATGCCTTTTGGTAAATATAGATTTGTCTATGAGGTCCGTGTGCCTCGAAATTAATCGCTTGAGCGTCTTTGACTGAAAGCAAAAGAGCTTTCCAATTCAATCACTGAAAAAGCATTTATAGCCAGCCATTTTGATTCTGTTAATGGATTATTGAGGTCTTCAGAGAGAAAACAGTGAATGAAAACCACACAATAGGCGCCATTAGAAACGGTGAAGGTTGAAAACAAGCAAATAAATGCCAGATGCGGCAGTCGACGCAATTGCAGTGATGGTCAAAGGTGCTAGCGGCAAAAACAACTGGCCCCAAGCCAAATCAAAGGAAGTCCTTAGTCAGATCCTCGTTCTCAGTCAGATATGGCTAAAGGGCGTTTAACCCTTGTGCACACCTACATGGATTTTAAAAAAGCTTGTTTTCAGCTTGACCTTTGAGAAAAATTCAACAAGAATTGAAGGGGATGTTGACTGTGGCTGCTTTTGCGAGGAAGCTGCAGCAGTAGATAACGGCCTAATTTTTGTCTTTGTTTTGACAGAATGCTGGACAGGAACTAAACTAGTTGATGGATGTTATCGATCTGTCATTTTAAAGAAGCCAAAATAATGAGAAATAAAAAGAGGCAAATAAGAAAAAGATGAAGACAACGAAGACGAAATGGAAGAAATATCAAATGTACAAAATAATAATAATAATAATAATAATAATAATAATAATAATAATAATAATAATAATAATAATAATAAAAAGATTTGATGCCAGAAGAGACTTATGACGAGTATTGAAAAATCGAAGGAGATAACAATGGAAAAACCACGTACCACTCTTTCTGCACATTTTTAAATGCAGGCCCGCAAGAATGTCTATCTATCTATCTATCTATCTATCTATCTATCTATCTATCTATCTATCTATCTATCTATCTATCTATCTCACTCTATTCATATCTATCTATCTATCTATCTATCTATCTATCTATCTATCTATCTATCTCACTCTATTCATATCTATCTATCTATCTATCTATCTATCTCGGTTTAACCATAATCTATCTATCTCAGGTTAATCGTAATCTATCTATCTATCTATCTATCTATCTATCTATCTATCTATCTATCTATCTATCTCACTCTATTCATATCTATCTATCTATCTCACTCTATTCATATCTATCTATCTATCTATCTATCTATCTATCTATCTATCTATTTCACTCTGTTCCTATCTATCTATCTATCTATCTATCTATCTATCTATCTATCTATCTCACTCTGTTCATATCTGTCTATTTCACTCTGTTCCTATCTATCTATCTATCTATCTATCTATCTCACTCTATTCATATCTATCTATCTCACTCTATTCATATCTATCTATCTATTTCCCTCTGTTCATATCTATCTATCTATCTATCTATCTATCTATCTATCTATCTATCTATCTATCTATCTATCTATATGAAGTATCAACATAGGAATCAATACTGCATGTCAGTTTTACGCTTCGGTGTAATCTTGAGACAACCCATCTTATCTTGCGACCAAATCTGAAGATCGCACCAAACCGTCAGTCTCCGTGCAAAGTTGATTCCTATGTCTATAACTGTCTATATGTTCAACGCTTTATCTCTGATATTGAACAGTCTACCCGATAAATATAGCAAGTCTTAAATAATTAGTGTGTGTGTGTGTGTGTCGGGTTCAGAGATATTGAGAGGTCCAGAACAAAAGGAGAAAGGGAGATATAAAAATAATTGCTGCTCATTTAAAGAAAACATATATCCAACTGATTTCTGAAACATAACTCAATCGTAATGGCCAATAGCTACGAATGATTGCAGTCAAATTCTCTTGAATTGTAGTCGTCTGTTTCTTTAAAATCGAGCAAATGGCGATCCGTCTGAAGATGAGGCAACTTAGCAGACTCAGGATACCTACATGCAACATTTCATAACACATCGTTTTCGTAATTGAATCTTTATTGGTTTATATTTGTTTTAGGGGCGATTCTGCCAGAGAAAAAAATCATCTAAGGAAAATACAATAACTGCTATTCTTGAGTTGATTTGAACACGTCGAAAATTACATTTAGCAAAGATAATATTTGATATTTACACTATTTATATTCAGACTATTGTCCCCATCTTTGTTTATGTTACACGACGCTTTGTATATACACCTGATGAAAGCCAGATGGCCCAACGGCCGAAACGTTGCGATAACAACAACAACAAATATGAGGACAATTATTCCTAATATAAATAATGTAAAAAATGAAAACACGTCATCTCAGAAGTTCATAAATAATAATAAATAATAATTGTTCTGCAGTTTTTGTCTCGTTGCATGAAGGCATCTTTCTAATGACCGAAGTCAACATAAATGGACGTGGTAGTCTCGCTTCATTTATTAGGTTGGTGCAAACAATAATGACGTAATAATGTCGTTTTTTTTAAACGTAATTTTTTAACGTCAAAAAACGACATTGTTACGTCATTATTTTTGCACCAACCTAATATTAATAAATTGTTCAGTTAGACGCTTCATAAATGAAAGTGAAATTCCTAATTGAGATGCTATTTGACATTGGCCCATTCTTCTCTAGAAAGCTGACAATTCACATGCATCTGGAATACAGAGCACTGTATTTCTATTTTGTTGTTTTATTCTTTTAATAGAAAACAAAATAATTACCAACAAGTCTAAATACAAGTCTATATTTAATGTCAAATCAGAATAAACTAATAGTGTCTGTTTACATATGTTTCTATATGCAATCAGCAACCATATATATATATATATATATATATATATATATATATATATATATATATATATATATATAAAATAAAACGTATTCTAACCTGAACACCCCCCCACAAAAAAATCTTTAAATATACAAATAGAAAAAATGCAGTAAGAATTTTTGCCGTTAACAATAAAATTTAAAAAAATGCAGACGACATGCATTTAAGGGATGTCAGATTTCACTGAAGAATACATCCCTACCCCCTACCAAAACGTAGCTAATAACGGATACATCAAAATATAGACATAAAGAACACGCAAACACCCCTGTCTAGTAGAAGTGAATTAATCTCTAACCTTGGAAACGTGAATTATGATTTTAGCTGTGTCTTTAAAACCCAGTAATTTTAAAAGTTACTCCAAAATTCGCTTGAGGATGAAATGGAACTAATGTCTTTAATTTAATTACAAAATTAAATTCGGACCTTCCATTTTTAGAACTGTGTAGCGGAAAAAAAACATATGTTAAATCAATTAATTTATAATATTAATGCTCTGTGAATTTACATTGAGCACTATTTTGTAAAAATAAAAATATCTATAAGAACACCGGATTATATATCTTACTGTTCTTTCTTTATATATATATATATATATATATATATATATATATATATATATATATATGCAGTATACGTTTATTTGCAATGCAATTTCATATGTTTCTCACTACAGCAGAATATTAAAAAAAAAATAATAAAAAATAGGCGTATCTGACAGACACTAATTTATTATTCCAGATTCTTTACGGGTGACATTAGTAACTATTACTGAACTAATCACATTACTGATCACAGAACTAGACTGAATTATGAACAACATCATGCAAACTCACGTGACTTGCAACATGTTTCAAATTCGTCTTTTGCATATTAGACTTCGTGTCAAGACAGTCAAAAGTAATAAATCTTTCCAATATCTCAATGCATATGCCATAAAATTTGTGAAATATCCTAGCAATTTTATGATAGTATTTTCTTCTTCAATTCGAGGCTCTTTATAACCTTCATTTATTCTATTTTATTTTATTTTCAAGAAGCTTTTTCATTATTCGATTCACCAAATTTCATTTTATTAAAAGCTCAATCATAATTGTAGTGGCCGAGAAGTGTCGGCCTTATTTTACCAAAATAGTCAAATAAAACAAAATCTTCGTTAAAAGGATTCATCTTAAAAATTAATAATTGAATATAAGCATCTTCAACACGCATACACTGATGTTCTCAAGTAGTCTACACAAAAAACCTTTCCAATGCATTGGTTTTCCCTACTTCGAACTTTCTATCATTCTCTGTCTTTCAGTTTTCGCTTTATATAATCTTGCCTTTTTCTTATTTGTCTTCATTAGGTTTTTCCCTCTGATCAACAAATTTAGACAACGCATAGATAGTTTCATCAACACGCGAAATCGTTCTAGAAAAAGCTCAAAGACAATGTCAGGGTTCCATTACTGTGGACAACTAACGAGTATCATCGATGCAAAAGCAAAATAATATATATCTTCTAATTTGTCAGTTATTTATTTTTGCCGATGTTTGGCCAACCATCCCAAAAGAGCTTTTCAATTCAATCATTGAAAAAGTATCTATAACCAATCATTTTGATTCTGTTAACAGATTATTGTTAGAAGCACGGCAATGTATTGCAGGTTGAAGAACAGAGTTCATATTCTAGTTGAGTTCATTGCATCCACTTACATGCTAATGTCATTGGAAAAGGTATGACTCTTCTCTCCCGCTAGCTTTGGGTAAATAGCAGGACAGACTAGGTTCTATAGCCTTGGGTGGTAGCCTGTCTAGGAGAAGAAAAAAAAATTGAATTCAAAATCAACCTGGTCCAACCACCTACTGTTTTGTAGACACTGCCTCTTCATGTAGAGGCTAAACGGTAACAAATCCAACTCGCATGTCGTCTTGAATAGGGGAACTGCTCCCATACTTCGAGCCGCAACAAAAAAATTAATGGACTACCCGAGCTTAGTATAATGGCTCGAACTCTGGGAGACGGTACGGTGATATAGATGTCTCTGATTTCAGACCATTCGCATATTAGGTGTATCACCCACGCTACTTCAGACGACAAGGAATGTATTATTGATATCTTCAGAGAGAAATATGTTTCCTGAAACATGTCGAAAGACTGTTTTTAGCTCCTTCTTTGTTTCTGAATGTTCAGCCTCTTATGAAACTATCCAATGATCGAAACAAATGAAAATCTCCAGGTTCTAAATCCAGTGAGAATGGAGGATCGGAAGGACTTCTTGCTTTATTGATCGTATTTTTACTCAGCTTTCTTTTTGCAGAATACGTTCTTGTATTGTTACGCCGGAGAACACTTTTTTTTATTATTGAACAAAGTAAGGCACTTTTGATATAATACTTCGCACTCGAACAAGTTTGCTGGTAATACACGTATGCAGTGGTGGTCCATCTATGTTCTACTAACATGTAATGGACGCCACTTTTATATTCCACAAGACACAATGTAAGGATTTCTGTGGATGGAGTCCTCGCTGGTTATTGTCAATGGTTTCTCATTTTGGGTTAACTACTGTTATTTTCGTTTTCTGATGAAATGCAAACACTATTTTTATTGCTTGTAACAATGCGACGCAAATAAAGAAATTTCAGTATTACGAGTTGAAAACCGTTAAAAATGGTGGAATCGTACGTTCGATTCTCAAACGAAGTGTCACGAGGAAACCAAATTCTCTTTTTACAAGTTACTTCAGTTAAAGTCGGAAATACACTGTAAACGGCACACTGATAGAAAAAATAGTTCTGATAAGTTTTCCTCTATGGTAACTAGATTTTAAGAATTTAAACGAAGTACTAAATTGGCGACAATTTTACAGTTGAAATGGCTAGATGTATCTGTAAGTTCTATGCTAACAGTTTCTTCTCTCACACTTCTTACTTGTGAAACTATCGTCTAACTTCTTGTTTCCTACTCACCTTTGACCTTCAAAACTTTAAATGCAATGTTAATCGTTATCTTTTGTTTTCTTAATTCTTATTCTTTTTCTCTACTTAATGCTGTTTTCTTTTTTTTATATATATTCTCTGACACTCAGTATCCCTTTGCATCTTAGTGGATTTATTGACCTGCCTGGGGTAAAATGATTAAAAAAATTCTTAGCCTTCAACATTTGTTTGTTCCTAGCATCGAAATATATAATTACTTTCCGTGCACCTTGATATTTTATCAAATATTAAAAAAGTAATGAAAATGAACAAAAATTCTGATTCAATTTTTAGTTATCACGGATAACTTTTAAATAACGTATAAAGTCACTTCAATAATGCACCAAAATCATCGATTCACGCATAAAATTCTTTGTAGATTATGATGGAAATTATAAATCTATATTCATGAAAGCCATTGCTTATAGTTAAAAATTATCAATTTAAATTTATAATTATACTTTTAAGGCTAAGCTTTCAGAGGTCATGATCAAATTTTCCGACTGAATTTTATTAGAACTTTCCTAAAATATTTTTTAACAATTTCAATATATTTGAATCCAAATAATAGTCTTCGTAGAAAACTGGGTCAAGTAGGAGAGACAGTGAAATAAATACAGTGTAACCCGGATATAAGATACCCGGATATAAGAGAAACCCGGATATAAAATAAGCCCGGGTATAAGAGAGATTTGTTACTGGTCCCAAATTAGAGCCATACTTACCTAAACAAAATACAGTGTAACCCGCATATAAGAGACCCGGATTTAAAAGAAACCCCGATATAAGAGAGATTTTATCTGGTCCCAAATTAGAGCCATACTTACCTAAACAAAATAGACCAAACCCGGATATAAGAGATATTTTTTATTAGTCCCAAATTAGAGCCATACTTACCTAAACAAAATACAGTGTAACCCGGATATAAGAGAAACCCTGATATAAGATAGATTTTATCTGGTCCCAAATTAGAGCCATACTTACCTAAACAAAAAGACCAAACCCGGATATAAGAGAGATTTTTTACTGGTCCCAAATTAGAGCCATACTTACCTAAACAAAAAAAAGATCAAACCCGGACATAAGAGAAACCCGGATATAAGATAAACCCAGATATAAGATACTTTTTATCCGGTCCCGAAAGAGGAGTCGAGTTGTGTAGCATTTTAATTTTCTTACTTATGTCCCAACCTCTCTTAATGCTATTGAATATATGGCGGGAAATTTCGGAATCATACACGATGTTAATAAATATAACAAATTCTACTTAAGTGACTATCGTCAGTTAACAGAAGAAATAACAGTAATCAATGTTACATAACTGAAACTCATGATTTAGTTCAGCTCTTCATTAGTTTACGTTGGTATTACAGCCATTTTGGTCTACATCGCAAATATTACAATATCAATAATCGAATAGAATCATTGAATAATGAAAGTTTTTCAAGATCGATGGTTGAATATTATTATCATTTCCCAATTTATGTTCAATACAATTTCGTTAGCTTCTCAGTAGCGAATTTGAACAAAAACAATAATTAGCATCAAGGATACGAATACAAAGTTCTTATATTTTAAAGTCAGAAGAATTTTGATCTAATGTTAATACAACGTTTGGTTGGATTTAAAACTCATTTTTATTTGGCCTCAAAAGCGATGCCATGATAAATTATTATTGGGTTGGTGCAAAAAATAATGTCGTTTTCTCACATATGTTAATATGTGAGAAAACGACATTAATTTTTGCACCAACCTAATAATTGAGATTAAACTTTAAACTATGCGATGCATTGTTCTGTGTGATATGGCTAAGATATTGAATATTTTCAAACATCCGGTGATTAGAGAGAGAATTCCAAAAATCAATAATAGTTTATTACTCAATGGTTACTTCAACATTATGTCAAGAGTGGCTCATTTACCACGAAGATATGTCCATAATTGTTAATAATAGGATTTCAAATTGCATTCATTTAGATAGTATATAATAAAAATAGGGAAAGTTAAATAAAAGGTTTATTTTATCTTGTTTGGAAATAAATATTCCTTTGTCTGTAGTTTATGCTTGGTAACGAGCCTCACCAACTTAGCACCTATAAATACTTATTAGGTTTCACAAGTAGAATGGTGATAATTGCCAATTGTAAATTAAATTCATCATGTTTTCATTATGAAGATTAACTAAGCTCAAAATGACAAAGAATTTGGTTCTTTATTTCATTTATCAATGACTTTAATATCATTATCCATTAAGACATTTGAAAATCTCCGATAACCACATTATGAAGCAATTCTCGTAAACACTAATCGAGGAAACATGGTGACGCAGCAAAGTCTCGCGAGAAAGGCCATCGCTGGTTGGATTGTGAGAAGAGAAAACGTGTGCTGGTGACATTAATCAAAGCTTACTCAGCCAAACCAGAGACACGCGAACCTGACGCCTGGGTGTTTGGCAAACCTCAGTTGTCAACGCAGTTCGGCCAAAGCAGTTTCCGTAGATGCGAAATGTGGAAAGAGAAGTCGGCTGGATGGAAGCCAAATTACAGACACATTTTTCATGGCTACAGTTACAAATTTAAACAACGGATATTCAAATAACCAATTAATATTTCGGCATCTTGTGAAACGAATGTTACAAGTTGAGGCCGAAAAAAAAAGAAAGATTCCTTTTTGTTTTAACTTGCTGTTCCTTAGGAATTAAAACTCACTTTATTCGCCGATGAAACTCATTTCATCCATGAATTAATCAGACAAGTATTGCTGTTGTTGTTATTGTTGTTGTTGTTGTTGTTCTTGTTCTTGTTCTTCTTCTTCTTCTTCTTCTTCTTCTTCTTCTTCTTCTTCTTCTTATTATTATTATTATTATTATTTACTTTGATTTCTATTGAACTAATCTTCTGTCTCCTTCGGATCTGGGCACATACAGACAATCAACATCAGCCTCAGGATGATGCATACGGTGGCAAGTGATAAACTTTCTCGTTTTGACATCCATTCGCTTAATGTCAGATATGATTCAATTAAGGATGTTGAAACTACATTGCACCACAGGGACAGCCAAAGTGTTTATAGATGATATTCTGTTTTGTGAATTCAACTAGATATTTAATAGCAGGCGCGCACGCTTGCAGTATTCTTGTCTTACTTTCTCCCTCATTTGGATTTATGCTGTATGCCATCTTATTTGCAGAAGCCTACCTATCTATAGGCTTCTACTTGTTCCAGTTCCTTAATCTTTGTGACAAAATCTAAATCTATTGAGTGTCTTTCTACAATTTTCCCTTTCCTGAATTTTCCTTTTGCGCATTTATCTAATATGAAATCAATATCGATGTCACCACTTTAAATCCGAAATCCACACTGATGTCATTATTATCATCTTTTATTATTATTATTATTATTATTATTATTATTATTATTATTATTATTATTATTATATAATTTGCTGATATGCGTTCGGCAAGGGATCCATGACTCTGATGCATACGATAAAGTTGATATGACCACGTCACGATAATTTTTTTTTTCTTTTTAAGCTCAAAACCCTTTCAAACTCCCGAATTAAGTTTTCCAAATGCATTGGTTGCCTCTGCTTTGCTATTTTTAATTCATCATCTATTAAGACACTTGAATTTATGTTTATATTAGGTTGGTGCAAAAATAATGACGTAATAATGTCGTTTTTTGACGTTAAAAATACGTCAAAAAACGACATTATTACGTCATTATTTTTGCACCAACCTAATAATTAAGTATGAAAAAGATTTTACATATCTTTACTTACGTCGGCTCTTCATCAACTTAGGCATGAGAAGGTGCTGCCCTGTTTTCTATTTTCGGGATTTTCACATCTCATTTTTGATTCTGTGTTGCTTTAGGTTGATAAATTACCTTCGTCTTCTTCATATTTATTGTCAGGTTAAAATATATTGCAGGGAATAAAAAACGGGTTACAATATCATTGACTTCTTGAAAAGATGAAGTAAAAAGTGCATAATTATTAGCACAAAATAAGTCAAATATCATCTTGCTCCTGATGAAAGTTTTTGGGCTTTAAATTTTTGGTCATTGAAGAGACCACCAGTTATTATGAATTCAAACTTCACACTCACCATTGTAATCATTAAAGGAAAACTTCAGTGGAACCGAGAAGTACAGAGCAAATAGAACGCGGACCATAACTTGCTTTGTTCCGTTGTTATGGAAAATTTTCATGGCTTTCCTACATGAAAGGGTTGAGGTTAAAAAATGCGACAAAATTTAATAAAAACAGCAAGATTAGAGAGAACAAACTCTTTATTTTAGGCGGAAGAATAAAGAAAGACCAAACTACTGCTCCGTGCGTAATAATAAAAGAAGAAAATATTTATTTACATGCACAAAAAAAAAAGGGTAAAAGGAAAAACACAAATACGAGAGAAAGAAAGGGAGAAGGAAATTCCGTTAACTTTAAAGCAAGAAGAAATATTTATAAAAGAAAAAAAAAAGGCTTGCTCAAAATATTTCCCTGAGCGCCTAAATGGTCTTTAAGCGAGTAGATTGTTGTTATGGGTTAAAACACTCAGTTTTCTTCATTGTTCTTGCAGTATAGGAAATGTCGGAAGATACGAATTCTGTAGTTGAGTGAGTTCGTAGACCGGCTACAGATATCTCCTCGGTGTAAGGCGGCAGATCTCAATTGATTTTTTAGTAGTGGGCTGATGTTCTGTCTTTTCAGTCCAGCAGGTAGCTCTTGAAGCTGACAGCGAAGATGACTTCCTTTATGTTGCCGACCCGTTTTTATCTCAGACTGTCGTCGAAGCTACTCACTACCAAATAGGCGAAGATTTTCCGTATTTATAGAGATTTGGGAGGCTCAGAAATTCCCTCCAAAATTATACAAATTTCCTTGCCCCTTTATTCGTTAAAAAATATATTCTTATCTCTGATAACAGGATAATGGTGGTCGAATTCCTTTTTATATTTTCCAGCTCTTTCGTTAGTCAGAAAATATATTCTTATTTCTGATAAGAGCCAAGGCTTTGGGAATCGGATATGAAAGCAAGGAAAAATGTTGGGATGAGAATTAGAAAATGGGCTAGAATGTGGACCTGTAATAAGTAGTTAAATTCTAATATTGTCCACATCAAAACACTTATATGATGTGTGGCCAACGTAGCGGGTGTGAAGTTTGTTAGTGGAGTCGGCGTGTGGTGTTCAAATTATGGTCGATTTTGCATCAGCCTTATACATTTGGGAAAGAACTGAATGCATCCCCCTCCAACTACAGGTTAAATAGCTGGGAAAACTGGGCCCCTCTGTTTTGATTGACGACTACAAGGAAAATTTTGAATTCAAACTTTGTAAATAATAGGGCAGACTGTGGCCTTTGACCTTGGTAGTGTAACGAGCAGAGGAAAAGGGGAATTCGGATCCAAACTGAAGAGAAATAGATGGCCTCTGAAAGGTTGTTTTACTCTAGACACACTCACTGTTATTACGGTTGTAGTAAAGACGGCATCCTTAATGAGATACTGGAATCAGGATCATGATATATATTGTTATGGGACTTAGGTTTATGGAATAAATGGACTCGTCCTATTACTATATATACGGGGAGATTATGCCTCTCAAGAGAGCTGTCTACAGTTGACCTGTTACAGATTCGGGCGGAGAGGAACCCGGACGAGGCTCCGCCGATAGGTAGAGTCTCGTTCGGGGAGGTTGATTGCAACTGAACCCGTTTATGCGGGTTCAAAGAGGGTTTATTTTTGGCCGAGCCTACGAGCTCGGAGATCCCACGTTAAACCGGCCTTGTGCCACATGTAACCGTCGTGGGGGGGTAACTAAATACCGCTGTCTACAGTTGACTACTGTACTTTACCGTCAGTTGGACGTGCAACACTTTTGTATTCGTTCTTTTTGTTTAATAATATGTTTTCATTAAATTGCTGAGTTCGAGTTTCCTTTCGGACCTATTCTGGGTGCACAACACACACACACACACACACACACACACACACACATATATATATATATATATATATATATATATATATATATATATTCAGGATGCAATGGATATATTGCCGTCTAAATTACGTAAAAATGAAAATACCAGTGACATCTTATTTTAAGAGATATATTTACTAAAATTATACAAACATATCTTGAAATACTAATGAGTAAATTTAATCAATAAAACTGCCATTGGCCTCAACCACTGCCTCCAGACGACTTTGGAATCTCCTGCATCTCTTCTGGACAGTCTCCTTGTTTAAGTTGGTGAATGCTGCCATAATCCTTGCCTTTAGTTCATCTTTGGTGTTTTGTTGGTCTCTCGCCCAACTGCAACTCGCACATAATAATCAAAGAGGTTGCAGTCTGGGGAGTTAAGTGGCCAGATGTAAGGGGTGATGTGGTTGTGGAAATTTTCTGAAGCCCTGGATGGGATTTCCTGCTTGTGTTGCATGGTGTAGAGTCCTGTTGTCAAATATAGGGTCTTCCAGCAGTCGTCCTCTTGACCCAGGGCAACACTACCTCCTCAAGACACTTGATGTAGGCCTCACGAACAAATTCAGGAGTTCTTTTCTTATCAGAACAATCAGAGTAAATTTTCCGAGCCCGCCTTACCTTCGTAATCGCCATTAGACTCATCCATATTTTTTCGAATTCTCTGCACTGACTTCAGATTGACACCAAACACTCCAAAATGTTCGTATTGGAGCTTTTGGTGCGGATGCCAAGCAGTGCAGCATGTCGTTTCCCAATTTCTAGCGGAGTAAATTGCATCATGGTGCTCTTTTTCTCACAGACGGTGCCCAAATGAGCCTACTATACAGTGCAGTCGACAAAATCAAAAACAAATAACGCGCATGCGCGAATTAAAAAATATAAAATGGCGACACTTTACCCATCGCACCCTTGTATATAAATATATAAAGATCCAAACATCATGTTTGTTTTAATTCCTTCTTGGTCAGGCCGAGAATTTTTCGGGACTACTTCATACATGCATTCGTACGAAATGGACAGAATAGAAAAATGTTGGCAGGGTAACTTTTGGGCCGTTGTTATTAATAAATACTTACGCTGGATTTTGAATTCCGGATCCAAAGCCGAGGGGGTTGTCCTCGAAATGGATTCCAAATTTAGTCAATATCGGACACATTGGCGCCTGACGACCTACAGTTTATCCGAGCAGCCATGTCTGACAGACTTCCGGTAAGGCCGGTCGATTGATCACTGCTTCATATCATTACATTATACACTATTTTATAACTTACAAAACTCTCCCTTTTCTTTCTCTTTCAATCTCTCTCTCTCCCTCTCTCTCTTTCTATATATATATATATATATATATATATATATATTAAAATGCTCATATATCTATCTCTGCCGAAACGTATCTGTTTCAGCTTCACGCACGCAAAAATATTATATAGCAGATATTATTCCCAAGCTATTCTGTAAAGTTAAGCTTAGTAATAAAATCATTTTCGCAATATTCACTCATTTCTTTCAATGTTTAATTCTAGGTTTATACGTACGCACACGCACACACACACACGCAAGTACACACACACGCAAGTACACACACACACATATATATATATATAAATATATATATATATATATATAGAGAGAGAGAGAGAGATATGAATACATATGCAACCCTAATCGTATATATATACATATATAAAAGCGCTTAGAGTGATCTATTTTTTAAAGAGTTTAACACATCTATACATTTATCTATTTGTTTCTCATTTCTATGTGCTTAGCGTTCAAGCTATAAAAATTTCTTTTTACAGACATATTGGTATATAAAAATGCCATATATATATATATATATATATATATATATATATATATATATATATATATATATGTATGTATATATATATAGTTGTGTTTTCTAAAATTCTAATTTGCATACAATACTACATACCCTTTGAAAACGAAATAATATTGACCTGATTATATAACATTCTAAAAGGTAATGAAGAAGATAATATGTAAGTGCCACGATATCTCAATAATTCTGCAACCATGGCGAAAATGGCTGAACTTTCCAAGCGTTTAAATATTCCTAGATTGATAATTCTTTGCATTATCAAGAAGTACAACGAGACTCATTGTGCTAAAAAAAAATTAAGGACTGGCAGAGAATTGTCAATTTCTGAGAGTATGGAAATGAAAATTGTTAGAGATGTCTCGAAGAATCCTCACTTAACGACAAAGAACACTGTCAACAATGCAAAGACATCAGGTTGATTGATGAAGATAGTCATTAGATGCTTTTATTGAGCATAGACTTCTACCTTGCTGCCCAAGGAAAGCTCCCTTGCTTGAGGATAAGCACCTAAAATACAGATTTGCTTATACTAGAAGCCATCTAGAACATCAGAGTAAATATTAGAACACTGTTTTTATGGTAAAATGAAGCCAAATTAGATTTATTTAGTCACATTAACTCCCGTTATGTATGGAGGAAAGTGAATGAAGCTCACAAAGCAAAAAATACTCTCCATACAATTAAGCACTATGGTGGAAACATTATGCTATGGAGATGTTTTGCTGCTTCTGGACCAGGAGAATTAGTGATAGTACAGGGTATCATGAATAAAGAGCATTATTTGGCTATTCTTAAAAATAATATAAAATGGGGTGAACGCTTAAAAAAGAAGATATCAGTGTGTGCACGAAATCTGTCTTTGGGGCGTCACTGGACTTTCCAACACGATAATGACCCAAAATACGAATTGTTACGTCAGGAAAATAAAGGTATTGACGGACCCGTACAAAGTCCTGAACAAACCTCCATTAAAATTTTATGGGCATATTTGAATAAAAGAAAGTAAGAGAAAGAAGCCCTTTAAATTTAGAGGAACTAGAAACTATTACCAGGGAAGAAGAGAACAAAATAGACAAATCTGCTCTCTATTAATCACCATAGAGATCCTTCCCTGCCATCCATTAGAATGTCTGACGCTCAACGAGAGCACCTCTTCGCGGCTACTCGGTCTCACGTTGACTGCTGACCTGAAATAGAACAAATACATTGAGTCAATTACTTCGTCCACCGCAAGGAAAGTTGGTTCCCTGGGCCGCACCAGGAAAATTTTCTCCCCGGAATCGATCCTTCAGATCTAGAAATCAACAATTCGCCCTTGCATGGAGTATTGCTGCCATATATGGTCTGGAGCCCCTTCTGTTTCCTTCGGGGTTCTTGATAGGCTCCAGAGGCGGATATGCAATATAATTGGCCTTGTTCTGGTATCTCGTCTACAGTCACTCTCTCACAGACGCGCCGTCGGCTCTCTGTCTTTTTTACAAATACTTTCATTGTAATTGCTTCATGAATTCAAGTGCCCTATGAGGCTGGCATCCCGCTCTCACCCGTTCACTGTCGAAACTATTAAATGTAACCGTCTCTTCTACTCCAATAGCTTCATCTCACACCTCTCGCCTGTGGAACTCCCTTTCTTATTCCAGTTTTTCTGAGAGCTATAATCTTCAACTATTCAAATGTAATGTCAATCGACATCTCCAGTTGCCTTGATCTTCTCCTCATCCTTTCTTCTATCACTCCTATCTGATCTTGCTCCAAATCTTCTGTAACCCCTTGCGTCCTAGTGGCTTCCCACCTTGCTTGGGGTGAAACGCTTAAAAAAAAAAAAGAAGAAAGATATCAGTGTGTGTAGTTATCTTGTAAGGAACAATAAAAAAAGGCGACAATCAAGAATAAAGTTTACACAATTGATTATTGAGTCAATAATTTTGCCCTATGTTAAATGTTTTTGTGTTTTTCTATTATTGTTTGACCTTACAATAAAAATGTTGTTGGCTTCATTGCACCTTTTTTCAAATGCATTATTTTATCATTTGTGAAAAATGCACACAAACTTTCCGAGTAAATTTGAGGTATTACAGCTTTATTTGTAGTTATGGAAGGGTGATTAATTCTGTCCATATCTGTATATATTGAATATTAGGACAGAGATCTTTCTTTTATACGTGTTTGAATAAATGTGACAGACATTTAATTTCCTATAGTATATTTTAGGTTTTTACACGTTTAACAAAATCCAATTCCTTGACGTTTACATAGGACTCAACTCCAATGCATTTAACACCTACTTTGTTTTAATTATTTTGCCCCCACTTAGGCAATAAAGCCATTATGACGCAAGGGGGTTACTGAGTGAAAGTATAGGAGAAAAACAGGTGCGTTATTAAGGAGAGAGAATAATTAAAAGAACAGGAATTAAGAAAACAGATGATAATCATTGACATTAAATTTCACATAAAATTTTTTGAAGGTCAATGATAAATAGCAAGCAAGGGACCGTAAGAGAGTTTCACAAGCAAGAAGTACGAGAGAAAAAAGTGCTAGCATAACATTTACGGCAACCTCTAGCAATTTCGACTGTAAAATTATGCGGCATAGCTTCCAATCTCGTACTGCGAAAGAGGAAAGTGTATCAGAATAATTACCACTGAAATATTTATGGAAAACACATAGAAAAACTTCACTATGGCGGTTGGAATGTGACTGAAGAGGAGAGGATAGATCAGGATCTATAACATTGCAAATTCATATTTTCAATAATCTCTGAATACATATCAGAACTTGGTCAACTTATGAATGTGTAACATAGATTCTGGTGAGAAAAAAGTATATCGCGAAACAGTGAACCAATTTTCCTAGCATCAGACTTAGCAATTGATTCAATATAATCTTCTTCATTTCATATTAGCGAAAACGTTCAACTAAGAAGAGTCTCACAATACACAATTCATTCTTATATAAAATCCATACTTATATATATATATATGTAAAAAAGAAAACTAGTTAGAACTTTTGAGTCTTAAACTATAACAGCGAATACCCGGAAAAATATAAAATAACATTAATACTTAGGCATCCATTTATCTCGATTGATAATGGTAACGCCCTGTTTAGTCAAATATTATCCCTTTGCGAGCAGTATTTGGAGTGGCTTAATAAACCAGTCTTTCCACGATACTCTCTTCTGCAGCCGTGACATATACGAACATCATTAAAGAATACTTTTCACCCATAGACTTCAGCAAGCATGTATAACTTACAATATACTATAGAAAATAAAAAAATGCCAACCTCATAATTACCAATAACAAAATGCCTATCAAATCTAAATTTAAGACAACTAATGTAGCATATAAATGTAATGCCCAGTACAAGACTGAGACTCTTGTAATAAATCGATTATCTACATTAAATATACGCCGATAACAATTAGTAGAAGGATGACAATCCATTTAAGTGATCCCAGTGTCATAAATAGTACTTAGGTACCCACAAACAACTGCCTGTTCACATTAGAAAAAATCTGGTTGATAACATCATTCTAACGAAATCTAATTGTTGACGATGTCTTTATATAAAACAATTCAAGGCAAGCTTCAACCTTATTCTATTTAACAATGGTAGTAAAGTGTTGACGGCATTTTAAAAGAGACCGCAACTTGAAATCATAACCATATTTATTCTCGGACAGCTTAGAATTACTACTACATCCACACAATCAAAACTTAAGACACAAACATAGAAAACATATTAACAACGAAGTCATTGAAAATGTTTAATGAATTTGAGATAATAAACTTTACGGATATTTTCTACACATTCTTAGACCTCCCAAAAGGAAAACTATAAGAACATTAGAAAAACTTATATGATTTCCCTCGAAAATCGAGGACATTAAATTCTAAATGAGGCGCGTTCGTTAATCCAAAGATAGAAAGACTAGAAATTGAGAAATCCATTTTTCCTTCTGTGATTTAGGCTATTGTACAATAATAAAGGAAAGAAAACCACTTTGTTTTATTTAGTTCGATTTAGGCAATATAAAAGTGTGTTTGTGATAATGAGGTAGTAACCCGAATATATTCTCACTACCTACATTCTGTATAAATAAAGAGAACTATAGAAATATAATTTCTTAATGAGTGAGTTTATTTCATGACAATGTAACTTGAGCAATTATAATTCTTCAAATTCTTGATTTTTTGTTTCAGAGGAAATAGTCTACTATTTTTTCTGTCGTTTTACTTTCAAAATATTACTAAATAATAAAATATAAAAATTATAGATGGCGAGAACAGGAATGATAGAATGGCGACATATTGTTTTCTGCTTATGCATAACCGGGTCCCATGGACAGAATAGTTAAAACACCATCAACAAAAGATTAGGCTCTTGAAGATTGCGATGAAAATGGAAACCTCGTTGTAAGCGATTTCTCTAAATTGCATTTTATTTGCTGTAGCAGTTGAAAGGTCAATCTGCCCAGAATGTTGATAAAAAGTAGCCATATTAGACGTACTAAAAGTAATAACCGAATATAAGATTTAAATTGAGAGAGTGAAAAAGAATCCTTGTCTTTCTGTTATTTTCCATATTAATCATCTTTTATTCAATCTTAATCATGAATCAGGACCAACGGAAAAATTTGCATAACTAAGAATTTTTATAGTAAATTATGGCAAATTTTTGATTATGGTGTGGAGACAACTTTGGAGAATTGATGGTTAAAATTTTCTAGAATGCATTTTATTGAAACTTTCGTTGACGTGCCAAAAGTCTCAGATTAGTAAATTAGTGTTAAAGCTGATTCATGTAGAATCAGCTTTAACACCGGCGAAGTGAAGTAACTCGATGTGGGATCAGTTCTACAAATGGTCGGAAAACATTTGAAGAAATTTTAAGCGATGAAATGATTATAGCTATCCATATCTCTTTGATATTTATAAGTGCAAGATCTGGCATTCGAACAGTCCCCTCTACTATGTCCCATAAATGTTTGATTGGGCTCACCTCAGGCAAACATAGTAGTCACACAGTTCATCAGAAATATCCAGAAGGAACCAATTCTTATTAACTTGAGTCTAATACAAAACACATTTTTCCATAAATAGAGCAATTTTAAACACACACACATATATATTGGTAGAATATTTTCATTCACAGAGGTTTGGTTAAATAATTTAGGCATACTATATCTGTTTATTTTTGTTTTAATCCTTTCGAGTTCACGAATCAATATCCTGGTAGCCGTAGAAAATTGATTAAGAAAAATACTAAAAAAAATCTAAAGATTATATGTTATAAGAATTGAGTGATGTGAACACAGCATTAGAAAATATAAAGTTTTTAAAGATTTTATCAGATAAAAAATAAAAATAAAATAAAAGCATTGGTTAGATAAGAACAAGAAAAAAACTGTCTTTAAGAATGTTGCAAAAAATGTGAGGAAAATTTAAAGTTTGATTCGATCGATTGATTTGTTTATTGCCAAATAATCAAATCAATCAGGTAACCAATCGTTTGTGGGTTATTTGTAGCCGAAACATACCTTTGCATTGTAAGAACAATTATTTCCTTCCAGTGAATATTGCATTAACAATTTTTTGAGAATGACTATGAATTTTCCAGGTAAGGGCCTTACTATTTAACCCATAACTAGGGGGAGGATATAGATTTATACATTTCCCAAGAGTATTTTCGCATAAAATTAAAAGGATAATAATCAAGATCAGCTGCTTGACTAGCATGAAAATATTTAAATATTGTGTTATTACAAGTTTAAACGAGAGAAAAGATGTACAGTATTATGAACACTGGTAAGAAAAATGAAATCAACCAAATTACCATTTTTAGATAAGCAAATAAAAAAATAATCGTATCAATTGGGTGAAGAATTACATAACTGATTTCTTAGTCAGCAATATTAATTGATGAATGTAGAACTACATTGGATGGATCTGATGACCAGGCGAGAGGTTGGATCCGTCATACAAATAGACAACCAGCACGTTTTAAAAGACAAGATAGTGAGGTGGCAGAATGATGCTTTTAGCTGCTAGGCAGTAAAATATTGGCCTCTTCAAGATTGGCAATTATTCCAGATAAATGCGGATAATAAGTTCTTGGACAATATGTTTTTTCGTGGCACAATTCATGACTAATAAGGTTTAAGCAACATGTCATTATATATATTGTTTTAAGAATATATTCATAAAAAGACAATGTTTCTTCTCAACCTACAAAGCTGTCTATTACCAACAAAATTAATGGAATCGTCGCAAACATCTGCAGATATTAATTCAATAGGAAACCTGTCTTCCATTATTAAAAGAAATGTCTATAGAGAATGGAAACAAAATACAAGCAAGAAAAGCTTTCGAGAGAAATGGATGTTAAAATCGCAAGTATTCTTAAAGTTAAAATAGTCGTAAAGATAAAAAAAAATCAATTGGTGAAAAGCAGAGTCAGTGAATAGAATGTTCGTATTAAGATATATATTAAAATAATAATAATAATATATTCAGGTATATAGGATATTGGACTAAATATATCCTTTTGTAGCCTTTACCTTGCGGATATTTTATGAATTAAAAAACTCATTTTACCCTTTGATTACTAAAACTTGACACTATCAAAATAATTTATAATCAATATTTTTTTTAGTAAAGATACTTACTATAAACTGACAATTTTACAATGTATGTAATTATACGTGGAGCCTGAAAAATTTACAATCATTGATTGATCACAATTTTAGTGAAAACATTGACATGTCTAATAAAATCTGACATTGTAATAAGAAAACTAAATGCAACCAGTTATGTATTCGTCTGGAATTCATAAAATCTTCATATTTAAACAATAAGGAAAAAAAACAAAAACGTTTGTGCATAGTCGGAAAATAAACAAAAGATAATTCTCAACTCCTTCTTAAAAGAGTTCAAAGCAAATTGTTTTTTTTTCGAGAAATTGTTTTCTTTTCTGCAGAAACAGATGATTAAGTAGAACAATGATCCATATTTTCGGTAATTTATTTTAATTTTAAAGTTTTCAGTGTATTTATTAATCAAATACTGTGTTGCACTTTTGTAAATTAATGAAAAACTTCAATTTCTTAATACAGTGACATACCAAAAGTTATAGGAAACGATATATAAATGCAATGATAGTTGGCGTACATTAACACAATGGAAATATCCAGACTTATATAATATGTACACTGGCATCGAGTATGCCAGCGTGAACATCTACTAGGCAAGGGAACACGAGGTCTCGTAGGTGCCAAACAAATGGGACATACCATTTCTGGAATTATGGGAAAATTTGACGCCCCATGAGCTACAGAGTCTCGCGTGTACGGAGAATACATGAATTAAGGTATTACGCTCATTGTAGACAACACAGTGATCGACCACATCATTTTTATAATCGTGATCATTGGCGTCTGACTAAAATTATCGTATTTTTCGGCTTACAAAACGCTACGGCTTGGAAGACACACCCTAATATCGGTAAGAAATTTCTAAGAAAAAAGTCATTTTCATACAATAACACATTCACCATACGTTCCTTACATACTGGCGCCATGTATTCGTTACATTAATCTCTCGTCCGATTTTGTTTTTATATCAATGTTTTACTAGTTGGTGTTTAGTAAATATACTATACATCTGGTTTTATTTTCATAAAAATGAATGAATTTTTTTTTAAAATATGCATGTAAAAATATAAAACAATCAAATAAATTTTATTCATCCTCAGATCCCAAGAACTCATCACTGCTGGATTCATGTAAAAGCTCGAAAATATCAACTGCAGTCATCACTACTGTCAGTCATGTACAATAAATGATCCCCACTACCATTCACTGCTGCTAGTAAACAGCATGATTAAGCGTGTGGCTCGGCTCCAGGAAGTTTTATAGTCTTGGAAATACTTGGAAATACAGCTAAGTACTGACGTTACATCATATAAAAAGATGAATTAGATAGCTAACAATATAGTGTAATGACTCAACATACAAATCCACGTTCCTATCAGTCAAGTCAATTAGGCGCCCGTCACAGCTTACTTGAGTCTGGGCGTTGCCTAACATTCGTCTTGGAAGACGCACACATATTTTTTTTTAGAAAAAATACGCTATTTATGATAACAGACAAACGATATTGGATCAAATCAAATGCACATACATTTCAGAAAATATCACTTGAACGCTCAGCAGATAAGTGAAGCATTCTTTAGTTTCTATGAAGATCCATATGGGTGGCTCTGTTTATACTACGACATCGGATCTAGAGCTCCCCTAGATTCATGAAGTCGTTGCTTGAAGTGGAGAATGGATTAATGGTCAAGTCAGGGATCTCAGTTGATTCGGGTAGATTGTAGGCCATAAACACCAGTTTTTTAAGAAGGATCCGCGAAGCTGGTGATGGTTCCATAATTGTGTGAAATGTATTCACATGAAATAGATTTCGCCTGCTGGTCCACATAAACACGTCATAGACCAGTGACTGCTACTTTGTACTAACTATTTGAACTGATTATGGACAACAGTTTTTCCTTTATTCTACATTCATCATCATCAATTGATAAGACACCAGAGGTGTTGAAACAAAATGGCTATTTTTGTAGTGATTTTATAACATATTTATGTTATAATTTATATATTTCTGTGGGTGATGCCGGTCATGAAAAGCCAACAACAATAGTAAGATAATGTTGTATTAAAAAATCCATTCATATATATATATATATATATATATATATATATATATATATATATAATTATTTATTTAAAAATATGATAACCAACTCGCTACATAAGAGGTCTCATGTTTCAAAACAAGAGCCGAAAACTTCAAAATAATATTTGAATTAACTTGAGTTAAAGTAGGCTCTGTTCCATCTTCAAGCGAAATTTTTTGGGAATGATTTATTTCTGAAATTTACGCGTTTTAATAGTATGGTCAGAATTGAAATCAAAAATTTCCATGGTAACATCAAGGGCGGATTGTTTAGAATTGGCAGGGGTGGGGTGTTAATAATTTGTATCAGTATAGAGTTATTTTCATAGATGCCGGGTCAGGGTAAATTTACGACGGAGGAAGTTTTCGCATAGTCTGGCTTGAGCGTCTACGGAGATTTATTTATTTATTTTTATTTTATTCTTTTATTATATCTCTTTATGAAAGGGATTTGTGTATATGAAAAGGCCGTAACGTTTGTTATTTGACGACTTCATAAAGGGTTATCAATTTTTGTAGGTTATTAAAACTATGTATATGGGCTATGGATTTAAAAATTTATTTTTTTGTATGCGTGTTTTTAGCTAGTTATTCAGAGCGTAAGTTCGGTTGTGTCGGCAGAAAACCGTTAATTCTTGGCGGTTGTTTAATAGGTTTTTATTGTTTAGAAGCTTAATAATGTGTAGTTTCTCATGGAGGCACAAAGGGCATGGGTCATCCCAAGTTTTGCAAGTTCTAGTCCTGTTAATGATTTTCCATTTTACTTTAGGTGTCCTATTTTTTTCTTTCAGGTGCCAAAAATATTTAGATAGAGAGGTCTGATGTCTTTTGTTTATGTTGTTGAAGGAGCATTTATGCTGCCTCCATCTCGTTTTAAAGGCATTTTTCGTGGACCCAATGTATATCATATTATTGTTAGGGTTCTCCGTGGATGATATAGTGCATTGGTATACCACAGATTTGATGCAGCACTTATTTTCTAATGGGCAGTCTCCCGGGTTTCTACAATCGCATAATTTTTCCCTATCATTATCTGATTTAAGTGTAGAGTTATTAAAACTATTCAGGTAAGGGGGTTTGTTCAGGATATTATTATTGTGTCTTCTTATTATACCTTCTAGATTTTCAGTGCAGCAATAACTCAATTTTAGTGTGTTCTTATTGAATATATTACTAAGCCTACTTTTGGTGGGGAAGTGTTTATCGATTAGAGCTAAGAACTTCTGTCCTAGTTTAATACTAACCATTTGGTTGAACGGAGGTGTATACCAAATGATGTTTCTTTTCCTGTTTTTTTTCTTTTGGTTATTGCAATTGTCCCTATATTTAATGTTAGCATTTTTATAACCACTACTTTTTAGGGCAGTGTCATAGAAGTCGTTACGTTGGTGGAATATTTCTTTGTTAGCAGAGTTACTGCTAATTCTATTTTCTATTGATGAGGGTATATGTTTAATTGTGGATGGAGGGTGGTTTGACTTCGGGTGTATATATAAGGGGTTAGCATTTGGTTTTCTATAAGGTTGGTACGTGTTGCTCGGTAAGTCTAGGGTTACGTCGAGGAAGTTTACCTTTTTCAATTTAGAAGAGACTGTTATCTTTAAGTTAAGTTTTTTAAATTCACTAAACATAATTTTACGGATCTTCTCTCTCTCTCTCTCTCTCTCTCTCTCTTTATATATATATATATATATATATATATATATACAAGTATATGATTGGTGTATACGGAATAAATTCCAATAACCAACAATTACAGTTCTTAAAAGAGTGCTCAATACAGAGTAGAGTGAATATAATTATTTATTTAAAAATTGTAACATACATATGTTATAAAATCACTACAAAGAATGTAGAATAAAGGAAAAACTTTATTCTACATTCAACACCATCCCTTGATAAGACACCAGAAGTGTTGAAACAAAATGGCTATTTTTGTAGTGATTTTATAACATATTTATGTAATAATTTTTAAATAATTATATATATATATATATATATATATATATATATATATATATATGATATCGCACTTTGAGTACTAACGTTAATAAAATAGTGCTCAATGTAATATAACAGAGGTATTAAGAATATATTAATAAATATACATATTATTCTTCATCGGTAGTACGACTCGGAGTTTCATACACAATGCAATCTTCAGGTGATCGGTATAGACGACCGTTACATAATTTTAATTTTAATAAAATCTATCTAATGAACCTAATGATAAAGCAGTACATATATTTTACGGGAATTAAGTCTTTTTTTTATTTTGAAATATATATATTGCATTTAAAATAGACGAGATTTTTATTTTATATTTAAAATAGACGGTGGTAAATATTTTATTTTATATTTAAAATAAACAGGGATTAAAGTTAAATTAAGTTTATATTAAAATAGACGGATCCAAAGTGATATATATAAAAAAATATTTAGAGTTGTGATTATTATTTGATATTGAACATAAAGGGGAATTACTGCTTTATTTAATTTTTTGTTAAAAACATTTTATATAAAAATAAACGGGCCTAGAAAACATAAAAAAAATATTTTGTATTTAAGATAGGCGTGACCTAAAAATGTATATGCTCGACATAAGATAAGTGAACAGAAAAATAAAAATAAGAAATGAGAAAAAATAAAAAAAGGGAAAAGTTATAATTTACAGCAAAAATTAATCGGGATCAACGTATTTCAATAAATATATTTTATACACACGTGACCATCAATTCATTTCACTTGTTTAGGGTTAACTTTCAGATAACTAATTATTCTCCAAAGCATATATATATATATATATATATGTATATTTGTGTGTGTGTATGTGTGTGTGTGTGTGTGTATTTAAAAAGCTACCTTCATTCCACTATATTTCTGTGGGCGATGCCGGTCATGAAAAGCACTCATACAATGAACAGAGATGGCCACTTCAGACAAATTCACGGCTGTTCGTTCAACAGATTTATTTGAGAATGCTATGTATTTACTGGTTGCAACTACGACAAGCGTATGTGAAAAGGTACTTTGCTGAATAGGTGTTAAAGCTATTATTGATTTTTAAAGTTAACTGGTGTATGTGTTGCAAGGAGAATAGCTAATATCACACACAAGTGACCAGAACTCTTTGATCGTTTCGCTTGGATTTGGTGCGAAATGATTCACAAAATTCGACGAAAAATAATGTCTGATATAATGTCATTGAAAGTCACTTTCTGTTCGTGTCGCTTTGAGAAGAAGTTACTCTACGCCAGCCGATCAATGCAACTTTTAATATTCCGATGATAGGACAGAGTACACTTTCCAGTCCAGAAATCTCGAATTTAACATTCAGTAATCAATAGGTTTTATTGATTTTTAGAAGAAATCTACATTTATTGAAGCTATAATACTGCAGCTAGTGTGTAGCAAAAGAATGATTAGATCATTTATTCTATCCAGAGCAGCATATTGACCACAATTAACCCTTTGTAATTGGCCTGTTATTCTTTCCTTGAAGGGGTCATTTCTGCCACTTTTATTGTTATCTAACTGGTTGAATTGCAGTGAGTCAGGTGCAGTTTTCGCTTAAATAATCTTCCATTTGCTCTTTCAACTTTAGTTGACCAAAATTTTATAGAGCATATCTGGAGTGAAATGGGTTATTTTTTTTTCCCCTTTGACTCTTAGGAATTTCTAGTAATGCTTTTAATATATAACTGTCGGAAGGATAGGGAGCCGAGGAAAATATTTTTTGTTAGCATTTATGTTATGATGTTGATTTGGGGTTAGTAGAGACAAACGCCAAATAGCACGTAACAATAAAAAGGGTTTTAATAGGCTGGTAAAAAGGTACAGAAATCGCCTGAGTAGTCAATAACTAGCTCAGCTAAGAACTTCTCTGTCTCTCGGTCTCGGTATTTATCAATCCACCCACGAGGATCGAATGTGGCACAAGGCCGTTTTAATGTGGGTATCCACGAGCCCGTAGGCTCGGCCAAAAATATGGCCTTTCTGAACCCGCCTAGACGGGTTCAGGCCCTGTCAACCTCCCCGGACGAAACCTTGCCCTTCGGCAAAGCCTCGTCCGGGTTCCCCTCTGCTAATGCAGAGAGTTCGACAGTCGCCGAGAGTCGGTCTCTCGGACTTTCTCATGTCAACTGACATGCCACTGTTTAAAGTCTTTGTTCACAGACGCAGATAAGTTCATCTTCACGAGGGGTGGTAGGTTTCCGACACAACAATTTACAATTTTTGTCAACTTCAGATGACAAAAATGTCACTATGGTTACAATGGATTGTGAAATAAATTTGAAAATCATCTCTAATTACTAAGTTGATTAGTAAAAGAAAATATTTAGCAAAATAATCAGTTATTTGAAAAAAAAAATCGATTCATCATTTCTTTAATTACTTACGAAATTGACATCGAGTTTCTAAACATAAAGTTATTGTTGCTCATTAAAACCCCAACGTATATTTCAAATAATCAAAATGGTACAATTATTAACACGCAATATAATGTCGCGTCAGGTAAGACAGAAGAAATTAATTCATGTTGAACAGAAAAGACACAAGTGTTAAGTTATTTGGTTAAAATATACACAAAATAATTGCTATTTATATTTACTGAACTTATCTTTTTTTTTTTTTTTTGCACAGGCACAAATGTAATGTGTCAGAAGATTTTTACATTATTTTTTGAAAATCATCATTCAAAACATGCGTTTTACCTTTATATTGGCAGCTTTTCTTAGTCGAAAATAAACATCTGTGTCATCAGTCACATTTTTCAGACATCAAATATTCCGAAGTTTAAGATACATTTTAATAATTAGTACACACACACACACACACACATATATATATATATATTAGATTGTTCGGAAAATAATGTCCGATTTTAGAATAAACTTTTATTCTTTAATTTAAACATTTGATTTAAACAATGTTTAAATTATTCAAAATAGGAGCATTAAACATTTGTATATTTCTGTCAACGAGTTATTTATGCCTTTACGATGAAAGTCTAAAGATTCAGACGCCAAGAAATCTTTGAATGCACTTTCTGCGCCGTGCTGTCTAATCGCATGTGGATCCTTCGCCACATGTTCTGTTAATTTTGGCAGTATTTTGAAAAGCATTACGATCAAACCTTGAACTCATGTCAAAAACGTAAACACATCTCATCTTTATTCATGTTCTGAAAGATATTGGGACTTTAATAACTGTGAATGAGTAATATCTTTTCGTGTAACTATTATAATATATTAGAATACAAAAGGTTTTGTCTAAAGTCGGACATTGTTTTACAAACAACCTAATATATATATATATATATATATATATATATATATATATATATATATATATATATTAGAAGGATTTGATAATTATATTTAAGTAATTCATTGAGTCTGATAGAAATCTCAACAGAATGCAGAAAGCACTGGACGGCCGTTTCGTCCTATATTTGGGACTCACCAGCAGTGCGCATCCACTACCGAGGGAATCGAAACCCTGACAGTTAGGTTGTTAAGCAAACATCATACCAACTGTTCTACTGGGCCTTTGTTCAGTCTGATTTGCAATCTCTTTGTCCAGTGGAACAGTTGGTATGATGTTTGCTTAACAACCTAACTGTCAGGGTTTCAATTCTCGGTAGTGGATGCGCACTGGTGATGAGTCCCAAATATAGGACGAAACGGCCGTCCAGTGCATTCTGTTGAGATTTCTATCAGACTCAATGAATTACTTAAATATATATATATATATATATGGAGAGAGAGAGTGCGTGAGAAAGAAAAAGTGTTTGTAGGCATAGAAATCAACACTGTTAGTTTAACGCTTTAACCGATCTTTGGGCCATGTATCATTACTACTCGCACGGGTTTAATATGTAAGCCAATGGAGGCCTATCGGAAATGATCGAAGAAGGGAACTGACCCATCATTGTCCTTTTATTTAGATATAATGTTTAAGGTTATTTAGAGTTTATTTTATTTATAAAACTTGAGTTTATTTTATTCATAAATTTATTTTTCTATATTAATTTCACTTTTAATTTTTGGCATTTGAAATGAAGTTTATTAAATTTAAGTTATAGGTTATTTACTTTTTTGTGTCGTGATGTGATTGTTGGTTGGAAGTCAGTCGACTGTTTCTGGAACTAATTTAATGTCATCACCGCCAAGAAAGATGGTAAGTATAAAGGGGCGAAAATGGATCTATGTGTGTGAAACCTATCAACACAGATTCTATTTCCACTAGTGATCCTTGCGAACATTTTTATAAGGCCATCCACATCGTACCCACCACTTTGCTTGACAGGGTGACTCCATAGCTTCATGGGGCTACTTCCACACATGAATTCGACAGTCTGCACGGAAATGCTGCAAACGACTAATTTAACTAGACCAGGGTTCGGCAACCATTTGGAGAAAGTGGGCCAGAAAGCTATACAGTGTCTTGGGGGAGGGCCATGATACCAAATTTAATATAATAAACTGTCTCTGTCTGAGACCGCTGCGTCCTGAAAATCGCCTTGGTCTGTAAGTTTAAAGAAAAAAACAACCAAGTTAATGTTATATCATTTCAACACGGTTCCTTATTTTACTCCAGGAATAACAGGATAACAATTAACACTAGCAACGAAAAATGCAAATCCATTTCAACAAACAAAATAAAGTTAGAAATGGTAAATTATTTAATGAGGCACTTATTTCTGCTTATTGTTCCATAACTCCTCCACATCAGGTGAAATATTTGTCGATAACAAAACATCATCCAGGTGGTTATCACCCAATCTTGTTCTTAAACGACTCTTGATATGTTTTATTTTCGACAATCAAATGTACTTCCAAATAATGATACCATTCGATTCTGCTTGGCAAAATAGATTTCTTGTATTAGGTTGGTGCAAAAATAATGACGTAATAATGTCGTTTTTGACGTTAAAAAATACGTCAAAAAACGACATTATTACGTCATTATTTTTGCACTAACCTAATAACATATGTGAGAAAATGACATTATTTTTGCACCAACCTAATAGAAGTCAGCAGTGGATGCCGAATTAAAATTTGATTTAAAAATTTCGTCGCAATGTTAGTCGATTAACTCCGACTGATATTTTTCTGACATTTGCTCCATAAATTAATTAGATAATTAGTGTCCAGGTGTTAACATGGCGGTACCGACAAAAATCATTCGCGGGCCGGATGTGGCCCCGGAGCCGGGGGTTGCCGACCTCTAAACTTGACGATATGGTGTTAGTCTTCCATAGTCCAAGGGCAATAGATTTCGGCCAACGTGAGACACATTATCCAATATCGAATTCTCAGTAATGGTTTTCTGGTTGGTTGAAGGTAGCATGGTTGTGGATGTGTGGATGCGAGGACAATAATCATATAAATAATCAAATCATGAATATAAAAATGTAGAACTGTCGTGTGAAGTCATGTAAAGCCGTTTCTGGAGATCAAAAATGTATTTTAGAGAAAAATGACAAATAGATATCTCATTTTTGTCGCACAAAAACACAGGCACATATTTTTATTTGAATTAATAAGCAAGTAAACGTTTAAAGTTGAAGATGTATTCATCAAAGTAAAAACAGAAGCTGTACGTAATCTATTTAGAAATTATTTCAAACATTGTTGTCGTGAGATTCATAACTTACATTTTCTTAAAATCAGCAGCGAATATTTTACGAGAAAAAAAGTTCTTTAATGAAAACAGAATTGGCAAATATTTTCCATTTTGCAAGCCAAACTTTTAATTTTAGTCTAGCATCAGTCGAAAAAGTAAAATATTACTTAATGAATGATCTGGATGGCGACTTAGCCTCATTCCAAAAATGATAAGGAATTAACTGTAGTTCTAATCAAGTAAATATCTTTCTTTTTGCGCTGCCGGGTCTTAACTATTTTTTCACTGTTGGCATCGTCTGTCCAACTTCCTAAACCGTTTATCTGTAAAGTGACTGCATCCCCTCAATGCTCTTTTTGTCAGAAATTTCAAATACCCGACTGAAGACAGTTTGCGGGCCATATTGTGCGTAATAGAGATAACCAAGCGATAAACTCTACCAGAAAGAGCGATGCAGATGACAGAAGAGAGAAGAATTTAAAACTTGTGAAAGATAGCGGTAAACGAGGTAAAAGAAGAGAAAATAAGACAAATGTTTTCTACAATTTTAGGTCGTGAAAATTGTGGTAAAAAACAGAATTAATTCTCATTTTTGATAACATCAAGATGAATGAAAAGAGGAAAAAGATTTTTTGAATAAAAGGAAAACTGAAAGTGCCAAAAGATAGGGTGAAGAAATGCTGTTAACGAAGAAATAAAATGTTTTAATAAAGTTTTTTTTTTAAATCGATTCACCCCAAGCAAGGTGGGAAGCCACTAGGACGCAAGGGCGTTACAGAAGATTTGGAGCACGATCAGATAGGAGTGATATAGGAAAAGATGAGGAGAAGGATAGTGGATAGATCAAGGCAACTGGAGATGTCGATTGACATTACATTTAAATAGTTGGAGATTATAGCTCTCAGGGAAACTGGAATATGGAAGGGAGTTCCACAGGCGAGGGGTGCGTGATATGAAGCTATTGGAGTAGAAGAAACGGCTACATTTAATAGTTTCGACAGTGAAAGGGTGAGAGCGGAATGCCAGTCTCGTAGGGCGCTTGAATTCATGAAGTCTGGGAACCAGCGAATGCAGCTCCTCGGAGCAATTACCATGAAAGTATTTGTAAAAAAGACAGAGAGAGGCGACGGCCCGTCTGTTAGAGAGCGACTGTAGATGAGATGCCAGAACAGGGCCAATTATATTGCATATCCACCTCTGGAGCCTATCAAGAACCCCGAGGCAAACAGAAGGGGCTCCAGACCATATATGGCAGCAATACTCCATGCAAGGGTAAATTGTTGATTTGTAGATCTGAAGGAGAGATTCCGGGGAGAAAAATTTTCTGTGTGTGGGGGGGGGGGGGCACGGGGAGCAAACTTTCCTTGCGGTGGACGAAGCAAATACTCTATATATTTGTTTCATCTCAGGTCAACAAGAAGAACGAAGAAGTGGTAAAGAAAAAAGATGAATCTTTCAATTTTAAGAAAAATTAGAAATAGACATAAAATATTTTATATAAAATATTTCTTTGTTAAGCAGAAAGAAAAAGCAAAGCTGAAAGAATGATAGTTAAAGGATGAGGAAAGGAAAGAAAAAAAATGAAAGGATGAAAGTCAAAAAGGTAATAAAAAGAAAGAAAAAAAAAATAAGAAAAGAAAAAGAAACTTGTAATCACTGAAGCTCAACTGAGTAAACAAACACAAATTCTTCACCGTTAACCGAATATGGCGACCATTGTTCATTGTTCTTCAAATTTACTTCCCGCGTGTTTATCTAATTTCTCTTTAAGTAAATTTTATAGATTATTCATGACTTATATTCACAAACCCATTTTTAAATTTTGAAGTAAGAAAATTTTAGTAAGATAATTTCATGTCGACTGATTTTCGGTTACAATTTCCTTCATTTTTAACTTTTAAATCCTTCGTAATATAAATATTTTTCTTTCTTTCATTCCATTTTGCCTTTAGTAATTTCTCTCGTTCTACATCGTTATATTTCAATCAGTCCTTTCATGTTTTCGCTCCTTTAGAGATTATTTGATTTCAAACTCAACATTACTCTTAGCACTCTTTCTTTCTTCACTATTTACTTCTCTTTGAACATTTTTTGTTTTTTTCTTTAAATTCTCCGATTTTATTTTATTTATTTTCTTTAAGTATATGCCTCTGATATACGAACATTTTCTTCTCATTTACCACCTGTTACTCTCTTCCTCATTTTATGCTTCTTACTCTCTCTTTCACCATCACCTCCACGGATATCTTTCATTTCCTCTTCGTCTGGGTCAAATAGATTTGACGCTATCATTTTCACTAGATCCATGGGCTTGAACTATTCACCAATGTTTTGCAGTTGTTTATAACATTAAGCTCTTTTGTTGTTTTTTTTGTTGTTGCCTACCGACTACTTCATTCACCCATTCACACACTTTCTTATTTATATACTCACTCATTCCATTCACTTTACTGTCCCATTCGCACTCAGTTGAATATTGTTTAATTGTAAGGTATCCAGAAAAAAGAAGGAATATCATTTTCAGTACATGATATGACTCAACCCTAAAACATTTTATGTTGTTGATTGCTAAATTTTAACACATATTATTTATTATTGCTTAGTTAGCTTATTTTGTATTTATTCTTTAATCATTGTTGATTATTATTGTTATCTCTCTATATTTCTGAGATGAGGTATTATGTATATTATTTACATTATTCGGACTATTGTCCTCATCTTTGTAGACATATTTATTACAACGTTTCGGCCTTTCAGTATCTGTCTATATTTCTGAGATGAGGTATTATGTACACTATTTACATTATTCGGACTATTGTCCTCATCTTTGTAGCCATATTTATTACAACGTTTCGGCCCATCAGGATCTCTCTATATTTCTGAGATGACGTATTATGTACATTATTTACATTATTCGGACTATTGTCCTCATCTTTGTAGCCATATTTATTACAACGTTTCGGCCCTTCAATATCTGTCTATATTTCTGAGGTGAGGTATTATGTACACTATTTACATTATTCGGACTATTGTTCTCATCTTTGTAGTCATATTTATTACAACGTTTCGGCCCATCAGGATCTCTCTATATTTCTGAGATGAGGTATTATGTACATTATTTACATTATTCGGAGCATTGTCCTCATCTTTGTCGCCATATTTATTACAACGTTTCGGCCTTTCAGTATCTGCCTATATTTCTGAGATGAGGTATTATGTACATTATTTACATTATTCGGACTATTGTCCTCATCTTTGTAGTCATATTTATTACAACGTTTCGGCCCTTCAGTATCTATCTATATTTCTGAGATGAGGTATTATGTACACTACTTACATTATTCGGACTATTGTCCTCATCTTTGTAGCCATATTTATTACAACGTTTCGGCCCTTCAGTATCTGTCTATATTTCTCAGATGAGGTATTATGTACACTATTTACATTATTCGGACTATTGTCCTCATCTTTGTAGCCATATTTATTACAACGTTTCGGCCCATCAGGATCTCTCTATATTTCTGAGATAAGGTATTAGGTACATTATTTACATTATTCGGACTATTGTCCTCATCTTTGTCATTTTTTTTTATTTATTACAATATTGCAATATGTGCACTGCTAAAATGATTGCTGAAGACATTAGGTTTATAATACTCATAAATTCTTAAACAAGATGTCCTAAAGGACACATGGCGCAGTAGATAAAGGCGTAACTGGACCGAAAGAGTGTGAGTTCAATACCGGATGAAGGCAGTAGAGAACTTTCTGGGGGAGATTAACAGGAGATAACTGATAACTAACATCCATTAAAAACATGGCACGTGGAACTAGAACAGTCTACCCCAGTGAGCGAAATAAAGGGTTAAGTTCGACATTCCAACCACCAGATGAAGGCTGGGGCGTACAACGGCCGAAACGTTGTAATAAATATGGCGACAAAGATGAGGACAATAGTCCGAATAATGTAAATAATGTATTATTGTTATATTTACTTAGGGTATGCGTGCATTCATAGTTTATTAATTATATCTATTTACTTAATTTGTTAACATATATATTTTTGTTATTTAAAAATATTTTACATCGCGACACGGAAATTTCTAATTTTCGGAACTTTAAATTTGTTTCATTATCAAGTGATGTTAGGTAACTTTTGATGAAAATAATTTACTTTTGGAAAGAGAATATTTGATTGAACAGTTAAGAAGGAGGGGGAAACAAGATTTCAACATTTTATAGGTATTTCCTGTTTGACCAATCAAAAGACAGATCAAAGTAAAACAGAAAAATGAAAAATATAAGTTAGTGGTTAGGGGTGTGTGTGTTATTCATACTTTTCTTGAAGAACTGTCATTTCTAGACATGTTACCATTACATCTGGTTAAGAATATAATTTTAAGATACAATGAAATAAGCAGAAATAATAAATGGAATAAATCTTCAAATGAACTAAATGTAATAAGGAGGCATTGTATGTTTACTTTAAAATATAGTTAATAGAATTTTTCCTAAAAAATCTATGTATTACAATTAATGGTACATATAATATTTAATTCCTTGATTTTTAATTTTAATATTGCCATGTCTTATGTCCTATTGGATATAATAATCATACTTATAAAACCCAGGTTGTGTGTGTCTGTTCGTTTATATATTGGATCGGATTTCCTACATTTTTCAACCGATTTCAACAAAACTTCACAGGACTACGTAAAATTACCTTGCGGTGGTTCTGACAGCTCCCAAAATTGAAAAAACACAATTGTTTTTGCACAAAATCAATTTGAAAACACGATTACGAGGCATCGCGAGAATGAAAGGGGGACAACTCATATCGAGTTATACTTAAAACCCAGGTTGTTTGTGTGTGTGTGTTCGTTTATATATGGGATCGGATTTCCTAAATTTTTCAACCGATTTCAACAAAACTTCACTTTTTTTTTTTTGACAGGTAGTGTTTCTTATTGTCTTGCACACTTTTTTTTCTTTATTTTTACATTCAGAATGCTTTAAAAATTCCACTTACAAGAAATTGTTTATAATAAAATTCTATTCAATCGGTAGACTCATAACGATTGAAAACAATGTTTTTGTTTGAGTTTGGGTTTGACCAATTCGTAAAAAAAAAAAAAAAAACAACTAATTAAGACATGCGTGTCCGTCAACCTTAAACAATAATCTTTGTCAATTTTATTTTTCAGTCTTTATGATGGTCGATACTTGATCTATCTCTTACTGTTACATCCCGGGGAAACGCCGGGCTCTACTGCTAGTATTGTAATATAGGATCAGTATAATATTATATATATATATATATATATATATATATATATATATATATATATATATATATATATAATTTAATCATAGCCCTTTTAAGATAGTTCTAAAGTATATACAAAATAATTTTAAAAAAATCCTAAAATTAACTTATTGTTAGATTTATGTATTTGATTATTTCATTGTATCTTAAAATTATATTCTTAACCGGATGCAAATGTAACATATCTAAAAATGACAGGTCATCTAGACAAGTTTGAATAACACACACGGCCCTAACCATTAACCTATGCTTTTCACGTTTCTGCTTTACTTCGGCCTGTCTTTTGTTTGGTCAAACGGAACATGCCCATAAAATGTTGAAATCGTGTTCCCCTCCTTCTTCTCTTCAATAAAATACCATTGCGTTTTCAAAGTAAATCATTTTCATCAAAAGTTACCTAACATCGCTTGATAATGGAATAAATTTAAAGTTTCGAAACAGAATTTTCCGTGTCGCGATGTAAAATATTTTTTAAATAGAAATATTACTAAAATATTATGCTTTACGTTGTATCGAGCAGATGGTTAAAAAGTAAATGCTAAAGAACTGTGGCTTATTAAACTGACTGTTCTTTCTCTTTATTTGAATATATATATATATATATATATATATATATATATATACAAAAGTAATAATCCGTTGGTATATGATCCAAGTGAATCCTATTAATACAATATAAAATATTAAATATTAAAACTGATTCACACATAGAAGTCAATGTTTTAATTAAACATAGTTTGGTTTCTCCTTTTATTCTTTTTTTTTCTCTTTTAACTACATTAATCTTGACTCTAACCATCCTTATGCTATTTTAAGGTAGATACCTATCACCGTAGGGACTAGGATTAGTAAGCTTTCCTCTAATAAATATATATTTTAATAAAAAACAAAGAATTTTACAATGTTTCGCCCTTTCAGTATCTGTCTATATTTCTGAGATGAGGTATTATGTACATTATTTACATTATTCGGACTATTGTCCTCATCTTTGTCGCCATGTTTATTACACTCCGGCCTTCTTCAGGTGGTTGGAATGTCGAACTTAACCCTTTATTTCGCTCACTGGGGTAGACTATGCTAGTTCCACGTGCCATGTTTGAAAATCCTTATAAATTACCTCAATTTAAAGATTAATAATGATCATCACTTATATGTAATCTTAATCGTAATCGTATTGTATGACACCCCCCCACACACACATATATATATATATATATATATATATGTATATATAAGCGAAGAGCAAGGTGTTAGTCTTGCCTCTTCAACAGTCCATCGGTGGCTGTTAGAACAAGGCTACAAATCTTCTACACGAAGGTTTAGGCCACTAATAAGCAAAGCCAACAAAGCCAAGAGACTTGAATGGGCTCACTATTACAAAAATTTCAACGTAGAAGAATGGAAGAACGTTCTCTTCTCCGATGAAACGAAAG
The DNA here is from genome assembly GCA_963932145.1 of Acanthosepion lycidas. Lineage (NCBI taxonomy): Eukaryota > Metazoa > Mollusca > Cephalopoda > Sepiida > Sepiidae > Acanthosepion > Acanthosepion lycidas. The sequence continues at coordinate 31,151,875 of OZ010610.1, read as the reverse complement.
TTGAGCTAAATTCAAAGGATAAGTGATCTAAAATCCGAAGAAGAAGCTTTGAAAGCTCTTTGAATTTAGCAGTAAGTACTGTCAAGCATCCGTTCAGTATAATGTTCTGGGGATGCTTTTCTTTTCATGGAACTGGTTTCTTAAAACCTATCGAAAAAACCCTAAGGAGAAAGCAGTACAAGGGAATTTTAGCGTCTTGCCTGCTCCCTTCTGCTGAAAGGGTGCAAATCGACCCCACCAAGCTCATTTTTATACAGGATAGCGCTTATATATATATATATATATATATATATATATATATATATATATATATATATATATATATATATATATAATCCCTGAGTCGTGACCATAAATATACTTAACCTTCGTTCAACCATCCAATGGGCCTAAATAAGCAAATATAGAGGCTATAACCATAAATATATCTAAGCATTAGATCTTAATTAATAACTAGAAAATATCGGTTTCCTCCTTCCCTAAGTTATTTAATACCCCAATGACTTATTATTATGGTCCGCTTACTTGTACCACGGCGATAGTCCAAGGTAGAACCAATAAAGAAGAACTCGAATACGAGAAGTAGAAAAGCGTTAGTACGAACAATCAGGTTTAGTAGGGAGAACAATGTAGTTTCGACCAGTATCACTATTCCAATGTCTTGTAGTAATTGTCTGAACGCGACTCTGTTTCGGACTGCCTCTGACTCGACTGACTGACTCCTTCCTGGCGGACTTTACTCCAGACTTCAGACTGAAGTCCAGACTTCAGACGGAAACTCTCTGCTTCCTCTTAAGGCACAGGATTTATTACGCATGGAATAGTCCATTATGTTATCATGGGTAAGGTCCCATAACTATCTAAAAGTGAACATTGAAATCAATACTCGATTGCGTCTAGCATGAAACGGCCTGTCAACTCTGAGTGTTGACTTCAATACTCACTTTTATATTTCCATACGCTGTATCTCTGATATTGAGCACTTTATCCCATAAATATGGCATAAATATAGCACATCTAAATAAATTTTTCTTCATATATATATATATGTGTGTGTGTGTGTATATATATATATATATATATATATGTATATGTATATATATATATATATATATATATATATATATATATATATATATATATATATATATATATATATAAACAAGACCTGTCGTCGAATGACATTTTCTCCCAAAAAGTTAAAAATAAAAACTGAAGTTCCGTCTTTATTAACAATCAAAAGAATTTCGTCTCCAGTTGGTTCTAGATCATTTCTGAATTTTCTGGATTTAACCTCGAGTTACAATTTTTTTTCATCAGCGATTGAATCAGCAACACCACGCTTTTTCCATTATATAAATCCAAGTATTAATCTGAAAATGTATAACTGAATGTTTTCGAAAATAAAGTAAATATTAAAATATACTTTGATGAATAATTGTAAATTTCTAATTGTTCCAATCAAGTGGTAAAATGTTTACTAGTTTCTCTGTAAAATACAATCACAAGGAATTCTCTTATCTTCATCAGGTTAGCCTCGCATGGTTTTTCGTACTGCCTGGGTCAGAACGACGCAGACGAGGTAATAATTCCAATTGCATAGTTGTCCAAAATGATAAAATTATTCTTTGTGCGTTATTTAGGTAACGTCTCAATTTATGCGTTTTTGACTGAAAATGAAACAAAAAACAAACAAAAAATACACTATCTCTGGTTTAAAAGAATTAATTAAATTTTCGTTTTTCCATTAATGAATCAATGGCATACTGAATGAATTATGTCATTAGAAAACTTTGTAGAAATATTTTGTAGGTTTTCAGTTATCCCCCATATCGATATATTTCTACAGAAAAATCCCTTTGGATATTTAATTAAAAGGTTTTTGCGATATAAAATCTAAAAATCTTGAAAATTTGTGATGAAAATCTTAAAAAATAATTAAATAGAGATAAAAAAAATAATTTTTTTGCAGAGAGTCAGTGCACGCATAATTCAATAAAATTCATTATTTTCTTTCAAACTTGACAGGAAAAAAATTACAAGGAATATTTATTTTTGAAAAATTTACTTGTAATTTTTCAGTGGGATTTTGAAATTCTTCCGGTTGTGCTTACAAAATATATATTTCTTTTAAAAAATATAGATGTATTTGAAGAATAAAAAATGTGAAGTTTAATGCTATTTTTGCATCAGAAATATTTCTCAAATAATTTTCTTTTATTTCTTATTTTCACGACCTCTAATGTATTTCTATGGAAGATCAAATAAGAAAACGTTCCGAATTACCTCCCACTCGGGAGATTAATATCTTATTATTAAATTTTATCAGCCTTCCCCTTTTAGCACTTCGTTTAGTTTGATAAATTTTAAAATGAAAATAATTACAAATAGCTTATAGGATTATTAAATATTTCACGACATTAGACATGTAAGAAAATCATCAAAGATTGCATACAAAGAATTAAATTCAAAATCATCATTTAACTAGTTTTTAAATTATTTTCTTATTTATATCTCTAATACAGTATAAAAAAAACATAAAATTATTAATTCTACTACATTTCATAAAAAGATTAGAGAATAAAAATATTTTCTTAAACTATTAGTTATATAAGGTTAAATATAACTTATTTTTAAACCTAAATACTAATTTCTTAGTTGTACTGTTGGTATTACGTATTTCTTTAGTTAAAAATAAAAAAAAAATCATGCACTTTTTAAGAGAGGGGTTACAGTAGAAAATTACTGTTGTTGACTTATGTCATCACAGGCTACTGTGCATAAATAAACACTATTTTCATTATGTTTTAAGCATGAAGTAAACATTACATTTACAAAATACAGTTGATCCTTGAATTTATTAATTAACTTTGAAATATATCTCTAGGATAAATATTGGATTTTTAAAAGATTTTTGACTTTGTTGAATATATGTCTTATTTAAAATGACGGTTTAATGAGTCGATGAGTAACGAATGAACGTGAAAAAGTCTTAAATATGTCTGTAGTGATACTAGCAAATTAGTATGCATAATTTGCATAAGCAGAACTGAACATTCAATATAAGTGGTCTCTGAGACTAAGCAAGTAGAATTACGACTTAGCAGCTGAATAGTGCTAATATCAACTTCACAACAATGTCTATAACTTTATTTACGTAAGGAAATTTATTTTTCTTTTCATACAGATTAGCTTTAGGCTGTTATTTTTCAAATAAAACTAATATTTAACTTAAAAGAAGATATTTAAATTATTTTAAATGCAATTTTAATGTTTTAACTCAAATTTTAGCTGTATCTAGTTATCCAGAGTACGGCAGAAATGTATTTTCTGGGAGGTATATATGGGAGGTATTTTTGTCGCACCCTGTATTTATTCATACGTGACTTGCATATCACTTCCGAAATATTTTGACCATACCATAGTTTCTGGAAGATGTACAAAAGAAAGTTAAAGGTTTCTTCGATTGTAAAGAATTTTCATTTCCGGTTTTTAAAATAGCAAATAAAAATTTTAAATTAACGTTAAAATTAGAGATATCATAATTAACACCTTTTTTATATTTATGAATTACCATACATACGAAATTAACATGCACTTAATAACAAAAAGTTTATAATAATTAATATTAGTGAATTACGAATTATGAAGTAAATATCTTCTTTTTTTTTTTCAATACTGCTTTATTGTTCATGGCATTTGATAATCCTATTTTGGGATATAGAAATTGAAAATTTTATTTTGAAATCAATTCCTTTTATCGAAAAAAAGCCTTTGAAAATCTCTTGAAAATTTCAAGTTGATTTTTAAAAAGCAAAAAATCATTAATATAAATAATTTTACTTTCTACCTAGCAGACGTCGAAAGTCTAATATCTCTATCTATAAAAGGCAGGATGTATGTGTGTAACGAATGCACGGCCGCAATTTTCGTCGGATTTGCACCAAAATTTACATGCACATGCTCCAAGTTAGTGTGAAGGCCAAGACCGACTATGCATTTCCCAACTCCCATCGATAGTGGAAATAATCGATTTTTTCATGCTTCGACGGCAATTTTCATGTAGTTTGCGGCTATTTTGTACTGGCCAGAGTGAGAGCCTATAGCTGGCTGCCACGGATAGGTAGGAAGATTATATTGGCCAGCGGGAGAGCCAACAGCTGACTGACATGAATGTTAACTAGCACGCTAGCATGTAAAAAAAAAAAAAAAATCGATAGCTGCATTCGTCACAAGTGGGAAAAATTTAAATCTGCATGGCACTTTACTCCAATTGGCTCATTCGCTTGCTTAAACTCAACGTTGATTCTGATTCCGTAGACCTGGGTTGGGTGTGAAAAAGTATTTGTTGTTAACATTCTTTTTTCATTCGGTTTTTCCAGTTACGAGTCCTTTTTTAAAGCTGATCGTTTTGTGTTCATTTTGTTTAGTTCTTTTTTCGTAACAGATTTAATGTTTAGTATAGAGCTTAGAAAAAATTCGCAGTGTGAGATAGGCAAGAAGTAAGGCATGTAGCAACATCAGCACGGCAAAGGGCACTCTTTTAAAGGCAAGGAAAGGCAAAAATATTTTAAGTCAAGTGATAGCGATTGCTGTATGAGTCGTACGATTTTTGAATCAAGGACGGGCAACGCCGGGGCATGCTGCTAGTAGCAAATAAACCCCAAAGTTGGTACTTTTCTTTAATTTGACCGTTGTAAATTTTCCGCAGTGTTTTTGAAGAAAAAATAGACATTTCTCCTGGAAAATATTAAATCCTTAAAGTAACTATTTTGCATTCAACTACTGAATAGTAATTTCATAAAAAAATCAAAATCAAATTTATAATGAGGGAAAAAGTTTTCCATATAGGTTATTGTGCAAGAATTTTTAAGGATTCAATTTAGTAAAGTGTTGCAAAGGTAAAAAAAGCCATTTAAAAATCTAATGCTAACTTGAATTTCTTTATGTTCGTTTTTTCAAAGGGCAGCTTCCAAATGAAACTTTTGAAAAGCCTGCACTGAAATGATAGATTTGATACGCACCCTTAAAACAACGGCTTTAAAATAGACAGACTTAAAATGACAGTTTTTAAATGACGAACTTATGGCTCCACTTTCCCTTTTTCACTTTGTGTAATGTCTATTTAGACCATTGGTGATTCTTGTTTCTCAAGTAATATGTTCATCGTTATCTCAAAATGAACAGGAAGAACCACATTCCTCGTTCAAGTCTTTTCTTTTATATGAGATGAAATTGTTCAGAATTCACTGACATATAGGAGGTTAAAGATTACATAGCATTCAAGCACTCTTTGCTTCGTATACCATTAATGCGTAGCATCCCAAATATGGGACAGTGCACATTAATGGGCTATAGATATAATCAATACCAGAATCTTTAGAAAACTATAGTTACTGCAAGATTATTTAGAAACCCACAGTTAATAATTGATTTCTATTTTAACTTTTATAATTAGAACCAACATTTACGTTGGCCCTTAATGTTAACTTCAACTTTAGAAGTTTCTTGGCAAATTAATCCATTGTAGAACTTTTCATATTGCAGTTTAAGCACTGACCAGACATACTTTTAAGTTAATTATAAATAGGCGGCAGTGACTACTCCTTCAATCAGTTCAATCAGGTAATAATTTGACGTTCAAAATCGTGCTTATAGATCGTTTTAATAACATCATACACCATTTTTTTCATTTCCTCGGATATTTTCCGATCACTTGTTAACTTGCTTAGTACGTAATAAGAATCTTTTTTGTTTGGGATTTAACACTTTCATTCGTTGCTATAAATGTGTTGCCATGATGGATTTTGTACCTTACTTGCACATTGGGCTATCAGACTTGTTGACCAAGTAGTATTACAGTTCTTGACCGAATACTTTTTTTAAAAATAATTCTTTCTGTTTTTTCCTGAATCTGTTATCAATACTACAATTTTGCCTGTGTAACGCATGTTGTTAATGTTACGTACGTCGATAATAAATTCTTTCAATCTTTCTAGTCCTATATCGCTGTACAGATTAAATATATCCATTGGGAAAACACTTCTTGCACTTCTACTGTTTGTTTAGATAGCATTCTGATCATGAAAATTGCTTGGGTCTTGTGTCTTGAACAAAGACAAGTTGTTCTTCTATTTCCGATATAATGCTGCAACGAGATGAAATCCATTAGACTTTTAATTATCAACTTTATCTGGCTCATCAAGCTGATGAGATTCATATCATTTGGCAGCCCTTTTAACACTGATTTACTAAATTCCTCCGGTAAAATGTCGCTGTCATATCTTTCGTGTATCATTTCGGTAATCTTGTTCGTAAATCATCCAAGTTTGTATGCAACTCAAATTATATGTGACAATCTCATCTCGTCCGGTTGCTTTGTTCCTCTTGATCTTGACCATAGCCGTCCTAATATCAAATGGTCCCCTATCTCCGGTTTTTTAATGCTCTTGTACATTTTAGGTATATCTTCTCTTATTTTGTGGAAGAATTCTTCATCGTAGCCATTTTTCGTTTATAGTTTCTTTTTTTTCATCGTTCCTTCTTTAGATTTTATGCATTTTTACCGAAAATCACTTTTATCCACTCGTTTCTTTGAACTTTTTGCGCATATGTGTTATTTTTGTGTTCTACATTTTTTTTTTGTGGTCAATACATGTTTTATTAAGTGATTCCGCTTCTGCTTGCTTGATCTTATTTCTGTTTTATTTTAATTAAATTCATAGATTCTGAACCAATTCTTGACTTTCTCTTTGTCTCGTCTTCATTAGGTCTGAGAATATCATTCAGTTCTTTTTCTATTTTATTTCTTTCATTAATTCTGTTTTTGGCAAAAGAACTTGTTTTAATGTGTTCTACTTTGAATCCCTGACCAGTTTTAAAATTTCATATTATTTCTTCATTTCGATTTTATATATTAATTATATATTTAATATTTGTTGGCAAATTAAGTCACTGTAAAGATATTAGTATTGAGTATAGTTATTGAAGGGTGATTCTTAAATTTCTGTAACTTTTGCATATAACTAATATTTTTTGTATAATTAGGAGGTGATTATTACCGCAGTTATTTATTGGGTAGAATTTTTACGTTAAGACGGCATTTCTAAATAGTTAATAGTTAAGTAGTCTATCTGGTATTTTCTATGAAAGTATCTTATTTTTTACAGTTACTCTTTGGGGTTGTTATGTGGTTTTAGGCAGCGTAAAAGGATTCCAATGACTAAACAATTAATCTGGTTAAATTAAGAAATAAGCCTATTTGAGCTCAGATGGCATTTAATGAGCTTAACGTAGCCATGGCGAGTTGTACGAGGAAATGGCTTCGTATCAGTAATGAAGCATTGGGTGTTTTAAATGTTATTGTCTGACATGAGTTTCAATGGCATTGGTGAATTGCATTTCATTGATAAAACCATGAATACTGAAATTTACAGCAGCGCATTTAAAAAAAAAATCTTGCTCACACTCGAGCATTTAGAAAAATGTCTTTAGTGGTAAAATATTCCAAAATATTCTAAGAAAACAACAGAGTTTTTGAAGAAGCAAAAATTAAAAGAACTTAATTAGTTTAGTATATTTTCGGATTTGAATTCATTTGTGCTCCTGTGAAATGAGCTGAAACATAAAACGTAGGACAACATTTATGAAGGGAGATAGATTTAAAAGAAGGCATACACTCTAAGTGGAAAACATTCTGCTGAATCTAGTGAAGTCAATGCTATCAAGAATAAAAGCAGTTATAGAAAAATAAAGATAGCCACTACAAATATTGATTTTAAATGAAAACATTTTGTCGGTATGTTCTCATCCTATTCATATGTATTTAATACAAAGTTTTGATGTTGTAGATAGTGGTCCTAAATAATCTCGAAAATCCGTTTTGACTGCGTAATATTAAACTAAAATAATAATTTAAACTATTTACAAGCGGATTACTGACCTCTTTTTTTTTGTTGTTTTTTTTTTGTTGTTGTTTTTTTTGTTGTTGTTTTTACCACGACAGCATGAAGACCGGCGGACACAACGGCCGAAACATAGTGATAACAAGAACAAAGATGAAGATTATAGTTCGATTGTAAATAGTGTAAATAATAATTTCTCATCCTAGATCTAAACTATTACAAACACTAACCTTTTCCGCTACCTCAGTTTCTACCAATGTAGACCTATTCACTACCTGAGGAAGCCATCATTGGTAGAAAACCTCGGTAGCGGAAAAGTTTAGTGTTTGCAATATTTTAGATTTTAACTAGTAGTACACTTTCGACTTTTTGAATTGTGTATTTAGCATTTTTAAATATAACTGTTTCTCGGCTAAGATAAATCTTCTATTCATTCACCGTTTACTAATGTACTCTATTGGAAATATTTACGCGCTTGCGCGCACACACAAACACGCATACACACACACGCGCACACACACACACACGCACACGCACACACACATACATACATACATACATATATATATATATATATATATATATATATATATATATATATATATATATTGTATATAACAGAACAATATGGAGTATTGGGACAACCAACAGAAAGTTTGATAGGTTACAAGAAAAAAAAAAAAAAAACACTTGATAAAAGGAAAAATATACTTATAACGAATATATCAAAAAACAAGAAAAAGCCGATACAAATAATACGAAAATTAAAGAAACTAAGAAAAAAGATAACAAAGCAGACACCTACATAAATAGTAAGCAACAGTGACCTATACTTAGGTTATGAATACAGAGCTAAAACACTTCTCACACCTCAATAGGGGATAAAGTTCGGATCACTACTAAAGTTTCACGCTCCCGCGATCGCTATGCGACCAGAAATAATGAAAGCATATATGATCTTAAGAATAAAAATTATATATGAGAAATTAAATCGTAGATGACCGTACCAATAACCCAAATCAAGGTCTAAGTCATCACTCCGTTTCAAATGACTTCACTACAGACGAGGGAAATGTACAGAAATAGACACTTAATTTAGCTGTTTTTCCCAGATCAATTCGACTTTTAAACCCACATTCTCGAACAATAAGGTATCATGCTTACCTGTTGTAATTATTCCTAATCGACTTTCGGATGTTGCATCACGTGCTTACAGTTTTGCTCTAGGGACCTGGAGGCGCAGATTTTGAAAATTATATACAGGTGTAAGCAAATGCGTAAAAAGATCGGACTAATCCTATGCAATATCAACCATTTATTTTGTTCCAAACAAATAGAAGAGTGTGCCGATGACTAAGTAGAGCTGTTAAAGGAACCGTTTTTATAACCAGGCAGTATTTTTGTTTGGACGGAACAAAGCGCTTTTACAAGTATTTATTAGAACATTAATAAAATACACATTACGATTCAAATGTCTACTTAGGCAAACAGTGAAACTGTCAACGACTTCTACTGATAAAACTACTTCTACTGTGATTAGTAATCTTAGGAGAGAACTGAACACCTTATGGGAATTAAAACCTGATGGTTGTACACATAATTATTAACACATATGAAACAGAAGAACTGAAGCCATATATATTGGCGAGAATTCTGGAATACTGATAAGATTTGATATCCAGAAAAAGACATCCCTTACCACTGGTAAGAAAAATCAAAGCGGACAAACAACAGCAGCAACAACAATAACAACGACAATAATAATAATAATAATAATAAAAAAGAAGAATGATGGAATCTGAGGAGATATGATGTGTGTATCGAGGCTCCGTAGTAACGTAAAATGTATAACACATTTAATGTAAATATGTTATTCCTAATGAATTTCAACGTATAAGGTTGGTGCAAAAATAATGGCGTTTTCTCAAATAGTAACATGTGTGAGAAAACGACATTATTTTTGCACCAACCTAATAAATAATTTTCCGTAATTATTTATTTTCTTTTTGATATTATTTAAATTTTTGTCGAAATTTTGTGTTTATTTTGTTCCAATTCCTTTCCAGGAATATATAATTACTTCAACGTAAATAAAACTGAACATAAATACCTAATTGATTTTAATTTAAATCTATGTGACTATAAATCGTAATTTATTTAAATTCTTATAAATATCTTCTATAAAAAAAACTATAATGAAAAGTATTATATTTCACGAAAAAGTACATATATATATATATATATATATATATATATATATATATATATATATATATATATATATATATATATGTTAGGTTGGTGCAAAAATAATGACGTAATAATGTCGTTTTTTGAAGTATTTTTAACGTCAAAAAACGACATTATTACGTCATTATTTTTGCACCAACCTAACATATATATATATATATATATATATATATATATATATATATATATTCATTTGCTCATTACCCCAAAATTATATTTTAAATTAATCATATTTTAATTTTAGACGTGTTATTAATTTATTATACCATTCAGAAGCAACCGTTGGATTATTAACATTGATATTGCTGTTGCAGTTGCCATCACATTGTGATATTGATCTGCATATTATATAATTGGTATTTAATGATATAGTTTCATTGTTATTGTTATCTATTTTTTATGTAAATCTAGATTTGTTTGATTTTTGCTTTCTGTTTTTCTTTTAAATGTTTCTCTTAATGGCGTCTTTGTTTGAATTACAAAATCATCTCCTAGTAGCAGTCATTGAAGCAAATTACTGAAAGTTACAAGACAGATATTGCTGATAGGAAGAAGAAATGAAGCAAAAGGTAATAATAATAATAATAATAATGATGATAATATTATATAATTTGTATATATTTGTATGTACATGTTGGTATACTCGTATATGTATATGTGTGTATGCATATATATATATATATATATATATATATATATATATATATAAAGCCACAAATTAAATTTTAGATTAATAATATTTTAATTTTAGAGATATAAACGCTAATAAATGAAGATTTTTACCGTTGTTGTTAATCAAAAAAATAAAATAAAATAATAACAGGAGGAGGCCTGGCCCCCTGAAGGTGATGGATATGATCTGGCGCCCACGAACCAGCTCCCCCCGTATGGATAAATGCGAAATAACTATAATGCTTACACAATGAAATATATTGCTAAACCGCATCGGTCGTCACGCGGGTCAGCAAGGACTGTGATTCCCAGTGAGGAACCAGACTGCGATCAAAACGTCTGCTACTGGAACAGACTCTACCCAATGAGAACTAGAGGAAAGCCACACCGAGGAAAGTCTTCATAGAGGCCCTATATATTCAGTAAAAGAAAATCCCACAAAAAGAACGATAAATAAATGATCTAGGGAAGAGTATATTGAAGTAATGATAGCATTTTCACTGCTACGATAAGTCCGACGACGACAACACCGACCAAATATTTTGATAAAAACATCCCACAAGCAGACTAAACATTGATGCCAACAAACTAGCCAAAAAAAAAAAAGAAAAAAATACCCGTCACAGAACTCGAACGCATTCGAGAAAACATCAAAAAACATCAAAAATAGATTAAACGTTACCATCGATGAGCTAAATGCCAACAACCCAGAGGAAACACATGCAGAGGAAATAAACAGAAACCAGTTATAATATCCTTCGGAGATACACAAGCAAATAGATGAAGATCATAACGAATATGAGAGAGAAACAGAAATGACAAAAACATCCATAATAAATAGGAGAATGTAAAGGAAATTTCTCTCGAGGAAAGGCCAACAATTCCAGAAGTAAGAAAGAACCGTCAAGAAGAAGAAACGATCAACCTCGCTAGCCGAGCGATTAGAAAAATAAGGGAAAGACCGATGAACGTGACAGAAATTAATCGTCTTATATTTGCGGTCTCGGTAACTTTCGCAGAAACAGTGAAAAAGAAAAAATGCAATGTAAACGAAAATGAAAAATGCCAAACGGAAAGAAAAAATAATAAATAAAATAAAATACAAGGACAATTGTCACTTCTACGTGAAGTAGACAAGGGATCTAAAATGAAAGAAAGGAAAAGGAGACAACTGAAACGAAGACTTGGCATAAAGAATAAGACTGTCGTACCAAAAACTGAAGAGAGGCTGAAACAACAAATTCAAGCAAAGACAGAATCAGGCGTTATGAAAGAAAGAAACAGATTCTTCTGGCAAAACAAGATCTTCAAAGAAGATGCCAAGAAACTATATCGAGAAATGGAAAGAGTAAAATAGAGATAAATGACCCACTTAATATCCAGGAAGTCGAGGAGTTCTGGTGTAAGATGTGGTAAAGCTGCAAAATGCATAATGAAAGAGCTACATGGATCAAATAACAACATGAACAATACACACATATAGAGTTCCAAAAATGGACGGATATCAATATTACTGAAACAACTGCTGCCATCTGCAAAACCAAAAAATGGAAAGCACCAGGAATAGACCTAATAGCCAATTTCTGAACACCAACCAAGACCTCGCACAGAAATACAATGATATAATCCCAAACCTATAAAAAATGCCCCAAATGGCTCATGTAGGAGTAAAATACCTACTCCCCCAAAACAGAAGAGACGCTGAACCCGAAGAATTATAGGCCCATCACCTGCCTGCCAAGAATGTACAAGATCCTCACTTCTATCATAACCTAGAGGATATACAACTTCTTTAAGAAAAAAAGAAAACAAAAAACAATTTACTCCCAGCAGAACAGAAGCGATGTAAAAGAAGTTAAAATTGTAAGGACCAACTAATTATCAATAAAACAATATTGGAAGAGGTGAAAGGAAGGAAAAGAAATTTATCAATAGCATGGATCGACTTCAGAAAGACGTTCCACAGTGTGCCTAAAAATATACAGTATATGCACCACAATGGTCAAATTTGTAACGGAGAGTATGAAAAACTAGAAGACTACACTAAACCTTAACCATAGAAACTGGTCATTAGCATCGAGACCAAACAACATCAAAAGCGGGATCTTCCAAGGAGATTCATTTTCACTACTACTCTTCTGTCTTGTATTAGCGCCACTCATCTGCCAACTGAAAAACAGTAGCTACGGATACAATTCACAGAATGGCAAACTGAATCACCTTTTTTATATTGATGATCTTAATACAAAGAAACAACTCATCATTGTCAAAACCCTCAGTGAAATTCGGAATCGACATCTGTGCCAACGTCACCTTCGAAGGCAGTAAACTAACGAAAACTAGATTTAGACCTTGATATCAACAAAATTAAGGAACTAGTCCAAGATGTTACATAGAAATACTTATAAATTAATGAAAGAGACGGAATACAACATTCAATTATGAAGAAAAAGATCCGAAAAGAATATTATAGAAGAGTGCATTTGATACTAGAAAGCGAACTTAATGGAGCCAATAAAATGAAGACTATCAACACCTTAGCTATATCCGTAGTAACATGCAGCTTCAACATTATTAAATAGAAAGTGAATAGTATTAAAAGATTGGACAGCGAAGACATTAGGATGGAGTTCGGCATCGACATGCACCAAAGCCACCTTCAAAGGCAGCAAACTAAAGAAAACTATAGATTTAGACTTTGATATGAACAACAAGATTAAGGAACTAAACCGAGATGATACACACAAATAATTAGGAATTAATGGAGGAGAAGGAATACAACATTCATTTATGAAGAAAAAGATCCGAAAAGAATATTATAGAAGAGTGCATTTGATACTAGAAAGCGAACTTAATGGAGCCAATAAAATGAAGACTGTCAACACCTTTGCTATATCCGTAGTAACATAAACCTTTATTATTAAATGGAAGATATTAAAAGATTGAACGCCAAGACCAGAGAAATGGTTACCCAAATAAGGATGCACCATCGGAAATCAAATGCTGATAGGTTGTATGTACCAAGAGCTTTAGTTGGCCGAGGTCTAATCCAACCGTAACTGACTCTGAAAAATAAACAACAACAAAAAAAAAAATACAAAGATCGGATTGGAAGGATACCTCACTAAAACCAATCATCCTCTCCCACAAACCATACAATCTTCCAATGAGATTTATCGTCATCACTACTCTTCTGCCTCGCATTAACGCCACACAATTGCCAACTGAACAACAGATGCGGATACAAGTCAAAGAATGGCAAACTGAATCACCTATTCTATATTGATGATCTTAAAACGTTTGCCAAGGATGACAACCAGCAGAAAAACCTACTCACCATTGTCAAAAGTCTCCAGCGAAGACATTAGGATGGTGGTAAACTAACGAAAACTACAGATTTAGACTTTGATACGAACAACAAGATTAAGGAATGAGACCCAGATGATACATACAAATAATTAGGAATTAATGGAGAAGATGGAATGCAACATTCAATTATGAATAAAAAGATCCGAAAAGAATATTATAGAAGAGTGCGTTTGATACTAGAAAGCGAACTTAATGGAGCCAATAAAATGAAGACTATTAACACCTTAGCTATATCCATAGTAACATGCAGCTTCAACATTATTAAATGGAAGTTCGATGATATTAAAATATTGGACACCAAAACCAGAAAATGCTTACCCAAATGAGGATGCACCATCTGAAATCAGATGTTGATAGGTTGTACGTACCAAGAACTTTAGGGGGCCGAGGTCTAATTCAACTAACTCTAAAAACTACAACAATCGGATTGAAACCTACCTCACAAAAATCAATGACCCTCTTCTACAAATATTAAAACACCAAAACCACTTCATCAACCACTCTTCAAGAAACAGCTTAATGTACCTGAAATCCTACCAACAGCTTCAACATTATTAAATGGAAGTTCGATGATATTAAAATATTGGACACCAAAACCAGAAAATGCTTACCCAAATGAGGATGCACCATCTGAAATCAGGTGTTGATAGGCTGTACGTACCAAGAGCTTTAGGTGGTCGAGTCGAGGTCTAATCCAACTTGAACTAACTCTAGAAAATATAACAAGTAGAGTGGAAGCATACCTCACAAAAAATCAATGACCCTCTCCTACAAATAATAAAACACCAAATCCACTACATCAACAAAGACACTGCACTCTTCAAGAAACAGCTTAATATAAATGAAAATAAATAAATAAATAAATAAAAAGCGAAGCGAATATCATCTACGCCAAACGATTAAAAAAAAAGTAAACCAAAATAGCCAACTGAAATTAAAAAGAAGAAGAAGAAAAAACTATGAGGACAAGCTGTTGCGTGACAAAAATCTAAAAAGAATGAAAGAAGCAGATGTTGACCAATAAAAACACGTCAGCGGCTGAGAAGCACCAGGTTGAAAGCTGAAGATCTAATTACTGTAGCTCAGGACCAAAGCCTCGCAACCAGATCCTATCGCTGTCACATAATCAGGGATGAAACTAACCCTAAATACAAGATCTGCAGAAAATATAATGAAGCAGTTGACTATTATACCAGGACGTCCGGAACTAGCAATAAATGAATATACCCACAGACATAACAAGCTAGCGACATATGTGCCCTGGAAGATATGCAAGAAGCACAAAATCGAAACCACTGAGAGATAGTAGTCCTAAGATGTTGAAATTTCTTTTTACCTTCTACCTATAAGTTTTAATTTCTTTATTATTTGTGTTATATTTGAATTGATAATATATTAGGTATTGCATGAAATGATAAAACTTTTAAAATGCTTCTAAAATATTAATTAAATATTTTTTAATTTTTTATTTTAAAATATTCCCTTAAACTGTTTTATCAAGAGAATCAAAATATTTCATTTCTTTCTCGCCTAAAACTAATATTAGAACTTTTGTTTGAACAGTATGAAACATCTATTCGATTCTATAATATCTAATTTGCAAGCATCTTACTGATTAGCATTTTTAGGATGTACGTCGCTCTCAATTATTATCCAATCAAAACAACGTTAGAACTTCTGAGCAGAAAGATTTGAGCCAATCCGATGTCGCGCATTAAAAACTAGCAAACCATTCAATTCAGAATGGCTGAAATATTTTGCGGTTATTGAATATGAAAAGAAAAGAAAAGATGTATTTATTAACCAAGCATTTCAGAGGTGGACTTGATTGATACAACATGAAAGGAACTGAGCGATCGTTATGTCGGATTCCTTTGCCAAAAAACGCAAACGCAATTTGAAGCAGAAATTTTCAAAGGGGAAAAATCTTCGACGCATTGCAATTAATTTGGCATGTTATTGTGACAAGATTAATTTAGCGCAAGTATGTATAATGACAAAGTTTTTTTTTTAAATCAGAATCATCAGTCTGAGAAATAGATGAAGCAATCTCTTTTAACTTCAGCAATGGATTAAATAATAGGGTAAAATAGGTTTTTTAATGTTGACAGGGTCTAGAAGATCAACTACCCTAATTTCAAACCTACTAGAACACGGGCTAGCCCATTGCTCCTTATGTCTGACGGATCTTCGGGAGAGTCCGAAGACTAAGAAAATGACTAATAATGAAAAACAAAATAGGTACTAGGTAAAAGACACTCAATTTAATCTCCTCCAATGAGCAGTTCACCAACAATAAAATTGATAGAACAAAATATTTATATGGTGGGAATACTACATAGGAAGCAGGAACTATAACTAAATGCAACGCAGATGGAGCTTTTACAGACAGTGTCTTAGGGAGAAAATCGTTAAAATCTTTATGAAAAAAAACTTTTTCATTATATATAGGTGGTACTTTATTGATGAAGAATTGCGTATTTCTCAGTAATTGTAACGGTAATATTAGCCATTTCCTTATAAAGAAATATTCAGCATTTACTGACCGAGCAGCCAGTACCACTGTTGGTTGAAATTTATAAGATAGTTCTCTTAAAACATTTTTTCGGGAAATTAGTTGACTAAAGTCCAGTATCTGTTATGGCTCTTTCCAGCATTGCTGGGAGCTTCCCTTCTTAACACTTTATTTGAAGTAGTAGGATATATCAACATCATAATTATGCCATTATTTTCTCTTTTTGAGTTATATGTGCTGTCGATTTTAGTTGTTGTTAAAAGTCCTCAAGTAATGGTATTTCTATTATTTGGTACCAGTTCTTTGTTTCAAAGAACGATGATCTTTGCTGATAGACATGGTATTCATTAGGTGGAAACTATAAGAACATGACGCCATTAGCAAAAACTCACCGTAGGGCAGTGTATTTTATATTCAGTTTCATTATCTTATGTCCTTGGATAGCATCCTCTCGATAACGCTCGAAGAAGGTTGAGACCTACAATTTTCATTCACTTAATGACGTTTTTAATCCTTTATCTGAGAAAGCGTTTATATACAATCGACAGCTTACATATTTCTGAACAAGTTTGATGTGATGTACGACTTCCATTTGAAAGTTTCAATCTCACAAGGCTATTTAAGAAAATGATTTAAGTTTTCAGCTTAATGTTTTGGTTTTGTAGTAATTAGCGGTGTTGGGCGAAATTAACTCTAACACAGCCTATGTTTTTTTAGTATATACTAAGGAAACATACTGAATATTTATGATGCATTCAGCTTATCCACCATCGCTGCTTTCATTCTAATTCCACATCATAGTCTCTGTGTTGGAAAGGTTTATCTTGAGACCACTTTCGTAGAAACACTTGTAAGAGGATGTTGATGTTTTCTATTCTTAATTATGAATACCTATTCCATAAGCATAACCTCCCTCATCACCAGTATATTGGCCTCGGGAGGGAAAGCAGGATCGCTGTTTAATATTAGTATATTTGTTTGGGATGTGGTATGGAATGCTTAAATGATCTCTGATTATGTGGTAGGGAATGCTTAAATGATCAGGGACTATGTGGTATGGAACTCTTAAATGATCAGTGACTATGTGGTATGGAATGCTTAAATGATCAGTGACTATGTGGTATGGAATGCTTAAATGATCAGTGACTATGTGGTATGGAATGCTTAAATGACAATGACTATGTGGTATGGAATTCTTAAACGATCAGTGACTATGTGGTATGGAACTCTTAAATGATCAGTGACTATGTGGTATGGAATGCTTAAATGATCACTGATTATGTGGTATGGAATGCTTAAATGATCAGTGAATATGTGGTATGGAACTCTTAAATGATCAATGACTATGTGGTATGGAATTCTTAAATGATCAGTGAATATGTGGTATGGAATGCTTAAATGATCAGTGACTATGTGGTATGGAATGCTTAAATGATCAGTGACTATGTGTATGGAATGCTTAAATGATCAATGACTATGTGGTATGGAATGATTAAATGATCAGTGACTATGTGGTATTGGATGCTGAAATGATCAATGACTATGTGGCATGGAATGCTTAAATGATCAATGACTATGTGGTATGGAATTCTTAAATGATCAGTGACTATGTGGTATGGAATACTTAAATGATCAGTGACTATAAGGTCTGAAATGATTAAATGATCAATGACTATGTGGTATGGAATGCTTAAATGATCAGTGACTATGTGGTATGGAATGCTTAAATGATAAATGACTATGTGGTATGCAATGCTTAAATGATCAATGACTATGTGGTATGGAATACTTAAATGATCAGTGACTATGTCGTATGGAATGCTTAAATGATCAGTGACTATCTCGTATGAAATGCTTAAATGATCAGTGACTATGTGGTATGGAATGCTTAAATGATCAATGACTATGTGGTATGGAATGCTTAAATGATCAGTGACTATGTGGTATGGAATGCTTAAATGATCAGTGACTATCTCGTATGGAATGATTAAATGATCAGTGACTATGTGGTATGGAATTCTTAAATGATCAGTGACTATGTGGTATGGAATGCTTAAATGATCAGTGACTATGTGGTATGGAATTCTTAAATGATCAATGACTATGTGGTATGGAATTCTTAAATGATCAGTGACTATGTGGTATGGAATTCTTAAATGATCAGTGACTATGTGGTATGGAATGCTTAAATGATCAATGACTATGTGGTATGGAATTCTTAAATGATCAGTGACTATGTGGTATGGAATTCTTAAATGATCAGTGACTTTGTTGTATGGAATTCTTAAATGATCAGTGACTATGTGGTATAGAATGCTTAAATGATCAGTGACTATGTGGTATGCAATTCTTAAATGATCAGTGACTATCTGGTATGAAATGATTAAATGATCAGTGACTATGTGGTATGTAATTCTTAAATGATCAGTGACTATGTGGTATGGAATGCTTAAATGGTCAGTGACTATCTCGTATGGAATGCTTAAATGAACAGTGACTATGTGGTATGGAATTCTTAAATGATCAGTGACTATGTGGTATGGAATTCTTAAATGATCAGTGACTATGTGGTATGGAATTCTTAAATGATCAGTGACTATCTCTTTGTATATTTGCTTGAAAATAGAGAGAAAGCCGAAAATAGCCGAAGAAAAGATTAAATAGATTCGGGTTCTCATTTCCAATTTGTCTTAAATCTCATGAGATGTTAATCTTTTTCCTTCTCGGTATTCCTGGTCTTACGCACTTTGGCTAATGAAGATTTGATAAAATTATTTGATTTTTCTATGTTGTTTTGGCCAATATAGGAATCAATTTGAACTCTATTTTATTATAAAATCTCAACCTTAAACTTAATTTATTTGGATATTATACCTTAGATGTTTTCGTGGTTTATGTGAGAAGAAGTTAAATATTTTATTGACTGGTGTTGTCAGTTTAGTTACAAGTAGTCTGTGATAAGATTCAATGTAGGCGTTATATACTCTAACATCTGTCACAATCTTTCTAATCTAATAGTCCGAGATGCTGAAGTCGGTAATCTTTTATGATACATTATCTGGGCTATGCTATGCGAACTATGTTTCATGGGATAGTCGAACCATGTGTTAATATGTTTTTGAGTTTTCCGTTGCTGTTTGTGTCTTCTGATTCAAACAATCAAAGGAGCAGTGGCGCTCGTACAGGTAGCATTAAAATCCCCCATTAACACACAGGTTTCTGTTGTTTGCTAATATGCAAAGATTAGTTAATATTGTGTACAATATAACTTTTCTGAAACAACACTTTTTTTTCAATTGGAGCATAAGCTGATATCACTCGCATCTTAGAACCACGAACAGCAATGAAGGCAACCATAAGTCTTTATGACAAATGTAAAATATTGTTTATTACAATATCTGATGAATTGCGTATTGCATTTCCATCTCCGTGTTCTTTTTTCTCCTTGTGGCCAATCATAAATTGCATCGCAAATGCGCAATGATTACCAAGACGACGTACCTTTTGCATTCAAACAATATCGAAGTTTGCATTTTTGCATTTTTCTAAATGAAGTTTTCTGATCTTCACTAGACGTTGATTTGTTCTATTTTCTATTTTTGTTTTGTAGTCGATGTTTTAGTTTTTGATAGATTAGGTGGCTGACGAGATACCTTCTTACCGGTAGCAGATTCTTCGACTCGGGCCTCGTGTCACAGTCATCATAAACAATGCGGTATTTAGTCCTTTTTTTAGGGATTCTCATGAGGTCAAAATGGTTGCTTTTATATCAATTCCCATCTTCTAGATAGGTGACCATTAAAATGGCTAATGAACTCTATCGAACTATTTCCTTCTATATCAGAATTTGCCTTATCTTAGATTAATTATCTTCACCACGACTGAGGGTGTTCATCTCAATCATATATAAACACATACAGCTTAAATTTTAAGCAATATGATTATTCATTGATCGGCATAAAATTGGGAGTATATAAAGTTTTAACTTTTTATTAATTGTACACGACAAAACAAAATGAAACATCCAAATTTAGAAGTAGTAAATATATTCGCTAAACTGTCATAGATAAAAAGGAAAAGTTCTAAACTTTTTTAATTCAGAGAAAACCTTTACCGCGACTGTGTACGAGTTAATAGTGATATTAATACAAATATTAAGTAAAAACTATATTCGTTAACAGATAAATTTTCACCTGGTTTCAGAGAAACCCGAAATAAACAAACATAGATACTAGAATTTACTTTCCCTGTTCTGTGCTAATGGTTCATACACAAAAAGTAAGTGCACGGCATGTAATATATTCAACAGCACGCCTTGACATTAAAAACACATGTCAATGTGACTTATCAATGTTTACGGAGTTCAATGGAAGAAAAGTAGATAATCAGGTCAATACATACATATTTTAAGGGTTTTCAATAACAGAACAACAGAGGTAATCATTGTAATGAAATAGAAGGGCAGTCAGAAGGAGTTTTTGTCACCTATTCACACAGTCTGGAATCATCAGACGAAATGGGTCTGAAGTAATCATATCTCTCATTCAAACGTTTACTTCTATCTAATAAACTTTAAATATAGCTAAAACGCAACAAGCAAAAATTTAACGACATCTTTGTAGTATTTTGACGATGATAATCAGGCTATTATGAAGTTGTTCAGTCTATTAATGTATTTTAGCAGACGTTTATTTATATTGGTGTGCTAGCAAATTCGTTTCTATTAAAATTGGTATGCTGACAGCTCGGTTGTCAAATCGGATATTATTGTAGAGCCCAGTTAAAAAAGAAACAATTTTACTTTCATATCCGCCATATATATATATATATATATATATATATATATATATATATATATGGGGGGTGTGTGTGTATGTCTGTGTGTGTGTGCGATATTTTTTAGATTCACGAGAAAAGCTTTTTTCATAAATATGAAATAGAAATTCAAGATTTTTGAAGTGAAAGCTGAGAACGATGCGCACTTCAAATAGTTTATATAGAGAAAGACAAGACGGATTACGTGAAATGAGTTTCTTGGATAATTCCATCACCGAAATTTGAGGAAAATCTTGGCAGCAATAAGTAAGATTCCTGAAGAACGAGTTTCTATAATCCTGTTTCTCTTAGAAAAGTTTCTTGCTTACTGCTTTTTGACTGAAAGAAAGGAAGCAAAGATGAAAATATACAAGAAATGAAAAAGGAGAATACATTCATGTTTATTTCTGCATATGATGCACACTCGTCGGTAGAAAGAGGTAGAGAGATAGATAGATAGAGAGAGAGAGAAAGAGAGAAAAAGTGAGAGAGAAAGAGAAAGAGAGAGAGAGAGAGAGAAAAAGAGATTTTAAAAATGCAGCTAAATAGAATGATAGAAAAATGAAGATCCATGTAAGTGTTTGTAAAGAAGTTACAGATTGGAGAAACATCTATTTTGGTAAATTTGTTGTAAACTAGAAATCACGCGCGCGCACACACACACACACACACACACACACACACACACAGCGCCATCTATGGGGTCTTAGAACATCGAAACCAAAAGCTTCTTAGGCATTGAAAGAATATATATGTATCAGCGGATTTTACAAATTTTGCTTAACTCTTGCAAGAAAAAGGCTGGTTTTCTTAACTTCTAGTGACAACATTGACGGCCCTTATAAATAAATAGACGCTCTGATTTGATTAACGAAATGAAAAAAAAATTAAAGATTAGTTCATATATTTTATGTTCGCAACATTTTCAGAAGATTTACACATCATTTGCTGAACGTGGTTAAAATTTAATTTTAATTTTCTTGAAAGTTTTTAAAATCAACATAAATTTCAGTCTCGTCAACTGAGTGGACAAGTTATAGAGATAGCGATAAATTAGTCCAACTACAACCATTCAGATGGTTCCATGGTAACAACAATGTTTTGCTGACCACTTTAATTGGTTTGGTTACTTCGGCTGTCTCATTTTTTATTATTTTTTTAGTTTGAAAGTGTAATCGAAACAAAGATTCGTCACAACGTTTGGCCCTCACTGAACTTGGAATAATCTATGTTTGAAGACCTTTGTAATAAAAATATCTTCATCTTTGATGTTGCAATTATTTTTGACTGATCTTCTCTCCTATCTTCCCAGGTTAATATTGAATCCAGTAATCTAATGATTTATTTGTTTTCCTCTTTTCTTCATTCCCAAAATGAGTAGTCATACAACATAGTTGTTAATGTTTATTTTAGAAAATAACTATATCAGACTATTGCTTGCCCAGTGATTAAGTAATGATTTGAGGAAAAAAGATGGAGGCTGTTGAAGAGGTTATGCAACGAACGATGTCTACCCGAAAAACAGTGATTGCAGTAACAAGTAATTGATTTGTTTTTTACGGCATATCAACCCGTTGTATGTTATTTAAAGCCGAAATTTGGTAGGTGGGGATAAGAATAATTCTTTTTTAGGAGTAAATATTGTATTAGCCATTTTGTGAGAATAACAATAATTTTTGTAGATGCTATATAACCCATGGTGGGGGTGTGGTGATAGATTCAGACCTTTTCAAATGGTATTTGCAATGTAACTATACCGACTGGAATTCGAACACGGCTCCAAGCCTCTATCATCATTCCAATCCTCTATCCACCTCACCACCGGCATATCCTTGTATTAACAATGGAAATGAAATTGCAAATTTGAATAATTCATTGAATAATGAGAGCACCTCGCGTCGGTGTCTTTAGAGAATACGCTTTAATAATGATCCAAATTTGTTGTCATATAGGAAACTTGGTTGATTTATTGATCGTACGAGAAGATCTTGAATGAAAGCAACATAACCACAAACTTCGAATGTAAAATTTGTGACAGGAATGCGTCGATAATAAAATATTCAGTTTGTGATGTGTGTCTGCTGCAAACGATGTGCATCAATTATATTCGCGAGAATCGCTTTGCCTGAAGGAAGAAAGTTTGTGTGATGCTGACCAAAGATAATCACCCTTGACAATGTGAATGCGAAAAGTAAGTCGTAAAAATTAACTAATGCGTCCATTTCCGTGCAAGACAGATGAGCTGGAACGGAATATGAAAATTATGTTGACACTTCGCGACACGGCTTGCAATAATTTGATAGTTTCGTCATATTTTTAAATAGTTAAGAATTTAAAATTCTTAGTTGAATCAAACGACCGAAAGCTACCGTTTCCATGTCTTTTTTCCTTTGTTAGGCACTTTCTACTGGGCATCTGCTATAAATCAATTAGTAAGCCAAAACTAGTGATCTCATTCTTTACTAGATACCTTATTTTGAAATGTTACTAGTTTGGTTCTGGAGGTATTGAATGCTACAAGCAAATCTATTGACCATTGAGATGTCCGAGCTAGGCCAGAGAAGGGATCAGCTGTCAGACTTTGGTCATCTAGATTTTTGCAGGTCCGCCTTTTGTATCATCGGCATAGATATACATTTTGAGGTTTAATTGTCTCTTTCTTGACATATATATTACACATCTACATATATAAATCATTTTTATCAATAATCATTTAATGGTTTTATTTTGTATGAAGAATTTTGGCCTTTGATCTTTAGATATAATTATAGATTCATAAATAAAGCATATACGTGTGCGTGTGTATGTTTATGAATATATTCTTATATTTAGTGGATGTGAGAACATTAGATATGGAATAAATTAATTTTCTGATTAGAGACAGCGAAATTGAAAACTTTATCGTCTTAGGAAAATGGGAACTTCAAAATTGGCCTTCATCGGGGCAAAAATAAAAAGTGACTATTATTGCAACATATAGTAAATGTGATATTGAAATAATGTGATATTAAATGTGATATTAAATGTGATATTAAGATAAATGATATCGATGGAATGTGATATGAAAAGTCTGAAATAAATATGAACAAAAAATAGATAAGAATAGATAGATTGATAGACAGATACAAATAAATATATGAACATAGTGAAATAGATATATACAATATATATATATATATATATATCTAGATATAAATATCTATCTATCTATCTATCTATCTATCTATCTATCTCTCTCTCTCTCTCTCTCTATATATATATATATATATATATATATATATATATATATATATATATATATATGTATATATATGTCGTGTTTAAACTTACTATATTTGTAGGGAAAAAATGCTCATTATCGGAAAGAATTTATAAATAGTGACAACGCGGGCATAGGAATGGTGACTGTCGGTTTCACGCTCCAAGCGATCTTCAGACTATAAAATGTTTATTTTAATTTTTTTTATCCTCACATTCGCTCTCTCTCTACATCCGTGTGTGCGCGCGCGCGCACGCACACACACACACACACACATATGTATATATTTATAATCGATTTTCTTTGCATTACATACAGAATATAACAGAAGAGTGGGACACACACACACACACACATATGTATATATTTATAATCGATTTTCTTTGCATTACATATAGAATATAACAGAAGAGTGGGAATGGTAATTGTAAAGCGAGAATGGACAGTGCATTGGTGCACAGGAAGAAATAATCAGCCACTGGAGATTGACGGGGACGGCTTTTATTTATTTTTTTTTTTAAGCAGATATTCACACAAAATTTTGAAAAGTACAGAGCCGATAAAAAGGTAAAAATGATAAGAATGGAATAAAGCTGGGGAAGACACGCATACAAATGCACAAAGATATAAAAATTATTACTTTCTGATAAGCCAAGTGGCGCCAATTTAATCTTTATTTTCGCTTGCGATGGTTAGCAAGCTCATTGCTCTGGCCAATTGGTTCGTGGTGTTAGTTCGATCCTCATTCACAATGTAACCAATTACTATAGGCTTGTAGTAGATGAAGATAACCATAACAAATGAATTCTTTTCAGTTAAACAGCAGTTTTCAAGTAGACGTAAAGCACTATGCATTATCCATTAAAATCTACTGACGGGATGACGGAAATCTGTAGCATTTTCATATTATTTCGTCTTAAACTGTCACTTTCTTATATTACCCGTTATAGATTCTCTCTCCTTCGAATGACTGACATTTCATCAGATATCGCTACCCAGATAAATAGTTTTTTTTTTTCGCTCCTTGAGCTTTCATTTCCTTGTTTTGTCCATCAGAATCTATCTCCAGTCAAAGTCCTTGACGTGAGCGCATACATTGTGGTTGCAGTCAACCAAGGAGCCAATAATAGAATTCCCTCATACAATATCGGCTATCATCCTACTACTTTTCGTTACAAATTACGTAAATAAATTTTCAAATTCATTATCTTATATTTTTCAGTTAAAAATTATTTCAACGTTCTAATATAGATTAGATTGCATGTAAAAAAGTTGATTTGAAGATAAAATCATCCATGAAAGTTTAATAGAAATGTTTTCTTCAACTTGCACGTCGCTCTGTATTCATTTTTAGTTTAATATTTGTAAGTCTTTTAAATATTAAACACGTTCTAGGCAGCGCACTGTGCAACAGATTTTAGCAGGTTTTACCGGGCATTTTGAGGTCGGGATTCAATTTACCCTGTTTACTGTTATTCGTGTCTTTCTATCAGATCAATATTAAATCACTTTGCGCGTGTATTTGGTTTAATATTTACATTATACACAGTTGGGCAAATGTCCTCATCTTCATCGATCTCGCATAAGTCTTTACAGAAAGAAGAATCAAAAAAGAAACGGAGGGAGACAAATAGAATGGAATACGTTCTTAAGTTATATTATGTTTAGTTCGAAACTGACTTTCCTTTCCTTCAAATTGTTGTTGGAAACTTTTTGAGTAGTTTCTTTGCATCAAGTGTAACCTTGATTCGATTACTTTGTTAAAAAAAGTATGAAAGTTTATGACTCAAGTGATTGTTAAATCGTCTATTTGGTTTTCTGTGCCTACTCCTGAGTTGTTCCATGTCCACAAACGTCTTGATGAATCTCCATGAAGCCTTAGAGCAATTGTCTTTGGGGTCAAGGCTGTTCAGATGAGGAATGTACAATGCCTAAATCTTCGACGACATCATACTATTTACTCACTATCAACCTACTAATTGCATATCTTCTCACTAAACAAATACATCAAATGATTTAAGGAAAATCACGGCTGTAGGTTTTAAACAAAAAGAAAATAAGTGAAACAAACTGATCAGAAAGTCTAATCATCAGCAATGATTTATATTTTCAGGTTACGGATTGCTAATGTCCTTTCTTGTTAATTCCCACAGCAAAAATAAATTTCTTATCCTGGAAGACTCACTGACCTAGTATGATAAAATATTGACAAAAAAGAACAACGATAGCTTTCTGATAGCCACTGAAATGACTTTGCAAAGCGAAATTGAAAATATTCATAATTTATTAAAAATTAAAAGATCATTAAAAGCAGATCTTAAAAATCGTAAAATATATTTTCCGTAAAAAAGTAAGGATTGTATGCTGATATTTCCTCTGATTTGTTTGCTTAAATCAATGAATGCATAAATAATCAGGAAGATTATGATAGTTTAGTAAAAAATCGAGAAGAAACCGTGATTTCAGGAGGATTATAATGGCTGCCCGCTCGTATCTGAGTATGTCTGTCTAATTGGTGGGCGTCTAACTAATCCCTGTTGCAGACGCCGGCACAGGTACACGTGTGTTTGTTCAACATCAACTGATCCCACCTGTCTTTTATACTGCAGCTATGCTGAGCGGAGCTTAGTTTCAGATGTCAGATCGATAACCTCAAGAAGTCATCTTCCTGATAAATCGACCATCTTCGGATTCCAAACTAGGTCTTATAGTCGTGAAGCGAACGTTGTAATCACACTATTCATAAGAAAGATTATATTGTGCCTTAATTTACATGAAAATTGACTTCTAATTAATCTAGCGATAGTAAATTTGAATTCGTTTTAATTCGTTTACTAATTTCTTAAAGTCTTCGTAAAAATATATCTGACTAAGAAAGATCCTATGTCTTAGAACATATTTTCAATCATTTCTTTTCTAACAATTCTAAACTTTTCCTAACCGTTTCGTTACTTGTTTCTAAGGTTCTGTAATTCAAAATTTAATACATGTACATGCATGTATCAACAAAGAAAATATCAGTTTGAAACTTAGCAGCTAACTATACCTCTAAAAACCTATTTTAAACTTTCCACCAAGAATTCATACCTCATATTCCATTATAAAAATAAGAATATTTATGTTGATTGACACATGTAAATATTGAAACAATAAAAAATATCTACTCACATAAAACAATGTATCATCTCTTTCCATTAATATCAAAAATTCTATTGCAAATATTTTACACTCTTTCTCTGGTGTCGGTGCCATCTAATACTAA
Source organism: Acanthosepion lycidas (assembly GCA_963932145.1). Taxonomy (NCBI): domain Eukaryota; kingdom Metazoa; phylum Mollusca; class Cephalopoda; order Sepiida; family Sepiidae; genus Acanthosepion; species Acanthosepion lycidas. Next base: position 31,123,829 of record OZ010610.1, on the reverse strand, counting down.
TAAAACTTGTTTATTTAATTAAAATGTTCTTGAACATCCTTACTCTATTTCTCTTTTGATGTCTCACGCTTCCAGTTTTTAGTCACGGTTGCTTAAGAGAGCAAAAAAAAAAAAACAAAAAAAAAGAAGTTTACTTCTCCTAAAGGATATTATCTTATAACATCTCACAAGATATTTAAGTTCGATGATGAATATTTTTTAATAGCAATGGAAACCTTTTGGTGGCTGATACCTTCGAGTTTAGGTTACGGATACAGATTCATTGTCTCATTCATAATTAACAATAGCATGTGCTAATGAAAAGAAACACCAACACTTGTTATCTACCACTTCCAAAATGTCCAAGACGTTAGCATACGGAAAACCATATCAATGTCGTTTTCGAATGACAGAAATTTAGTGACGTATAAAGAAAGGCTAAAATTGTGCATATGAGATTGATGTTAAAAAATATAAATATACAGACTTGGATATCAGTTGACCTTTAATAATGGATTCAAAATAATTCATAGATACTTTTAATTAGCATTTAACCATTTTATTTATTTGCTGAGTTTTAAGAAAATATACAAGTCAATCTCATGTAGCGGTTAACATTGGATGTTTAGCTAAGAAATCATATATTTCGTGTATAAGTTAACTAGTGTTTCAAAGTAATTGAACTAAGTGAAAATTTAAAAGAAACACCATATTGTTGGCTACTTTATACTTTCTATAATGCAGAATAAGATTTTTCATAAAAAGCAATGTATACACATAGGAACTGTTGAAGTATTCTGTATTGGCGTAAACATAATGTTGATGTAGATTATAATATTTAATGTAAAATTCGCGAAAGAATTATTTCCCTCGATGTATGGCTGCTGAAGCATTTATAATAGGATAGACTTGTATGTAATAAGAATAGTCAATTTCAATCATTTCATATTCATATTAGATTCGCGATCTCCTGTACTGATTGACATATATTTTATGCCTTCATCGATTTTTTCAATTTTGAAGTTTATTTTCTCATTTTGCACGGAATTCAATTTATAGTAAAACTTTCAGCTATTTATCAGTCTAAGTACCTTTTTGTATAAAACTGTTTTTAAACATTCAGTTATACAGGAATATACATGATAATTGATCTCATTTGATATGACTAGGTGAGAAAAATTTCGCCCATTTTAGATGTTGAGAAATTCATACTTGTATTCTGTTCATGCTCAATGTGTAAAAAGCTGACTGCAGTATATGCAAGAAATTCATTTCGAGTCGCAGTATTGAACGCATTTAATTCCTTTCGTGACTGTTTTGCTTGCCTCTAAGCCACTGACCCAAATGTATGCCAAAGTTCAATAAAACTTATGGCCATTTATTTGTTTCGTCTGGCGCAAGGTGAAAGGTTACTAAGTATATATATGAAGATCAAAAGTACTTTTCTACTGGACACACGAGAACTAAACAAAAGAGTAAATTTACCTACTTGTCAAATGTCATCATATTGCTATTGTGCTGAGCTGTATCGTTTGTCTAAAATTATTACTGTCATTAACTTTTAAAATAAACTTAAAAAAAACATTAGTTACATTCCATATGCGGTGAAACTCTTTCGGTTTCATTTCAGAATACAAGGATTTATTGATAAACAGCAAAAACTAAATGTCTTTGAAAATTTAAAATAAATCTTACTTATTATAAAACGCAGATTGTGTGTGTGTATCTGTACGTTTATATATGGGATCGTATTTCCTACATTTTTTTAACCGATTTCAACAAAACTTCATAGGACTACGTAAAATTACCCGGCGGTGGTTCTGACAGCGTAAAAAATTGGAAAAACACAATTGTTTTTGCACGAAATCAATTTGAAAGCACGGTTAAGGGTATCGCATCCGACCGGAAGTTACTGCCGGCTACTCAAACGTCCGAATGCAGTTAAGTTCTGGTGACTCAGGTTTTTTTTCAGAGAACGATACACAAAAAGTAAACAAATGAAACCTAAACATACACAAGTCCCCCTAACTAAAAATAATAACCGGAAACTACTTTAAATACACATGGTGTCCAAATGAAACCCATATGTACAGTCAAAATTAGGAAGTTAATTTTTAGTCATCAACCAAAAGATATTGCTAACCAGCTACGATGCTAGCAGCAGCTGACATAAACACAGCCGATATAGCTGGCTGCAAGGAATAGGCAGGAAGATTCTGTTGGCCAGTATGAGAGCCAACAGCTGACTAACACGAATGTTAACTAGCATGCTTGCATGCAAAAAAAAAAAAATCGATAGCTGCATTCGTCACAAGTGGGAAAAATTTAAATCTGCATGGCACTTTACTCCAATTGGCTCATTCGCTTGCTTAAACTCAACGTTGATTCTGATTCCGCAGAACTGGGTTGGGTGTGAAAAGTATTTGTTATTAACATTCTTTTTTTCATTCGGTTTTCCAGTTACGAGTTCTTTTTTTTAAAGCTGATCGTTTTGTGTTCATTTTGTTTAGTTCTTTTTTCGTAACAGATTTAATGTTTAGTATCGAGCTTAGAAAAAATTCGCAGTGTGAGATAGGCAAGAAGTAAGGTATCTAGCAACATCAGCACGGCAAAGGGCACTCCTTTAAAGGCAAGGAAGGGCAAAAATATTTTAAATCAAGTGATAGCGAATACTGTATGAGTCGAACGATTTTTGAATCAAGCACGGCAACGCCGGGCCATGCTGCTAGTATTTCATAAAATGTCTTTTTTTCTTATCCTTAAAATGTAAGTATTTATTTTAAAAAAAACATTGAAAAACAAATAAAAATGAATTTATTTGAAAGATTTGTTTTAATCATAACAATACAACAGAAGTGGAGCAACAGCAACAAATTGGGGTCAGAAGTAAACCCTTTGTAAACCCTTTGTAAACCCTTTGTATTCTCAATTTTCTTTAGGGAAATATGTGTTAAAAAGAAGATCGAAATGAAGTCGATATCTGACTTAAAAACCCGATTGGTTGATAAATATTAGTGTACCTAATAAATGCTTTCTGTAGAAATTCGCGTGCAATCTTTGAAATTTATATTTTTTCCATAAATGTCGTTTAGTAAAAGCTTTTAGCAAAATTTTGAGTGAAGAAATGTGTTGCTTTTAAGCAACAAGAAGTCAACGATCTTCAAGAGTAGAGGTTTATTAACCAACTAATCGTCAATACTACTATAAATGACCCTTAATACTTAAGGTTGCCTATTTACACCCCCGCCCCACCAAAAAATAGAGAAACGGAAAGACAACCACACTTTTTCGCGTTCTTATTTCTACTATTCAACAATATTCAGAAGTAGCAAAATTTTAACAAGATCAATAGAACTTACCTCTCTTTTCCACAAGATATTTCTGGAAGATAAAGACACAAACGGGACAACAAATTCTTGTTACTGATCGACCCACGCAGAGAGAACGATTTGTACGATATTTATATGCAATTGGAAAATATATCTTCAACTTTTAAAATGTGGTGATTCTTTTTCGAACTATAACAATATATAAAACACATTGTTTTCTGACTGTCTCTTCTGTTCGGAGTTGGGGCCTTCTGAAGCCATAAAAAACATTACAAGTAAATTTCATTTAAAATTGCTGTCTTCTTTTCCTTTTTTGATAAAAAATTAATATTTTAATGTATTTAATAAAAATCTAAAGTCATATAGCAAAAGCTCATATTTTAATAAATTAGATATAAGTATTGTTTAAAGAATATTAACTATGTTAAATTGTATTTCTTTTATGAATACTTATTAAATACATCATTTTTATTAAATAATGATAAAAAATATGTATGTAATAAGTATTCAGGAAACTATATATATTAATATAATTAATATTCTTTAAACAATACTTACCAATTTTAAATTTGATTCCTTAAAAATTACTTACCAATTTTGTTTTCCATGGTTTTTCCGCTCCGTATTTCCAAGTTATCTATTTAATAAAATTGTTGTTTTAGTTAAGATATATTAAGCAAATTGTAATAAGGCATTTATATTAGTAAGTTATATTAAATGAATTAAAATGCAATTTAAAATACCACTTTTAAATTAAATAGATATCAACAAAAGTTAGTTTAAAAAGCTACTAAATGTTTTCTATTTAAAAATGCACCTTTACGAGCTTGCATTAAATATATTAATCAAAATATGACATTTTTAACATGCTATATAAAATAAATTAAAATACCAGCTATTTAATCGTAATAAAAACGTTTAATTTATCAAAATATAACATTTAGGACAGATTTTAATTTTTATTTAGATAATTAAATAAAAATATTTCCCTTTTTAAAATGTTATTTTTTAATTAGATAATTAAGTGAAAATGATTTTCTTTTATGCCTTTTGCCATTATTTTCCTTTTACTAAGGACTAAACATTGAACTGAATCCGCTATAATATAGGTCTTGTATGTTAACATCATTATTCGTATCGTATTTCATTTTACTATTTTCGTTTCTCTGTGCTTGCTAAGATCAAATCGGGAGGATTTTACTAAAGTCTGCCCGCCCATATTAAGTTAATACCTTGATATAGCGATATATCTGCGTTCTTTCTTTAGAGTATATGTCCAACAAAATCGATCATTATTTACTTAATGCGAGATAGCTGAACCGTATAAGGAATATTTTTTAATCATTTCATCCCAAGCAAGGCAACGAAGTCATTAAGATGTAAGGGATTAGAGAGTGTGAGAGTATATGAGAAAAAACAAAAAGAAGAGTAATAGATGATAGTAGATAACGATTGACATTGCATTTAATGTTTTGAAGATCAAAGTTGACTGGAAAGTAAGAAGCCGGAAGAGAGTTCCACAAGCAAGAAGTGCAAGAGAAGATACAATTAGCATAGAACTTACGGTTACATCTAGCCATTTCAAATGTGAAATGATGAGACATTACTGCCAATCTAGTACTGCGCTTAAATTCATAAAGTCTAGGTACCATGGAGGAAAGCTCATCAGTACAATTATTATGAAAATATTTATAAAAAAAACTGTACAGGGAAGCTACGTTGCGGTGGTAGGAAAGTTACTGAAGCAGATATGCCAGGTCAGGACCAATAACATTGCAGATTATTCTTCGTATTTTATCAAGGATCTCTAAACATATAGTGGAAACACCAAACTAGATGTGACAGCAATATTCAATGACACAGTGTTCACGACACTTACCTAGGAGTAGACCTAGAAATTTATTTAATATAATCTTTCATCTATCGAAGAAGAATCTTGTTCAAGTTCTAGGGCAGCCTCAGCTCCCATGAAGATATTAGTTTCAAGAAAACTATTTCAACCAGATCGAAGTTTTATATTCCCAGAAATTATATTGGGAAGACAAGAAAGACCAGTTCAACGCTATTAATTTTCGCAATGTCCTTGGCTGGATTATTCAGTCAGTCTCTGTGATGTCTTACATCCTTAAGAATCAAAACGAGAAAATGTTTTTGTTGTCGGAAAGATCTCAGGAAGAAACATTCATAAAAGCAGGATTTCGAAATTGGAAGAAGCCAACACAAAAGTTTATCACGCACCAGTCATACTAATGTAAAAAAAAAAAAAAAAAAAACAAACAAAAAAAAAACAAACAAAAAAAAAACCTCTTTATTTTTCTGTCATACTGTCATAATATGACGATACTGTTGAAATGAAAATAAATAGTCGAGAAATAATTATAGTTATTTTATGGTCATTTTGAAAAGTACAATATTTAGTAAGTCGAGTATTGTGGAAATGAAAACGAGTCAAATTTTATTCAGCTTCTGAAGTGGCAATGAAACTCGTTTCCTGGACTTAAGAAATGAATGTTTGAAAAGCAAATAAATTTACGTACCATAAAAATGAAAACTCTAATGTCTCATCTACTTATTTGTAACCTATTGGATCCAGTAATAATTAAACTCTATTCCTTGATATCTGGTATCCATAGACGAGAATATTTGTAATAATGAACAGTTCACTCTCTCTATACGCTTAATAAATAGTGATCTTATGTTATTTGAAGAATTCTTCGGTTTTTACGAAATTCTAAACATCACCAGTGACATTTCTCTTTGCTACTGTTAAAGACATATTGACGAGATAGCAACTCAATCTAGACATGTGCCGAAGTCAATGTTATGACAGTGCCAGCAAAATATAGGGACATCTGGTGTTGCAGCAAAGATCTTAAATATTCAACGCAGAGCTCATTATATTCACTCTCATTATTAGTGTTAGTCAGAGGCTTAACCAAAAAGGTCAGAATATTAAGAGATACTATGGAATGTGCTGATGGGATGATTGGCATCATTAAATATTTTCCCAAGAGTGAAAATATTGTAGTCAGTCTAAAAGAACAGACAGAATATCAGGATTGCACCATTTATCATCCTGACAGCATTTTAAAGCTATCAGAAACACGAAGGACCAACCCGTGCAGCTTGTGTTAAAAGAATCATGGACAACTATGTAGGATTATTGAATACTTGGGATTTACATTGATCAACTGAAACTTTACTTAAAAATATTTAAAGTAACAAGGCAGATGAAATACTTTGATTTCTTTTGGGAGTTGAATTTTTTCTATCAAATTTATTTACTCATTTATAATCTAAAACATTACGAAGTCAAAAAATGTCGGTATGTAGCAGTAAGAGGTTTGCAAAATTGACAATTCAATGTCAATTTCTGCAAGTTTTTTCTTATGGCATATCGTATTTGAGAATCTCAGAAACAAGGAGTCATTTATTTTATCTTATGATGCTATTGTAACCCCCCCAAAAAAAAACAAAACAAAATAAAAACCAAAAACAAAGAAACAAATCTGAAAGCTTTAGTAAGGTGCCAATGAAAGCAAGAAAAACAAGGCACATAATGTTACATTTTGGATAAGTCTTAATATTAATGAAGTAGGAACCGATCCTGAAACATGTTCTGCTCAATACTGAGTTATATATTATGATCTATTAGATTCAATTATATCATTGATATATTATTTCATGGAATCTAATTCGATTCTTTACTTTTGAAATCCATTAAACTTAAAGATGCAAGCGACGAAATCACGCATATGAAAGAGATTTATAATACTGAAATCGACATGTAGAAATTTCTTATTGAAATGGATTGTAGTTTGCATGGTGCTTGTTTTCATGATTGTTTAGAAATAATCTAAAGCAGTTTCTTCTTCCTCGATTTGCCTTGATTTCTAATACACAAATCATATGGAAATTGTTAATGGTGAATCCAGCTATAACAAAACGAAAGGAATTGAATGTGATAAATGCAGAAAATACATTTGGAGTTAAATGCCATGATAGACGTTTAGTTTTTGAAATATAAAATGAATTAAAATTTATAAGTTATTCCACTTTCTTTCATTTTGGTACGAGAAAATTTTTGATCAACAAGCTGAACATACCAAGATTAAAAAATAATAATAATCAGCAAATTATAAAATTTAAGTAATATTTTATTTATTAATGATTGAAATTGTTTATAGAAAAAGCATTTTCATTATTCGGACTATTGTACTCATCTTTGTCGCCATATTTATCACAACGTTTCGGCCGTTGTACGCTCCGGCCTTCATCAGGTGGTTGGAATGTCGAACTTAACCCTTTATTTCGCTCACTGGTAGACTGTTCTAGTTTTTTGCCATGTTTTTAACGGATGTCAGTTATCAGTTATCTCCTGTTAATTTCCCTCTGAAAGTTCTCCACTGCCTTAAACGGGTATTGAACTCACACTCTTTGGGCCCTGTCACTGGATCTAACCAACGCTTTTATCCACTGTGCCATGTGTCCTTGAGGACACCTTGTCTATGAATTTCTGGGTATTATAAACCTAATGTCTTCAGCAACCATTTTTACCAGTGCTCATATTGCAATTTTGGCTGTTATTATTTCATGTTTTTACCAGAGCTCATATTGTAACTTTGTTGTTATCATTGCTTTTCTCTGACATTCCTTATTACTGGTCCCCATATTGTATTTATTTCTATGCTTGGTCGGCTCAGGAGATTTTTGTGGCTTAGCATATGTGCTGATTCCTTAAGTTTACGAATTTTCCAATGGTGTTCCTTGTCTATGATTTCAACATGATCCCACAGAGGGTGGTGATCTCCCTTCTCTAACTATATGTGGTCAGCCACGCCTGATTTTTCCGAAACGTTGTGATAAATATGGCGACAAAGATGAGGACAATAGTCAGAATAATGTAAATAATGTACATAGTACCTCATCTCAGAAATATGGACAGACCCAAAAAGTATTTTGTAATATAATCCCGGCCAATATTTTTTTCAAATTCTATTTTTAAATATTTTTTTCAATAATCCTCCGTTATTTAATTTTATGAAATCACTATAAATTAACGGGTGTAACTGAAATAAATTTAGATTTCTATTAGATCTTTGCAAAATTTCGGGCTCGTTCAGAAAATTAAAAACTATGAAAATCAGGCATAAACTTTTGCAAAGATTCAGTATGAAGGGAAGTCCCTGGAGGACCTAAACCAGATAAAGATTTTTAATTACTATTATTTTAATTATAATTAATATTTTATTATTATATTTTTAATTATAATTATTTTATTAAATTTATAGATATTTTTATAAGAAGGTCGACTGAAAAGCTCATAGACTGACCACGATATAAATGTAAGTAGATACACTAACTGGTAGACTAAAAGACATTCAAATGTACCAGAATATAACAGATGATCGATCAATGTCAGTGTCCTTATTTTCTCTTCGAATTACATGTGCTATCCGTTTTAGTTGTTTCTGCTGTTGAAAGTCCTAAAATGATGTACATTCTGCTATTTGTTAAAATTCTTTGCGTAAACTATTAAGTTGGTGCAAAAATAATGACGTAATAATGTCGTTTTTTGACGTATTTTTAAGGTCAAAAAACGACATTATTACGTCATTATTTTTGCAACAAACCTATTAGAAATTTAAATATAAAAACATGTATAGAAAACACTTATCATGTTATATTTTGAAAAATATAAATGCTATATTATAAATATAATCATTATAAACCACTAAAATTTATAATTTTCTTTAAATAAAAATTGTTTTAAAACTAAAGAAACGATTTGTAAAACGGATAAATAAAAGTTAAAAATAAAATTCAAAGCATTATATTGTATGAATAGCAACATGGCTCGGCGTTGCCCGTGCTTGAATCAAAAATCGTACGACTCATACAGCAATCGCTATCACTTGATTTAAAATATTTTTGCCTTTCCTTGCTTTTAAAGGAGTTCCATTTGCCGTGCTGATGTTGCTATATGCCTTACTTCTTGCCTATCTCACACTGCGAATTTTTTCTAAGCTCTATACTAAACATTAAATCTGTTACGAAAAAAGAACTAAACAAAATGAACACAAAACGATCAGCTTTAAAAAAGGACTCGTAACTAGAAAAACCGAATGAAAAAAGAATGTTAATAACAAATACTTTTCACACCCAACCCAGTTCTGCGGAATCAGAATCAACGTTGAGTTTAAGCAAGCGAATGAGCCAATTGGAGTAAAGTGCCATGCAGATTTAAATTTTTCCCACTTGTGACGAATGCAGCTATCGATTTTTTTTGCATGCTAGCATGTTAGTTAACATTCGTGTCGGTCAGCTGTTGGCTCTCACGCTGGTCAATAGAAACTTCCTGCCTAGTCGTGGAAGCCAGCTATATGATCTCACTCTGGCCAGTAGAAAATTGCTGCAAACTATATGAAAACTTCCGTAGAAGGATGAAAAAATCGATTATTTCCACTATCGATGGGAGTTGGGAAATGCAAAGCCGGTCTTGGCCTTTACGCTAACTTGGAGCATGTGCATGTAACTTTTGGTCCAAATCCGTCGAAAATTGCGGCCGTGCATTTGTTACACAAACACACACATCCTGCCTTTTATAGATAGAGATCTACAGTTGAGGACAACATTATTAGTCAGCCTATGAAAATTTAATTATTTTAAATTATTTACCAAGTACTGATTAACAGGACAAGAAATTTTGAACTTAGTAATTCTAAATAAACTATTTATGTAGGTAGCTTATTACAAACAAAATGAAATCACAAAACATCAAAATACCAAGGTAAAACTATTCTTTCTTCATAATTCCTTTGACACTCACAAGGCTGCCAGATGTACTGAAGCATTCCAATGGTATTATACTCTAACTGCCGTGTTTCGCAATGTGTAAGCGTTGTCGCAGATTACTTCCACAACGCAAAGAACAAATCACTGTAAGTTCAAACTCTAATATCGGGGACAGAAAGAAATGCCGAAAACTCGATTCGCAGGTACTATCTCACAAATCCCAATGCACGTAACCAGTCAGAAAAATAACTCACTCTCAGACGAACGCAGTAGGCAAAATATGCCCATTCACCATAAAAACTCGTCCGTCACCAATCAATCCTACATACACCATAATACCGCATTCACTCAAGGGGGTCCTACAAAATGCGTCCCATGCCATAAAAATCTAATGATGCTAAAATGTATAATTAAAATACTATGGATGACTAAAATGATAGGGAAGGGAATGAACCCCAAAAGAAACTAAATACAAACACAAGTAAACTAAACATAACTGATGTTAGTAGGGCCCGTCCAACCCTCAAAACAGAGAGGCCGCTGTATTCTACCCATGGGACAAAATCATGAAGCTCTCTCACTAAGGAAGCGGGATAGGTGAAAATATAGACGGGCATGGGAAATAAAAAGCTGACCCAGTCGAGATGAAAAACGGGCCAAAACAAACAGGGGAGGTTTGGATCATAACCAAAGATACAGCCGGGAAAAGGCCAGGAACAACAATTACTCACATTAAATAGGTACACAAAAGCCTGTCTGACCTAATCAAGGGGAGGGCTCCACAGGAAAACACCCCGATGTTACGTAGGTTGACCTAAAAGAGGAAATCAAGGCTAACCCCGTTCAAACGAACCAAACACGCCTCAGTCACCCACCTTTCGCCGAAGACAATCGCTTTCTATCATCTTGAGCTGATGTTCAAAGAATCGATCAGATCCTGATACAAATCACCATTCGGGCCGTGGACAGAAGCTTCAGAAACACTATTCGTTTCACTCCAGAATACGGGGGAAACACATTATCACACGCGTATGCGCGATCCATGAGCACGAGGTTTTCGGGAGTGAGACGAGCCGTCAATTCGCCGAAGGGTCCCATAAGGGGTGGAACCAGGTAGAAGGCGTGCGAAGCTGTTTCTTCTAAACCAAAGCCACACCGTTCACAGTCTGGCAAATCCACCAAGCCCCATATGATGGCCTTGTCATTGAGAGGCAGCCGATTCTGAGCCAGGTAAGGGAAAACTCAGGGTTAATCGGATAGTCCACCGCTAGTGCCCAAGACCAGAAAGAGCGAAACTCCTCCTCCGACAAGTCGAGCCACTCACGCAGAGGATCCTTCAGGACCCCCTTCCACAAAATAACGATAGAAGACCCTCTGTGAAAGGTCAATGGACCGAGGAATGATCGTCAAAGCGTACCGACACTTGCGAGGGAAATCCAATTGATCCCGCGGTTTACGACGGCGGTCAATCCGCGAGATGGGAGGACTGATAGTAAGGCAAGGGAACCCGTCCCTAACAATCCCCGTCATAATCGAATCTCCTGTCAATGCCTGGCGTAGGAAAGCCAAGGCGAGTTTGTGGATTACCAAGTGTGGCACCCAACCCCATGACACGGACTGTGCACAGACTGCGCTGTTGACCTGATGCTTGCGTCCCCTCCAACGGAGGATAGCGAGCGCTTGAGCGGCTTCCTATGATCTTTACAGAGCGGAAGTACGGATAAAGGACAATCGGGAAAACGTATGTAGCACACCGCTCCGCCCTGCCCTTCACGGACAACCTCCGTCGACCCCAAGTCTGAATGCCTGCGTTGATCTTTGCTCGTACTTCAGACCAATTTTTCTCCAGCCGGAGGTCGGGTCCAAATCACACACCACGAATGCTGACAGGACCGTCCGTCCAATCGAAGGGCCCTCGAAGATCGAAACCCTTCCAGGCACCTATCCGCAAGCCGGACGACTTGTCGCGGTTAATCTTTGCCCCTGTCACCTTTTCGTACCGATCAAACGCCTTCGGTACCGCCTCAATCTCGCTGCGGGACGACACGAAAACAGATACATCATCGGCGTACGCGGAAACCCTGGTTCGAACCCCTCCAGGAACGGCGATTCCACGTTGGGCCGGACTGCACGCCCTGTCCCTCAACCGGCGAAGGAGAGGTTCCAACGCCAAAGCATAAGGTAGGAGCGACAGTGGACAACCCTGATGAACCGGCCTAGATAGCGCAAAAGCGCCCGACAGCTTCCCATTCACCTGTAACAGAGCATTGGGGGAGGGATACAGGAGGCTAATCCAGCGGCTGGATGTAGCGATAGTCAACCCTATCAAATGCCTTGGACTGATCTAAATTGATCAGCGCGGTCTCATCGTCGTCTTTTACACACTATGATCATGCAAATCAGATGCAGGTTGCTCAGGACCCAACAGAGACTCGGAAACTGACTGCAAACGCTCCTGCGGGGATCTTGGCCAAAATCTTTAACTCCGTGTTTAGCAGAGTTATGGGCCTATAATCATCTAATTTCTTCCCAACACCCTTGCCCTTTTTCAACAACGTGATCATATTCCTGGTGAGCCGGTTGGGGATGGAACGCTGCCGGAACCAGTTGTCGAACACCACAGTCAAAATCGGGACAAGGTGTGCGACAGCCTCACGTACAATTCATAGGGCAAACCATCCAGTCTAGGCGACTTTCCTCTGCCAACCTTCTTCAATGTCGCGTAGAATTCACCCTCCATGATCTCTCCATCGCAGCTAGCCGCTTCATTCGTCGAAAGCCGAGGAAAGTCAGCTACGAAACTCCTCATCACGGAGACCAGGCTCCTTGGTAAACCGGCTCTCGAAATGCCGCCGAAAAGCCTCGCACATGTCGTCAGTGGCCCGAAGTGTATGTCTCGACTTCACGAATGTAACGATCGGAATCTCGACGGATCTCTTCCCGCTGCACTACGCTAGTTAGCTGCTGCTGAAAGTCCAGTAAAGATAGTTTCCAGTAGCCAGCCATTCTAGGCGTACGATCTAACGCCACCCGGGCATAAACGAATTTTTGATCTGAATAGTCTACTCAGTGGAACAGTCTAACAAGTCTATCGACGAGACCAAACTCTTCGATCAGATCCACCAGGCTACGATCGCCCCTACTCACACTAGCCCCATGCCTCCTATTTAACTTGGGGTCCAGGATGGCATTCCAGTCTCTCATTAAAACTAGGCGCGTTGAATCCACCAGGAACGGCCCCAACTGCCGAAAAAATGAGACTCGCTCCTCATGGTCGTTGGGCTCATAAACCGCAATGATCCAGAACGAAACACTCTTCACGACAATATCGGACACGATCAACCGGCCCTCGGCATCGATATGCACAAGGTCCACCTTCGCATCAACAGTACGACTCACCAGCAAAGAAATTCCTCTGGTATGCCGGCCCCATATTCTGAATAAACGACAAAGTCGCTAGATAACACACAGGCATGCAAACAAAGTGGGTCACTTCGATCACGGTGACATCCACACCGAAAGACAAGAGATCCCGGAGCAGGCGGGCTGCATTTCCCCGAATCCTCATGCCCTTCGCATTCAAACTGGCTATCTTAATTAACAGGCCTGAAAGAAAAGTTAGAAAAAAAAAGACCTAGAAACATACGGCTAGAAATCTGCAGCGGATAGGATCCCGACGGATTGTCCCAGACTCCCAGTACCTACATCGGACGTAATTCGTCTTTCTGTGACAATACCGCCGACGTCTGTGGGAAAAGTTAATTTTATTAATCTATATAGAGAGGGGTGAAGAAGAACTGGGGCCCTCCTTGCACAATATTGAGATAACATTTTCAGCTCCGGTAATTCTATCTCTACCATCCTGAGCTTCGGGAATGCGTTTTTGGCTTCAGACAAATAGTCCCATACGTTGTAGTTTCCCCCGGTGTTCCTGATCAGTGTAATAACGCCGGGGGTACCAGAAAAGTACCTTGGATCCTCTGTTGACTTCCCATCCACAGAGATGCACTTAAAAAGAGGCATCAAGAGGGCTTTCCTCTAGGAGGAAAGGTCCCACTCAAGGAACTTACGTTCCACCATGCAGATCTTGTCATCTGTGGGCAGTTGTTTCTTCTTTCTTCCTTGGGATTGGTTCGGGAAGGGAGACGGGGAAGACGGAGCCTTAATAGGGGAAGAGTGGTGGCTCCTTGTCTTACCTTGCTGGGGATCATTTTGAGCTTTAGCTGGTGAAGCAGGTGCGGATTGTCAGTTATGAGTTATCTCCTGTTCATTTCCCAGTTCTGAAAGTTCTCCACTGTCTTGGCTGGGGTGGATCCCCTAGAGATAGCCTTAGCTAGGGAGGCCCTGGAGCGTTTGAGTAGCGGGCGTTACATGGGTCAGTTAATTAGACATAGGTTAAGTAAGATGTCTTTCGAAGCTGTGAACATGGGCGCAGACTTGCGCAAGGAAGAGATCTGTCGAGATTCCGATCGTTACATTCGTGAAGTCGAGACATACACTTCGGGCCACTGACAACATGTGCGAGGCGTTTCGGCGGCATTTCGAGAGCCGTTTTACCAAGGAGCCTGTGATGAGGAGTTTCGTAGCTATATGGCAGACTTTTCCAGCTGCGAGGGAGAGATCACGGAAGGCGACGTCTACGCGGCATTGAAGAAGGACGCAGAGGCAAGTCGCCCGGTCTGGATGGTTTGCCCTATGAATTGTACTTGATGCTGTCGTGCATTTTGTCCTGATTTTGACTTTGCTCATTATTTACATTATTTGGACTATTGTCCTCATCTTTGTCACCATATTTATTACAACGTTTCGGCCGTTGTACGCTCCGGCCTTCTTCAGGTGGTTGGAATGTCGAACGTAACCCTTTATTTCGCTCACTAGAGTAGACTATTCTAGTTCCACGTCCCATGTTTAATGGATGTCAGTTATCAGTTAACAGTTATCTCCTGTTAATTTCCCAATTCTGAAAGTTCTCCACTGCTTTATCCACTGTGCCATGTGTCCTCAAGGACACATCGCACAGTGAATAAAGGCGTTGGTTAGATCCAGTGACAGGACCCAAAGAGTGTGAGTTCAATACCCTTAACCGGGTATTGAACTCACACTTTGACAATGTATCGCACCCGTATTCTGGGGTGAAACGAATTGTGTTTCTGACGCTGCTGGCCACGACCCGAATGGTGATTTGGACGATGCAAATGGAGGAGGTCTTGCGAAGCAGCCGTCTTTCTCATCAGGATCTGATCCGATTCTTTGAACATCAGATGAAGATTAGAACTGACAGAAACGCTTGTCTTCGGCGAAAGGTGGGTGACTGAGGCGAGTTTGGTTCGTTTGAACGTGGCTAGCCTTGATTTTCTCTTTTAGGTCAACCTACGTAACATCGGGGTGTTTTCCTGTGGAGCCCTCCCCTTGGTTAGGTCAGACAGGCTTTTGTGTACCTATTTAATGTGAGTAATTGTTGTTCCTGGCCTTTTCCCGGCTGTATCTTTGGTTATGATCCAAGCCGAGATTCCCAACCTCCCCTGTTTGTTTTGGCCCGTTTTTCATCTCGACTGGGTCAGCTTTTTATTTCCCATGCCCGTCTATATTTTCACCTATCCCGCTTCCTTAGTGAGAGAGCTTTATGATTTTGTCCCATGGGTAGAATACAGCGGCCTCTCTGTTTTGAGGGTTGGACGGGCCCTACTAACATCAGTTATGTTTAGTTTACTTGTTTTTGTATTTAGTTTCTTTTGGGGTTCATTCCCTTCCCTATCATTTTAGTCATCCATAGTATTTTAATTATACATTTTAGCATCATTAGATTTTTATGGCATGGGACGCATTTTGAAGAACCCCCTTGAGCTAATGCAGTATTATGGTGTATGTAGGATTGATTGGTGACGTACGAGTTTTTATGGTGAATGGGCAAATTGTAATGAGTAAATGTGTCGTGAATCGGATTGGCTAGGTATAGGATAGTTAGTGACAACCAGCCTCAACCCCTCCCCTTTTTAGCCTCGTATCAAAAACACAATAAATGACAATTTACATATTCTGTCTTCAGTATGTTATGCAGAATACGTGACCATGATTTTGGAAAGTAATTTTCTTTTCCGCCACATTTTCCGTCGTAGGATACACGCGACGCGCTGTCGCTTGGCTTGACGATGTAAGTCGCCGTTTTCTTCGCTATACAATGGGTACAGTGTCTTCGGGTTATACAAATCCCCTTTCTTTCTCCTGACGTAGACGATAGAGCTATGGCTAAAGAGATCTAATTTTGTCTCGTGAATCCCTTTAAATTTTGTCAGCGTAGCCTGGAAGTGTCTCTGCTGCAAAAGTAAATGTTTTCTTAGTCTGTGAATATCGCGGTTCAAATTTCTACAGAGCTTTAGTGACTGTCTTTGGAATTTCAAATCCAAACTTGGTTAAGTCATTCATTACAACGTTTTGGCAGTCTTATTTTGTAATGTGTGACTCTCTTTCAGCTTCTTGATAATACTTCTCATTCCAGTTCTTGACACTTGAAAACGCCTTAATAACTGTTTACACCTTTCTCCTGTTTTGTTAGCATTAACAATTCTTCTTTTTAGGCCTAAACTCATTTCCTTGGTTTTTGAATAGTGCTTTCACAAATTGTAACTCAAAACCTTATTTATGTTGTTAGACTCGTAACACTCTAACCCAAACCCTTACTCTATCCCTAATCCTGTTTATATTGGAAATTAAATGTCAGTGACAAAATCAGTTTGCAAGTTTAGAGAATAAGGAATTAAAGAACATCAATAAACAACTGCAGTTTGTGCTTAGATTCAGCAAAAAAATGCCTCCTTAAGGAGTGCTAATAATATTGAACTTGACTGGTTTGGGTTTCAGTGAAATAATTCTATCATTGTATACAAATACAAGTTAATATTTTTAAAGAAGACTAGCATGTTTAACAATATTCTGTGATTTTTTTGTTTTGTTAAAAAGAGGCTCAAATTAAAAACAAAAACAAACTAGAATACAATTGTTTTGGCTACATTTAAGATGCAAACTCTAAAGTGGAACATTTGATAAATTATTAATTTTTAATTTTGACCTGCAAATCTCTTTAGAATTTTGTTGCTTTTCATCGGAAAATTTAAGATATTCAATGTCAAAGCAATAAATTATAGCCCTTTACTGCATTTCAGTTAAATATAAAAAATAATGTTGTGGGGAGCCATGATCCTCCATGTCCTGAAGAGATATGTTTCATAGACGACGGAGAAAAAAAAAAATAATAATAATAAGCTTTTACGGAATGGTAACGTTTAACAAAAAGTGCGTATGCATGCGCGTATAGACGAATGTGTAAGTATGCGTGTGTATCCCTTAAAATATTAAGTTCACTCTCTGCAGTCTTTGTTAAACCCCGGATGTGTAGCTTGTTGTGTATACGCTTTTATATATATTCATAATATTTGATAGAGCAGATTTTAATAAGTGCTCAAATAGACTGACCGCTATGTATAGGAGTTATCAATAGCCTCGACTCGACGTTTCTCACTAATTCAGTTTATCAACTAACGATATTTCTGCCTCTTTAACAATGCAACTTTATGTCTGTCTCATTGTTTTAATCCTCTTATCTCCCTGACCGTCGTATCATCTTTCTTTCAATTTCATATTAAAGAAGCTTCATTGTATCAAGATGATCAATACTGATGTTTGCTCATATCTATGCACGAAGAGGAAGGAATGCTCCACCTCGATACGTAGAAGATATACGGTTATGTGCTTCTTGCGAAGCCGACTTCTTTATAAGACTAGTCATGTGTATACACATTTTCACCCTGAAAGATTACTGTATACATCCTGAAATCTATGTGTACATACATCTATCTCAATTTATTGGTACGTGTATTTACGTGTGTGTATGTGTGTGATCTTCTATTTGTGCGTATGTGCACGTATGTCCGTTCACTGGTGCATCAAACATGGAGATTTGAAATCAATTCAATACACCATCACCCCCTCCATTCCTCTCCGACTTACCGATTTTTATGAAACACGCGCATGCGCATTA
Source organism: Acanthosepion lycidas (assembly GCA_963932145.1). NCBI lineage: Eukaryota > Metazoa > Mollusca > Cephalopoda > Sepiida > Sepiidae > Acanthosepion > Acanthosepion lycidas. The sequence goes on along the minus strand of OZ010610.1, from coordinate 31,105,691 downwards.
TGCCGTCTTTTCTTTCAGAAGTTGGCTACTGGCCAAATCACATCTAGCTTGCTTTTTCCAAAAGCAAGTGTTTTTTTGTTTTGTTTTTTTTTAGAAAAAAAGTCAACTGACTGGCGTTGCATAATTCAGTTCATGGTTAAGCGTACACCTTGGAGGGGACAATTGCGATGTGGGACGGTCGAATTTTGGGGAAAAAATATAGACAAAAAACAAATATCGACACATACAGAAGATGGTTAAAAATTCATGGTCTTGTGCCAGACAATGTGAAGCTTGTTAAATAACAATGTGTGTTTATTGCTTGCAACAGCGATAGTAGTTGAAATACCCCCTAAAGCTCTAAATAATAGCTTCATTCTTCAGTGGATGTTAAATAAATATCGACTCTTTTACAGTATGTCAAAGATCAACCAGTGTTGGAATAAACTGATGACAAATAGTAGCAATTTGATTCGGATAATTGAAATTAATAATAAAAAATCATTTTTTTTGGAAAAGGTTGTATTATAATTTTAATTATTTTCCTCGGCAGCAACAAATTATGAAGTATAGCTAACTTGCTTTTCCGTTGTGTTAATTCATCTGCTTCACATTGTATGTTAAAAATCCATGGCAACACTTTATCATAACTCTCTCCGAAAAGTGACCTTCGTTTGAGGTAACGTTTTTTTCTAATAAAGATTCTAGAGACTCAAAGACATCAAAGTTATAAAAGGTCATTTTCTATCATAGCAAGCTTGTTAATAGATGGAAAGAAGTAATAGATAATCAGGGAAAATACATTCTTGATTGAATCTGTAATTAAATGTAACATTTGGTCACTTGTTTTCTTTATTCAAAATTCGGACAGAACTTAAGGGATGACCTGATAGTAAGCTTGTTAATAGATGGAAGGAAGTCATAGATAATCAGGGAAAATACATTCTTGATTGAATCTGTAATTAAATGTAACATTTGGTCACTTGTTTTCAAAATTCGGACAGAACTTATGGGATGACCTGATATTTTCCAATAGCGTTGAGAAAGTTAACTTTGTAACGAGATACCGAATGGCAATTTAATTCCGGTTTGGGATTTGCACAGCAGAGCATATAATAAGGAAGTAAAGAAATATGGGTTTTAATTAATTGGGGACATGCAACCTGCTTCTCCAAATTGTTTTGGCTAATTTTGAAATTTAAAATCTAAAGTGAAACATTTGACAAATTATTAATTTTTAATTTTGATTCGTAAAACTTTTCAGAATTTCATTAGTTAATTTTTATCGGAAAAATTAAGAACCTCACTGCCTTCACCCCAATCATTATCTGTCCACCTAATCCTATCAACTTTATTTCTTGCTTCTTACACCTTCATTCATATCACACAATAAAGTCATCATAACTATTTAATAATTACGCTTTGTCTTGAGTGGTTTTCGAGCAGTGTATTAGTTGAGCTTTAGTATGTGAAAACCCTTTAGGATTAGGTCGAACCGGCGAGCACTCGAATATTGGAATTGACAGCGAAACCTTTTGAAGATTTACCGAATTAAACGTTTTCGTAATAGGTTTTGTTTGTTTGTTTGTTTGGGTTTTATGGCATATCAACCACTGTGGGTTATTTAATGCCAAATCCAGTTTATATATATATATGCCAAATATAGGAATTATAAATGCCTATTTTGTATGGAACATTTTTAGCAAGCTACAGCTTATTTGCTTGCACACTGCAAAATAATCCTAGATATTTTTTGTTTAAGTGAAGAATTTCCATTTGATTGTTGATTGTTTTATTTAACAGCATCTCAACCTTAGTGGTCACTTTATGCCGAAAATGATTTTGAGTGACTTCAAAAGTCAAAAACGCATAGCAACATTATTGTTTCAAAAACGTATAGCTGGCAACATTATTTTTCCGAAAACATTATCTGAGGCCTTGCTGTTGGATGTAGTTTATCGTCATACCCAGGACGTTCGTATTAGGTTGGTGCAAAAATAATGACGTAATAATGTCGTTTTTTGACGTTAAAAATACGTAAAAAACGACATTATTACGTCATTATTTTTGCACCAACCTAATATTTGGTGAAATTAGGTTTTAGTTTGGTCAATTGTTCAAATGTAGACAAAAAGGTAAAAGAGATACAGAAGAATAAACGCGAAAATGTTACACAGATGCGTCAGTTTGTTGAAGACTTGGATTCTTTGAAAACAAAAACATTTGGAGGATGAGAGCAAGTGTTCAGAAGTTTCAGCTACGCTATAGAGAATTTCTGAGAAGCATTTTAACGAAAAATTGCCAGGCTTTTTAAAAATAATTTTTTAAAAATAAATCATTACACATACGTCTTCTTGATAGAGATTGTTTCACAATGAAATCGCTCATCGGTTAGTGGTAATAACCTTACGAATAAAAAGAAGAAATATCTGTTATAAATAGTAAACTGAATGACTTTGAGACAAGACTTGGAAGCCGAAGTCTTCTTGGTATAAGAAAACGTACAGCATTTCGAAATTATAAGGGACCTGATGTTTATTATGTTGCTCTTTATGGAATCAAGGGTGTTGTGTTCTATGAAATTGGCGATGTAAGACTAAAGAAGTTTTTATTTTTGAGTGGTTGAGCCTTGAGCTCGAGCATTTCAGTAAAATTTCGAAAAATTAAGTGAAACTGTTATTGAACATTCACTTGTAACTCCGATATCTTCAGGGTCTCTTCCACAGATTCTTAGAGAATGTACACTTTGTTTGTATGTCTTCATATCGTACTCAGCTGTCAACAATGGAATAAAGTCTGAAATGTGTTAACTGGCTCTTGTGTTGGAACTTCTCAAATACATTATCGGCTGAATTCAGTTAAATAAAATTTTTAATTCGCAATACGTTATAATAATGAACGAGTAAATGCTATGCGTTTCTTCAAACACATACAGACTGTATTCTGCAGTATTGTAGAAAGAAGCTTTTTTAATGAGATTTTTGGATAGTTTTATGATATGCAATATGTTGTTTCTATGTTTTGATATTGATTCTTTACAATCATTTTATTTTATTCAAACTTATTATCGGTTTCCTTGATGGAGAAAAATATTTTTCGTGCACGACCGCCTAAAAGAAAACATGGAATAGAACATATACTGTATCAGTAATATACTAAAACGGATATATTAAATTATATGTCGATGGCAAATCCCTTTGAGTCCTAGCAACCATTTCTTCTGTTTTTATATACTCTTTAAAAAATGTTTACCTCAATATATTAGGTTGGTGCAAAAATAATGTCGTTTTCTCACATAGTAACATATGTGAGAAAACGACATTATTTTTGAACCAACTTAATATTATTGAGACAGTGTATTTCATGTTTTTTTTTGGACGGTTATCCATAAATATTTTTATTTTGTAACTCTTTAATGCACACTTTATTCTGTGATATTAAAATAATGAAGATGTTTTCCTCTTTTTACCTTCTTTTTAATCATGTCCGTTCTGTAATTCAATTTTTATACCACCAACAAGATCTTCGAGTAATTCTACTCAAAAAAAAAAAATATATATATATTTGTAGGGACTGTAATGCTATCTGTATAAACGTGATTATTTATGCTCGTTGATATAGTTCGATTGATTATTAATTTACTTGGGAAATAAACCTGACACTATTTTCACAGTTTTTCAGTATAGACACCCACCTACAAAAGTTCGACAGTTTTCTTCAATCCACCACAAAATTTAGGCCATTTTCTTGTCATCATCAAGTCATATGATTCCGGCGCATCTTTCTGCTTCTCAAGATTTTCTCTTTTACAGAAGGAAAAAGAAAGGCAAATGGACGGACTGACAAAAAGGAAAAGATAGGAAGTAAAACTAAAAAAAAAAAATTAAACGATGTCAGAAACAAATATAAAATATGGAGAGTGCATTAAGATGACAAAAAGACGGCAAATTCTACCAAAGTTTTGTTTTCCTTTTTCATTTGATCAAAGTTTTAGTCGTTGGTACTTTCCCAGTCTCTCATCATTAATCGTCGTTGTTCATTGAAAGAAGTCAACGTTGTGGTTAATCGACTCAGGAAAATGTTCTCTCATTGCAAATGTAAGCATCAAAACATTGAATGTTTTTTGTTCAACTGAATATTGCACATCATTCGTGAGTCTTTGAGAAATGAATAAACAGTAAATAATGGTTCAATAAACATTCTTCTTCAGGTCGCGTATATTTAGAAAAGCTTATAAGGTATGACGCCGCAGATGGAGGAGTAATGAAGTCAAGTTCCTAAGGGACATAAAAGAGGTCACATTTCCATTCGAACTACAGTTACATGTTTGTACTTTAACTTCATTAAAAGAAAATAGGTGAATTTTAAAGTGTCAAATCAAGAAACGTGCCAGAGATCAAGTTTAATTTTATTATTAGAATTCGATGAACGCAAGGTTTTGTGTGTTTTATTTTACGAATTCTACAATTATTCCACTGATTAGTTTATTTTTTTAATTGATCGAGTAAATATTTCTAACAATAGGGAACATTTTTAAGTAAAATATATGTTTTTAAACATTCAATTTGTAAAATGAATTGAAGAAAGGAATCGTCATAAGTCACGAATTAATACAAACATTATTGATAGTATAAATCTGTATTATTAATGATTTTTTAATTTAAAATGTCTTCCTTCCTTTGAGGTGATGTTATTTCATTTTGACAGCAGAGTCTTTCATAGGCCTAATAGAAAATAATCAATATAATTAAGAAATTATAAAATGTTAATTAAAATATCATAATTATGACTAAGACATATTAAAAAAAATCACATTCGCTTATTTAATATTCTTACAATTTATACTGAAATCATTCATCCAGCTCCACATTTAGAAGCTCACAAAATGCAGTTCTTTGTCATATTCTCTCCATTGATGTCTTTATTCCGTGAGATATATTTCCAAACTTGAATTGTTATCGTTGTATGGATTCTAGACATTTTTTTAAAATATATTCCTTATGTCTGATAGGCAGGCCGTGAAGACTTTGTTATTGTTATCCTCGACCCTTCTGTCAAAACCAGTGGAAGCTGAAATTATTCTTGAAGGGTCGCTGTTGCCACAAATGAGAGTCTGTCGGTGATTTGAGGCAAATTAGGATCATCCTCTTTTTAAGAGTGTCATGATAGATAAACTATTGAAGACGTTGAGATATTTGTGCAAACAATATACATCAGACTGTGTTCCGACATAAAAGGAAAGAAAGAAAGTTTAGCTATGAATCGTCATTACTTCCAATAATGTTAAAAAAATTTCTTTCTTGTTAATCTGACGCCTAGTATTCTCAGGCAGTCATCCACCTAAGGATTAACACGGCTAGACGTTGCTAACTTCGGTGATCAAGTTATATTTAACTTCGTGTGGCCGAAAGCTACCTTTGTATTATCCGCATATGTGAAGTAGTGCAACGGTTAGCGGTGCAGAAAAAAGAAATCTGAGTGTTCGAATTTCGGCTGAGTTTATTACGTTTACTTTTGCACAAATACATTTGTGAAAGGTATTAATCCATCTCTCCCCCTCCCGGTCATGTATTAAATAACAATACAGACTGGGCTCTCTAGCTTCCGTTGGTAATCCGTCTAGTGATGGCGATTCGATAAAATCTACAGCAGTTAGAAATAGCGTCTGCTTTTTTCTTACATGGAATATTTCAAGGAAATTGCTATAGCAAAGTAACTGTTAAGTTCACTTATGTGACTTAGATACATAGACGACATCCCCATATATCTGGCTCAATAAGGAAGATATGCAATCACTACTGGACCACATAAAGTATGGGTGGCCAAACTTGCTCAATATAAGAGCCACAAACAAAAAAGTTCAGATGTTTGAGAGCCGCATGACATGAACAAGATTTACACACATTTTTATTACATACACATTACCATTAAACTTACGATTTAATCCAATGGGTTCTCAGTTCATACACAGGAAATAATTATAAAGCTTGAAATTTTTCTTATTTACCTTTGATATTAGCTCTGAAGAAAAAGGAGCACAACCAACATATTTCCACGAGCCGCATATTAAAATATCAAAGTGCCGCGTGTGGCTCGTGAGCTGCGGTTTGGCCACCACTCAATAAGATCGACGAATATTATTTCAAATGGAAAAGAAAGAAGAAAATAAAGTGTTTTTCTTGGATGCACTTATAACTCAGGCAGAAAATGGGATCACGACATCAGGTATATAATGTCAAAACTCAATGGACAATACTTGAACTTCAAATGGCACCTGACCATAGAGTGTCAGAGAATGGAATGGTCTGCTGCTTAAAACATCCGGGTCAAACGCATGTGTCCACGAAGGTACATGACATCGGGAGATGATCAGCACTAGTAATAACCTTCAAGGTATCAACTACCGTGCACAAATAACATCACCCTAAATGAACAGGGACAGAAGGGTCGAGGACAACAATCAAACATGTCAATCTACCATACATAAGGTGTATATAAAAGGATTAAGACGATTTAAACTCCATCCAACACCAGGACGATATTTACGATAAAAGAGAGAGAATACATATAAACTTGGTTAGCGAACGAAACGAACAAGAAAAATAAATGCCAAAAGACTTGATAGAATTATTAGGTTGGTGCAAAAATAATGACGTAACAATGTCGTTTTTTGACGTTAAAAAATACGTCAAAAAACGACATTATTACGTCATTATTTTTGCACCAACCTAATAGATCTTTTTGCATTGATTCAGATGTCAACAAGTCTCTATTCTTGGATTTTCGTTTTTTTCTAATTTACATCAACGACCTTTCTGGTGTCATTAGTTTTCAACTCGGTATCTATGCTGATAACACAATTACTTATTCCGGTCTTAATATTAGGTTGGTGCAAAAATAATGACGTAATAATGTCGTTTTTTGACGTTAAAAATACGTAAAAAAAACGACATTATTACGTCATTATTTTTGCACCAACCTAATAATTGACAGACGGAATGGAAATCCGATGATGTATCTACCATCATGTGTGAAAAAATGTTTCGGTTCAACATTCTGAGAATGTTTCCAATTACGAAAAAACACTGGAAGAAGTCCGAGGGTAGAATAGTCGAAACACCGTGAGTATAGCAACCAAGATGAGCATATAATAACGATAATTATTATTATGATAATTACTCATCCAAAAATTTCGACAGGAACATTTCGTGCTTACTTGATCATCGGGCTAAACAAACCTCGTTATTGGATTGTGGACTGATATTCACTGTAATGAGAAAGGTTTGACACAAGGCTACATTTATGAATTCTCAGACAAACATTCAGACATTCTGCAGTGATTACATTTATGTGAAGATTGTTTCGTATTATTTTCCCAGCAGGCGAGAAATGTAACATAAAAAAAAAATGTAGCATTAGAAGCTAGACCTCTACCAAGACTCGAACACCGACTGATCGCGATGGAAAACACCTTTTACAAAGCTGCTTGCATGAATTGCTTTGTATGCACGTTTTAAGGAGCGGTTAGAATAAAATAGCAGGTAAAAGATTTAAGCAACGGTTCTAGAGCGAATGAAATTTTGTTGCGTATATCTAATTATTTGTGTGTCCGCGTGTGTGTGTTCCTGTGTGTGCGTGCACTTGTATGGCTGTGTGTGCAAAAGAAAATTTGCGCGTGAATACAAGTTTATGTGAGTTATTGAGGGGGAGAGAGAAAGAGAGTATGTAGTGTTATAGTGTAAGTAGTTAACATTCGGCGTGTTGTCATCTCTGTTACAACACTTACCCTATATCACATTTCTTCCACCCGTGCGTGATATTTGGGAATAAGCACTCTTGCTTTCGACCCTGGTTCTCAAGACCTCCAGCCCTCTTGCCCTCCTCACATGTTCCGTTTCCAGGACGAACAGATTCACCAACGTCCCATTCTTCGAGTAGGTTAATTGATGAGAATGGTCGAAAACAGTGCTATTCTCTGCTTGTTTCTCTGTCTCAATACAAGCGAATCCCTCAGGGCTCCATTCTGGAATTTCTCCAGAGCTGTTTGCCAAGGAGTTTTGGCTTAATTTTGGCGAGGAATTTCTAAATGCTTTGACTGACGATGATGCAGATGCAAAGAGGAGTTGTAGGGGAGGCAATGTGTTTGTTGGTGGCGGGGGGGGGGGGGTCTTTAGTTTTTTTTTTTTTTTTTTTTTTTGTTCTTTTTAGAATTTTTTGGAAAGGAAGTAGAAATGGAAAATGATGCCCAAAACTATTTCTGCACAGCTGTTCAACGTTTTTCAGATACGCCGGTGATAATAATGGAAAAATATCTGAATTTTGCTAAAAAGAAATTAAAAAAAAAATCTAACAAATGAAGTTTGTACCCATCATTATTGCCGCTCTTTGAAGAATCTTATAAAATGTTGGTAAATTGGAAATTTGAGAGAGAATTGAATTCATCTAGACCATAGTACAACCCAAATCAATGACAAACTGGATCATTCAAATGACGTCTGGTTTCGTTGGCGCAAATGGTTGCAGTGAATGTAATAACCATAGCGAATGACATTTTTGGGAGATTATATGAATAGAAGGGTGGAGGTGGTGTACTGAATCTTCAATAAACCGTAAACAGTGACATCAACATTTCTTGCTGGGTTCCATAAGAAAATAATTAGCAGCACAGAATGATAAACAAGTAAGCAAAACAGTTACTAGAAACTTCACAATTTATAGCTGAGACAATTGTTTAGAAGGTTTTGTTTTGGGGTATCAAATAAAACTCTCACTGCAAATGTTTGAGAATTTTTACTTTATACTAGCAGATCCTGAGAATTTCCAGAGAAAATTCTGATGGAAAAACGGTTCTTGTTGTATTCTTTCTCTTGCAGTTTACGCTGCCATCTGTTTATCGTTTTCAAAAGAGAAATCCAGATATTTACTAACATGAAAATAAGGAAATAAAGGATGATAATTAGCATAGTTGATTCATGTGATTTTTGTGCTTTCTCAAACCTTTGTGGCTTATTTAAAGATGAAACATATTTCGGATTGTAAGATGTCGTTTACAGTACCCGCTTTTCACATGTGGTCTCCCATTTAAGTATTGACCAAACACGACACTGTTTAATTTCGGGGATCGAGCGAGAACTATTTTTTCAGTGTATAATTAACATAAAGACACTTTGAAAAATATTTGTTTTTAAATTTTGATTGCGAATGCAGACTCTTCATTGTTATCAGATAGCAGAAAAAATATGAGAACTGTCTTTATGTTCTTCAAGTTTTGAAAGTTACATAAATCGATAATATTTACTCTGCATTTGGGGTTTAACTTAATACTTGTGACTTCAATGAATCATTTCTACTACTAAAAGGTTGTATAAAGACAAATAAAGAGAGAATAAATTTTTAATAATATATAGATTAACGTGTGAATAAGCTTGTAAGAATGAAAATATATACATGAGTATATATATGTGGATTAGTGTGTTTATAAATAATAATGTATGAAAAATGACTATAATGATACGGAGGATAATTATTGCTCAAATACGTTTCATTATACCTGGAAAAATTTCTTCTCTTGAATTCGGAGATTTAGACCCGTCCGCAATGAAGTGATTAAATCTGTCGTTAATGTATATTATTGGATCTTAAAATAGGACTGGATAGTAAAAATCTCTAAAAACGCAAGCAAAAGTTTTAATATAATTATCGTCTTTAGAATTTGGATGAAACTGGCAGTTAAAATAAATGTCGTGTAAAAGTCTATTTATAAAAGAATGACATACATTAAGACAACTATTGCATTTGCAATCTACACTGTTGCACTAATTTTACACAGAATCATGTATGTGGGTCATAAAATACATTTATTTGATTAAAAGTATGTATAAAATAAATTATGTAAAAATTGAATTATTATGCTAGAAAATTAAAAATAAATAAAAATTATCATGTGACAATAAAAAATTGAATAAAATCAATTAAATCAATGAAATATATACAAGCTACCTAAAAATCGTGTGATTTACAATGACTCTTCAGTCATTCAAAAAATTTACATGTTTTTCTGCAATTATGACAAAAATCTTTTGAGGGATTATCGGAGTGTGTATTAATATTGCGAACGGTGGAGTAATGGATTGAGGAATCGGAGAGCCGAGTTCGAATTCCAGTCGAATCCATTACATTCACTTACGTGCTAATACCCTTGGGAAAGGTGTGAATCCTCTCCTTCTCCCTCCAGCTATGGGTAAATAGCAGGACAGACTGGGTTCTATAGCCTTGGATGGCAACTGGTTTAGAAGAAGGAAAACTCTGAATTCAAAACCTGCGGAGGGTCGTTTGGGGAGATTGTGGCACGTAGTGCACCAGGTCTCTGTAATCGACCCTTCAAAAAGTGTGGATGGTCCTACACGAAACCTTCACAACTATAATCAAAATCTCATGTGCTATACATGCGGGTTGGGGACCGCTTGTGAATTCCAAATTCCCATGAAACTCCAATATTGGAGCCGGCTCAAACCACCTCGGGTGAATGCCGTTACAAGATCAAGAGAGAGAGAGAGAGAGAGAGAGAGAGAGAGAGAAATTTCACGTGTCGAGCTAATCCGGATTTAATTCTACCTAGTATTTTAAAAGATTCCTTTCACATTTCTCGAAGAAAACCTGGTCGAGAATCAATTCTCCCTCCTCCCTTATTAGGGAAGAATACAATCAAGTGATTCACACATTAAAATAAAATTCTGAATTTTGATTAGAAACAGATTCATTTCTTCTCTGGAGTGACAAACTATACGCGCCTTTTTGATAACACTGTGTAACGTGATTTTTGTCCTTGGGTAGAAACTATTATTTTCTATTTGCTTACGCCTAGAAAGTATGAAAATTTCCTAATATTTCTTTCAAACTTACACTCAAGAACCTTCAATACCCGATTTCATTTTCAATTCGAAACAAAAGGCTCATAAAATATTAGAAAATAGAAAAGCTTCCTAACAAATCTAACGAATCAAAAAGTATATTATTCTTCCCACTAACTCTATCACAACTACAACCGAAAAGAATTTATCTAAACTCCACATAAAATTAGTCACAACTAGATCTAATACAATCAAAGACTTAATCAATATAAAAGCAAAACAAGCAGCCAAAACTTGAAGGAGGAATTTAGACTATCAAATGCAGGAATTGTCAGAATGAATACATTGGAGAAGCCGCAAGAAGTTTAAACAAGAGGCTTTATGAACACAAAAGGGACATTTTAAAAAGCAACACACAAAACGCACTGATTGTTCACCATAACAAAACGGACCACACTTTTGACATAGGAAATGCTACCTTGATTAAAAGAGAAAAAATTTAGACTATCAAATGCTAGAATTGTCAGAATGAATACATTGGAGAAATTACAAGAAGTTTAAATAAGAAATTATATGAACACAAAAGGAACATTTTAAATAACAACACATAAAACGTATTGGTTGTTCACCGTAACAAAACGGGCCATAATTTTTACATCGCTATTTCGATTAAAAGAGAAAATAATCCACTGAGACGAAAATGTTTGGAAAGTGCCTTGATCGCTTGTTCAGCCACAGTAAATATGCATCAAGACTTTTAAAATATATCACGATTTTGGTAGATTTTTATATTGTCACAGTGTGGGATAGCCAGGGACAAAGGTGATGTAGAGAAAAATAAAAGTAAAAAGAATACAGATGAGTTTGGCTAGATTGAAACAAAAATGATGAAGCTGCCTGCGTCTCTCGTTTTGTGCGCATGCGTAGACCTGGCAACATCAACAAAGTTCAATCCGATGAAATCATAAAGGATGATACGCCTCACAAGAAATTTTCCAGTTTGTCATATTTTTCTAAATACTGTTTGTTGATATATAAAATTATACAAAATTGTATATAATTATATCATATATATATATATATATATATATATATATATATATATATATATATATATATATATATGTGTGTGTGTGTGTGTGTGTGTGTGTGTGTGTGTGTGTATTTATGTGTGTTTTATAATTCTTAGTCGTTGCCGACGCGTTTCGTCTTCCGAGTTTATCAAGGTGAGCAATGAAAGCGAAATGTTTTGTAGCCAAGATTTATTGTATGTAAAATACAGTTGTGACACAAGGCCGAAAATAGGGGGGGGGGCGAGTTTGAGGCTGGTCATCACTAACTATCTTATACGTGGGCTAATCAGATTCCTGACCCAGTCACTCATTACAATTTGCACAGCCACCAAAAACATATCCATCATCATTCAATCTTACATATACCACAATACCGCATACTCTCAGGGTTCCTACAAAAAAAAAGACCCTATGAGATAAAAATTAACGATTATAAATTCTATATATAAAAAACTGTCAATGATACGCAACGAGGGAGGAGAATGAACCCAAAACAAAATAAAATATCAAAACAAATTCAAGAAATAATAGGATAACTGATTTTAGTTGGACCCGTCAAAACCTCAAAAGAATTCAAAATCTAGAAGCTCTCTCGCTAAGGGAGAGGGAAGGATGAAATAAATATGGGTATGGGGAAAGAAAAAAGCTCACCCAGTCGAAATGAAAAAAAAAAGTGAGCAAAAAACAAATTAGAGAAGTTGGAAATCTCGACTTGGACTATAACCAAAGAAGCAGCCGGGAATAGGTAAGGAACGACACTTACTAGGTACACAAAAAGGGTCTAGCCTAGGTGAGGGCTCCACAGGAAACCGCTAAAAAAGAAAATCAAGGCTAGCCCCGTTCAAGACAGCCAGGATCGCCACAGTCACCCACCTTTCTCTAAAATCCGTTGGAACCAATGGATTTCTATTTTTTCTAATCTTCCATCTTTAGCTGATGATCGAAAAATCGGATTAGATCCTAATGAGAATAACGGTCACCTCGCAAGATTTCCTCAATATGCGTCGTCCAAATTACCATTTGGGACGTGTTCAGCAGCGATAAAAACAGCATCCGTTTCACCCCAGAATAAGGGGAGCACACATTGTCACACGCGTATGCGCGATCAATGAGCATGGGCGTGAGCATTTCGCCGACAAAATTCTATAGGGGGCGGACACGAAAACAATGGTAGAAAGCGTGCGAAGCCGTTTCTTCCAAGCCAAGGTCACACCATTGACAGTCTGGCAAATCCGTCAAGCCCTATATAAAGGGCTTGTCATTGAGAGCCTATTCCGAACCAACCCCCAGAGTTGCGGAGGTAATCCGCCGTCGGCGGCCAATACCAAAACGAGTTCTACTCGTCCACCAACAAGCCGAGCCGGCCTCATAGCGTATCCTTCTCGACCCCTTCCACTATTTCATGATAGAAGACCTTTCTAACTCGCGAAAGGTCACTGGACCGAGAAAAGACCCTGCCCTTCACGAACAACCTTCTTTGGCGCCAAGTCTCGACCGCCGTGCCGACCTTTGCCTGTGCTTCTGACCAATTCTTCTCCAACTGGAAGTCAGGTCTAAACCACCCTCCGAGAAAGGGGACAAGACTGTTTGTTCAACTAAAGGGCTCCAGAAGATCGACTATCCTTCCAGGCACCTAACGGCAAGCCAGAAAACTTGTCGTGGTTAATCTTGGCCCCTGTGAACTTTTCGTACCGATCAAGCGCCTTCAGTATCACTTCAATGTCGCTGCGGGAGGACACGAAAGTAGATACGTAATCAGCGTAAGCGGAAACTCTGACTCTAACCACACCAGGGATAGCGATATCACGTAGGGCCGGACTGCACACCCTGTCCCTCAGTCTCTAGCACCCCCAGCCTTCGCCCGGGATAGACTATCGTTAATAGTCTTCACCTTGTTAACCTTATCTAGTGAGCCGTTTGCTAAACTCGGTGGTGAAGGATCTAATCCTAACCTCTCCCACAACTTATTCCCAATAACTGCCCCAGTAGTTCCCGCTTCACTACGGTAATTATCTGTTCCTAGAAGTCCCGCCTATCCAGTAAAGGCAGATTGAACTTCCAGTATCCAGCCATTTTAAGCCTACAATATAACACTACCCGGCCACAGACGAATGAGTGGTCCGAATAGTTTAACCAGTAGAAAAAGGGACACTCTAGTAGATATAAATAGGCCCTTCTGACTAAGATACTATCCAGGTAGCTAGCAACCTGTGTATACGGCCACTAAAGTGACCACGTCCATATCTCTCTCGGGGGATCAACCCGGTTTCTATCGACGAGACCAAAATCGCCGATCAGATCAACCAAGCTACGATCGACCGACCTCCCATCATCTCCCTGCCACTTGTCTAACTGCATACCAGTCCAACCTTGGAACTACGCGCGTTGAATCCACCAGGAACGGTCCCAACTGCCGAAAAAAACGAGACGCGATCCTCCCGGTCGTTGGGCGTATACACATCAACTATCCGAAGCGAGGTACTTTTCACAGTAATATCGGTACGAGCAACCGGCCTTCAGCATCGACATGGAGAAGGTCCACCCTCACATTCAGGGTACGCTTCACTAGCAAAGAAACCCCTCTGGCTTGTCGGTCCCCATATACTTAATAGACGACAGCACACATGCATTAACGTTGAAAACAAAATGAGTTTCCTGGATGGCGGCGACATTACACCGAACGAAAAAAAGGTCATGAAGCAGGCGGGCAGTCTTACTCCGATACCTCAAGCCACTCGCATTCAGACTGGCTATTTTGATTGACATTTTTTTTTTTTTTGGTCTGGAAAGAAAAAAAAATACAACAATCAACCTATTCACATATCAACGTAAGCAATGAAATCGAAATGTTTTGTAGCCATAGTTACATCAAGACAAAATTTCATTGCTTGCCTTGATCAAGTCGGCAAGAACTAGGAATTATTTCAAGTTGTCATTTTTAAACAATTTGTCTTATTTTCAGAATTATTCTGGGAAATTTAACTATATTGTCTACATGGAAAAAAAAAAAACAAAAAAACAAACTATTAGTGAAAAGGAAGTTACTAATACCAATATCCAGAAAAAGCTTACGCAGGAGAGTCTGTTTTTTTAAATTTTGGATTTGATGTAACTATGGCTACAAAACAGTTCGCTATCCATAGGTTCCTTTAAGAATCTTCCTGAATCTAAAAATTATTTTTTTTCTATTGAAATTAACTTTGCGTCTGATTATCCCCCTTCCCCTTCGCTTAGCTTCCTTTGAAAAATTGAACATGTCATATTTGTCTACAATCACAATACATTTATTTCTTACATGTTTTCCGTAAGTGTCAAAGATGACCTGTCTATCATGTGATGAAAAAACAAAACAAAACAAACAAAACTTTCCCATCCCCCGCCCCCTGAGCTTAATGTTCTATTTATCAGAGATCTGACATTTAATTGGTTGATCAAAACAAACCACAAGTCTATTTTTAATCCTGACCATGGGTTTTGTTAATCCCCTTTATCTTTCGGAAAAGATACTTTTACTTTTACTTTTGAAATTTAAAAAAAAAAAATTTAATCACCAGTCACTTACCATTGGCCTGAAGAGGTATAACGTAGTACGTGAAACACTAAAAGTTATTTTGTCGTGATTTCCTCATGTTCTTGCTTTAATATCTGAATTAAAATAATATATTTCTCTAATTTGTATTGAGCACTTTTTCCAAAAAGTAAATGCTAGGAACCACGGAATTTTACTTAATCTGTTCTTTCTCTCATTTGTGTGTATATATATATATATATATATATATATATATATATATATATATATATATATATATATGGTATAAAATGACAATTGGAAAAAAGATCTTAGATTTTGCCGACGCGTTTCGTCTTCCGACTTTTTCAAGGTAAAAATGAAATCGAAATGTTCTCGTTGTTATAGTTACATTAAAAAATTTCGATTTCATTTTTGCTTCGAAAAAGTCGGAAGACGAAACGCGTCGGCAAAATCTAAGATCTTTTTTCCAATTGTCATTTTATACCAATCTGTCTTGTCCACAGAATTGATCTGGGAATTTAACTATATATATATATATATATATATATATATATATATATATATATATATATATATATATATATAAATATATGTGTGTGCGTGTGTGTGTGAAAAGTGTGTGTATATAAATATAAATATAAATATATATATATATATATATATATATATACATATATATATATTATTATTATTATTATTATTATTATTATTATTATTTATATATTGTATGCGCGGTAATTATTATTAGAAAGCGCTCAATATCAGAGATAGAGCTAACATATGATACAAGGACGACGTTTCCCCCACCACTCCCATGATAACACCAATACACGCAATCTACATCAACCCAAAATTTTAAAAAAATTAATCAGTTTGTCTGACGATCGCTAAAGCGTGAAACCCAGTGTCACAAACTCACATCTATCCAACCAAATATATATATATATATATATATATATATATATATATATTGACTTAACAACTCTGGATGGAGTTGGGGATTTTGAACATGAGATCTCTGCTGATGGAATCAAACGCCTTTCGAAAGTCAACAAAACAGATTGACCTCCTTGTTGAATTTTTTCATCTCTTCCAGTATGTGACGAATGGAGAGAATATGAGCTGTTATCGAACTGACTCTGTTAAATCCATTCTAGTTCTTGTGGAGGAATAGATCAATGGTAGGGCAATCCTATTTAGCAGAAGCTTATTGTAAACTTTTGCTGCAATTGGCATGAGAGTTATCGCCCTATAGTTTTCCGCACTTGTTAGATCGCCCTTTTTTAGAACGAGGACTATTCCGCCCTTCAGCCAAGCTTTAAGAACTCTGATGAACCTACAGACTCCTCGATTTAGTCTTTTATCTCTTTTTGGCAAAGTGCTAGAGGCTGCAATCAAGTTGGTTAAGCATCTCACTTCACAATGCTTTATTTCAGAGAAACAATATGTCTCTAGATCAATCGTAAATGTGTTAACTGTTATCATTGAATTTGTCCGTCAAGCTTAAGAGAAAAACTGCGAGGCTCGGTCTGTCCCTTTAGATATCACGAAGGCCTTTGACAGGATTTGACATGCGACTGTTTCTCTAGCTCTTTGACCAAATATTTGACTATCTAATCGTGTAATGAACGACCACGGTCCTGAGTCATTTCACATTTTCATCAGTCCCTGTGTTCATTACACCGCTATTTACCCCCGTGCTTCTAGTAAGTTCGATAGGTCTGACAAAATAAAACTGGTAGCTGCTCTTGAAAAGGACCCTCAATCAGTTAACTGGGGTAAGAAATGGTTTGTAAATATGAACTCCTCCAAAACGAAACTGTTATTTTTTTAATCCTTATAAGAAAACCATTTTTGCCTTTCATCAGCATGTTTGATGCGAACCTCCACGAAAGCAACACTCCACGCCTTTTTGGTCTCACGTTTTAAACTGACATGAAGTGGAGTGATTATATTGAATCAGTTGCTAGGGGAACTTAATTCTGTGTCATGCCAAACAGATTCTATCTTATAAATTTACATTGGTGGAATATTGCAAGCATATCCGGTCTGGTGCTCCAGCTATATATCTAAGATTCTCAGCAAGATTCAAAAGAAGGCTATGCTATATTATCGGTCCTGACCTGGCATCTCGGCTTCAGTAACTTTCCCTCTCCGATTACAATAAATATTTTCATGGCAATTGTTATAAAAATTTCTTTCTTGATAAATGGATTGCATAAATTTATGCGAAGTTATCTCATCATTTTACTATTGAAAATAACTGTTGAAAATAGCTATTTGTAACCCTAAGTTCTACTCTAATAGATTATTTTCTCGCACTTATCGCCTGTGGAACTCTCTTCCTCTTGCTCCCCTGTTACCTACGTTCTTCAAAGATTTAAATGCAATGTCAATCACCATATTCTATCTTCCTGAATCCTTTTCTTTCATTGTCCTTACTTCTCCTTAAAATCTTCTCACTCTCTTTTACTCCCAGTCACCACTTGCATCATAGTAGCATTATCGCCTTACTTGGGGTGAAGACTGTCTATGAATGTTGGCGTTTTTTGGACATAATTCTTAGTTTATGTCCAATTGACACGCATCAGGAAAACAACTTTGGCACTTCAACGTGTTTAGCAAGCTTGTCTCGCTAGAAGAGTTACAACTGAATAGTGACTTCCATCCTCACTGGGTGCCGCAACAATTCGAACTTGTCTCCCATTTAAGCTATGCTTAGAATGCAATAATAAAGAAAACAACTAATAATTAGGATGATCAGGCCTGGGAACAATTTGGAGAATTACAAGAAAAAAAAAAAGCATATGTCACTTCATTATTTATGCTGTAAACAGTGCTCGCAAGTGCCTCTAAAATCTTATGGATGTAGAAACGAGGAATTTGTTTCAGTAACAATGCCAGCAGTTGGCAAAAACAGCCAAGATAGAAGTCATGTTGATTAAAACATTGCCTTCAGCTAATATTGATATTTTGCAGTATCAGCCCAGTATCAGCGAGTTTATTGATCTTCAAGTACGTTCTCAAAATTGCCATAAGAACAGGCATGAATCTGAGAAATCTTCATTATACACTTCCGAGTGAATATTCATGCACACCGATTTGAACCAAGATAAAAATTTCCGAAAAGGAAACTGCCAAACAGGAATAAAATGTATTAACTTTAATTTCCTTTTAAAAGAGCTTTTGAACAGGTTCCAAAGACGACTTGAGAAGGATATAAATCTAAACAACATCTGACAGTTGAAAAATGAGATTTAATTGTTTTCATCACGGAATTGGGATTAATTATTTCACAACGCATCTTCTTTGTATATTGATTCCATTGAATCTTTTTTAGACATTTTGAGGGGATAATTCCTATAACTGAAGATTAAATTCATTTTCAAATGGGAGGTAGCCGAGATAGTGTTAAAATTGAGAAATATTGTGTCGGAAATGATAATCATTATAATAGTATTTACCAGTTTCTTACTCGTGAACAATTACGAAATTATTGTCTTTCTTGGCTGTTGTATGTGTTTATGTGTAAGAAATTCACGTAAAGAAAATATTTTTAATACTTTAAGGAAATGTTTACTTGGCTCAACAAAAATCTTATGCTATATCAGGATTTTGAGTGATTGTTCAATATCAGTTCTCCAAGACATTGGAAATGACTTGTATGTTCCTAAAACAATACTAGTCTTGAAGTAAACAAAACCAATTGCAACCTGGGAACTGAGGACCTTTTTTCCAGACAGCAACTTCCCATTAGTTTAAAAGAGAAAGAATTATGCAATAGACCAGATGTTCTTGACGCAAGCAAAGTGAACATTTAATTTTTTTAAAATTCTGTTAAATGTAACTTTGTGTCATATTTTGCATAGCGTGGTAGAATGGATATTATCGCTAAAATGGATTGCTTTAATTTAATCTGAACTTCAATAAAAACATCTTGAGTCGAAAGAAAACTAATAAACCAACCACAGAATGAATGGAATGTGATGTTGTATTAATGTATAAGATATCAAGAGAGTAGAATGATAAGAAATTCTCTTGATGACTGGTGGTAACTGTCCGAATATTAGAAGTAAATTTGATGAAGAACTTAGCTTTCAGAATAGCAGTGTAAGTAGCATTATTTGCATGAGTTATTATTTATTTTGATTGCAAAGATGGTGCTGACCATATTTGTGGACACAGTTGGCCGTGCTCTGCTTACAGTGATAGCGACAACATTACAAATGATCATGCTTTGAGTTACCAGTGGCTCAGAATAACGGCTTCCATTATTTCACCTGCTGATAATTTTAATGAGTTTTAGCAATGAGGCATAGCAATATTTTATTACGTTTTTAGAAGATTAATTAATAAATGAAAAAGGATGAACAAAAAATCGAAAAGAAAATAAATTCAGCTAGAAAAAGAAAAAAGGAAATAAAAGTAGAAAGATGAAAAAGAATTCTTTAATAACAAATAAAATGAGATGGAAAAAATATATTAAAGGGAATGACTTATTTTTTTTGAAAGAAAACAGGTTTATAATTAAATGGTAAGAATTTCGGATTATTATCAACATTAAGTCTGATAAGAACAATTACGACAAAGAGAAACTTCGGGTAGTCTGTTTGCAGAAAAATACCTAACCTGACCAATTTCCTGTCGCCTCGATTTGTTTAATATTACGCTCGTAGCAAAAATCTGGAGATATTAAATAAAGGTATTCTAATGCTAAGCTGAATAAATAGTCGAGAGCACACTTGGAAAGCACAAGAGCCAAGAAACTTTCAGGAAAGCAACAGAATCGTCATTATCAATATCGTCTTCATTTCAAATGGAAATTTGGGCTCATTGTTTTTGATGCTCGAACGACAAGAGAATGAAAAAATGCCGGCAAAAATCATTTTTATTTCAATTCCTTCAATTACAAAAAGGGTATCAATGTTTGAAGAGAGATTCTAATATCAGCATTTCACATGTCATCTCTGTTATGCCGACTTTCTTAACTAATAAGTTACCACACTCTTCCTCGTTTTACATTATAGTGCCAAAAACTATTTTCATCAGTGTTATGTCCGGTTCCTTGTACTACGGTGATAGTCCAAGGTGGAACCAATAAAGGAGAACTTGAAGGCGGATATGGAACAACACAGATATATTACAAACAGGAATATATACAGAGAAGTAGAAAGTGTTAGTACGAACAATCAGGTTTAGTAGTAATTGTCTGAACACGACTCTGCTTCGGACTGCCTCTGACTCGACTGACTGACTGACTCGCGCTGACAGACTAACGGACTTCTGACGGACTTTACTCTAGACTTCAGACGGAACTCAGACTTCAGACGAAACAGTATTTAGCCCCCCCCCACGAGGGCATCATGTGGCACAAGGCCGGTTTAATGTGGGATCTCCGAGCCCCTGGGGTCCGCCAAAAATATGCCCTTTGAACCCGTATAAACGGGTTCAGGGTCGGTTTACCCCCCACCCCCGAAAGAGACTCCGCCCTTCGGCGTAGCTTCGTTCGGGTTCCTCCCCGCTCGAAGGTGAGAGAGTTCAACCGATCAGCCGGTCGCCCGACTTCGGATTGAACCCTTTGCTTCCTTTTGAGGCGCAGTATCTATTACGTATGGAATAGTCCATTATGTTATTATGGGTAAGGTCCCATAACAATCAGTATCTTCATCTGATAACAAGTGATATAACTTCGAATCCTCTGAGTCTTACCTTTATTTCTATCTTCTGACGAATTTGATCCGAATGATAACACTCTAAGACTTTATATAGGATGAAGGGGATAACTTGAGCAGCCCAAAAATTGAAATTGAAATATGAGTTGCGTTAAAACTGGTAAGACTTGGAAATAAATTCAACCTGGAAAAGATTAAATATTTTGTTAGAAACATCATCGTCTCTTTAATACTTTACATTTTTATACCTTATTGGTCGATAATAAACTGAAAATTTGTTTATTATATTTTCTATTAGATTGAAAGTAGTTGTGATGTTCAAAATTTATCATTAGCAAATAGGGCGAACATCGAGCATCTCTAATAAGATTATGTGATCGTACAGAAAAATGTAGGTTGTTGGAAAAGTGTTGATGAAAATGTTAAAACTATTCACACTACAACTGTTGTTTTTTGGAATAATCCAAATCTTAATAATCTAAAACAACAGATAACTGTCGTTTATAAAATAAATTATATTAGCCAAAAATATAGTTTAAAAATCACCACTAAAAGCACCTAAATATGAGCTCATGGTATATTTGAACAGTACAAATTCAAAAATGTACTTAACTGGAAAATTTGACGTATATTTGTCAGAAAGTCTAAAGGTTTGGATGTTGAAAAAGTAATCTAAAAGGAATATGGCGAGAAGAATCTTTCAGGTTTGATGATTAGAAGAGCAACATTTGAATAATAAAAGGTAAGAACTGTTGTGGTGTTGTAGATTTGGAAACGATGTCGATCCGTATTATGATATTAAAGGAATTAACAATAATAATCCTATAAAGAAACAATGGATAATTATTTGTTATCATGCGTCTCCAATTCTATGGGTCGGAGTGAGGCTTCTCAGCAGGATAACGATTTGAAGCACAATATGAGCCAATGCCTATTCTCACAACAATAGCATTGATAGGATGTATATTCTCAACTTATAGGAAATGTTTGAAACTAACATCAGACACAAGAAGCCCACAAATATGAATGATATCGACAATAAAGAAAAATCCCATTGGAAGCAGTAAGCAATCTAATTGCATCGATGCTTCATAGATGTGATGCATTAAAAATGCGTTTATGTTACAAGTTATTAATGTTCTCTTATGTGTTCATTTTGTTTGGGCCTAATTGTTATTTTCTTACAATAGTGGATAATGGGAGTGTCTTCGAACTATCTGACCTCAGTATTTTTGACAAATTATTAATATCTTGCAGCGCTAAATGATTTATGTTAAAAAAACGTACAAAAGGGCAAAACATGTTCGTTAATCTGTGGATGTTTTAGAGGATATATAAATCGAATAAGGCTAACTAACCTCAATTTTTAAACCAATAAACGAGTGTATCACAATTATGTCACTCTGTGTATTTTGTATGTGTTTATGTACGTGCATGTGTAATGAGAAGAAAAAGTTGAAATCTTGGTTTGTGATCGTCATTATTTGATCATGATATTCCACCATAAAAGCCTATTTGGAACAATTGATTGATTTATTTTTACGGCTTATCAACCCTTCATGGGTTATTTAAAGCTGAAAATATATTTTGGATTTTAAGAATAATTCTTTTTTGGAGAGTGATTATTGTATGGATAAGTTTTAGAAAATCAATGTTTTTTACAGATAAATTTCCTACTATTTAATCCCTACCTAGGGGTAGAAGAGATGGATTCATACCTTTCCCAATGGTATTTGCATGTAAAGGAATGTAATAAACCCGATTGGAATTCGAACTCGGCTCTCCGATTTCTCGTTTTGTTTCGCTATCCATTGCACTAATATTGAGGAGAAAATTCATCATAAGACATTGGTTCTAACTTAAAATATAAACACATTGCTTGTTCTTAAAATGTATTGGCAAGAGTGGAAATTGAAGTATTATTTATTAAGCCTTACTTAGTTCAGCACAAGGACACATGTGTGGTGCATGCATTGAACTCACTACTCGGCAGTAATGCTCAACTCGCAACGGTAGCTTATCATTACCCGTGCCAAGAGAACTAAAGGGAAGTTGTTTTTGCCTAAATGAAATGAAGCAAACAAACAACAGAGTCTTTTCGATTGGCTACAAATGATCTTGAGTCGTGTTCAGAGAATTGCTATTGTAGCATCTTGCAGATAAATTTTGCGTATTTGTATGCCCGTGTTGTATTTCTGTGTGCGTATGTGTTATGCGTATATTTTTCTATAGGTGCAGATGAGACTGTGTATGTGTTTACGTTCCTCTGTGTACTTGTAAGCGTTTTCTGTGTGCATTTCTAATCGTACGAGCGCGTGTTTGTCCCGGCGTGTACGCTAGTACATGTGATTGAAGAGATAGTATTTAGATGATAATATTTGTACTTTTGAGTCATTTGTGTCTGTAACGGCACGGGGACAAATTATGTGTGCTCATCAGCGTTTCGTTTATATATATATATATATATATATATATATATATATATATATATATATATGAATACACTCGCGCTTGCACGTACATGTGTGTGTCTGTATTTGTGTGTGTGCGTGTGTGTTTGTGTGTGTGCACGGATATGAAATCTTCTTCCATAGGCAAACAATATTGGCATGAAACTTTCCTCTCAGATCTTTTATTCTCATTCGCTGGGGCGGAAACAAATTATTGGGTCAATTATTCTTTTGATCTAGTCAATCTTTCAATTTGTGCAACTTTTATTTCTGCATGCACGATGCGAAGATGTGAATTTTCAGATGTACCCACCCCCAAACAATTGTTAATCAAGATTTTAGAAACATTACAATCCTTGTAAATCAACACCCTAATCTTTACTGAAAAATCTGGACTCCGATGACTAAGTCAGACGAAATACGTATGTAGTATGTGATTTGAGACAGAGAATACCTGATAGTCTGAATCGAATTTAATATCAATAAGAAAACTGTCGATTCGTGATGATCCCAGTATGTACTGGGATCGTTGCAGACGATACTAAAAAAGACCTTGCTCTGTGAAGATCGCCAGAAGTATAAAAGGGTTTTTCCTAGAAGTTGATATCCTTGTTACCAGATAAAGATTCCATGCTTCACAGGATGATAGTGGATGCCCCCGACATGTAAACAGATGATCAACCTAAATGCGTTTCGGATGAGCACACGTAGGAAAATTTGATAATAGGTAGATATAAGCGGAAGGAGAATAAAGTTTTTTTTTTCCCATCCTAGCAAGAAGAAGAATCTATATTCGAAAAAACCGCACACTCACTCGCCTATATTAAATGACGAAGTCCAGGGTTCACTAAAGTATAATCTTACGTATGAAAAATTTAATGTCGCGTTCATCTTAAAATGATAATATTACACGTATAAACGATTTGATATTGAAAAGAAACTGAACTTTGTTTAGTTTGTCACAATACCAGATTTGTTGATCATTCAAACACAGTTTATACGATGTGCAGCAAATATAACGAGACAAATGAGGGTAACAAATATTCAACCATCAAATAGAACGCCGTTCAGTGATGGCATGTCACATAGTACAAGAATAAGTGCGAATCCATATTATGCAGCATTATGTCGCTAATCCCAAGCGGATTGTCTAATATGTTGAAACGTGGCAGGAAATGTCGACCTGTCTGGTTTAAAACATAACAAAAACAATCATTTAGTTGCTGCTTGCAGGTTCGCGTTCGGTTTTGTCTAAAAATCAAAATTCGCTTTAAGACTTTTGTTGCGAAAGTATTATCCATATAACTTTCTCTGTCAATAAGGATTGCCTTTATACCTGTGCACAAACTAATGCATTTTATCTTATTTTTTTTCAATCATAATATACACACTGGTTGCTGAAATAAATTCCTAGTCATATTCTGCAAAATGCAGGAGTTAAATAATCAATTTACCTTCTTATCGCACTAATGCTAATATCAGAATTTGCACATATTCATAAACCTGTAAATTAAAACTTCTTTTGATTGTATAAAATCTATACAGTGTCTTTACAGGACATGGACGATTATGGATATCCACAACTTCTTATCCTTTTATTTATAAGTACATTTCCACCTTAATATCTATCCCAGTCTTTGTTTTATCACGTTAAGGTTACTCGATGTTTCCTTTCAGTCAACTTTCCTTTAATAGGTTTTGTCATTGTTAAATTCTCCAAGACATTTTTTACGTTGTCTCTCAGAAGTCCAATTGTCAATTTCTGAGTCTGAGTATAATTGTCTTTTGTGTTCCTATTTTCCAGGAAAACATCCTGATTGCTCACATATTTCGTTTCAGCATCCTTTCATAGAACCACATCTTTGTTGTTCATAGTCTCCTTTTCATCTGCAAGGAAATTGTTTAGCATTCACTGGAGGACTGATATTATGTAGCAGTTCAGTTCATTTTTTTGTCTGTTTTATTGTTTAGCTTCTGGAAGTCATCTTTCGCTATTTCAACGCGACTTATAATTTGTGTGTCCCATTTTTGTCGTTTGCTATATTTCGCAGATGATTGAATTTATGTATTAGGTTCGTGCAAAAATAATAACGTAATAATGTCGTTTTTTGACGTCAAAAATACGTAAAAAAACGACATTATTACGTCATTATTTTTGCACCAACCTAATTGCTCGAATCTGATGTCTTCAATGCGTTGATCATGTCTTGTGTTGTTCCTCTTGCTAACGGGAATACATTCTGTCGTGAAACAATTTATAATTTGTCCTTTCTTTTTACTTTCGTTTACTACCTTGTCGAGTAGTCTTGAAATTTCTTTCTGTATCCGTCATCAATATAGTGTCATCTGCATATTTTACATTATTAAGATTGTGTTCACCAATAATAAATCCTGTTAGGGCCTCTAGGTCTCTCAGGAACCCCTCACTGTATAAGTCAAAGAAAGGAGCAACCTTGCTTAAATCCTGTTTAACGTGGGTCTCTTCGAGCCCGTATGCTCGGCCCCAAAAATATACCCTTTGAACCCGCCTGGATGTGTTCAGGGCCTGTTTACCTCCCCAGACGAAACTTTGCCCTTCAGCAAAGCTTCGTCCGGGTTCTTCTCTGCCAGGGCAGAGAGTTCGACAGAAGTCATACACAGAAGACGTACACGTAGTCAATTCGTCAACCGTAGACAGCTCCCTTGAGAGGGATAATATAGTAATAGGACGAGTTGACTTAGTCCATAAAGGTAGGTCCCATAACACTATCTATCTATGCTAAATGCTCTATGGAAACATTGGTTTCTGATTGCTTCTAAAGTATAAGCCTTGAGTATTTGCTATATGTAATTAATAGAGAGAATAAAAATTTAACGTAGTGCATTCTCCTCGTGATAATAGCTAAAAACATTAATCAAATTTCTTTCTGTATCCGTCATCAATATAGTGTTATCTGCGTATTTTACATTATTAAGATTGTGTTCACCAATAATAAATCCTGTTAGGGCATCTAGGTCTCTCAGGAACCCCTCACTGTATAAGTCAAAGAAAGGAGCAACCTTGCTTAAACCCTTTTCTATTTTTGTGTACATGCTCAATTCATGCAAACGCTTTCTTCTCAGTAAAACGTTTCAGATATCGTTCCCAAACAAATCATTTTCCAAGCTTTTTTTAGTTCTAACTGCAACATATATTTTCTTAGTGCATTCTCCTCGTGATAATAGCTAAAAACATTAATAACAAAATAATTGTGGGATGGAGTTTACATATGCGCCTTCACGAGTCTGTTGAAATAATGTAGAATTTGTATTTTTCTTTATATTAGGAATCGTGAAAATGATGAAACATATAGTGAAGATATAAAAACAGAACAGAGACAGCAAGACGACAATGTAGTCATCATTAAAAGCTATTCCATTCATTTTCTGCAGTCTACATCGACCGTCACATTGATTTACTTTTCCTAAGGCTTTTTACATTTATTAGTTAGTCTCAAAGATTTCAGTGGATATTGAAAATGTCCTGGCATCTTCTAAATTTTTATGATTTTCTGCTCACCTGGCTAACCATGACTCTACGACAGTGACACTTAAGATTGAAAAATGTCAATTCAGTCGGCAGTTGGATAGCAAGTAAGAGAAGGTTTGTGTAGGAGAGTTTGAGTACCAAAAGAGTGAAACTGTAAACAATTTAAATTGAAAAATAATGAATTAGCACAGTGAACCTTTTTTTTTTTGCATCTGTTTACCTCTTTTTCGTCATGTCGACATTTTGGTAAATGATGAGTGAATTTCACAGGCCGAAGATTGATCGATAATTACTTTTCAAAAGTTCGTGCAACTCGTGCACATATCGATCATCACAGTACACACAACAAAAATTTAACTATTAAGACAAATATTAGTAGATAAAATCAAATATATAACACGCAGAGCAAAGAAACGCACAAAATACTAGTCAAAAAGACTATAATATTAGTCAAAAGAAACAACCCTCATTAAATAAAATATATTTCACCATAGGAGACGATATTGTAAAGAGTGTATAAAATAGTTAATACTTATTATTAATACTGATTACTAGACTGTATAAAATGTTTAATGCATTCATTTTCTGGTGCAACCAATACTTTGAAATCCTTCAACACATGACATCAATTAGACGATATACGTACACTTGAACTTGAAATATAACGATGGCATTATGTAGCCAACAGAATCTTTTTTATTGACATCATTCAGTTCTTGATAATGATTGTGAGGGGGCGAAAGTGAAAGATAATTAAAATATGAACTTTGGACAGTTTATCCACAATTTTGTTGTTGTTGTTGTTGTTGCTGTTCTTCTTCTTTTTCTTGTTCTTCTTCTTCTTCTTCTAAGATTTCTAAAACCAGTTTCACAAAATGAATCATAAATTTCACATTAATGTTGTCTTTATAACATTTTTGACATTACAAAGAAACTATTATTTATTTTTTTGGTTAAAAAAAATATGCCTTTGTAAACTTTCAATGGGTTCATTCATCACAACATTATATTTTTTTTTTAAAGAAAAAGGCTAAGAACATAAAACTTAGAAAATCCGGTAAAATCCAGAACTCACTTGCGACATCCTAAGAATAACATGCCTATTATATTTTACACATATTACGTAAAAATATCGTGTACATTAATCGATCAAATATTTCCATGAATGCCTACATTTGTTTCATAAAAATCAGAAAATATTAATAATGGTTAATAATGTGAAACACAGTATACAGGAATTCGAAATAACGGTGTAGAGGAACATTTTTCTTTATTTGATCATTATTATATATACTTGTAGCGATGTGACTGGCTCAGCTTACGTAAAGGGCGCCTACGTAAAGGGTGCCTACGTAAAGGGTCTCGACACTTGGCGTGATGGTTAACGAACTAGTCTAGCAGACCATTATTAATGTGTGGTGAGTATGATCCTCATGAACTTATATAAGATTAATCGATGATTAATGACGATTTTTTTGAAAAATATATCGATAAAGTATCACTGAGATACAAACACATTTCTCAACAGAGATGCAAAGAGTATTAGTTTATACTAAATATGGGCAAAACTGATGGTCCAGTGGGAGTCTGAGATATTTATTATTCTTCGGTTGTAGAAAAATATTTTATAAATTGAAAAAATTACGCTTTTGCTCTAAAGTCTTTGATCTTCATAACGTTTGAATGAACAAAAATTGTCTCCAATTCGCAGCCAATGTCTGTATTGCCTGACCGACAATTATGGTAACTTCAGAAATAATAATAATAAAAAAAACAAACAAAAAAACTCTGCTTTCTCTAGAGGTGAAAACTTATAGCCGAAGATGTCAGGTAATTTTTATAGCTAAGAGCTTAGGCACATTGATATAGTTTATCGTTGTTCAGCACTAGACCAAGGAATGAAACTCTCTTCACTTACAATGGCTTACGAATAACTATTGAGTATGCAACCTGTGTTTGTATGGATCAACAATAAATTTATTTACTCATAGAAAATATTCATTCAATTCCCCAGTATCTGTTAATTTATTCATTATTATTTTGGCAGAATGTCATGAACCTCATTATTCATTAATAGTACCAATAAACTAATTGAAATCATCTTCAATATCTTCATTGAACATATTCTTGTCTGGGGTCAAAATATGTGATAAACTGATAGATGCACAAGACACAAGTTCATTTCATTTGCAAAAGAACATTAACGACTAACTTATTCCAATTTACTAACATGTAACTATGAAGTTGATGACGCAATTTTTATTCACCATATTGAATGCAGTTTGGTCGAATTTAGGAAACATTATTTCAGACTGGTATGAATATCGATGTGCGTTAATTGTTTAACCATTTTGAAAGACGATATGATGTAAAAATAATTCCTGTTTTACTAAAACCTCAAAATAAGGTTTGGTAGAGGATATAGTGGCCTCAGTTTTTGCTTCGCATTTCGATCCAGATGTTGAATACATTATCTCCACTTATGATACAAAATCCATTTTGAATTATTTGATAGAAAGATATAAACAAATAATCAATTTAATATAAGCAAACATGATTAATAGCCCCCCCCCCACCAAAAAAAAACAGTATGGTTCAGACATTTTAAACTTCAAATGATTTCGTAATATTGGATATGATTATTGTCGATCTTAATCGTCTATTTTTTTATTTTTATTAAAATGGAGTCCATTGATCGTGTTTTACCTTTCACGTCAATCATATTAAAACTATTTAAAAGGATTTAATAATATTGGACATTGTTATTGTAGATTTTTGTAGTCATTTTTTAGGCTTAATTAAAATGGAACCTTTTTATCGGACTTCTTTTCATGTCACTCCTTCTCAAACTATTGGAAATAATCTGAAATAATTGTGCATAATTAGTATAGACCACCATAGTCTATACTTCGCTCCTTAATTAAAATGGAACCTATGCATCGCGTTTTTTTTCTTTTCATGTCTGTTATTCTAAAACTACAGAAAATGATTGGCCATGTTTAATGCTAACTTCCGTAATCTATTTCTGTTCTCCAATTAAAATGAGACCCCGATGTGTCTATCTTTTCCCTTTTCATCTCTGTCATTCTAAATCTACTTAAAATGATTTCAGTCGATACATTGATGTTTGGTACGTGTTTATTTACTGATACTTTTGGATAATTGCCCACAATCAAATTGACATCATTTAAAGATACTTTTCATCGACCGATTTTTTGGCTCAATAGATTGAAATTTCCACTTGGAATTATTTTAAACTAAATTCTCCCTGTTCGTCACTGTTGTGATTGAAATAATTTAAATAAATTACTAAAGCAAGTAAGTAACTATGGTTATAAACAGGAAAAAACACATAAGTAAGCAAGCGTAAGTAAGCAATGACGCACGCA
This sequence comes from Acanthosepion lycidas, assembly GCA_963932145.1. Lineage (NCBI taxonomy): Eukaryota > Metazoa > Mollusca > Cephalopoda > Sepiida > Sepiidae > Acanthosepion > Acanthosepion lycidas. The sequence goes on along the minus strand of OZ010610.1, from coordinate 31,075,238 downwards.
CAATTACACATACATACACACGCAGCCAGACAAAAACGAGGCGAAACTTTCGTGGTGTGGATTATGTGTTTTAAGAGATGTAAAGGTCAAAAGTCTGGGTCCACAGACCGAATTAAAATTCTTGATTGGTTCAGTTCCATTTTGGTCCAACATGAAATGAAGAAAATGCTGAGATGTAAGCCATTGCATATCTGCCCTAAAATGCTGCAAAATTGATGGAATAACATTTCCAATGAATTCCAAATAAATAAATTATTTGGGTTGAAAAATATTGGCTCAGATGTTCTGTTTTCAAATTCATAAATGTTTATATTGTCAAAAAGTAGTTATATTTTCAAAAAGTGGTTATATTGTCAAAACAAAGTTTGGTATGGCGTCACTGTATATAAGCATCTGCTGAGGATCAAACGTTTGTTAAATTCATTGGTTTTTGAGACAAGCTCATTAACCATCTCTCTCTCTCTCTCTCTCTCTACTAGGTACAGAGTTTTGACTTGTGCGTGTGTGTGAGAGTGTGTGTGTGTGTGTACGTTTGCAATGCTCTGTGTCTAATTTAACGCGAGATGGAAACGCGACTTTAAGATTAACATTTAGTTCACGAACGAGAAAGGGAAAAAACATTTTGGAAACAACAAATAGTCTTAGATCACGTTGTAACATAGTATATCACAAATACCAATTAACACAGTAATAATTAATAATACTAATTAACACTTCTAAAGGAAGAGTGGCTAATCGGGAATGGTCAAGATTTTTAAACAATTCTTGTTGCTTAAGCGGAACAAGAAAAGTCTGATTAAAATCAGGAACAAAAGATTGACTTTTTCATTGCTGCTTTTTGCTCAAAAAGAATGCCTCAATCGGATTTGTACTTTGCTATCTTCTTCAATGGAGAAGATTAAAGGAGATTTTTATGAGAATTTTTCCACAGAGTATTCGTGAAAAGGTATAATAAGTGATTACTGACATGCTTTCCTTTTCTCATTTTTGTGCTACTATACCAATCTACATATTGAAAATATTGCGTGTGCACCAGAAAGAGACTGAAATATTATTTGCTTTGCGGTGTGTGCGCGCGCGTGTGTGTGTGTGCGTGTGTGTGTGTATGTGTTGCATCGACTTTTGAAATATGCTCGGTGTCTAAGTTAGGAACCAAAATCACTGAATCATTATCCTCTTATCTTCATATCCACTACCTTAACACACGAACCATATTCGCATGTCCTGGCAGCGATGGTTAAATATCTTCATTCAATACTCGTATTTACATGGACACTTTGCGGCGAGAAAGATTCCCACTAGTGTCATTGATTGGTGTTCCAGCCCAGATTAAAAGCAAAGAACTTGATTTTCAAGACAAACAAATCCTCTAAAATCTGTAAGAATGATCAAGCTCAATATTTCTTCTTTGCATTTGGTCCTCAAATAAACCAGAATTCAAAAACTATACTTCAATGTAACAAAATTATAAAAAGAATTACTGCGCTTAATCAAAAGGTAAAAATAGCTAAGCTCCCAGGTGAAAATCACGTACCAATGTATCAATAGCAAATAAAATATGAGATTAGCTTGTGAACCATCGCTTTTTATTTAAGTCTAACATAAGGTCACAATATCGTGCAAAAATGAAAATGAAAACCAATAAGATGACTATAAACTAAGGACCGGTATTATCTGCAAGTCCCTGTATAAATTTCTATAACAAAAAAGTAATTACTGAAAAATATTCGAATTCTTTGCCAACCCGTACATCTTTGTCTTGAGTACAAATTTTACAATTTCATATTTGGGCATAATGATGTATTTTGGATGTAGTTATGTTTACAATTATTAAATTGATTCGCAAAAGAAAACTGTTATAAGTGAATAAAAATTAGTAATTTCTCTGCAAGATATATGCATGTTTCCAAATGTCACTAATCAGGCACTCGTATTAGAATCTAATATATTGTGTTTGCAATTCCATACCCTACCATTGAGCGAAAATGTTTCCCCAGTGCATTTGATTTACCGCGGATCATTTCGTTTGCATGTACATATGTGCGTGTGGGCGAAGATGTAGAAAGAAAAGTTGGGGTAGGAGCTGATGCGTATGTGTGTAAATCGGAGAGGTGTGGGTGTGCGGGGATTTCGCTGTACTTTGCCGAAAATGCCGCAGTGCGCTTTCCCTGAGATCAAGGGGGGCCCCGGTAAACCTCGATTTCGGGGAGAAGCTGCCTATTTATTGGAGAATTTCCCATTTTCGTGCACAGCTCACTTGTCTCTTTTTCCACCCTGACCAATCACCCACCCATGTACTTTCCACTCCTCTCACTCGCCTTTCGTACCGCTTTAGCTGTAGTGCCTCTGCTTTTTGCTTTTGTCCAACGACTGCTAACACCAACATTACTACTATTTCAAGTAATGCCTTTACTCATTTATTGTCGCGTTCTGAATAAGTATTTTTTTTTTTTTTTTAAAAATGCTTCATTGAGCTGTTAGAGTTACAAAAAATAAAACCCAAAACGACAAAGAAACAAAACAAAAAGAAAATAAATGAACATTGGTGTAAAGCTCTTGAGGTAAAAAAAAAAAAAAAGTATTTATTTAATTATGTAACAAATTTCAGCCTACGGGCGGGCATATAGAATTCTATCGTTTTTATATCATTTTTATCCACGGCAATAACTTACTTCTAATAAAAGTGCTATAATCGTCTGGGTAAACGTTCATTGTGTCAAAGTTTCCCTGGTGGAGATATTAGCTAAATGGCTTTTGCATTAGATTAAAATCCGCTTAATCGTATTTTTTTGGTATAAATTTAACTGAATTAGAAATGTTCTATCAAATCTATTATTTTAACTTCTATTATTACTGATATTACTAATACTGTGGTATTTACCAAGCTTTCCTTCAGCTTGCATCGGGCCTAAAATATAATGGGATTTACATTTCTTATAGCTTTTGTTCTTGTGAAATAAATTCCTTTTTTCCTGATGTCATCGAATAATCGGCAAAACATTTCAATGTAAAATCTTTCCAAATTTTCGTAAATATTTATCACAAATATTTGCATATTTCTCAAGCTGAGAAACAAACGATCAACAATCATAATAGTCTGTGAGACTAGTTACTACTTCACGGCGATGCGGATTAGGTATTTAGTAAATTTAGTTTACATTTTTTATATTCCTCATCTTTGTTGTTATTATCACAGAATTTTGGTCGTTTAACCCCCCCCCCCCACACACACACATACCATCGGGGGATTTTGAACTGAACAATTTATTTCATCAACAGGGGTACATTTCAGTATCTGTCTATATTTCTAAGATGAGGTATTATGTACATTATTTACATTATTCGGACTATTGTCCTCATCTTTGTCACCATATTTATTACAACGTTTCGGCCTTTCAGTATCTGTCTATATTTCTGAGATGAGGTATTATGTACATTATTTACATTATTCGGACTATTTTCCTCATCTTTATCGCCATATTTATTACAACGTTTCGGCCTTTCAGTATCTGTCTATATTTCTGAGATGAGGTATTATGTACATTATTTACATTATTCGGACTATTTTCCTCATCTTTATCGCCATATTTATTACAACGTTTCGGCCTTTCAGTATCTGTCTATATTTCTTAGATGAGGTATTATGTAGATTATTTACATTATTCGACCTATTGTCCTCATCTTTGTCGCCATATTTATCACAATGTTTCGGCCGTTGTACGCTCAGGCCTTCTTCGGGTGGTTGGAATGTCGAACTTAACCATTTATTTCGCTCACTGGGATAGACTGTTCTAGTTCCACGTGCCATGTATAATCAGTTATCAGTTATATTAATTCTCCTCTGACACAGTGGATAAAGGCGTTAGTTAGATCCAGTGACAGGACCCAAAAGAGTGTGAGTTTAATACCCGGTTAAGGCAGTGGAGAACTTCGAGAGGGGAATTGACAGGAGATAATTGATAACTGACATCTATTAAACATGGCACGTGGAACTAGAACATTCTACCCCAGTGAGCGAAATAAAGGGTTCACTTCGACATTCCAACCACCTGAAGAAGGTCGAAACATTGTAATAAGTATGACGACAAAAGTCTGAATAATGTAAATAATGTACATACACTCCAATACTACTATACTCAATTAATTTTTAGCGTGTTTTCATCAACAGGTGTATATTTCAGTATCTGTCTATATTTCTGAGATGAGGAATTATGTACGCTGTATGTTATCACTGGATCTAACCAACGCCCGTATCCCCTGTTCCATGTGTCCTTGAGGACACATGGAACAGTGGATATTTTTATGATGGGTATATATTTTTTTGATCAGTATATTTTTTCGTTTCACTATCCATGCCCAAGCATATGTCTTGTTTCCTTTTTAGTACTGCTCTGTTATTGTTAATCCTGTTTCCACTAATTCTGAGTTTGTACTCACCAGCCTATGGATTGAACTCACAGTTATAATGCCACCAAATTCGAAAGAAATTTAGTTTAATACAATCAATGTGCCAGGTACCCAATGAGGATCGAGCTTGTTACAACAGTAATAACATACCAGTCTATTTTGCTGACTATTGCAGAGGGTTTCTTATTATTTTCTATGTTTAGTTTTGTCGGTATAGAACAAGAAGCGTCTGGCAGCCAGTCAGGGTCGAACTTGCGATGGTAGTAATAATCTGCGAGGCTTGCTTGCTAAACCCATCTCCACGTTGAAGTGTTATACTGCTGATCATATAACTAAATTAAGAATAATTATTTGATCAATGCACTAAGCACTTGAGATCTGGGATCTTTTCTCCAATGTTGAGTCGATTATATTTATCATGACATATTCACCTGTGCTTTGGTTTCTTGATTTTCTTTATCATACGGTCAGCCTTGTACTGGAACCTAACCGGGAAAAAATATTTTGAATATATGATAATTATGTTTTTATTGTTATGACTCCCACCAGAATATTGCTTCAATGTCCAACTCAGTCCCATGGCTAATATTTGATGAGTATATCGATAGTCCAAGATGTAAGCTCCGAATTGGAGACATCAAAATAAATTAAATACAGAAATGTAATTATCTAAGAAGTGTTATAATAGACAATGGGAAAATGTGTCAGAGATCTCCAAAGGGGCATTGGAATAGCGAAAAATACTTTTCAAATGCTAAACAAAATATTAAGAAACAATTAAATTTCATTAGAAACAAAGAAAAGAGTGCTGATCAGCTAATACCAATCTTCTACGGGAATGAGTGCCGGACAATTTTCTAACATACTTGAGGTGACATAGATGTATTTCTAGAGAAGAATGTCGAGAATATGATAGCCAGGGAACATAAGCAATGAGGAAGTCTTAAAGAAAATAGACACTTTTGATTAGAATCAGAAAAGGACTGTTGAAATATCTGGGGGACACAATGTCAAATGGAGGCTCGGAGTGTCTAACAGTGACAGGACATACGGAAGGCAAGACGGAAAGAGAAAAAAGGGAAAAGATGGCGGAATATAGACTGGTACGTATAGTGAGAGAACAAATCTTACTTAGAGCTACGAATGATAAGAAGTTGTTGAATCATGGTCGTTCACGTCCCAAAGGGACACCGCACATAAGGGAAGTAGTTTGTCTATAGTGTAGATATATGTTATAGCATAGCTACGGACGATAATGGGTATGTCTCCATTCACATAAATACAATAGTAAATACTGTATGTTGATCTGAAGTTGGAGATTCATTGTAGAATTCACTTCACTCACATCTAGCAGTTGGCTACTTTTTCCACGCGCCACTGGCGAATCTTATATGTGTTGTTCTTGAACTAAGTATTATCGTTCATTACCGACCTTCGTGTGATTATTCTATTCAGTAACTTCCCAAGGTTACAATATTTTGGCGACGAGGATTAGCCAAAATTACAACATTTTAGTGACGAGGATTTACCCAAATCAGAAAACGTAACTAGTGCGAAATTTTGGTGTCAAGAATTTAGCCGCAAATCAAGGAAACGTTCACCGGCACAACTTTGGCGAAAAAAAGATATCGCCAAAATTGCACGTTAAAATTCACAAAGGCTTCATTGGTAAAAATTAAAATGGAAGACTTTAAAACGATACTACTAAAAAAGGGGGTATTGTAGCATGTCCCCATTCGCATAAATACAGTAGTAAATACTGTATACTGGTCTGCAGTTGTACTAGTCAAACTCTCTGCCTCCGGGCAGAGAGAATTCATAGACGAGGTTATGTCGAATGGCAGAGTCTCGTCTCGGGAATCAGCTACCCGACTTCGTTTTATACGGGGTCTACGGGCAATTTTTGGCCGAGCTTACAGGCTCAGTTAAACCACATTAAATTCGGCTTTGTGACACATCGGACAGTATGGGGTGGTTGGTAGATATCCTGCACCTGGAGATTCATTGTGGAATTCACTTGACTCACTTCTAGCAGTTGACGACTATGCGCCGCTGGCGAATCTTACATGTGTTGTTTTTGTCCTAAGTATTATCGTTCATTACCAACCTTCGTGTGATTATTCTATTCAGTTACCTTCCGTAGATTACAATATACCATAAAACTATATTTGTATCATATATATATATATATATATATATAGATAATATTAGTGGTAAATATACATATATATGCAAAATCCACAGGTGCATATACACACATGTATATTTTTTGAATAAAAAATTCCGAGAGGATAGAATCCAGGTAGAACTCAATGTCCAGGACAGAGTAAGGATATAATATCAAGGCTTAAACACTAATATTCTATGGTCATAATTTATTCCATTGGAATCGTAAAAACTCCAATGGAATAAATTATGACCATGGAATATTAGTGTTTAAGCCTTGTTATTATATATATATATATATATATATATATATATATATATATATATATATATATATATATATATATGCGTGTGTGTGTATGTATATATGTATTAGGTTGGTGCAAATATAATGACGTAATAATGTCGTTTTTTGACGTATTTTTTACGTCAAAAAACGACATTATTACGTCATTAACTTTGCACCAACCTAATATGTATATAGTGTATATATATATATATATGAGTGTGTGTATATAAATCTATGATCAAAATATGACCACTTGAAATCTTTTGCAACCCCACCACACTAGTTATTTAAGTAAGACCCAACAGTTTATGATGGAAATCATTTTCATATTAATACGAATAAATAGAAATTATAGAGTTCTGATGCATTTCGACTTTCACCTTCAAATCCCGTCTGTATTTCGAATATCGAAACCAGTTATACAGCTCTTATTGAACTTTAATTTTGATTAACAGGCGACGTACATTATCACCTACAGTTACAAATATTTAGACTTTTACACACTTCTCCAACAACTTCACATATATGCTAACTACTTTAAACCAGATAGCTTTGTCTACAGACATAAATTTAAGGGGTTATTTTGAGGACAATTATTTGTCACCCCACCACCATGAATTGAAGAAAGAAAATTGAATTTTTCGGAAGTCAGTACTAAAATGGATCCTACGATGCCAATTCGTTGTTCTTCGATTAATTCAGACGTGTCTTTATGTAAGGATAAAAATGATAAAAAATAGTAATATCTTTATTTCTATGTGCCAGATCCCCTTAAGCTGATTATGATTCTCTAAAATAAATGCGCTAAATAAATATGCAAACATAAACATATAGATAAATAAAATGCCTGTTTGCTGGATGAAGTACATATATGCATCTTTTCAACCAGTGTCAGCAGTCGGTGTTCTAGCCCATATAAAAGCAAGGATCCTCAATACTGATTTTAAAGATAGACGCGCATCCGACCACAGAAAGTTGAAACAATTTGCCTCTCCCCATTAGGTTTTGTGTTAGGCGAGGCCCAACGTGGAAAATTTGATATTGTGTAAAAATATTAAACAGAAATATGTCGTGAGCATTATTAGCTTTAGAGAGATTGTAGTCTTCAAAGATTAAATGGAAAATGGAAAATGATTGTGAGTGAAATATTCTCCCGGCCACGGTTAAATCATAATCCATTTGAACTGAAACCAACGTGTGATTGATTGAAACTCTACATGCACGGATTTAAAAGTATGAACATAAGAGTCAACACTGAATGGTGACTGGCAGCTTCAATTGAAGTTTTCATTGAAGCGTGAAATTGACAGTTAACAGTGCTGACTCCTATCTCGCCACTTAAATATGCAAATATTTGTGGTAAATATGTACGAAAACTTGGAAAGATTTTACACTGAAATGTTTTGCCGATTATTCGGCGACATCAGAAAAAAATGAATTTATTTCACAAGAAAAAAGCTATAGGAAATGTGAATCCCATTAAACGTCTGAACGATTTTTTTTTTTACTTTTACTGAATCCTTATAGAAATTAGGTTTTGAACTAATTTCAGCTGCTTTTATGTTTTTACGTATTTCCCATTGTTTCAGTAGTAAGTTAGTAAGTAAAAGTGGTATACATTAATTGCGAAAAAAATAAGATAGTAAACAATGGAAAATGTGTTGAAATTAGTAAAAAAAATGTAATTTCTGTAACGATACACTTAAAGTAAACATCAAGCGTTCATACATTTTGTTCTGTAAATATTATTCCTCCGGTGATAATTGAAATATGTTTTCTAAAAATGTCTTATAAATTTACAATATATATATATATATATATATTGAACAATAAAAAAAAATTAAAAAATTAAAATCTTCAGACACACTAGGTTGTAGATTAATATTCTTTCGTATTTTTATTATCATTCCATTTAGATTCCTCGACTAGTTTCGGCCGAAATGGCCATCTTCGGGAGGAGAAATATTTCTGCTTGCTGCTAGCACTAAACTACAGAAATATATATATATATATATATATATATATATATATATATATATATATATATATATATATATATATTGTGTATTTAGGCTGTAATGCCTCATTTATACATGTTTCGTTAATGACGACAGAAAAGATATTGCGATTAAAATTTTATTCAATTTTTCTTGTGTTTGAACGAGTGTTTTTCCTGAACACTGAGTGTATAAAACTGTCCAAATGTTCTGTAATTCTAAGCATTTTCGGCTATAGTTTTTAGTCATTATGAAGGACAGTTTCTACACACTCTGTGTCCAGAAAAGAAAATACTCGTTCGAACCCAAGAAAAATGAAATTAAAATCTTAATCGCAGTACATTGTCTGGTGTCTTTAATGAAACATCTCTCTCTCTCTCTCTTTCTCTCTTAATATATATATATATATATATATATATATATATATATATATATATATTAATTACATGGATATTGATGCTTAAACACAATCGTCACGTGATGACGATTACATTTAAGCATGAAACATAGTCGCCGCTCGGTAATGACCTCAATGTTCACTTTATATTTACACACGCTGTATCCCTAATATTGTGCACTTTAACTTATAAATGTAGCATACCTTAAAACTATATTTGAATCATAAATCTATCTATCTATCTATATGTGTGTGTGTGTGTATGTATATATGTATGAGTGTGCGTAAATACGCACGTGCTTACATGTGTGCGTGCTACATCCAAACTTCAATGCACGCATACAAGTATAATCACACACAAAGCCACGCATGTGCATAAAAGCAACAATTGTTTCTTCTGTGCTACAAACTAGACTTGGTCAATTCGCGCGCTTTTTTGGCATCTTGCCTATCACAATTTCCGCCACCGCCACTGGCACTTTCGCCATTTTTTTTTTATTTGAATAAGTGGTTGGGACCTTGGCACAGAGTTTTCTGCCCAACTGTTTACATCCGTAGTTCTTCCTACACGCGCTGTTGCGTTTCGAGGTTATCTTCCATTAACAACACCGTCAGACACACACTGGAATTAATACCTCATATTTTATTACATTGGCCACACCACTCCAGAGGTGGATGTTGGTGCTATGGCAGTAGAGGATGCATCTTCCGGCCAATAACCTACAATTTCTTTGCTTTGTTATAGATAAAATTATGGCAAAATGGCGTCTGACATGAAAGGCAGTCCGAATAGTTGTGCCGTTGAATTCCTCTATGAGATTCATCAACGTTTGCTTCATGCTGACAGAGACCAGACAGTGGATATAATCTCAGATAGCCACAGGGTAACAAATTTCAATATTGGTGACTGCGATGTATGTAGCAAGTCGCACTTCTGTTAACCCTAGAAGCTGTTAATACATGAAATGAAGAGTGCCAAGAACATGTGTCGCCAATAGTAGTGATAATACGGGAAAATATTGTTTTGCAGATAATTACTTGCTCTATCCCATGGTGTTATTGTGCCCCCCGTAGATATTGTAGTTTCAGTGGGAATAAATAAGATTTATTACTTCCGGAGCACAATTCGTACACAGTTATTGATATTACTATACAGACATAAACAAGTTTATAATTTTTAGGAGCTTTATTCTTTTAGTTAACTGCAACCGTCATAATCGGAATTTTTTAAAGGGTCTCTTGGTCTGGACGTGAACTTTTCAGAACCTCCTCGTCATTGATTTTCAGGTTATTCTAAAAAACGATCAACAATCAATATCGGGGCAATGAGTAACTGTTGTTATTTGCCATGCTTAGTTGAGTCAAGTACAAGAAAACAAATGTATAACACTCAGTAAAAATTAAGCTCACTCTTGAATTAAGAGTATATTTAACAATCTTGAATCCATTGCTCTACGGTAAGATATTGACAATTTCATTATGATGAAGAACAATTTTCAAAAGTGATGTTTTGTGGTGTGTCCCAAAAAATTTTGTTAAAGCGCTTCGTTGATGTCTAAAGCCAAATGCTGTTAAAACGCCAACTGAAGAAGTATTTTCTTTTACAAAATTACACTAATGTCTTAACGAGTCCCATTTCAAACGTTTTTTTTAAATTCATTGCACACATCAGCTTCAAAAGTGCTGTTTTGAACATTGAATATAGTGATCGGATTAATGACGTCATTTATGAATTTCTTTCATGAAAGGATGCATATTAATTTGCATTCGTCTGTGGTTTTAATCAATCATATTGTTCTGATTAAACTAATTGATCGTATTATTTAAATAATCGATTGATGTTGAATACGAGGATATCAAAGTTGGATTGAAGAATATCTTTTTTGTTCAATTCATTCTGCCTTTTAAAGAAAGATATTTTGCTGTTTCTTCAATTTATTTCCGATCATAGATCTGCTCATCTCTTTGTCATGTTTCTTCATATGATTGCAATTACTTCTTTTACTCCTGCTTATTGACACATATTTATGATGACAATAAAACTGAAGACCTGCAATTCCAACAAACAAACATGCACCCACTACAATCCAATTTATTTCTTATATGCACAAAAATATCAGACAGAAACTGCGTTATATGTTGTTTCTGTGGTATTTACTGAATACGTTCTGACTGTCACAAGGCAATATGGATTTTGAGGATTTTGTTTTATCAATTTCAAATAAACAGAATATAGTTCGTCTCTACCACGAAGAGTGGAAATGTGGTTTTGCCGAATTTAAAGACCTAATTTGTATCGAACTAAATATACTGCTTGTAAACGTGAAAAAATCACCAGGATCTGTCAGTTAAGTCATTTTCAGATTTTTCTATTCTTTTCAAGAACACCTTTCTTTGTTGTGCAGACATTGTGCGCTACAGCCAAGAGATTGGTTCCAAATTATACTGTCAAGACGTTGTAAAGATTTGATCGACATACACTCCGCATCCAATACCATCATGTATTACGATTTGCCTCAAGCCGCACAAGTCAGTTCTCTTTGATCGTCAGAGTTTGTCCAAAGAAAATTAGCAGTCTCATGTGCCGTTGTCGAGCTGTTGGTTCCCTGGGAACTGATCTGCTTGACCCTCATACGTCGAACTCGACGGGAGAGTCGACTATATATATATGCATGTATCTGTATATATATATATATATATATATATATATATATATATATATATATATATATATATGAAAATATTGTAGAAAATAGGAAAGAAACTGGTTTGGTAAATAATCCAAAGTTCCTTAGTATTTTTGTTATTATTTTTAAAAAATAGTGCTCGATACGAAAGTAGAGCATGAATATAATTATTTATTTAAAAATATGATTCCAACTCGCTACATAAGAGGTCTCATGTTTCAAAACAAGAGCCGAAAACTTCAAAATAATATTTGAATAAACTTGAGTTAAAGTAGGCTCTGTTCCATCTTCAAGCGAAATCTTTTGGGGAATGACTTATTTCTGAAATTTACGAATTTTTAATAGTATGGTCAGAATAGAAATCAAAAATTTCCATGGTAACATCAAGGGCGGATTGTTTAGAATCGGCAGGGGTGGGGTGTTAATAATTTGTATCAGTATAGAGTTACTTTCATAGATGCCGGGTCAGGGTAAGGTGGGGGTGGCTAAATTTACGACGGAGGAAGTTTTCGCATGGTCTGGCTTGAGCGTCTACGGAGATTTATTTATTTATTTTTATTTTATTCTTTTATTATATCTCTTTATGAAAGGGATTTGTGTATATAAAAAGGCCGTAACGTTTGTTATTTGACGACTTCATAAAGGGTTATCATTTTTTGGAGGGTATTAAAACTATGTATATGGGCTACGGATTTTAAAATTTATTTTATTGTATGCGTGTTTAGCTAGTTATTCAGAGCGTAAGTTCGGTTGTGTCGGCAGAAAACCGTTAATTCTTGCCTGTTGTTTAATAGGTTTTTATTGTTTAAAAGCTTAATAATGTGTAGTTTCTCATGGAGGCACAAAGGGCATGGGTCATTCCAAGTTTTGGAAGTTCTAGTCCTGTTAATGATTTTCCATTTTACTTTAGGTGTCCTATTTTTTCTTTCAGGTGCCAAAAATATTTAGATAGAGAGGTCTGATGTCTTAAGTTTATGTTGTTGAAGGAGCATTTATGCTGCCTCCATCTGGTTTTAAAGGCATTTTTCGTGGACCCAATGTATATCATATTATTGTTAGGGTTCTCCGTGGATGATATAGTGCATTGGTATACCACAGATTTGATGCAGCACTTATTTTCTAATGGGCAGTCTACCGGGTTTCTACAATCGCATAGTTTTCTCTATCAGTATCGGATTTAAGTGTAGAGTTATTAAAACTATTCAGGTAAGGGGGTTTGTTCAGGATTTTATTATTGTGTCTTCTTATTATACCTTCTAGATTTTCAGTGCAGCTGTAACTCAATTTTAGTGTGTTCTTATTGAATATATTACTAAGCCTACTTTTGGTGGGGAAGTGTTTATCGATTAGAGCTAAGAACTTCTGTCCTAGTTTAATACTAACCATTTGGTTGAACGGAGGTGTATACCAAATGATGTTTCTTTTCCTGTTTTTTTTTCTTTTGGTTATTGCAATTGTCCCTATATTTAATGTTAGCATTTTTATAACCACTACTTTTTAGGGCAGTGTTGTAGAGGTCATTATGTTGGTGGAATATTACTTTGTTAGCGGAGTTACTGCTAATTCTATTTTCTATTGGTGAGGGTATATGTTTAATTGTGGATGGAGGGTGGTTTGACTTCCGGTGTATATATAAGGGGTTAGCATTAGGTTTTCTAATATATATATATATATATACATATATATACATATATATATATATATATATATATATATATATATATATATATATATATACTCAACCCCCTCTATTAAATTACAAAAATTACACTACCCACCAATTTCTAATCCCATTTTTTTTCTCAATTCGTTGTTGGAAGATTTACCTGATGATCCTGAATCCTTAAAAAAGGATTTAGGTGAAATAAATTATCGTAATGGTACATTAAAGTGGTTTGTTTTTCATTACATATTAGCTCTGTCCTAACATTGAGCTCTTTGGATTTACCAATTCGGTTTACCAAGTTCCTTATAACTTAAATATATATATATATATATATATATATATATATATATATATATATATATATATATATAAATGGGTAGTATAAAAAACAACATACACGTACATATACTTGCACATACGTATAAATATATTTCTTCCTCAGGTGTTATAAATACAATGCTCATTATCGTGCTCAATGTTATGAAACATTGCTATAAGTATATATTAGTGAATATACATAGCATCCAACAGCACGATAGTAGTTTCATGCAGTTCTTGCAATCATCAGGTGCGAACCAAATAATTGCTGACTATTATGAACTTCGCGTTCTCGTGATTCAAAATTGTGTTTTAATTTTGTTTTATTTAATTATTGTAGCATAAATTTAATAAATTAACTCTTAATAATTTGTATCCTTCAAATTCTTAAGTTCTGAAGGCGAAAAAAAATGAAAAAAAATATTATTTAAATTTAAATTTGCATTCAAAAGTAAACAATATATCAAGGAGGATGATTCTCATTTTACATAAAATACTATAACAATTATCTTGAACAAAAACACAGCGTGGAAATATAATATAAGAAATATATATATAATAAATAAACAGAATATAAAAAAAATAATAGGTCGTAAATATGAATCTATTGTACATATAAAGGTAAAATAATATATAAAAACACGCTATAAATTAATTGATTACAGTAGTATTGGAGTGTATGTACATTATTTACATTATTCGGACTGTTGTCCTCATCTTTGTCGCCATATTTATTACAACGTTTCGGCAGTTGTACGCTCCGGCCTTCTTCAGGTAGTTGGAATGTCGAACTGAACAATTTATTCCGCTCACTGGGGTAGACTGTTCTAGTTCCACGTGCCATGTTTGATGGATGTCAGTTATCAGTTATCTCCTGTTAATTTTCCCTCTGAAAGTTCTCTACTGCCTTAACCAGGTATCGAACTCACACTCTTTGGGTCCTGTCGCTGGATCTAACTAACACTGTGTCAGAGAGGAATTAACAGGAGATAACTGATAACTGATTACACATGGCACGTAGAACTAGAACAGTCTATCCCAGAGAGCGAAATAAATGGTTCAGTTCGACATTCCAACTACCTGAAGAAGGCCGGAGTGTAAAACGGTAGAAACGTTGTAATAAATATGACGACAAAGATCAGGACAATAGTCCGAATAATGTTAATATTGTACATAACACCACATCTCAAAAATATAGACAGCTACTGAAGGGCCGAAACGTTGTAATAAATATGGCGACAAAGATGAGGACAATATTTCGAATCATGTAAATAATGTACATAATACCTCATCTCAGAAATATAGACAGATACTGAAAAGGCCGAAACGTTGTGATAAATATGGCGACAAAGATGATGACAATATTCCGAATCATGTAAATAGTGTATATAATATCTCATCTCAGAAATATAGGGAGATACTGAAGGGTCGATACGTTCTAATAAATATGGCGACAAAGATGAGGACAATATTCCGAATCATGTAAATAATGTACATAATACCTCATCTCAGAAATATAGACAGAGACTGAAACGCCGAAACGTTGTAATAAATATGGCGACAAAGATCAGGACAATAGTCCGAATAATGTAAATAGTGTACATAATACCTCATCTCAGAAATATAGACAGATACAGGAGTGCATATGTGTATAGATATATAAGAAATGTTATTAATCATGGGGTCTAGGAATATTAAAATTTAATCCCACTTGATATATTATTTACTTTTGAATCCTAATTTAAATTTAAATTATTAAATTTTTTTTTCTTTAATGAATTCCATCCGGATGTCGTCAGTATAGAAGCACATAAGTAATTGATTGCTTTCAGTTTATTTAAAAAAAAAAAACCCAAAAAAAACATTAAAAATATAATTCAATTCATGCCTTCAGTTTTTAGTCTCTTCAAAATCCAGAGTTTGGCATAAAATCTTTGGCCTATAATGTTTAAAATATTAAAATATTGGCTTTTCTAGCGTTGTCATTCTCTGTTAACCATTCTAGACATAGTATAACTTGTACGATACAAGTATATTTAAAGTTGAAATGCAAAGTTCTAAAAACTGAGAGGATGGAAATAAAACAAAAATATTCTTGATGTTTGATTATTTGTTCAGATTTTGAAAAGTATCATTGTTCAGTACCACTTCCTGTATGTGTATGTGTGCCGTAGTAATAGTACTATTAATATTAGTATTTGTAGAACGCCTAAAGTCTCATTTCGGAAATCATTCTTGGTATTATAAGCTTAATCGTCATTGGGTACTCACTCTTGTTACTGTGTTAATTAACTAAAATAAAAACATGCCTAAATTTGGCATAAAATTATTTTTGATTTGCGGTAATAATTCAAATAATGAAGTTTGTTGGTTTATAGTTTGTTAAAATTGTACCGAAATATTCAAATTACCAGTAATTTTTCTAAAGCAAACTATATATAGTCTGAAGTTTTGCGATGAACTTGTTTGGCCATTAATTTTTGCCAAGTTTCCAATAATGCGTCTTCAGTACAAACAAATTCGAGATCCAATCATCAAAGATCTGCATTGCTTTGCGTGAAATGGCAGTGGAAATTTTAATATAACATGTAGGACAATAAATTAGACGTGGTTTAAAATTTAGTGAGGTATGCATATGAGAAATGCTAAAGAACACCAAGGAATTGAAGTGGATATTCGTAAGAGCTATAACGAAGATTAAGTGTGCAACATTTGAATCTTACTAAAAGACAAAGGAAAGTTATTTAAATATTTCTTCATGCGTTTTCCTTCCTTTATGGTAGCAATTTGATTCTGTTTCATCTAAAACTAACATAGATAAATCGTATGTTTATAGATTTTGCACAACATTAGAGAGAAGTGTTGCTTGATATCATAGCTGATAAGAAAGAAAGCTTTGCGTCAAATATGTTCTTTCTGTGTCTATGTCGGTAAAACCTGTCCAAATGTTATTGGCCCATTACTGTTCGCCTTACGTATATTTACTTTTATGAATATTGAAAATGTTGCAATATTCAAATGTCCAGATTAAAAGTCAACTCTAATCTCTGTAAGGATAAAAGTCGATCTTCCTTGAAGTGACGCAACTTATATCCTGCTTTTAATGTGGATTTTAATATTGACGACTAACGTTTGTCATACATTATGTGGAAAAGGATTTTTATTTCCGAATCTAAAAGTTTCTATATAGATATATAAATACAAACGAACTAAGACATGTAGTTAGAGATATTTATCAAAGTCTTGCTCGTCTCGTACAAAGCCAGATTGGATAAGAGAATCAGATTTTATTGAGGAAGTCTTATACATGAGATGATTTTGCCTGTTTATTTTACAAAAATCTATTCAAGATTTTAGTTTTTAACTAGGTTTGAATCCGGGTAATTGACATCGGTACGAAATACAGTAATACCTTTATATATATATAATCCTGAACAGAAAACTAATTGTCTTTACAAATGTATAATGTATGTGTGCAGTTACAGATGTGTGAACACTTAAAAGTTTCTGGTAAATATTATTTGTCTCTCGGCAAAAATTTTTTTTTATGAGACGTAGGGAATCATGGGATTATTCGTACTAATCAGCCGAAATCTTTCGAAATCTGCCATTATTAGTGGCTGCTATTTAGTTCGTATGCGGTAACTGTGAAATGCACATAAGAAAAATGACAGGAAAAATGGATATCACAGTCACTCATACTGGACTGTCCTGACCCACTCCTCCTTCCGGTCACATGACCGCTTTTGATGTTTGGGAAGTCGTCGAAGTTCACGTGACACAAATTAATCTTCTGATTGTATCAGCTCGCAAGCATCAGGCAAGATTTAGTGATGGCGCGAAACTTCTTCCCGAATAAAACAGGCGAATAGGTGACCAGCAAGATGAAAAACAATGTAACAGGTCAATTCGATAGCGGGACAGAATTGTGATTCCATATTTATTATTTTGCTAGCTTCTATAGTTTTCGACTGATACCTGACTTCGCAAGAAGGTTCACTGTAAACCGGGACGATATTTCTAGCTAACTTCATAAATGAAACTGAAATTAATCCAAATGGAAAATATTATAAAACTACAACAAGGTATGTAACCCATCATATACGAAATAGAATTTCTTAAACAAAGAAATGTTTCGTTTGTAATTTTAAGTTCTGAGTATTTTTCTTAAATTGTTTCTTGTGAATAAAAGCCGAAAATATAAATGAATTCACTTGGAGATAAACATTAAGTTTTATTAGAATCTTTCTTTTTTCATTCGAAAAAAAATAAAAAAAAATCGGACACTTTTCATTATTTACTACCGTGCTGTGTGCAGTCGTAGAACAATTGCTAATAAGTTCATTGAATAAAATATTATTATTGTAATTAATGCGATTCTAATTAGATCCAAACATGTGAAGCCTTATACCAAAATGTTTTAATTAATAGTTAATAAAAAAAATATTTGATAGTTAATAAGGGTAGTAAGATTAAGGCTAATGAAAACAACTGTGCGTCTTGCTAAGCAAATATGTTATAGGCCCTGCTACATGAAATGATAAGCTCCCCAGTTATGGGTGCAAATTTCAACTTCTTACGAAGATATTTTTGGCTATTTAAATTAAATTGAAATTCAAAAATAGGTTGACGCGAAGAATTTGAATAAAAAATATAAATAAAAAGATATAATATAAAAAAATATAAAATAAAAAATAAAGATAAACGTGTGGAATATTTTAAATTACCCTCTGTCTATGAAAACATCTCCTTTGTGATTCTGCTTTAATTCACAAAGCAAAAAATATCATAATCCTAGAAGAGAAAAAATCATTACGCTTTCTTATCAATCGTTCTATTAAGCGAAAATAGTAATTTTCATATATATATATATATATATATATATATATATATATATATATATATATATATATATATATATATATTTATTTATTTATTTTTTTACAAAATATTGCTCAATGTAAATTTACAGAAGATTAATATTATAATATATATATATATATCTATATCTATATATATATATATATATATATATATATATATATATATATATATATATATATATATATATATATATTGGATTACTTGTAATAATAAAGCCTCTTCTTTTGGCGACACAAACCAACGTTGAGAAATTGTGATCCCCTATATCCGCTATTTCATGATTTATACATTTTACTTATTGACATCTAACAAATTTGATCAAATGACCGTGTCTTCGCCTAGGATAAAAAAGGAGCATGAAGAATGCTGAGAGCGTCTTCTAATTTAATACGAATATCTTAACTTCTAAGCAAGAAATGAAAACGATGAAAGACAAGGTCATTTTTGGTTTCGTTGTAACAGTGAAATTACAACTAGATATATCTCCCTGCGTTTATTTCCTTGCTCTTTAATCCTTCTAAGGTAGAAATAAAATAGAGTTGTTTTGTTCTATGTGGAACGGGCTAATCTACCTAGAAAATCAGCCTTCAAAATCTTGAACTGGAACTCGAACTCCAATCAGTAGAGACAACGTGAAATATGCAACTTCCTTAACTGACAAGTAGGTTCTATATTGTAAATTGAAAGTTTTTTGTTTTGTTTTTTGTCAGTGACTCGATCACTCTTACAAATATTTTTTCATCTATAATAAACATTGGAAGCAAAAAAAAAAAAAAAAGTAAATTTAAGAGTCACGTGACCTAATAGCACAAAATCTGGGAAAAAATGTTTTACGCATAAAATATCGATTCTGTATGAAAATACTGTTACAATGGTTTTTATTGCCTGTCAAAAACCGTGTTATCATGGAACCGGATATTTAAATTTGCTTTTGTTATTTTTTTCTCTCTTTCCCTCCCTGCATTCGACGAACGAGCTTTTACAAAAGCGAATAAAAGACTCAACAATAATCACATTCATTTTTTGAATTTTTATTGAGCGCGTATATTGACGCATGCGCACAAGAACATAAGCGCAGTACGTGCATATAATATAGAATGGAAGCATGTTTTTGCACAGACACTTCTTTTCAGTTTTATTTCAAACGGAAGAAAATGAGCATGCGTAGGTACGCCTTCATATTTTTAATGCCAATATCAATCTTAACCAATCTTTCTACATTATACAAGAGTAAAGTAAAAACTATCTGAAAGTAAACAATATTTAAATAAGTTGCATTAGAAAAAATAAACAAGAAATGATTTTAGGCATAAGGATTTTGTATTCAATTTCAATTCGTCAATCGTCTGGAAGCAAATGATTAGTTCAACATAATACTCAGAAGCCTTTATATATATATATATATATATATATATGTATGTATATACTCTGTATATATGTATTTATAAGTATATAAATATACATACCAATACGCATAAAGCATATATATATATACAGGTTTGTTTTTGATTTTGTCGACTGCACAATAAAGTAGAGTCAGTTGGGCACCGGCTGTGCGAAAAAGAGCACCATGACGTAATTCACTCCGCCAGAAATTTGGAAGCGGCATGTATTCGCAATAGAAGCTCCAATAAAAACATTTCAGAGTGTTTGGGTGTAAATCTGAGGAGAGTGCAGAGGATTCGGAAAGAGTTGGATGAGTCTAATGGTGATTATGAAGGTTCGGCAACTCGAAAAATTCACTCTGATTGTTCTGATAAAAAAAGAACTCCAGCATGATTGACAACGACCCCTCCAACTCAATCAGGTCCTTCGCAAGAAACAGAGGATTTTCTGAATTTCTTATCAAGCAGGTGGTGCATGAAAATGAGAAAGGGATAATTTTTATTCGAAGCGACGAAGGAAATTCTTTGTTTTTTCTCAGTCGAGAAAGATTTCTGTCAGGATAAGATGATGAACTTACAGATCAACCGTTGGTTGTGTCCCCAAAAGATGCGCCGAGTGTAATGAAAACAAATATCCAGTCAATATCATAGTGTTTGATGTGATCGCTAGTGATGGTGACGTTATGCCTCTATTCGTCTTCCTACAGGGCCTCAGACTCAACACGAAGGCCTACATCAAGAGCCTTGAGGATGTAGGAGGAGATAGTGCTACCTTGGGTCAAAAGGGTGGCTGCTGGAAAACCTATGCCCGGCAACAGGACTCTGTACCAAGCCACATAAGCAGGAGAAACCAGTCATGGCTGTCAGACAATTTCTTAGACCGTATCATCCCTTACATCTAGCCACCTAACTCTTCAGACTGCAACCCCTTGATTATTATGTGTGTGTGTGGGGGGGGGCAATTAAGCGAGAGACCAACAAGCCTCCTTGTAACACCAAAGATGAACTGAAAGCAAGCATTATGGTAGCATTCATCAACTTAAAATAGAGACCGTTCAGAAGAGTTGCAGGAGTTTCCGAAGTCGTCTGAGGCCGTAGTTGAAGCCAATGGCGATTTTATTTAAGTTAACAGTCTTTTCTTCTTGTTTTTCTCGGCTACTTTTTGTAAACGTTTTTCAGTTTTTTCTCCTGGATCTTCCATTCATTTAGTCATCCGAAATTTCCAGGTGTGTAATATCACCTGCATAGTGTACATTGTTAAGGATACGGCTTCCGGTAATAATTTCCGCCAGGTCCTCTGAATCTCCTTTTAGAATCATTTTTCTGTACAATCAAACCCACTCAAGATATATTCTCGTCTTTCACTTCCTGTGCACCTCATAAAGTCATTCTCATTTAATATGCAAGCTGTTTGTTCCCAATACAGTTTAAGGATTATTTATATTTTTTTTCCCTCTGTTGATCTTTTACACTTAGTAAACTCTTGTGTCTTAGTGGATTTACTACCTTGTTCGGGGTGAACTCGACTAAAAAAGTAAAGATGTTCTTTGTATTGTGATTAATCAAATGCCTTTGTGTAATCAATGAAAGAAAGGTATATATATATATTTTTATTTCGTGACAACATTTGCATATGGAATTGAATAAATCCTATTTTTCCTGGTCTAATTCAGCAAAGAGCTGTTAGAATCCTAGTGATTAGTTTTATGTGGTTCTTGAAGCTGATGGTTCAAAAGAATTTGCATTCCTTTGCACTTGATTTTTGGGAAGTGCAAAGTAAATTTCTCTACTTTCTAACGCTGTCATATTTTGTTTATCACTTCGGTTAACTGATGAATCCACATCTCACCTGCCAGCAGCAGCAGCCATATGGCAATCGCGTTTTACCAGCTTTGCTCTTTTCCCTCTTTCCACTGATATTTTAAAGTGGGATTTTATTATCATGATTCTTTTAATGCTTTTATGTCATCTTTTTTATGTATTGTAGGTTTATATTCTATGTGGATATGAATAATTTCACATTTTCTATCCTTGTAGTAGCTTTTTTTATTTTCCGGCCTACCGTAGCACATGTTTTCTGTTCTGCTACTTCTATGATCAGTTTGTTTAACCATTATATATTGTGCATTATTTCTTCATTAAAACGAGAAATTCACTAATCACCGATTTTTTTCTTGCTCTTTCTTCTTTTAATGTCTTCCATTTTAAATTCCTGACCTATTCGAAAACTTCATATTTATTCTTTATTACAATTACATTGTCGGCAAAAAGACTCCCTGCTTTTGCGTGCAAGATCGTGTTTTTAAACAATTTATTGAGAGTGAAATTTGTTTTTCCAAATATACAATTTTCTTTTTGTTCAAAGTATTTATTGGCCATTCGCTGTACACCACTGAATCCATTTCACTCGTAGATCTTTGAAAGCCAGAAACCTAGTTACTGCATTTTTGCTAATATTGTATGATTACAGACAATACATAACATCAAAGTATGGAAGTAGTAATTAGTGTTTTTGCCTTTGATTCGAAGAATTACCTTATTTTGATTAGGCACTGAATGGAACAAGGTCCAAATTTCATTGGCAATTTTCCCATTCTTCTTGGTAGTTATTTCAAAGATATGGAAGATTGTATGGTTCTCGTTGGAGCACTAGTTTCTTCAGTTTCCACCACGATGTTTCAATTATATTGTGATCAGGAGTTTGTGCTGTTTAGTCTTCTAAATGTCGAACATTTTCATCCACAGGAAACTGTTTTGCTGCATGTGATGTGTGGTAAGGATAACCGTCATTCTGAAAAGGTTTCCTCATCTTCGTTGTCTGTCAAAAGAACAGAACATAGTAAACTAATATAGTTTTCGCTGTTTAGGTTCTCATCAACTACTACCAATTTACTTTTACCATCGCAACCCGACACGATTAAGTGTCCACCATTAAATTTTGCAATCGTTGTTATGCATCTTGCATTTTTCTTTCCCTTACTGGTTTTCTTACACATTCTCTTGTATTTGAATGTATCGCTATTTTGAATTCATCATTACCTTTTTGTCACTTTCCGGCATCCTATGTGAGATTTTTTTTTTGACCACTTTAATTTTCTATTCTAATGTTTTTTGGTTAATGGTGTTTTTTGTTATACTTCCGTTAAAGTTTTTTTCGTAATAGTCTGTGTACTGTATCGACTGAAATAATCCTTTTAAAACTGTATTCACTCCTCAATACTTGCCTACCGAAACTAACAATTTTTTTTGAATACTTGCATTCGTAGAATATATATATATATATATATATATATAGGTTTCGTTATAGACGACTGACCAGGTACTGAAATTAAGGTTTTTATTTAATTTTTCTTGTGTTCGTACATTTTTTTCTGTTTCGGACACAGACTGTGTAAAAACGGTACACACTATTGCTACCTTAATTTTAAGAGTGAATGCCCACTTAGATATAAAATAGTAGTTATTAAGAATTTCCTAAAGAGAATATACGAGAATTCTTCCTTTCAATAGTGTAAAACATAGGCTAGTTAACAGTGGTTTTCCTAACTACCTCACCGACTACCAGATTATATTATTCCCTTCTAAAGTAACTAATAGAGGCATTGAACATACAAATAAAACAATAGCATTAACATCTTCTACAAAAGCCAAATACACGTTATCTGTAAGCAAGACGAATATTTTCTTAGAAATGACATAAAGAAATGCACCTCATTCGAACTGAACATAGAAAATTAAATTAATTATCTATTGCAAAAAATTAAAACAGTCTGATCATTACATTGGTTATACTACCATATGCATATCTAGACGAATCACATTGCACCTATCCGACCATAGCTGAATTAAACAAACACGAAAACGTTCCAAACTCCAACCGAAAATATAAGTATAATAGCCTCATTCACACGTTAAAAAATAATGCAAGGCCTAATAATAAAAACGAAAAAAGCCAACATTCAATACAATTAAATATGAACACGGCCATAATGTACTGACCATGTTTGGAAAATAGAACATTCCTATAACTTTAGACACATACATGAAAAAACACGAATTCTGTTAAAAATAAAAAAATAAAAATCGCACTCGCTAAAAGAATAGTCGAACGTACTCAGATATGCAGAACATTTGGACAGTTTTTACATACTTTATGTCCAGAAAAGACAGCACTTGTACGAAGACAAGAAAAATTAATTAAAAACTCAATCGCAGTACCTTGTCAGTCTTCTTTAATGAAACCTGTATAAAAGAGGGATTGCTGCCCAAATATACAATTATATATGTGTGTTTGTGTGTGTGTGTATGTGTGATAAAATATATATTACTAGATAAAAAGAGATCAATATCGCGAATAGGATGTGTGTAAACATAAGAAGTGTAGACACTGATGTCCCCACAAACCAAATCTCTTAACTTTTCAATTTTCAATGTGAATACCTTAGCGATATAAGATCTTAATCGTGCACAGCTAATTTCCTCTTCCCGGAAAATCTTTTTCAGCGGACTTAAATGTATAAGCAGACATTAACTAATTACAATTTCCCCAACTACATTATTGATAGCCAAATAAAATTGTTCCCAGAAAAATTAAACACCACAAACCCAGAATATTTAACGCATTATTAACACCTGTTACTGCAGCCAAATGTGTAAAAGTTATTATATCAGACGAATTCATCGTACGACGCATCATAAAACAAAGGATTTCGGACACATCACGCTGAAATACAGGTAACTGTACGATCACCAAAATTAAACAACGTCGAACCTGGTCAGTACCTACATGGGGGACTGCTTGGGAATACCAGGTGATGTAAGCTTGGATGTGCGGGTGGTGTAATGGATAATGGCTCGGAATTGTTAATCGAAGAGCCGAGTTCCAATTTCTGTTGGGTTCATTATATTCAATTACGCGCCATTGGAAAATTTATGAATCTATCTCTTCTTTCCTCAGCTATGGGTTAATTATTAAGACTTGTATCACTAAATGATTATAATCTAAAACATCTTACAATCTAAAAATATTTTGTGGTTTTAGATAACCAGCAAAGGGTTTATAAGCTGTAGAAAACGAATTAATCAATCAGTGCCCTGGTCGCAAGACTAGTTGTTTAAACAAACCTCTAAATGACCACTTCAGCGTGTGAGTGTGTGTGTGTGTGAATGTGTGTGTGTGAATGTGTGTGTGCGTGTCTGTTTATTCTGGCATTTATAGGAAAGCCAGAAAGGATAGTAAATATGTTAATTAAATGAAGTAATTCTATTCCATTTAAATATTGCTTGTTGTCATATGAATTGAAAGTTCGGTTCGATCGGAAATGTATAAAAAAAACGCCTTGACGGTTTACTTCCAGGTTGAGAATGGCGACGCGCTCGAAAAAATGCATATGTTTTTTTCTGAAATGGTCTGAGCGAAAAATAAATCACATTTCATACATGTGGTTTCTCATGAATAAAATATGAATTCGGCAAAAAAATTTGTCATAATTGTAAAGTAGTTCCAATAAAAGCAACCACGTGGGATTGTGCCGAACTTTGAATTAATATATATATATATATATATATATATATATATATATATATATATATATATATATATATATATATATGTATGTATGTATGTGTATGTTATGTGTGTGTGTGTCAGTGTCTGCTTGCACAATTTATGTATATGTGTGAGATGAGAGCGATGATTTTCCTTACACGCACACACATAATTACATCTACGCATACACATCCGAAGATCATTTTTGTATGACTTCATTTGTATTTCTGATTTCTGCGAATGTACTTTGCTGATAAAGGTTGGAGTTCGAGACCCGGTAAATGGCAACATTTCGAATGCTTATTTTCTAGGTAGAATGGACGAAAAAATGTAGAGAATGCCGCACAATTTTCTGACAAATGAAAAACTTAACATCAAAACTTCCGATAAATGTTGAGAATGCGATGACCAAAGCATGTTAGAAAGTAGGAAGTTTCAAGGGGCACAGAAAATACAAAAAAGTTATTACTAACAGTCGTGAAATGTTTGGAATACATAACGTGAAAAGAAACTTAGGAGAATTGAACACTCACAGCGTACAAAGCGAGTAACCTGCTTGACGTATCTGAGCAAATGGGTGTCAGAAAAAGAGTCACGAAGCAAATTTGGATGATAAAGGAGGAAGAGATAAAAAAAAGACCACATGCTGGACAATATAAAATAAGGACAACATAAAATAAGGACCTGAATTGACAGAAATATAATATAATAATATATATATTAATATAATATATTATTATATATATTAATATAATATATTAATATATATATTAATATAATATATTAATATATATATTAATATAATATAAAAACAATATAAAATAGGGACCTGAATTGACAGAAATATAATTCTACTAACAAATACTATTAACAAAGAATCTAACATATGAGGAAGTGTTAACAAAAACAAAAAGAAACTTTTACTAACAATCAGAAAGAGAAAGATGAATTTTACGTCATATTATGAAGTGACTTGAAGCAAATAAGACGTGGTTCTACCCAGCAATGATGAAAATTTCAGAAAAAGAACATGTGAGTAACGAAGAAGTTTTAAGGGAAAAAGAAACTATCGCTAATCATCAGTAAGACATGGAATGAAAGAAAAGTTGGTTTGGTAAGATTTTGTGGAGCAGAGCACACTCAAGGTCGTTATGAAAGGGGTTGAGAAAGGCCTTGGTTCAGAAGGTAACTCGCAACGGTTGTAACTGAATATATATATATATATATATATATATATATATATATATATATATATATATATATAATTATTTATTTAAAAATATGATTCCAACACGCTACATAAGAGGTCTCATGTTTCAAAACAAGAGCCGAAAACTTCAATATAATTATTTGAATTAAATTGAATTAAAGTAAGCTCTGTTTAATTCAATTTAATTCAAATAATTATATTGAAGTTTTTGACTCTTGTTTTGAAACATGAGACCTCTTATGTAATGTGTTGGAATCATATTTTTAAATAAATAATTATATTTATGCTCTACTTTTGTATCGTGCACTATTTTTAAAAAATAATAACAAAAATACTAAAGAACTTTGGATTATTTACCTAACCAGTTCTTTCTTATTTTCTATATATTTTCACACACACACACACACACACACACACACACACACACACACACACACACACACACACACACACACACACACACACGGCTCCAGAGTTTCGTAGACGGTGTGTGTGTGTTTATTTGTCCGTGTGTGTGCGCGCGCGCGTGTCTACGTTAGTTAAAGGAATATTAAAAATAAACAGTTTTCCATGTTTCCCTGTTATCAGTTCTTTTGAAAGAAAATCATATATATATATATATATATATATATATATATATATATATATATATGGGTGTGCGCGCGAGAGATGATGCGTACTTTAGATGGACATACCATATTTGAGATGAGGCAATAATATTAGATAGAATCTGATTGATTAGCTGTTGAAACAGGTGCAGCATTCACTTATATATACGTGTGTTGGAGACAAAGAAAATAAAAGACAAATTTCAGATGGAAAGAGAGGGTGAAATAAATTTACTTTTTCTTTGGTTCATAAGATATAAAATAAACATGAACAAAATGGATGATAAAAACTGAAGGAAGATTTAAACGGAGAGGAAGCAAATCTAATTTGAATCATGCATCTTTCCCGCCGAACTAAGCGATTCGATTGCTTCTTATTACATAAACCACAAGTCACAACAATTGTTAGCGACGGTGGAGAAGGTGAGTAGCATCGTGGTGGCCATATTGCTGATATTCCACCTACCTCCCCTTGTTCAAACATCCTCAACACCGCAACACTGTCAGTCCGTTCAGCTAATCAATACTTTTGTTCTGATCTGCGCTCCGTTGCCTACTTGCCCGAATAATATTGAACTCTGCCATGAACAAGAACGTGCCAATGCATATTATGAAGCAATATTGCTTGCTACTTCCGTATCTTAGCTATCTACTTACGTACCTTTCTCTCCGTTTATAAAACTATGCAATTGCATAATATATATTTAGAGAGTAGTGTCAGATACTATGACAAAATTCTTTAAAGACATTCAGTTTCAACTCCGCATTCAAGTCACTTCAACTTTATCTCTTCTTTTATATTACATGTGCACTATTGGTTTCTAAAATCAATGGCCTTCACTAAAATGGTATCTATATAGCCAAATATTCTCTATTTAAGCGTGCATATACATATATTTTCCTTCCAATATTTTATATATATATATATATATATATTAAAGAAAAACAGACCACTTTAAGGTTCCATTATAATAATTTATTTCATTAGAGCCCTTTTAAAGGACTCTGGATCATCAGATAGCACTTCCAAAAGATGAAACGAAACGAAATGAAAAAAAAAAAATTCGTTTCGTTTCATCTTTTGGAAGTGCTATCTTATAATCCAGAGTCCTTTAAAAGGGCTCTGGTGAAATAAATTATTATAATGGAACCTTAAAGTGGTCTGTTTTTCTTTAAAATATTAGCTCTGGATTTACATTAAGCTCTCAGGATTTCATCCTCCTTGGGCACATGGCCGAGTAATTAGGATGTTCGCTTTCTGACCATGAGACCCGGGTTCAAATCTCACCATGTCGATTTGTCGGGGAGGACGCTTCTTGAAGTTATCGGTCTAGAGGAGTGATCCCAGCGTGCGACACTTTTGGAAAGTGCCTGAAAACAATATCACGTGTCCATCCAAGACTTGTGAGTGAAAGCGGATAGACGGAAATCTTGAGAGACGTCGCTATTTGTGCAAACATGAAGTCACAAGTCATTGTGACACAGGGTTTGAAGGTGCTAGCTTTGTTCAGACTGTTGATTACACTAGATAGCGCGACAATCCCAGAAACTCTGACTAACGTCCGCTCAGCGTAATTTCAGTATAAAACACAGGTGGGCTCTGTGTGTGTTGCACAAGCACAAATGTACCTGAGCAGGCGTCTGCAATGGCGACAAGCGAGTTCTCCTAGTAGACTGTACTTGCGAGTGCTTGTGTATTCACACACACACACACACACACACACACACACACACACATATATATATATATATATGTTAGGTTGGTGGAAAAATAATAACGTCAAAAAACGACATTATTACGTCATTATTTTTGCACCAACCTAATATATATATATATATATATATATATATATATATATATATATATATAGAGAGAGAGAGAGAGAGAGAGAGAGAGAGGGGGTGCGATGGATTAATTATCGTCTAAATTGCGAAAATATGCAAATAACACTGACATCTCATTTTAATAGTTATATTTAGCAAAATTACACAAAAATATCTTGAAATACTAAAGAATAGATTTATTCAATAAAATCCACATTGGCTTCAAACACGGCCCCAGATGACTTCAGAATCTCCTGTAACTCTTCTGGACAGTCTCCTTGTTTGAGTTAGTGAATGCTACCATAATCCTTTCCTTCAGTTCATCTTTGGTGTTTCAAAGAGTTTTTTTGGTCTCTCACTCAACTGCACCCCACACATAATAACCAAGGTGGCCAGATGTAAGGGGCGATGTGGTCGAAGAAATTGTCTGACATCCATGACTAGTTGCCCCTGATTGTATAGCATGGTACAGAGTCCTGTTGCCAGACATAGCGTCTTCCAGCAGACACCATCTTGACCTAGGGTAGTATTACCTCCTCAAGGCACTTGATGTAGACCTCTGTGTTGATGTAGACCTCTGTGTTGAGTCTGGGGCCCTGTGGAAAGATGAATGAAGGCATAACATAGCCATCGCTAGAGATCACTCCAAACACCTTTGTAATCACCATCAGAATCATCCAACTCTTTCCGAAACCTCTGCACTATCAAATTGACACCCAAGCATTCTGAAATGTTCGTATTAGAGCTTCCAGCGCGAATGCAAGCCGTTTCCAAATTTCTGGTGGAGTGAATTGCGATATGGTGTTCTTTTTCTCACTTCTTTTTTTTGCCCAACTGACCATACTATACTGGGCAGTCGACAAAATCAAAAACAAACAACGCGCATGCGCGAAATTAAAAATATAAAATGGCAACAATTTATCTTCGCATCCTCCATACAAGAAAATATCAAAAAAGGTAAATTTATGGTGACATCTCAGTAAATGACTGTCTAACAAAATAATCGCACTTTTATTTGGTGTTCAAGAGTAACTTGCTCATTGTTGTTTTACACCAACCACCCATATATATATATATATATGTATATATATATATATATATATATATATATATATATATATATATATATATATATATATATAACTTGAATGTCTACTCAAACACGCGTATTCACTAAATATAACATTGTATATATATATACAATATAATATAATATTGTATATATATATACATATATATATACAATATAATATAACATTGTATATATATATACATATAACTTTGTATTGAGTATTTTTTAAAAGTAAATTCCACGAACAGTAGATTTTTACTCCATCTGTTCTTTCTTTCATTTGTATATATTTCTTTCATTATATATATATATATATATATATATATATATATATATATATATATATATATATGTGTGTGTGTGTGTATGTGTGTGTGTGTGTGTTTGTGTGTGTGTGTGTTAATATATATTTGGGCAGCACCATTTCTTTTAATATAATTCGTTAAATATGGCAGACAACCCTTGTTAACCCTATCGTTGGCGAAGCACATACTATGCAGATGGGGAAAGGATGGTTCGCATTGAGTTGATGATCACGACTATGGTCTATTTTTTGTTTGATTTATTTTTACGGTTTATCAACGCTTAGAGGGTTACTTAAACATATTAAGTATAATTAATTTTTGTGACTGAATATTGCATTAAGAATGCGATATTTCTTTTAGAATAAGAATATTCTTTTCAGATCCAGGTCCTAGTATTTAAACCGAAGCTGGGAGAGGAAGAGATGAATTCCCACCTTTCTCAAGCGAATGTAACAAATCCGAGTTCTTACGCCATCATCCCAGAAATGTATTTCTGAGCTCGTCACACGGTGCAGAAAAAACAAATACAATTGAACATACATCAAATATAATAGATGAACACGTAAACACGTTTTTTTCAGTTTTCAAGTCGATTTAAGTTTATACATTTTTTCGTTTCTGTGTTATGAAAACATTGACAGACCAAATTATAATCATTCACCTGTGATATTATAATAGCTCAGTCTTTAAGAGTGCGGAAAATAGCACCACTTAAATAGTTTCCATCCAAAATGCCAATGAATATTCGACATAGATACGGTAAACATATAATTTTAAGCGAAATAAAAAGTTGCATAGATAAATATACGCAGAGTTTGACATATTCAAATGATGAATGGTTTTAAAGATAAATAATTAATGACGTCAATGTGAACAACGAAAATTTAAGTCGATTTCTACTTTGCCATAATTATGAATGAATGTAAATGTATCTATACAAAGTCTGTTCGGAAAATATCAATGTTTTTAAATGAGAAAAAATAACAAACCTTATTTTGTTTTAAATAAAGGCTTTACTAGTATCCTTTCGATGCATTAGAATTTAGTGTCTGGCTTTAAATTCATTTAAACTTTGATTTTATATGAAAATCACAGATTACTATATAATCAAGAGGCCATCCAAATAAAATGGAGAGTTTCATTGTCAATATTTCTTTATTTTGTGCTTGTGCTTTGTGCTTGTAAAATTTTGAGGATAAACTAAATATTGTTTCCGTCTAAAAACGAACATTTTCGACTATATTCTTGTCTCTTCCTTTCTGATTAAAAGAAAAAAATGTAAAATAAAAAAAAGTTGGCAGTTTTGCTGAAAGAAATGCTAAAGAAAAAAAGCGGGAAAATGGGTAGAAATGAAGTAACATCGTTATATCGTTAGAATAAAAAATAATGGATCAAGTGATGGGGAAAATGGTGAAAAATAGAAAGATAAAAGAATTAATGATGACATAAAATTCTAAGCCAAAATAAAAAAAGGAGAATAACATTTTTATTTTTATTGTTGTTAGGTTTTGAAACAAAGAATTCAACGAAAACTTCGAACGGTTTTGTGCTTTTAAAATCTTTTGAGATTTCAAATATTTGATAAATATCAGATAATTGACAAGGCAATACGCTACAGACACAGACACGCACACACGGGAATATATATATATATATATATATATATATATATATATATATATATATATATATATATATATATATATATATATATATATACACACAGAGAGAAAAATGAAATGGTTAATGAACAACAAAGTGAGAAGGTGAGAGACATTAAGTTACTTGGGTTCATAAATATTCCAAATTTCAAGAAACATGAGATATGAAGGATATATATATATATATATTAGGTTGGTGCAAAAATAATTACGTAATAATGTCGTTTTTTGACGTATTTTTAACGTCAAAAAACGACATTATTACGTCATTATTTTTGCATCAACCTAATACATACATACATACATATATATATATATATATATATATATATATATATATATGGAGAGAGTGAGAGTGAGAGAGAGGGAGAGCAACATAGAGAGAGAGAAAAATGAAATGTTTAAGAAACAACCAAGTGAGAGATACTAAGTAACTTGGGATCATAAATATTCCGAATATTCTTGTTGTTCTTCATAGAAATGGTCAAGAAACATGATACCAAGGAAAAATTCGAATAATATTTGAGGTTTGTATGTAGTCAAATTATAGGTCCATTCAAAGTTGATGATCGTATAAATATACATGCATAAAATTACTGTAAATTGTTGGACAAGAAGTTTTTCAGTGTTATTCATCTTTAAAAAGAGTAAACAACATAGCTTCATTGAAGACTATACGCGCCTTCATATTCTGCAATGCTGACTATTGATCAAAAATGGTTTCAAAGACATAAAATTAATGAAATGGTCCCCCCCCCAGTCTCTCCTTTAATCTGTTAAAAAACTTTCTCAAAATTAAAAGTGATGCATATGAGAATAGTAAACAACATGAAAACTGGGGAAATTTCTATGGAGAATTATAAACTGATGAAGTCAATGTTAAAGTCGAAGCGATAAAAAATTTGAAGAAAACCTTTGAATGAATGTTGTAGAATGTCAAGAAAATCAATTCAATGTCAAGTACATGTAAAATTACAAAATATTTTTTCAGATTATTTAGAATGGATGAAATATCTTCTGAATTTATTAAATGAAAATAAAATATTTATTTCAATTTAGTAGCATCATAATGAAATACGCCAAGAAAATTTTACTAAGTTTATATAAGTATTGTGGATTCCGGGGATGGAATCCAGCACAAATAAATAACAAAGCCAGTAATAGAAATAGGAAATTATGTGTATTAAACGGAAGAATACAAAGTGAAATGAAGATTAGTAGTCCAAGAATGCGGGTTAGTAGAAAAGTATATTTACAAGTCTCTAATTATCTCTCTTTCTGGACTCTCGTAACTCTGAATGAACACGCTGTTTCGACCTCTTTGTCGCGCTATCTCTTCGTAGTATAAGTGTACTTTGGACGAGTCCATCTTGTGTACAAGGGGTGAGCCCCACAATAATAAGATAAGCTAAGACATATATGTTGCTTATATAAATCTATTTTGAACATTGACATTGGTTGATTCATACTAATTTTATTATGTAATTCTTGATTTGCATAATAACATCTGACATAGAATATCATACAAAGGATGTCTGAAATGTAAGGTACAAATATTGATACGTTTATTAGTATAAACATTTTGTGTATCTTACCAGGAGTACATAGTGAATATTAAGATTGATGCACTTGTCGCATCATTGTATATAGGTGTATAATTACTCCATCAAAGAATGCACTTCGGACGAAGAACCCAATTTAGGGATATGTCGTAGATGCGGTAAAATATGCCAAATATATCGCTGGAGTTGTTCTTTTGTCAGACTGACTTTTTGTGTAAAGTAGTGTTGTTCAGAGGATGATACCCTTACGCAATCACCATAATCCCTTTTCATGATCAATTCCCATCAGTCAGTCTATTTGTTCATAATCCTTCACTGCGTTTACTGTATGACTATACAGTACACGGCCAGCTTAACGTTACCATTCCAGAACACAACGTTACCATTCCAGAACACAAGGTTACCATTCCAGAACTGCATCCAGTTCTTCTCTAACTTTCGAAACAGTGGATGCTTCCAGATCAGGGAATTACCCAGCTTCCGGGTATCGTGATGCACTCTGCTCTGATCACCAAGTGATCCCGTGTTCCATCACCTCCCCTATACCATTCAAAAAGCCGAAAAGAAAATAATTATGTTTTGGAATCCAAAAGTGGATTTTTGCCCTTGCTGTCTAAAAGTCTTATTGAATATCACACCGCTGTATTTG
This sequence comes from Acanthosepion lycidas, assembly GCA_963932145.1. NCBI lineage: Eukaryota > Metazoa > Mollusca > Cephalopoda > Sepiida > Sepiidae > Acanthosepion > Acanthosepion lycidas. The sequence continues at coordinate 31,040,603 of OZ010610.1, read as the reverse complement.
TTTTGATAGCAGACTTCTTTGTTGTGACATCACATACACATGCCTAGACTATTTCTCATTGTTTTAATTCCGTTCGATTATATTGCACATCTTTACCTTACGGACGTCTTTGTGTATATAATATTAAGAACCTCACGTTTTATCAATACATGATATAGATATTTATTGCAGACGAAACATTTATCTGTTCCATGATGGTTCAAGGAAAATGTAGAACTTGGACAGGTCTTTGTATGAAATATTCCGAATTTCCAAATTAGAAGATAGTACCGACGTTACGAGCTTTGCAAATTTAAAATATTTCAAAAGACAAAAAAAAAAGTAAAACAATGATCGGAAGGTGCTATAAAACAGTGAAGAAGTTCGTTGAATATCCGAGACGACAACGGTGCAAATCTGATAAGAACAAGCTGGGAACTTTATCTCTCCAATCTGCCTACAATATACAGACATAAGCTATATAATAAACTACCTTGTCAATTTATAAATTTAGAACGACTGTTGCATCAAGCTGTCGAGTTGTGTATATAGTGGAATATGAAATACCGATCACTAAGTCTACTTTATTAGATCAGTAAAGAAAATCGTATGAAACAGGTACTAGAATTTATGAAAACATAATTGCCAAATATTTCTTCGGTAAAGAATATTAATTTATAACATATAAATAATATAGTTCGAAGAAAATAAATAAATATTATACTTCAATGAAATTAGCTAAAGTTATTTAAAATTTAAAAAGCTACCGCAACCCTAAACCGAAAATAAAAATATTCGCTTTCAGTGAAACGACAAGCTTTGAGATAGGCCTCCAGTTCCTGCTGATAGTAGTACTATCACTGTACTTTTAGTAAAGAACGCCATGAAAACAAAAAAGAAACAAACCCCAAAAAATAAGCATTAGAAAATATTGCCAAATATCATGTAACTTTGACCAGTTTGAACCCGAAGATTTTTCCATTAAATTTTCAGTCACAAAACCGTTTGCAACAATGCCATATGAAACTTTTATCCCATGTTTTGGATCTATGTTCAATTTTCTGGAGCTGTCTCAAGAAAGCAACGGGTTTGATGTGAATTAGACAGTCTGCTAAGACTGAAAAAAAAGAACGTCTCTTTGTTCAAAATCGAGCGCAAATCTGAATGGCTACTGTATTTTGGTAGCGCCTCATACTTGTTGAACTGCAGTTTCATATTCTACTCCTTAGTGGTGAAAGTGGCAGTTGCAGGAAAATCGATGATTTTGTCGCATGAAAGAAAACACACCTTAGAAGTGAATTGCTTGTGGCTGCAGAGAGGCATAGTATAACAGTGTCTGGCCGTACACCCCCGCCCTGGAGACGAGCAAGGCAGAGGGCAAGTGAATTAATGGCACGAAATCAATCACAGAAAGAAACGCGACAAAGTCTTCTCCTTTTCATTTATCAACAATTGGCTCCTTTCTCCGATTCATTATCACAATAACTTGACTTCCCATAAAATACCCGGATGCGTTTATATTGAAAATAAAATAACCTCAAGCACTCAATTTAAAAATGTTTTTTTTGCTGAATTGGCAATAGGTGCGAGTTTATGTGGTTTTACAAGTATCACTTGAAATTTAAGATTTATCTATGTAATATAGATATAAATAGAGTGTGGATAGAAATCAACATTGCAAGTTGACTGTCATTTTAACACATTAGAGATTTATTGGAAAACTAGCAGCATAGCCGGGCGTTGGCCGTGCTTGATTCAAAAATCGTACGACTCATACAGAAATCGCTAGACTTAAAATATTTTTGCCCTTCCTTGCCTTTAAAGGAGTGCCCTTTTCCGTGCTGATGTTGCTACATGCCTTACTTCTTGCCTATCTCACACTGCCAATTTTTTCTAAGCTAAACATTAAATCTGTTACGAAAAAGAACTAAACAAAATGAACACAAAACGATCAGCTTTAAAAAACGACTCGTAACTGGAAAAACCGAATGAAAAAAGAATGTTAACAACAAATACTTTTTCACAGACAACCCAGTTCTGCGGAATCAGAATCAACGTTGACTTTAAGCAAGCGAATGAGCCAATTGGAGTAAAGTGCCATGCAGATTTAAATTTTTCCCACTTGTGATGAATGCAGCTATCGATATTTTTTTGCATGCTAGTTAACATTCGTGTCAGTCAGCTGTTGGCTCTCACGCTGGCCAATAGAATCTTCCTGCTTATTCGTGGCAGCCAGCTATAGGCTGTCACTCTGGCCAGTAGAAAATGGCCACAAGCTACATGAAAACTGCCGTAGAAGCATGAAAAAATCGATTATTTCCACTATCGATGGGAGTTGGGAAATGCAACGTCGGTCTTGGCCTTTCCGCTAACTTGGAGCATGTGCATGTAAATTTTTGGTGCAAATACGTCGAAAATTGCGGCCCTGCATTCGTTACACACACACACACACACACACACACACACACACACACACACACATCCCGCCTTTTATAGATAGAGATATGTTACTTATTTTTATTTATTCTCTCTCTCATTCTCAATCAATCTGCCTGTCTGTCTGTCTCCGTCTCTGTCTCAGTCTTTCTGTCTCTCTCTCTGTATCTCTTTCTCTCTGTGTCTCTGTCTGTCTGTCTCTCTCTCTATATATATGACAAATATTTGCCGTTTCTTCATAAGGAAATATTCTTTCTCGAAAATATGTTTCTAAATCCCGGTAATATTGATGGGAGATTCCGTCCTAAGATTTTATTTGAAGTTGCGTGAAACGTTAAAATCTGCTATATATTTTAATTGATGCTACTGTTGATAGTCCTCAAGTGATATGTTATTTGGTAGTGTTCTTTGTGATTGCTGTAGCACCAACCCAAATTGTTCAAAGAACGATGGTCTTCACCAAAACCCATAGGCTTCATTCACTCAAAGCCATTTTAAACATTAATCTTAGAAATCGCTTGAATACAAACAGTTTAGATATTTTTGAACCGGTTTAGCGCCCTGTATGGTATCCGTATGAAAATCTCGCTCTGACGAGACTATGTAAGAACAGGACCCGATTTTTCAGGTTAATGCTTTGGCTTTATTGCAATTTGCGGTGTTGGACGAAACTACTTCTAGCGTGGCCTATTCTAGGACGAAGCCATAAATAATGGAACATGTGAGTATTGCATTAGATAAGCTTATGAAGATGTTCCAGTTTTAGGTAAAATCACCATATTTCTAATTGGTTTCTGGCACACACTGATGTACCTAAAGAATCCGGTTGTAATAGTTCCTCGTGTCTCCGGATAATGACTCCGGGGGTCGAGAGATCTGAATTACTTCGGCGCAAGTTTTTTCCTGCTGTAAATGATTTATATACAAGTCTGTTAAAAAGGATTATCATCATTTACGTCACCGATCTGCTGAAAGGCCGACAGAGATGGGTGCGTGGCGAAGCAACAGGAAGAGATAATCACTGGCAGCTGTAGTCAGAAACCTGCATGTAGACGGCCTATGGATCAGACCAAGGGTCGTTCTTTTCTTGAATCGAACGCGAAAGGAATGTCCAGCAACACTCAGGGCCACTTGGTAGCTCCTTCAGTATAGCCCTGTCCAACCAGACGAGTGGGTAGGGGCTATAAAATGCGTCTCAAACAAATGTTTACCTTCAAAGCTTCTGATCAAAATACGAAAGTCATAACAGAAAATATTAATCTTGGGAAACTGGACATCGCCGGCACCCCAAGACTAGAAAGAGAGTTTATCGCAGCGGAGCTTATCGCCAAGGAACATCAGCGATACAGATTACATATCGTTGTACTCAGTGAAATCCAACTCGTCGATGGGGGAAATTTGAAGGAAGCGGGAGGCGGACTCATATTCTTCTGGATAATAGGGAATTTCAATGCAAGCGAGAGAACTACTACTGGAAAGGGGTGTACTCGGAAGAAACGGTATCGGTAATGTCAACGACAACGGCTTTTGCGTGTCTACTTTAGAATTTCAAATAAACACAAGACAACATGGATGCACCCACGATCGAAGCATTGGCACATACTTGAGTTCATCATACATCAACATAATATCCGAGATATCAACTGATCCGTGTTATATGAGCCGAATACTGGACTGACCACAGATTATTCAGGAATACGATTAACTTGTACATTTCACCCACTCACACCAACCAAACAACCAATTTAAGACTCTTTGGACTTCTTACAATATGAATAGTTGAAGGACTCATACAAACCTTGAAAATTCCGATGCACACCGGACTAGAAATTCCAAGAAGAGACAGGTAAATAAAAGTTGGGCCCTAAGACTAGAGTATATAAAAACTAGTTTAAAGTAAACAATGTCATTTAAAGTATCGTTGATTGTAAATAACAAAGGATATGTAGAGGGACAAAACAATGCATCGTCCGTTTCTAAGAGAGATAAGTTCAAGAAATACCAGGCAGAAGCATAGTTTGATCTGTGAGAAATGCAGAACAAGAGGTGGTAGAACAAAGTCGAAGAAGCTCAAAAACTGAGTTGATTCTCATAATGCCAGGAATCTACTCCCTTAAGGCGGGTAAATGATCCATCAGGATCTGATCTGGTAGTGCTTCACTGCTGTCTTCGCATGGCACAGCTTTGGCATTCCTACTGAGATCGCAGCTAACAACTCTATTGAGGCCATTTACGATGTTCTGTATAGCATCTAGAAAGAATAGAGAATGCTTTGATTGTCTCTTTATGTAAGAATAAAAGGTAATAAAGCTATCGACCGATCGCTTTGGCGTGCCATTGTCCACTAAACCCCTGCAAACCTCGAAGAATCCCAGCATAAAAAAATCAATATTCAAAGAGAACAGCACCACCGTGCAACTTTGGCAATGATTACACATACAAACTTCTATGTCTCACTGATCCAACGCTACTCGTCCTTACTTGGTTTGCAGAGTCACTTTCTGATCCACTGAAGAATTACAAAGTAAATTATTCTTCAGAAGCGAAAGGCAACTATGATTTTATATATATATATATATATATATATATATATATATATATATATATATATATATATATATATATATATATATATATATACATATTAGTAACAATGTTATAAATATAAGAAATTATAATCGTCCAGAAAACCTTCGGTGACTTGATTTGCAAATAATTAAACTAATACCAAAGGGGAAAAAGGTATAAAAAAGAAAGGACAAAGAACATGTACGTCGGCCGAAAATAATCGTCTAGCATGCAAGTCCAATGACCAAAGGAAAAAACCCCGATACGGGTAAGCAAAATAACTAAATAAATAAAGAAACTAGCTCTTTAGGTTTAATTGTTTTATATATATATATATATATATATATATATATATATATATATTAATTTCGGTTGAGCTCTCTAGGGAGTAAGTTTGGGTTTGTAAACAGTGACTATTATAGCTTATATATAGCGAGACTCTCCGCATAGCGAATCGAGTCACTGTCAGTCACTGGGCGTGTTTCTAAAAATAAATACGCTAAAAATCCACCTGCTTCCCTGCCGACGGCTTAGTGGTAGAATCTCCGGCTGATACCAATTCAGTCAGGTTTCGATCCGAGCTAGAGGCAACCGGATGTCTAGGCACACTGATGAGCTGTGAAACAGCGAAACAGTCTGTCTGTGGAGGAGATTATATATATATATATATATATATATATATATATATACACGAAGTGGTATCAGAAAATTCGTAGACTTATTTTTCCTGTGACGACTATTCAAAGGAAATCTACTCATACCTTTTAAAAGAATTCAAACATTACATTATTTTAGCGTAAATTAATAAAACGATTCTAAGCAATAATCTGAACTGAAATTACGGATTGGAATTTCAAAATTTTGCTTAGTCTGTTCCTTCCCATCCTCATTGCTGAAAGTCGGTGCCCATAGACAATTGTATTAGGTTGGCGCCAAAATAATGTCGTTTTCTCACATAGTAACATATGTGAGAAAACGACATTATTTTGCACCAACCTAATACCATTGCACTACAATGTCTCCTCTCCCTCTCCACGATCCTGCACTCCACTCCAGCGTCCTTCCTGTACAATCTTTGATGTCATCAGTTTTGCGTTGGTTTGGTCATACTCACGATTTTCTGCCATCGATGTGTGCCTCTAGCATGTGGATAGAGAAATTCAGGTGATCCTTGGGGACATAGCTAAATTGTTAGTTTTCGTTTCCATATGGTAGCGACACACTGTCTCCCTGTTTCCATATCCTCCACGACAGACGTGTTTGTTTGTGGTCCGTCTAGCTGATGCGCAGTGCCAACCTGTAGCATGTTGAATCAAAAGACATCATTTTGTTAACATCAGTGTCTCTCGGCTTCCGGATTTCGCAGCCATACAGAAATTTAACCAATGAAAGATCTCGCTAATCATGTTTGTGTCATTAGCACAGAATATAACGATTAGGACGAATTTGAAAAAAGTCGTATATAAAAGACGATATATCTATATAATATTGAATCTTGAGCCTTACCAGAATCATTGGTAAGAGTATCCTAAAATTTGGACATCTATATTCATTAAAACCAATATATATATATATATATATATATATATATATATATATATATATATATATATATATATATGTTCCTGCAAAATTTATTTTGGTTGAGCTCTCTGGGGAGGAAGTGTAGGTTTGTAAACAATGACTATTACGGCTAATAATGAAAAACTCTTCGGTAAATCGAATCGAGTTCTCTCAGTCACTGTGTGTTTATCTAAGAATAAATACGTTTAAATTTACCTTCATCTCTGACGTGTGCCAACGGCTTAGTGGTAGAATCCCGACTGACGACTTTTCAGTCGGGTTTCGATTCTAGCTAGAAGCGACCAATCGTCTAGCAACAACGACGTGCTGCGAAATAGTCTGTCTGTGGATGACAATATATATTGTTTTTTGCTTACATATTTGGCAAAATTTTAGCATCTAGCATTTTTGTTTATTGCTTATTGAAAACCTTTGCACATCACATTAAAGTTTTTTTTTAATAGTTTTTCTTTTTCTCTAGAAAACCATTCACACATTTTATCACTTTATTCGATTCTCTCCCTTTTTTATTTTTTGCAATTTTCGTCTCCTCTTGTCTTTTCAGTCCGTCATTTGACAGCAAATTATTTTTTTATTATATGGAAGATAAACCATAAGCTGAATTGGATGCAAAAACAACGTTTCGATGGTTTTTGTTAAAGATGAAGAAACAATGACCTGTATTCAATTTGTATTGAGTAAAAAGACATACAGAAAGAAAAATGTAATTGTTATGGTCCGGTTCCTTGTACCATGGTGATAGTCCAAGGTAGAACCAATAAAGAAGAACTCGAACACGGATATGGAATAACACTGATATATTACAAACAGGAATATATACAGAGAAGAAGAAAGTATTAGTACGAACAATCAGGTTTAGAAGTAATTGTCTGAACACAACTCTGTTTCGGACTGCCTCTGACTCGACTGACTGACTCGTTCGGTCTGACTTCTGACGGACCTCACTCCGGACTTCAGACCTCACTCCAGACTTCAGACCTCACTCCAGACTTCAGACGGAACTCCAGGCTTCAGACGGAACAGTATTTAGTCACCCCCTCCCCACGAGGGCATAATGTGGCACAAGGCCGGTTTAACGTGGGATCTCCGAGCCCGTGGACTCGGCCAAAAATATGCCCTTTGAACCCGTATAAACGGGTTCAGGGTCGGTTTACCTCAGCCGAAAGAGACTTCGCCCTTCGGCGTAGCATTGTTCGGGTTCCTCCCGCCCGAAGGCAGAGAGTTCAGCCGATCTGCCGATCAGCCATTCGCCCAACTTTGGGCTGAACGGTATTTAGTCACCCCCCACGAGGGCATGATGTGGCACAAGGTCGGTTTAACGTGGGATCTCCGAGCCCGTGGGCTCGTCCAAAAAATATGCCATTTGAACCCTATAAACGGGTTCAGGGTCGGTTTACCTACCCGAAAGAGACTCCGCCCTTCGGCGTAGCCTCGTTCGGATTCCTCCCCGCCGGTAGGCAGAGAGTTCAACCGATCAGCCGGTCGCCCGATTTCGGACTGAACGATATTTATTTGCATAAAATACAAAATGTGGCACAAGGCCTAAAAGGGGGTGAGGGAATGACGGTCTTCTTCTGTCTTACATCTAAACTTAGCTAGTCGCAGACACTGACCCAAACATACCAACAATATTCCAATCACCAAGACAACACATTCACTCCTACCTGATGCTTAAAGAACAAGATCAGTTGGGAATAGGTGAACTTCTCGCCCTCATGGAATTCCTTCTGACGCGTCGTCCAAATCACGACTCTCATGACCCCTAGTAAGCAACAGAACACATAGTGTTCAGCCTTCGTCAATTGCGGCACCACATTGCTACAAACAGAACTGGCTTCCAGGACAAAAAACTTTCCCTGCAGCATGCGAACCATGAGGCCTTCAACAAACCTGCACAACGGCACTACCGTCTTGCACTGAAAAAAGGCGTGACCAATGGTCTCGACCTCCCCAGTACAGCGACGACAGTTTGGATATTTCTCCAAACCTGCTGAACAAAGTCTCTTGCCGACCCAGAGGGCCCCACGAATCATCAGCCAGGTGAGTGATGCCTCATCATTATTGAGACATTTCAACCCAGGCGCCCAAGGCCATATAGAGCGAGCCTCCTGCTTCGTAAGACCGAGCTCGTCGATCAGATCATCTTGAAAGGACCCCCTAACTAACAATCGATACAATGCCTTACGAGACAACGCCTGGGCGTCGGAGAGGCCATCCGTCGTCCGTAAGAGGAGCTTCAAAGCACGACGACATTCGCGGTAGAAGGAGCACTCGGCACGAGGTGTACGGCCGGCCTCCTCCTCGCACGAGTGCACACTTCTCAGGGATGGGAAATGTTTTCGGACATCTTCTTTCCAAAAGGTGCCCACCTCATCCAATCCGCGACACATTCGGTCTAGAAGGGTAATGCGAAGCATATATTGACGAATCTCAATGCTAGGCATACCCAGACCGCCCTCAGAGGGATGAAGGCAACAGATCTCGCGACATACCATAGGGGCCTTGTCTCTCCACAAGAAAGAGAACAAGGTCCGTACTAATGACCTTAGTCTGGCATACGGGAGTGGAAGCACAGAGAATTGGTAAAGGAGAATCGGATATATGTGTGAAACACATACCTCCGCCCTTCCCTTCAGTGAAAGTCTCCTCCGAGACCACAGATTAACCACGATCTCGGCCTTCCCTTGTACCTCCGACCAATTCATTTCCAACTGGAGATCAGGACCGAACCAGACGCCGAGTATCTTGATCTCCCCATCCGTCCAGAGGAAAGGTCCGGGAAGAGAAACTCCCTTCCACGCACCCAACCGAAAGCCCACAGACTTATCGCGGTTGATCTTGGCCCCTGTCACCATCTCATAGCCACTGATCTCTTTGCTGACTTCGTCAATCTCGGCTCTGCTCGACACAAGAACCGAAACGTCGTCAGCATAGGCAGAATACCTGGCTTAGGTGGAAGCGCCAGGCAGGGAAATTCCTCGCAGAACCGGATTCGCCTTTAACTTGCGAAGGAATGGTTCCAAAGCAAGAACGTACAGCAGAGGCGAGAGCGGACAACCTTGACGAATGGAGCGAGACAATACGAAAGGCTTCGATCTTACCCCATTCACTTCCACCAGCGCACCGGGGGTCGCATACAAAAGACGGATCCAGGAGCGAAAGTCGGCTCCGAAACCGGCCGCCGAAAGGACAGCCTCCAGAAATCGATGGTCAACCCTATCGAAGGCCTTGGACTGATCTAAATTTATCAGCGCGGCTTCACTGTCGACTTGTTCTTAGATCAAGCGTACCATATGAAGTTTATCCTGAATAGTCCTACCCTTCACAGCACAAGTCTGTTCAGGGCCAATCAGACTAGCCAGGACAAGCTGCAAACGGTTGGCTAAGATCTTCGCTAAAATCTTTAAGTCAGTGTTTAACATCGTTAAAGGGCGAAAATTCCCTAACCCATCCCCACCGTCCTTGTCCTTACGCAGCAACTTGATCACACCCCTGGTGAAGCGTTGAGGTAAAGACCCCTGCCTCATCCAGTGATTGTAAATCAGTTCCAGCAAAGGAACAAAAACGTGCGAAAACCTCAAGTAAACTTCGTAGGGAAGACCATCTAAACCCGGAGACTTATCCAGGCCAATCTGCTTCAGCGCTTCCCAGATTTCCGACTCTGTAATGGGACCCTCGCACCTAGCCACTTCAGCTGCCTCGAGGCAGGGAAAGTCAGCTAAATAGGCGTCGAACTGAGCAGAGCTCAGACCGGGCTCCCTGGTGAAAAGCTCCTGAAAGTAATCCGGAAAAACCTCACATATGCCCGCATTTGTAGTCACAGTTCGCTTATCCGGCAATGTGACGCACGCTATATGACGCCTAGACACGCTTCGATTCTCCTCTGCACGCAGTTCAGCGGCCATATTCGTTGCCTCAGAAGACATTCTTTTTAACCTAGCCCTAACTACCAGAGCTTGATCCTTCTTGATAAGCAAGGAGGACAACTCTGCCTTAGCTAAAGCTATATCCCCACTTACACGGGATTTCACAGCCCGATCAACTTTATCTTCTAAAACCGTTTGCGCCGCTAATCTATCTAGATTGAGTCGACGACTAAAATCGGCAGCAAATGTTCGAATTTTAGATTTTAAATTTCCCCACCAGACATTTCCCACAACCGCACCCGTCAATTCCCTTTGTATCATTAGTAACAGCTGGTCCCGTGAAAAAAAAGTGAACAGTTTAATTTCCAGTAACCAGCCAATCTAACCTTAGGCTTATCTAAGTTTACACGGACCCGGACAAGCCTATGATCCGTATAAACTATGTAATGGAAACTTGGACACCCTAAGAGCCCTACATCGACTCTCCTAACTAAGACTCGGTCCAGGTAGCTCGCAAGGGTCCCAGGAGCCGAGTTGCCACTAGTTGTCCAAGTCCATGCTACCTCCCGAGGGTGTTCATTCCGGAACTTATCGACAAGATCAAACCGATCGATAAAGTCCCGAAACGGTTTCACATCCGGGTTGTTAGTACCTTGTTTTTTCTCTATACGATCTATATCGGGGTCAAGGACGGCGTTCCAATCCCCCGCTAAAATTACCCGACGAGACGTCGTCAAGAACGGCGCGATCTGCCGAAACAAAGCAGGCCGCTCGGAATGGGTATTGGGCGCCGATTTCGGACTGAACTCCCTGCTTCCTCTTGAGGCGCAGTATTTATTACGTATGGAATAGTCCATTATGTTATTATGGGTAATGTCCTATAACAGTAATAAAGGTACAAAGCAAGACAGAAAGAAATTAAATTAGAAAATAACGGAAAAATATAAAAGAAATGATCCAGCTAATCAATATGTTACTACTTTGGAATATAAACTCAACTCCTTTTTTACCGTTGTTGCTTCACATTCGGACATTTATATAATTTATCTAGTTTCTAAATATTTTTCACGATGTCTGTTAAGATCTACCGGAGACTGGTTAATTTTCATCGGTGCCACTTGTAATGGTTCAGCACCAGGTCTCTTCGTGTGTTCAGTTTTCGGGATTTAAATCCGGAAGCAATCATTTCTGAACAAGACCTCGAAGATAAAAGCATTAGCATAACTCATTGGGTTCAATGGAATTTAGAAGTTTAATCCTTTTAGTAGGCGGCGTTGAAATATAGTGAAATGAAGTGATATAGTGAAGTATCAAACTGGCAATATCAGTAAGATTTGATGGTAACACATTATTAATTTCCAATGAAGAATATTGATCGTGACAAGTAAGGATTGAGGATGCCCCTATGGATTAAATAAATGCGATCCTTTTTACGAAGATTTTCTAATTCAACAGCGATTATGAAGCATACCGTGAGCTATACGTTGTCATAAAAATAACAAAAACGTTGAAAAGAGTCCGAATGAATTTATATTTAATACAAGAAACCCAATTTTGACCAAATACTTTCATAAATTACGCTTGAAATTTCTCTATCCATATCTCTCACATTCGTCACTAATTTACTAGTATATTTACCCAATGAAATAATAAAATATTATGTATATTCTTAGCAAACGTATGTCTTGCACTTAATTAAAAAAATTGAATTCACCTCATGTAAGACAGTAAAGCGACTGAGATACAGGGGGTTACAGGCCACGAAATAATTAGAAACCAGATGCATTATTGAGGGGTGAGATCAATACAAGAATAATCAGGAAGACAGTTGATAACGACTGACATAGCATTTTCAATGCTTGTAAATCAAAATTGACTGGAATGTAAGAAGCTGGTAGAGAATTCCGAAAGTGAAAAATGCGAGAAGAGAAACTGTTAGCATAGAACTTACGGTTACATCTTGCCAATTCAAATTTTTATGAGACTTTGTTGCTAATCAAATACTTCGCTTAAACTGCAATTTGATCATGTCAATCTGATCAGAGTTACTATCGATTCAGGAGTAAATGGTTGTCATCAGGATAGATACCAAGTTGAGAGCATTTGTCATATGTTCTGTAATCTTAAACTAATGGAGATAATACAATACTTGTACGCAGGTGGTGATCTGTCATTTAAAAAAAATCTCCCAAGAGTATCTTATCTACCTTTTGATGCAATTCTCCGTTGGTCTTGAAAAAGACAAAACAGATCGGCTTTTTCTACTGAATTGAAGGGGAAAGGAATTTTCAAGCATATTTCATAAAATTAGAGATCAATTTTTGTAAGATCGACTTTTACACGAATATATGCAATATATAAGCTTTTGTCAAATGAACACCACATTTAATAGAAAAAAAAAGGTAATGTTAGATATTTAAGGTATGTGGCTGGATACAGAGGATTTTTCTTGTTTATCAACGAATCAGAAATAAACTGACAGGAAAGTTTTCAAGATTTCTTGACCGTTGAAGCAAAATATTCTAGAGTCGATTTTCATGGAATATACATTAGCAACATAACAAGGTGTAAATTAATTTGGAAGCAGTTTATCACATCTATTTGTATTTTTCTCTTTTTCTCTCTCTCCCTATTTGCTGTAGAACGGTTATATGTAGATGTCGCAGGAAACGATGAGTTAAACTGAATATGGAAACCCATTACAAAAAGAAAAAGGAACTACGCTGGATTGTATTTGAAGAAAAAGATTCGTAAGTTCTATTAGGTTGTTGCAAAAATAATGACGTTTTCTAACATATGTTACTATGTGAGAAAACGTCATTATTTTTGCACCAACATAATAATTAACAAAAAAAAACCCAAAAAAAAACCGGAGCGTTAAACAAATTTCCGAAAAAAAAAAAAACGGCTGGCGTAAATATTTTCAATTTGGGCGGAAAATTATTCATTCATCTGACAATGCCAATTATCGAAGATGTGTTGAGATTCTGCGTCAATCTTCTTTTGAAATTCTTTTTTTTCAAGTAAAAGTCTTCCTCTCAAACGACTCTGTAGGTTTTTCAATGTTCTTGAGAAGGCTTATGCATATTTTAGTTTCTGATAATTTAAAAATACAGTGATTGCAATGACGTTAATGTTATCACTGCTTACGCCGATTTCTAACTAAACTTAGGCAGACATAAGGCCATAGGATTGATGTTTCAAAGCGGTCGCTTATCAAAGTACTGATTAGGTTAGCGATTACAACTACGAGACGAGAAACGGCTAATTTCATTGTAACTTGACTGTAAGCCAAATACTAAATAAAAAACGAAAGCAAAACAACCTAAGCGTTTACATTCTGTTGAATTGTCATCATTAACACTAATATGACATGCAACAATCGTGTTACATTATATATATATATATATATATATATATATATATATATATATATATATATATATATATATAAAGACATTTTTATGTTTAACATTCTTTTTATAGATGGTATTTATCAATCCACCCACGGGGATCGAATGTGGCACAAGGCCTGTTTAATGTGGGTATCTCCGAGCCCGTAGGCCCAGCCAAAAATAAATAACCACCCAAACCCGCCGAGGGGGGCCAGTTCCGTCAACCTCCCCCAACGAAACCCTACCCTTCGGCGGAGCTTCGTCCGGGTTCCTCTCTGCAAGCAGAGAGTTAGACCGACACTCGACCCGGCCGCTCACAAAGCGCAGATACTACACTTTGATCCTAGCCACCGGGCCGGGCGGGTATTCTTTTTATAGATACAAATATTTAAGTAAATCCTCTTTTTATAATAAACAGTATTAAACAACATTTACCGGCCTCAATGTCAGAGAAATTTTCACAGAAAATATTCGTCCTCTGACAGGATTTGACTCCATATTCTATACGGAACCGTCATTTAGCTTGACGTGCCTTTACCGATTTGGCTAGGAAGCGTTCGGTTAGCAAAGTCGAATTTACTGTATTTAAACTTTAATCTTCCATGAATCTCACACGTACATTCATATCTGCCCTGATTGTCGGAGAAATTTTCACTGAAAATTTTTGTCCTCCGATATTTCTCGGACATTCAGGCCGGTAAATGTTGTTTAATACTGTTTATTATAAACAGAGCATTTACTTAAATATTTCTATCTATAAAAAGAATGTTAAACATAAAAATGTCTTAAAATAATTGTCGGACTTTGTCCATTTCATAATATATATATATATATATATATATATATATATATATATATATATATATATATATTAACAATTTGCGAGAGGAACAAAACCTTATTACTGCTGTAAACATAGACGTGTTAAAATATGTGTAAAATGATATACGATAACAAAAGTAAAAATATATAAAGAAGCAACACAAAAGATATCCTGTCTCTTTCGCCATTGTTTGTCGCTTGTCTATATTTTTTACATTTGTTATCGCATATTGTTTTACACATGTTTTAACAGGTCAATGCTTTACAGGTTGTACAGCAAAGTTGACCAAATCGTGTAACAGAATGTCTATCCCAAAAATGTTTAATATCTATAAAAAAGCAGTAAAGTAATTGTGTTTCTTTTTTTCCGGGTTTTCAGACAAGACGTTCAGCCATATTGATGTCATTTGTCGTAAGAATCACTGAAAAACCCTTTGAGTTATTCAGCTAGACAGAGAACAGGTTAAAATCGTTTTGTGTCAGATCAACTATGTCTTCCCAACTGAGCAATGGTGAGAGGAAAAAGATCATTCAGGCCTTCAGTAATGGTAGCAACAGTCATACTCTAGCGTCCATTTTCAAAGTCCATTCAAGAACCATCCAGAGAACGCTGAATAAGATTAAAAAAGTAGAGAGGAAAACTGGATCAGGATGTCACAAGTGCAAGAGGGATCATCATTTTAACTTAGAGCTAAATACGTTGTTATTGTTTAAAGTAGAGTCCAATAGTGTTATAAAAACCTCGGAGAATTCCATAAGAATTCTTTAATCATTTCTAAGTTACAACGGTTCAAAGCTTAATCTAACAATTGGACAATGTTGCTGTTACTTGATTTGGACAATTTATACATACATACATACATACATATATATATATATATATATATATATATGTATATATATATATATATATATATATATATGAAAATATATAGAAAATAGGAAAGAACTGGTTCGGTAAATAATCCAAAGTTCTTTAGTATTTATGTTATTTTTTTTTTTAAAACAGTGCTCGATACAAAAGTAGAGCCTAAATATAATTATTTATTTAAAAATATGATTCCAACACGCTACATAAGAGTTCTCATGTTTCAAAACAAGAGCCGAAAACTTCAATATAATTATTTGAATTAAATTGAATTAAAGTAAGCTCTGTTCCATCTTCAAGCGAAATTTGTTTTGGAATAACTTATTTCTGAAATTTACGTGTTTTAATATCATATTCATTATTGAAATCAAAATTTCTATGGTAACGGCCAGCGCGATTGTTCATATAGACGCTCATTTCCCGCGTCACAACACTCAGTCGTTCTATGAAATTAACTATTGCCGCTATCTGTCCTGATGATGATGATGTAAGAAAGTTGAAAACTTGTACTATATTTCTTGTACTTTTCTTCCAAAATTAACTGTTCTCCTTGTCTGAGAAATGTCGTGCAGTAAAATTAATCGCCACAAAATGTCTGTTGTTTTTCATAATTATTTTTGTTTTTTTAAGCATTACGCCCCGAGCAAGGCGTGAAGCCACTAGGCAAAGGAAGTTAAGAAGGAAAGAATAAAAGTAGAAGGAGTAAGAATTGGACTATAATAGAGGAGGGAGTTATATAGATAGAAAGAGGGTTAAGGGACCTAATGTGATTGTAGTGGAGTTGGGTACAGATAAACGCGACGGTTGAAAATGGACGCTGACATAAAAATGTAACCTATCAACATCTGTGCAAGGAAGAAGAATGAACCAAAAAAGGCAAGGAAACATTTACGAAAGGAGCTTAAAATTATTATAGAATGGGAGTAAGAACTTAAAATTAATACTTTTATAAAAAGATGTTAATATTAATCCATTCAATAAGTTCATTCTTTAAATATATAATTAAAGTTAAAGAAAAAAATTAAGTAAATTATTAATATATTAATTTCATTTTAATATAATCAATCGCATTATATCAATATAATATTATTACATTTTCAAGTACTAAGTGTATAGAGTCTGTCTATATTTCTGAGATGAGGTATTATGTACATTATTTACATTATTCGGACTATTGTCCTCATCTTTGTCGCCATATTTATCACAACGTTTCGGCCGTTGTACACTCCGGCCACAAAAATCTCCTGAGCCGACCAAGCATAGAAATAAATACAATATGGGAACCAGTAATAAGGAGTGCCAGAGAAAAGCAATGATAACAACATAGTTGCAATATGAGCTCTGGTAAAAAATGCAATGATAACAGCAAAAATTGCAATATGAGCACTGGTAAAAATGGTTGCTGATGACATTAGGTTTATAATACCCAGAAATTCATACACATGGCACAGTGGATAAAGGCGTTGGTTATATCCAGTGACAGGACCCAAAGAGTGTGAGTTCAATACCCGGTTAAGGCAGTGGAGAACTTTCAGAGGGAAATTAACAGGAGATAACTGATAATTGACATCCATCAAACATGGCATGTGGAACTAGAACAGTCTACCGGCGAGCGAAATAAAGTTCGACATTCCAACCACCTGAAGAAGGCCGAAACTTTGTGACAAATATGGCGACAATAGTCCGAATAATGTAAATAATGTACTAAGTGTATAATTTAAATTTTTCATACTAATTATTTAAAAATTCTGTAATGGATTAAATTTAAATTCAATATATATAAAAAATTAGTATTAGAAAAACAATTAAATACAGAAGAAAATTCCGTTTAGAAAACATTTAACAGGGAGAGAAATATTTAAATATAGAAGGAAATTCCACATTTCGAAAACAATTTCAAATATAGAAAAAATTTACATATAGGGAAAATGTCACAATAGAAAAAATTCACATCTAAAAATATAAATGAAAGAGATGAGTGCGAGGTTTGGTTGATACTATGTTAGTTGAAATTTGTTCCTGTGTTGACACTTGGTGTATGGGTTTTGATATAATGTTATGTCAGTTGGAATGTTTTTCTATGTCGACACTTGGTAACCATTTCATTCCTTTTATTTAGTAGAATATCTTGATTCTTAAATTTAATGATTTTAATTTTCTCCTCGAAACATAAATTACATCTACCCTTAAAGCTATTTGGAGTCTGAGCAAAACCTATAAATACCCAGTCAATTTGAAGATTAAGGTCTTTCTCCCTCGATCGCCAAAATTTTGGGGAGAGAATAGTTTGGTGTTTTAGTCTTGGGTTGGAAAAAGTGTGTCTGCGGTTATAAAGTCTTTTTTCCATTACTCCGCAGAGATCCCAATATAAACTTGGTAATTTGATTTATTTTCTTTAGGGTAAATGTTGGCTTATTAATAACATTAGATGCGCTACATTTTCCTTCGACTGGGAAAAGGCTGCTATTTCTACAATTACAAGGGGGGTATTTGAATTTTTGTTGACACTAATGAATTTGATAAGGATATACTTGTGGGAGTCAATTACTCTAAACGTGTTGTTAGTACATGAATAACTTATTTTAATGGTTTTTCTGCTGAAGATCTTAACTAGAGGATTGTTATTTTGAAAATGTGTGTTTATAAGTTTCAGGGAATTTGTCCAATATTAATTCTAGATAATCTACAGAAGGGGGTTGAACCAAATTATATTTCTATTTTTGTGTGGATTATTACTCTTAACTTCAATGGTTATTTGTGGGGTTTAAGTAAGATAGTTTATGTGCAAAACCACTTTTCTGGAGATCATTTTCGTACAATGCTTTATTCTTATGAAATATATTCTTATTAGATGAGAGTTTATTGATTCTAGAACCAACTTTAATTGGGATTTGGTTCAAGATGCTATGGGGATGGTTCGATTTAATGTTAATATAATTTGGTGTTTCGTGTTCCTTGTGGTAAGATTTAAATGTATTATTATTCAAGTGTGGTGTCGAGGTAATCATTTATTTTTATATTTGAAGTGATCTCTATCTTCAGAGATCTTAAAAGCTCAAATGATTTTTTCTGTAATTTAATAGTAAGAAGCCCATTACTACTGGGGGACATAAATGAGTTCGTCTTCTCTAAAAAGACCGACTAGTTCCGCTTCAATAAATCTACCAATTATCTCCAAAATGTAAATACAGACAAGATCAGCTACTTGTGCCGAATCATATGTCCCCATTGGAACGTCAAAGTCGTTACTCCCACTTTTAATCCAGGTGCTGTTATTAAGGCATAGAATTGACATCCTGACAGCATATATGATATTAAAAACTTCATCAGATATCACAATATAGTTCTTAGCAAATCTAACGCAATCATTCAAAAGGTCACTAGAAATAGAGAAGTAAATGTCGATGATGTTGAATTTAATAAACGTAGCTTTCTTCTCCCCCTCATATTATTGAACCACCCGATGGTATCCGATGAGTCTTTACCTCCCTATATCTATATAACTTCCTCCTCTATTAGAGATCAATTATTATTCCCTCACCTTTTATTCTTTCCTTTTTCTTTTTTCTTTCCTTTTTCTTTTTTCTTTCCTTTGCCTTTCAAATTTCCTGTGAAGAAAAGTGAAATTTTATTCATTTTACTAAATGTATTTTCATTGATAAATCCAAGGAAAAACTACTTTCTCTTGGGCGAAATGATCATCTGTGTGAGGTAAATTGGTTGTATCTCATTAATTGTAATTCACTTATGTACTCTGTATTAAAAATTATATTAAGCTCTTTTTTTTGGATCAGTTTTAATATTTTATAGTAATAGGATCTACTTGGACTAATTACACAGATTTTTTTACCTGGTATATACATATATATATATATACAGTGTAACTCGGATGTAAGAGACCCGGATATAAGAGAAACCTGGATATAAGAGAGATTTTCTCTGGTCCCAAATTAGAGTCTGTGTAAATGTCAACAAAATAGATTTAACCAGGATATAAGAGAAACCCGGATATAAGAGACGTCTTCTCCGGTCCCGACAACTCTCTTATATCCGGGTTACACTGCATATATATATATATATATATATATATATATATATATAAGTTTTTTTTAAAGACGACTGACAAGGTACTGTGATTAAGCATTTTATTAAATTTCTCTTGCATTCGTACATGTATTTTCTGTTCTGAATATAAAGTATGTAAAAACTGTTAAAATGTTTTAGATATCCGATCGCTTTTAGTTATTCCCTTAGATATTATCAAGAATGTTTGCTTTCTGAACTGAATATATACATTTTTATATAGTTGTATCTATTTTTTTTATTATTTTCCAAACACGATCAGCACGTGGTGGCCGTGTTCATTGTTGGTATTAATTCGTGTTTTTTTTTATTAATGTTTCCATTATTTTCTATCTGTCTTTACATGTGAATGAGGCTATTAAATTTGTATTTTCCATAGGAAGTTGGTAGGTTTCCATATGTGTTTAAATGGATTTTAACTGACCTATGCTCTGACAGCTGTAACGAGTAATCTTCATGATAAGCGTGTTTTGGTAATCCAATATAATTATTCCTGAATTTATTTTGATCATTAACGCAGTTCTTTAAGGGGCATGTCAATTCATAAATAATATTGATATTCTGTAATTTGGATCTTGCAGGTGGTTGTGTAATTCTTAATAATGTTTCTAAGGATAAATTCATAATGTTTATAATTAACGTGTATTTGATTTTTATGAAAAAATGTTGATATTATTGCTTTTATCGGTGTGTTCTTTTTTGACATTAGAAAGAAATAATCTAATTTGGTTATCTATGAGGTAGTTCAAAAAACCGTTATTAACTAGCGTCTGTTTCATGTTGAGTATTTTAACTAATAACAGGGTGAAAGAATTCTCGTGCGCTCTCTTAAAGAATTTCATTATGGCACATATTATACATCGATGCGGATATTCATTCATAAAATTACGGTAGCATTAGTTTTTACTTGCAGGTTTCTTGTATAACGAGGTGGTGAATGTGTTATTACTAAATTTTCCAAGAACTCCCAAGAATAAGCGTTTATTTGTTGTGATTAAGTTCATAGGTAAATTTAAGGACAGATTTTTTTTCAAATGTAGTTTCGAGATTTTCGATTTCTATTTTTTATCTTCAGCTAAATTAAAAAAATATCATCTACATAATGGATTTTAGGTTTAGTAACGTTTTCAAATACTTTGTTTTTGATATGAGACATGTAGTAATTAGAGAAGCACGGTTTTTATGAGAAGCACTCATAAAAAAGAAAATAACTCTCTCAGAAGGAAAATTCTAGAGAGTGCCGCCATAGAAAATTACCCAAATATTAATCTACGGTTTTTTCCCCATTTCATCTTTCTTAACAAAATTACTGTTCTCACAAACAAATGTACATAACAGATTCATAAAATCAAAAGAAAATGGTTGAATACATCAACACAGATACAACGACAATATTCTCCACACGTGACATATACTGACGTTATTTTGAGTTAACAATATGAAAATAGCGTTTCTCTACATTCCAGTTGCTAGGAACATTCTGTTTTTGTTTTTATTCGTTACCTTGTTCAATTAATTTTATTTCGTATTTTGCTTTGATAAAGTCCACATTGGACAGAACGCGTCAGCAATTACAAGTTTCCCTATTGTCATTTTTATTCATATATATATATATATATATATATATATATATATATATATATATATATATATATATATAAAATGTGTGTATTTAGACAGCAATCCTTTTTTCATGCACATTTCATTGAATAAGACAGACAAGGTCTTTTGATTTAGTTCTTTTTCATACAATTTCTCATGTGATCGAATATTTTTTTTCTTTTCAGATGATAAATTATGTAAAAATTGTCCGAAAGTTCTTTTTATCCGAGCGCTTTTGGCTATAAATTTAGCCATTTTCAAGGTTGAAATATATTAACTATTAACAAGAAATAGTTTGTTGCATGTATGTATTTATATAACGTTTTCATTTTCAAAACACGGTCAAGATATTGTGTCCATGTTTATAGTTAATATTATTGAGTGTTGTTTTTTTTGTTTTTATTAATAAGGCTTCCGTGATTTTTAGCCTTTTTTTGCATGTAGATGATGCTATTATATTTATGTTGTCAATAAATAGGTTACGAATATAAACAAACACACACAAATATATATATATATATGTGCACATTTCATTGAATACGACAGACAAGGTGCTTTGATTTAATTTTTCATACAATTTCTCATGCGATCTAATAATTTTTTCTTTTCAGATGGTAATTTATATAAAAACTGTCCGAATGTTCTTTTAGTCCGAGCGCTTTCGGCTATACATTTAGCCATTTTCAAGGATGAAATATTTTAACTGTTAAATAAGAAATAGCTTGTTGCATGTATGTATTTATATAATGTTTTATATATATATACGCCCCCGAAAAAAATTCGGTCGAGCACTTTAGAGGAAAAGCGCAAATTTGTAAACAGTGATTGCAACTGCCGATAATGCAAAGCTCTTCTATGAATTGAACTATCCGAGTTACTGGCGTGTTTATTCAAAAATAAATACGTAAAAATTCACCTTGCTCTCTGTCGGGAGCTTAGAGGAAAAATCTCCGACTGATGTCAAATCAGTCGAATTTCAATCCTGGCTTGAGGTAATCAGATATGTATCCACACTGATGAGCTGTGATACAGCAAAACAGCCTGTGGATGACAATATATATATATATATATATATATATATATATATATGATTCAATTGGAATGTGATGAAAGAAGGCATAAAAGAAGCATAATAAATGCTTCATAGAGTTTAGGAATTAAAATACTAAATATTTGTCACGAAAAACACATAAAATGACAAAAAACATCAAAAAACAGTCATAACACCCACCGATGCGTGAAGACGTGCCTAAAACATGTTTAAAATATTTGAAGGTCGTTGTCAGCAAGAAGAATAAGCAATTGACACATCTGACTTTTAGCTTAACACAGTGTGTCTAAAAATAGAGAATAAGTTAAAGTTTAGGAATTATGAGTCCAAATAGATATCTCCCCGCAAAATAACAAACACACATTCATATAGGCTGTTGAAATATTCCGCATTTCTGAGTATAGGGGTAGGTATCTCATATATACATACCTACATACAATGTGCGAGGGGTAAAGTTTATATTTTTTTTTATTTCGCACATGCTTTTTGATTTTGTCATTTGCACTGTATAGAAGGGTCTGCTGTGTACCGTATTGGAGAAAAAGATCACCATGACGCAATTCAATCCGCCAGATATTTGGAAACGGCATGCTGTACTACGCATTCGCGACGGAAGCTCAAGTATGAACATTTCAGAGGGTTTAGGCTTCAGTGAAGGGCATTTGAAAATAGTTGGATGAGTCAAATCGTGATTACAAAGGTACAGCAGCTCGGAAAACTTATTCTGATCATTCAAATAAGAAAAGAACACCCGAATTTGTTGACGAGGGTCTCAACTCAACACGGAAGCCTACATCACGACTTCACTTCGTGAACGAAGGCTTTTCTCCGCCTGTTACGTTTAAACCTAGGTCAAGAGGGTGGCTGTTGGAAGACATTACGTCTGGCAACCGGACTCTGCACCATGTCACACAAACAGGGGAAGCCATTCATAGATGTCAGACAATTTCTACAACCACATCACCCCTTACAACTAGCTACTTAACTCCACATATTGTAACCCCCTTGATTATTATGTGTGGTTGTAACACAAAGATGAACTGAAGGCAAGGTTTGTCGGAACATTCACTAACTTAAACAAGGAGACCATCCAGAAGAATTGCAGAAGAATTGCAGAAGATTCCGAAGTTGTCTGGAGACGGTGGTTGAAGCTAACGGTGAGTTTATTGTATACATTTACTCTTTAGTATTTCAAGATTTTTTGTGTAATTTTGGTAAATATATCTGTTAAAATGAGATGTCAATGTTATTTTTGTCAAGATGACAACTTATCCATCACACACACACACACACACACACACACATATATATATATATATATATATAAACAGAATTGGACGAATAAATAGCTTAAATTATCTTCCCAGACCAAAACAAACCATTAAAGCCTCCCATTTTTTTTTACTACGTTAATAAAGCATCGAAAACCGAAAATAATAAAGGAATATATAAAATAAAAAATGATAATAAAAAACAAGTAAAATAAATTAACCCAAATAAATAAATAAATAAACGAACTAATGCCGCCAAAATAACCACCAGAATGGATTACCCACAATGCACCACTGACCCATATATATAAATAGTCGAGACAAAATCGAACACTCGCGGGCTAACGACTGCGTCTAGCATGAAACAGCCTGCGTGTGTTGACTTTATATATATATATATATATATATATATATATATATATATATATATATATATATATATATAAGCGGTATTTATAGGCAACAAGTATTCATTCAAACAAATTTGATTAAAAAGAACCGATAAGGTTTGTTTAATTTTTATTGTATTTTCTAATTTTTAGATGATGTGTTGAGTATTGTCCTCGAAGTTGCGGATAAGCACAATACTCAATACCGTATCCGAAAATTGTAAAAATGCAATAAAAATTAAATAAACAGACCTTGTTTGTATATATATATATATATATATATATATATATATATATATATATATATATATATATATATGTGTGTGTGTGTGTGTGTGTGTGTGTGTGTGTGTGTGTGAAAATATTGTAGAAAATAGGAAAGAAACTGGTTTGGTAAATAATCCAAGCTTCCGTAGACGCTCAAGCCAGACTATGCGAAAACTTCCTCCGTCGTAAATTTAGCCACCCCCACCTTACCCTGACCCGGCATCTATGAAAGTAACTCTACTGATACAAATTATTAACACCCCTCCCCTGCCGATTCTAAACAATCCGCCCTTGATGTTACCATGGAAATTTTTGATTTCAATTCTGACCATACTATTTAAACTGGTAAATTTCAGAAATAATTCATTCCCCAAAAAATTTCGCTTGAAGATGGAACAGAGCCTACTTTAACTCAAGTTAATTCAAATATTATTTTGAAGTTTTCGGCTCTTGTTTTGAAACATGAGACCTCTTATGTAGCGAGTTGGAATCATATTCTTAAATAAATAATTATATATATATATATATATATATATTAGGTTGGTGCAAAAATAATATCGTTTTTTGACGTATTTTTTAACGTCAAAAAACGATATTATTTTTGCACCAACCTAATATCTATCTATCTATCTATCTATCTATCTATCTATATATATATATATATATATATATATATATATTCATGAATCATTCACACAAAAAACAAATATAGAGGTTAATGATTTAAATGGCGAGAATACATCGTCGCAAACAATATAAATAAGATGCATCAGCCCCGAACCTGTATATGAATGATATGATCCCTGTTTACAAATTCCAGTTGCATAAGGTCTTTTTAATTTTTTACAAGCTTTCGTCTGTTCCTGCAGACATCATCAGGTATGGAAATAGATTTTGTTCTTGTTTTTACTTCTCGGTAATAAGAGGACAACGAAAATAGACATGTAATCCGAAAAATGCCAGTAAAATGAATTCTCTTATTGCTATATTTGTACAAAAACGCACAACCTTAAAATTTAAATTCAAACTCAGCGTTGCGACCGTACATTCCAAAACAATAACACATTTCTCATAGCATTTGAGTCTGTATTTTACCACATAATCCATGTCCTAATCTTTTATTAGCATAATTTAATTCGCATATTTGCAAATTGTTTATCAATTATTTGGGTTTTAGATGCAGGGACTTTGCTGCTCATTGTTGTTTTCTATTTAAATTTTAACCTTTATCAAATGTTCTAAGCTAACAATATTTAACCAGAAAAAAATGGGTCAGCTGAAATGTTGCGACCAAAGGAAATTTTGCCATTTCGCACCAAATTCTTAGACGGGTAATCTGATGCAAAAGGAATGATCTATATGAAGAGGGGAAATTTACTTCATCTCAAAACGACTCATTTGCTTCGAAAACAAATATAACAAAAGATCCACATTTCACATCCTGTTTATCTCTTCAAAAGAATAGATCTAATGTGGTAAATGATGATTTCCTTTAAGGCGGTGAGAACAGCTTTTTCCCAGTGAACCATGTTACGTACTCAAAATGACAATAAATGAAATAAAGAAAAAAAGAAGAAAAAGAAAAAGTGATCAAAAAATAAAGGGAAAATTAATATTGGAAAGAATCGATGAGTGTGTTCTTATTTTAGTAAGTCTCTGTCAGCGCGTTGTGCAATGGTTCACGTCGAGAAAGATGCAGACTCAAATGCGTATGTTATCTGCGGAAAGATGGCGGCTGAGAGCGGGAGTTGGTCGGAGGCGGGGAGTTTCTTGGCGCAGCGTCTCGTTATTGGTAGAAGAGCGATTTTAATATTGATTCTATACTGATACTTTTCCAAAATGGAAAATATCTACGGCTGAGTGAGTGAGTGAGTGAGTGTGTTTGTGTTTGTGTGTGTGTGTGAGAGAGAGAGAGAGCTGATGATGATGAGGAGGAGGAGGAAAAATACGTTTAGGGTGACAGAGATATGAAAGCGAAAAAGAAGGCCGGACAGGGAAAATGATAAATAAGAAATACACAAGATTTCTGTCTGTCTGTCTCTCTTTATCTATCTCTTTATCTCACTCTTTATCTAATGAGAAGAATGTAAAGGTGCTAGAATGTGGATATTTGCTGCAAAAATCTAGTCTGGTACACGTCTACTATAATGGAGTTGCTAGAAATTATCTAACTCACTTGTCAAGCAGTGATCTGTCAAATAGCTAACAGTCAAGAAAAAATGAGAGAAATAAAAGACAAAATCAAGTTTGAGAAAAGCATAGAAGAAAGAAATAACAGAAATGTCTGAGAAAAAAGAAAGCATTTGTAAGTGAAAGAGTGACCCCGTGTGTATGTGGGTGTATATGTGAGTTAGATAGATAGATAGATAGATGGATGGAAAGAGAGACAGATAGAAAGGTAGAGAGAGAGGTAGAGAGAGAGAGAGAGAGGAAAGTAGAAAGGAATAACGAAGAAAAAGATCAAGTAAATACAGACTGAGATTAAAAATGCTGAAGGAAATAAAGACAAGCCAAGAATGTTACTTCTTTATATGAGCGGACATTTTTATGGAAATCAATCAACGGCAATATCGAATTTGTTCACATAAACATCAAGAAAACAGAAACAGAAAAATAAAAAATGAAGATGAGTGAAGGTCAGTGACGCTTCTGGCAACATGAGTTGTCCAATCATTTCTGCTCTTAGTGACCATTTTGTTCCCTGTCTTCTTACAAGCAGTAGCATAACTAGTCGCCTTACCTGATATACTGAAACTTCGGCAAGAGCTATGCTTTCTCTCCATCAAGGACGCATAACGAAGCTACAACTATTGCAAGTATTTTGGTAGAATGCATTCCCTCGTCTGCAAATCATGGTCGATATTTAGATAATACTTTTGTTTCTTTCGCAAACAAACAAAAAAAAACAACAAAAAACAAGCAAACAGGAAGTATACTTAGTCTTAAAGACTTTTGGCTTTGAGCCTAAAAGTACAGTGTACGCTTTTATCTTTTAGGAATTAAAAATCTCATCTGCTTTAATTTAAACAAATATGTGTTGAAATAAAATGCCCTTAGTGGAGATGATCCGTACCTTCAATGTAAAGATGTTGATCATTTGTTCCCCAACAATTCTCTGATTTTGGAGATTTCTAACTTTCTAGGTTATTGACATTCAAAGAAATTAACGTCTTTATTTGAAACATTTTCAAATACGTCACACGGTTGTGGGTTTGTATCATTCATACAGAAAAAAACGAAAAAAAAAAACCAAGAGTTTAAAATGAAAAAAAAAACTTTTCAGTTTCAACTCAAGTGAGAAAGAAAGAAATTTCCCAATTTACTGTCTCTATTTTTATCGGACATTATTTTT
Source organism: Acanthosepion lycidas (assembly GCA_963932145.1). Classification (NCBI taxonomy): domain Eukaryota; kingdom Metazoa; phylum Mollusca; class Cephalopoda; order Sepiida; family Sepiidae; genus Acanthosepion; species Acanthosepion lycidas. The sequence continues at coordinate 31,013,070 of OZ010610.1, read as the reverse complement.
CCAGATGCTTCCCTGTGTGCTCTTAAAATCTCTGAATTCTCACCAAACGAGAAAGATATCACTCATTTGTCGGCAAATGTTGAATAGTTTCCATCAATCACCAACACTGATGACCGCCTTTATCTATTGCTTCTCTTTCAATAAAGTTTTACCCATTGAGACGGGAATTGTGTTTTCATAATAGTTCCAAAATGGCACCCTATGAATGTAAACGGTGTCAATGTTGTAAACGATTTTATCATTTCTTTAATCATTGAGTGAAAATTAACCATGTATTTGTCTGTCAATATATGTACAAGTGGAGCAAACACATCTCTTTCTCTCCATCTCTTTTTTTCTCTACCGACGTTATCGCGTTGATACCAGTATATAAAATAATATCGGATGGGAAACGGGTATGTGGGAAAATGATTTAAGCCGAGATCAAGTCAGAACCAATAATATTCTTCTTTGTATTTCGTCAAGAATACCTAATTACATAACAGAAGTCTCAGACAGACTTATAGGAATTTATATAAGAAAAGGACAATGTCGATGACATCAGACCCGCCATTTCTAGGGAGTGTGAATCTCACTCTGTGCGGTTTTAGACATAATTCAACCAAATCAAGATACGAACTTTTCTCTCTGTCGAATAGATAAAAAAAATCATCTAGAAATTTATAGAAAATGTTTAATGTGTCAGAGTGGAGAAACCTGAGAACATTGTTACCGTAATCAGCTTACCGTAATGTTGGGTGTCACACATCTTTATAATTCTGATAATAATACATTAATGAAATTATTGCTGTTGATAGCAACAGAACCCAGAACGATATCGTTGGCATTAGTTGAAACTAGGTCAGTGAGAATAAGTGTTCGTGTGATTTGCCGCCATTATGTCAGGGTCATCTTAACTCGTTTTCTGCTGTTCTAAATTCTCTGTATCAGTATGCATTGGGTTGTATGATTTAGTATGGAACCAGTTAAATAATCTATTATCAACTGTTGGAAATATAGAACACATACAAAAAGAACATTTCTGGTTGAAGTTGAATGCCACTTAAAGGATTTCCACGCTAGGAAGAAATAAACAAAATCATATTTTTATACTTGACTTTAAATCCGATGGGATATTTTGATGATTTCTTGATTTGACAATGGCAGAGTAATACAAAAACTAAACAAATCTGGAAAATTTACTTTGCATTTAGGTATTTTATCGGTATTTTCTCAGAATATTTTCACTGTACCTTTTTAAGACAGCTGCTATTATGGTTGATATAATAGAAGGAACTAAAATAATTAAAATCCTCATACTTGAGAAGAAAGTTGTAAGCATTCAACGAGATTCATGAACAAGTATTCCCAACAACTTGCTGTGACATGTAAAAATTAATCTATAATATTAGTTGTGGTTCTCATTGGAAGTCTGGCATAATCTAAATCATCATTGCCAGTCATTTTAATAAACTGATATCTTTATCTGCATTTTCTGTATTTTTTTTACATAAAAATAGGAAGATAAAGCTAAAACAATTTATTCAGATTAAGCGAAAGACTTCAAAATTATAAAATTATTAATGGCTTGATCATGTAAAAATATATTTAAATATTGAATTATTACATTTATTCGTATAAAAGTGGGGATATCCTTAATAAACATTAGTGGATGAATAGCAATTACTTTAAATTAGGATTTACCACGTTCAGAATTTCGACATTTGCCACTAAATGTTAAGGCGAATTATTATTATTATTGTTATTATTATTATTATTATTATTATTATTATTATTATTATTATTATTATTATTATTATTCCGATATTTTCTGAGTGCAACTCATCATGACAAGATAATCAAGACATTGATGAATAAAGTTTTATTGTTATGTCTCCACTTAAAAAATAATTATTTGAAGGAGACACTGTAAAAATAACTTGAAATTCGATAAGAAAATTTATTTGCTCAAGAGAGATAATATTTAAGCGCAACAACGTCTTTAGTATAAAGTAAATAAATGCAAAATAAAATGAATAGAAAATGTGCAAACATATATTAGGAAACAATCCTTTTATTAGTAATACAGATTATCATCCATAAACATAGGAAATAATGAACAAATATATCTTTCAATATAATTCTTTAATAAGAAAAATAAAAGTTCTGTTCGTATACAGTCAGTATTTAAATTTCATAGTCTAGACTAACTAATGTATATGTGCGGAGGTACAAAAACATTCTTATATATAAAGAAGTCGAAGCGATTGATCTCTGGTGGGGGATCGATAGGCAACCCGAAGGAAAGTACAAAAGCTTTTACTTACTACTTCTTGTCAATTAAAAGATATAAATTAAAGAGTGAAATTTTCCGCGCTTTCTGATTTAAATGATTTGCTAGGGGTGATGTCATATTTCCAATAGCAACACCAGTTATCAAAACAAATAAGATAGTTTATTAGTATGTTGGAACTAGACTGACTGTCCTGTTAAAAATGAATAACTGATTCATTTTTACTCTTCGACCCTATCAACAATATTTGGCAGAGAGCCACGCTGAGAGTACAACCAGTCATTAGGTTTGGTCTGTGATGACAAAAAGTTGCTAGCTTGGTTTTGAAGGTTGAATATTACAAGCCAGTTGATCTCCTAATGGTTGGGCGAGAAAGGTCAGAGTAGAAATAAGCTATCCGGTTCTGGTCATCTAGATTTTTGGTGGTGCTTTCATAAACCGTGCTATCATTTACACGCACACGCGCACACACACATACACACGCATACACAAACACATACATACCCACACACATATATGTGTGTGTGTGTATGTGTGTGCATGTATGTATGTGTGTAAATCTAAATGGCGAGGATGCCTGTCTACCAGGGCGGCCAGCTACTACTCGTTGCAGATGCCTGCTCAGGCACATATGTGTTTGTCCAACACCCAGAGAATCCACGTGGTTTATAATGCAACTATGCTGAGTGAACCTTAGCTACAGTTTCTAGTGGAGTGCGCGTTATCTAGCGTGAGCAAGAGTTTAAACAAGGCTAGAATGTTCAAACCCTCGGTCACAATGACATGTGACTTCGTGCTTACATAGCCACCGAGGGCTCCCAAGGGTTCCGTCTACACAATTTCACTCACAAAGTTTAGTTCAACCCGTGGTATGGTTTTCAGGTATTTTTCCAAATGTGCTGCAGGCTGGGATCGCCCTCTTGAGATCAATAACATTAAGAAGGTACTTTCTTGACAACTCGACGCTGGTAAGATTCGAACACGAATATCAGAAAGTGAACGTCCCAGCCACTTGGCCACATGCCTACAACACAGACACACACACACACACACACACACACACACACACACACACACACACATATATATATATATATATATATATATTAGAGACCTGAATCAGTAAAATGAATCAGCAAAATACCACAAAGTTTCCCTCCCACCAAAGCAAACAATATCCTCGAAAAGTCATTTAAAACACGAAGTATATCTGAGAAGGATCAGAATATTCTTGTGAAATACTGGAATTCATTTGGAGAAACGGATTTTATATATTCATCTTTGTTCGAATGAAATGGACATTATTATTTACAACAGATCGGCATGATTCAAATTAGGAATTTAGATATGGCTGTGGTTTGTCGCATCGTTCTACTTGAGGGCGAGTAACGAATGGAGATTGAGTCAGTAAAATAATGCAGATTCCTCAGGCGAACGGAAGGCAATTCCGGAAAACAATATTCAGTTTCCTACGAGCTGTTCTATAAAATGCTCACCATTTCAATTCGAAACGGAAAGACAGGAAAGAGAAAGAAAAAATCAAGAATATGAAGAGAAAGGAAGAAAAGAGAAGTGTTAGAAGCAAGGGAAACTAGAATCAGAAATGGTAGCAACAGAAAGGGGTTCAAAATTTAATAGATAAATTACAGAAATAGAAATAGAAAATTTTGCTAGAAAAATTGATAGAGAAATTATAAAGACTAAAATATTAGGTTGGTGAAAAAATAATGTCGTTTTCTCACATATGTTACTATGTGCGAAAACGACATTATTTTTGCACCGACCTAATAAAAATATGACAATAATAAGAGAAAAGAAGAAAGAAAGGAAACAAGACGAATTGAAAAAGGAAGAAAGGAAGAAAAAGGGGATGAAGAAAAGAGGAAGACAGAAGGTATGAAGAAAAGTGGAAGGAGAGAAAGAAAGAAAAGAAAAGAAGGAAATGAAAAAGGAACATGGAAAAGAAGAGGAAATTAAAGTAAAGAATTTGTTTGTTTGGGTTTTATGGCATATCAACCACTGTGGGTTATTTAATGCCAAATCCAGTTTATATGAATTTTAAATGTCTATTTTGTATGGAATTAAAATATGTATAGCTGGCAACATTATTGTTTTAAAAAACGTATAGCTGGCAACATTATTGTTTCAAAATCGTATAGCTGGCAACATTATTGTTTTAAAAACGTATAGCTGGCAACATTATTTCTTGCAAAAAAAATATAGCTGGCAACATTATCCTTTACAAAGAACTTATAGCTGGCAACATTATTTTTCCGAAAACATTATCTGAGACCTTGCTGTTAGATGTAGTTTATCGTCATACCCAGGAACGCTAAAGTAAAGGAAAGAAATAAGTAATAAACAGAATAAAGTATGAAAAGTGAAGGAAAAACGAAAGCAAAACAGAATGAGTAAAATTCAGAGAGAAATGCCTATGAATAAAATTGTGCGATAGAAAAAGAAGAAGAGAAAGAAGGCAAAGAAAAAGAACCTCTGAGTTATATAGTCTTCAAAATGAGGAAATAATGAAGATGAAGACATTTTGGAGCGAAAGTGAAATTCTTGGAAATTTGTGCTCAAGAATTCAGGATTTTAAAAACAAAGAAAGAAAGAAGAGGTGAATGAATGAAGTGATGAATGAATGAAGGAAGGAAGGAAGGAAGGAAAGAATGAAGGAAGGAAGGAAGGAAGGAAGGAAGGAAAGAAGGAAGGAAGGAAGGAAAGAAGGAAGGAAAGGAGGAAGGAGGGAAGGAAGGAATGAAGGAAGGAAGGAAGGAAGGATAGAAGGAAGGAAGGAAGGAAAGAAGGAAGGAAAGAAGGAAGGAGGGAAGGAAGGAATGAATGAAGGAAGGATAGAAGGAAAGAAGGAAGGAAGAAAGGAATGAAGGAAGGAAGGAAGGAAGGAAGGAAAGAAGGAAGGAAAGGAGGAAGGAAAGAAGGAAGGAAAGGAGGAAGGAGGGAAGGAAGGAATGAAGGAAGGAAGGATAGAAGGAAGGAAGGAAGGAAGGAAGGAAAGAAGGAAGGAAAGAAGGAAGGAGGGAAGGAAGGAATGAAGGAAGGAAGGAAGGAAAGATAGAAGGAAAGAAGGAAGGAAGAAAGGAATGAAGGAAAGAAGGAAGGAAGGAAGGAAAGAAGGAAGGAAGGAAGGAAAGGAGGAAGGAATGAAGGAAGGAATGAAGGAAGGAAGGAAGGAAGGAAGGATAGAAGGAAGGAAGGAAGGAAAGAAGGAAGGAAAGAAGGAAGGAGGGAAGGAAGGAATGAAGGAAGGAAGGAAGGAAGGAAGGATAGAAGGAAAGAAGGAAGGAAGAAAGGAATGAAGGAAGGAAGGAAGGAAGGAAAGAAGGAAGGAAGGAAGGAAAGAAGGAAGGAAAGGAGGAAGGAGGGAAGGAAGGAATGAAGGAAAGAAGGAAAGAAGGAAGGAAGGAAGGAAGGAAGGAAAGAAGGAAGGAAAGAAGGAAGGAGGGAAGGAAGGAAGGAAAGAAGGATAGAAGGAAAGAACGAAGGAAGAAAGGAATGAAGGAAGGAAGGAAGGAAGGAAGGAAGGAAGGAAAGAAGGAAGGAAGGAAGGATAGAAGGAAGGAAGGAAGGAAAGAAGGAAGGGAAGGAAGGAAGGAAGGAAGGAAAGAAGGAAGGAAGGAAGGAAGGAAGGAAGGAAGGAAGGAAGGAGAGTAGCAATGAAGAAAGGAACGAAAAGAATGAATTTATCGGGAAAATGAAGAACAGAAGGAAATAAAAATGAAACAAACAGAAAAGGAAAATAGAATTAATGAAATACAAATAAAGTTTTGATCAAAATACAAATAAAGATGGAAAAGCAGCTGGCAGTGATTGTAATTAAAGAAAACAGTAAAAAAAGAACGAGTTTCAGACGAAAATTAAAGAAGCAAAAAGAAGCTAGATGAAAAGAAAGGGTAGAATGAATGACAGGATGAAATGAGATTGTGGACATAAAAGGAACAAAACTTAAGAAAAAAAGCAGATATGATTTTGTTGACTGTCGAAGGACAATTAGGACGGCTCTGAGTTAGAGTTAGGGTTCGGTGTGTTTTTGTTTTCTGCGCAATTGGTTCAATGCAAGCGTTGTGATTTGGGACAATTTCTCTAGCAAATATTGTCGACTGACAATTCGTTTCTATTGATATGCAAATGGCGGCATTGAACTATCTCGCGAAGCAGTTAAACACTTGAAAGAAAAAAGTGAGAATTAGGTTTGAAAGAAGAAAATAAGAAAAAGATGAGAAAAGAAAAAAGAGTAAGCGATGCGTTTATTTAACAAGGACAAACACAAGTAACTTTTTATCGGCAGAATCCAAACCATAAATTATGCGTAGTTAATTAGTGTGTATTAATTAGAGGAACAGTATGTATCAAAATAGTTTCATCTTAATATCTTCATATGGTATAACTTAAAACTATATATATATATATAGTTTTAAGTTATACCATATGAAGATATATATATATGTGTGTGTGGATGTGTGTGTGCGTGTGTATCAATAATATCTTAATTTCAAGAGCCATGACCCCAGAATCTGTCTAAAATCCATCCCCTATTCCCTAGCACGTAGGGTTTGCACGATAGTTGCCGACATATACCTCCGAAAAACACGCCTAGAAGAACTACATAAAACTGTAAAAAACAAGGCTGCCTACACAACACTAATAAACAATAAGGTTTTGAACTAGCAGAAAAAATACCTTTAGACCAACTACGAAATCCAAAGAAATGTAACGTCGAAGATACTCAATATAAAAGAACAATCCAGAACAATTTACAGAAATTACAAAAAATCGAGACCTAATTAAAAAGAATGAAAAAATGAAAAAATACACTAAAAACAACTAAAATAACTAAAATCAAATACCAATCAAAAAACCTTAAATACATTTAACCTCATCTCAGTGGGTCACAAAACGCAGCAAAAAAGATGTGGGGTTTGTGATATCATTACAGAAGCAATGTCCTGGACTTTTGAAAACTCCACAATAGCATTCACAATAATTAAAAAATTAAACTGCAACTCCATAAATGTGATTTATACACTCAAGTGTACAAAATGCAACAAATCCTATATAGGTTTCAGCCAAGCACTAAACAACAGCGTTTCCCTTCACAAGTGCAACATCAAATTATCAGACAAAAGCTTTGTATTACAACGCATCGACAAATGCAATCAATTTAAAATTATGCCAATATATCAAACAAACAATGATTCTTACCTACAAATACAAAAACACTTCATCGACAAATTTAAACCGGCACTAAACACATCATAACCCCCACACGCATAAACACACGGCACACACACACAATGGCCGAATACACTAGTCAAACTACACACATATACACACACATGTATCTATGGAGAACAAATATATATGCATATACCAGTAAAAACAAACACAATTGACTAACCACAAGTACACACACCAACACTACACAACAAGTGTGTGTATATATATATATATATATATATATATATATATAAATTACTTATAATAAGAGTAGAGTAGAGAGAATAAGACAAAAAAAAACGAAAAAAGAGGGAAAAGATAAAAAAGAAGGATGTTGAAGATAAGAAGAAAAGAAAACAAGAACAGAATAGAAAAACTCAGAAATTATGTAAAAACCGGAAGATGAAAATAATGAAGGCAAACCAAAAATCAAAAAGAAAACTAATCATTTGTAGAAAGTAAAATGGATTGTAAGTCTGAAAATTAAAGATTTGGACTCAAATGATGACAGCGATTTGATTACAAAGGCGCAGTAAGCATTTGCTTTCACGATGTTACTGCGTCTTTGAATCGAGATGTTTGGCCGCAGAAAGTGATTTGGCAAAAAGCCGGCAGTAGTGGCCAAAATATTGTCCATAATTATAACTTCTGAAATTCTTCGCTTTCATTTTCCGTTCCAATATAAATAAAACGAAAATCATACGGTGGTTTCTTCTATAATGTTGCTTTTCTTTACTCAGCGTTTCTTCATTGTCTTATAAGCTTCCTTTAGTTTGCGATAAACTATTTTTTAGTTCGCCTTTTGTTTATTTATGGAAAAATTTCGTGTATTTTTCAATTTCATCTTAGTCTTTCATTTATCTGTATCATAGATTTATGACCCTATCACATTGGAACAACGGTTCTTGTTTGATCTCCAAAGTTAAGCAACTTTGAACCTGGTCAGTACCTAGATTGTAAGCTTGGATTTGTGGGTGATGTAATAGATACGGCTCGTTGTTGGAAATCAGAGAGCCGTTGGGTTCGTTCTTACGCGCAAATACTTTTGGGAAAGGTACAAATCTACCTCTTTTCCCACGGCTATGGATTAATTAGTAGAATATTTATCACTAAATCATTGTTATTTCAAAAAAGATTCTTACAATCTAAAAATATTTACTGCCTTTAAATAACCTGTAAAATGTTGATAAGCTGTAAAAAAAAATAAATCAATTAATATCAAGACCTTCACTTTGGTTATGCTGTTTGTTTCTCAGTGAAATGTTTTATCTTTAAATTCTAACTTTATTCATATTCCACTGAAATGGGAGTAAATATTTGGCTTCAATATTTATACATTATTTTCTAACAAAGCAATCAATCTATAAAAAAAACTGTATCAGGATTTCAAAATCTGAATCAAAAACTCACTGTTTGAACGTATGATTCTTAGTTTTTTTTTTTTTTTTAATTAATTAATAACAATATATTGCTTATATTAATTAATAACAACATATTGCTTATAAACGCCCTGAACAAGCATATATTAGGTTGGTGCGAAAATAATATCGTTTTCTCACATATGTTACTATGTGAGAAAACGACATCATTTTTGCACCAACCTAATAATGATTATATTGTAATAATAATTATTAGGTTGGTGCAAAAATAATGTCGTTTTCTCACATAGTAACATATGTGAGAAAACGATATTATTTTTGCACCAACCTAATAATTATTATTACAATATAATCATTATATTTCAATTTCTACTTTGGTCACACTACCTACCAAGTTTGTGGGAAGACCTAAGGCAAGTAGTGGTGTGTTTTTATGGCTACATTTCATTTATTTTTCTAACTCCCATAAACATCACCAGCGTTACATAGGCAAAGTTCTTAGCGTGTGGACTGTACTTATCAATACAAGATTTTTATATTTCTCTGATGCTGGAATCTCCAGGGATGTTTTCAATGTGTTTTATTATTATTATTATTATTATTATTATTATTATTATTATTATTATTTTCTTTGCTTTCTGGCGTTTACACATTCCTTTCCGGGTCCCACCCAGGGACCTAAGGTTAGAAATAGCATCCTGACACTTTTCACTGACAAAAGAAAAATAAAATAAAATAAAATAAAATAAAAATTACATAGATAAAGCCCTTCGTAAAGTGTGGGCTGTACTTGTCAGAACAATTTTTTGTATCTCCTTGAGGCATGGGCTTCCAGGAATCCCTGCAATTAGTCTACTGCAATCTTTTCCAACCAGTCCTAGGGCTCCAACTACAACAGGGATTGTTGATGTTCCCATATGCCACATTTTCGAGATTTATTATTATTATTATTATTATTATTATTATTATTATTATTATTATTATTATTATTCCATTGTTTAGTACAATTTACCCAAAAGTATCAACCATAGACTTCAATACCTAAACCTTTTATTTTTAAAGTTACAAACAGATGAGGTGACATGCAACCAGGGATAAAAAAAATGTAATTATGATTATTGCACGTAAAGAAATCCATGCAAGGTGGGAAAAGTAAACCATCAGGTATAATTTATTTGTAATTCATATATTTTAGAACTACCAGAAAATTTTCTGTCAGAAATAGCTTCAGGGTTGTTAACCCATCAAATCGCTTTGGCTGCTTCATCCATCAAACAACTCTCTCGAAACGTGGCCATGATGCTTTGCCAGTGATTCCGTTCCTAACAGAAATGGTACAGTGAATCAGCCTCTAGAAGACATGAAGTCAACTGGTGATGTTCAGGCCAACTGGCAAAGACCGTATGCGGTATTGAAGAGGATTTATGATGCAATTCATTTTTATTTCTCCTCCATAAAACATATACATGCTAATATCTCGAATCAATTAAGAGCAGAAAGCAAGAGATTTATATCTGCTAAAACATCAAAGTATTATTACTATTATTATTGTTGTTATTATTAATCATTCTACACCAAACAAAACAATAAGCAACGCAAGGGGGGGGGGCTACTGACTGTGAGAGAATATGAGAAAAACATTATTAAGAAGAGAGAACAATAAAAGAACAGGAATTAAGAAGACAGAAGATAACGATTGATGTTGCATTTAAATTTTTGAAGATCAAAATTGACTGGAAAGTAAGATGCCAGAAGAGAGATTCACAAGCGAAAAGTGCGAGAAGAAATTGTTAGCATAGAAATCATTGTAAAATTTAGTACTGTGCTTAAATGCATAAGGCGTAGTTACTAAAGAGGAAAGTTCATCAATACAATTACCATGAAATTATTTCATAGAAAAGGCAGATACATTACGACGGTGGGAAAGTAACTCAAGCTAAAATGTTAGGTCAAAATTATTCTTTGTATTTTATCAAGAATCTCAAAATACATAGCAGAAGCACCAGACCAGATGTGGCAGCAGTATTCAAAGCAAAGATGAATGGTAGACTTATAAATAAAAGGTACGGCGGTGTGAAAGTGATTGAAGCTGAGATGTCAGATCAAGACCAATAACATTGCAGATTCTTCTTTGTATTTTATCAAGAATCTCAAAATACATAGCAGAAACACCAGACCAGATGTGGCAGCAGTATTCAAAGCAAAGATGAATGGTAGACTTATAAATAAAAGGTACGGCGGTGTGAAAGTGATTGAAGCTGAGATGTCAGATCAAGACCAATAATATTGCAGATTCTTCTTTGTATTTTATCAAGAATCTCAAAATACATAGCAGAAACACCAGACCAGATGTGGCAGCAGTATTCAAAGCAAAGATGAATGGTAGACTTATAAATAAAAGGTACGGCGGTGTGAAAGTGATTGAAGCTGAGATGTCAGATCAAGACCAATAAAATTGCAGATTCTTCTTTGTATTTTATTAAGAATCTCAAAATACATAGCAGAAGTGCCAAACTAGATGTGGCAGCAGTATTCAAAGCAAAGATGAATGGTAGACTTATAGATGTGTAAGATAGATTATGGCAAGTAAAACTGTCTAGCACGACACAGTGAATCAACTTTCTTAGCAGCAGACCTAGAAAATGATTCAATATAATCCTTCCACTTCATGTCAGCGGAAAAAAACTTAACCCCAGAAAGCGCAATGAATTAGTCTCCTGGAGGTTAGCCTCAACCAAGATGATGGAACACGAAAAAGGTTCGTTCAGACGATTAAAAAGAGTAGTTTCATTTTGGAGGCGTTAAAACCTTTTTTTTTTAACGTCAAAAAACGACATTATTACGTCATTATTTTTGCACCAACCTGATAGATAGAAAAACGTTTAACTAAAAGTTTGGTGCTTTGCCTATTGGAGGAAATGTATATTTTTCATTATTTTTGAGAGTTTATTGTACTCCAGAAATGTCTATATTGTTCAATTTCCCTTTATCTATCATTTTATCTGTTCGGTGTTCTTTATTCATTCTTCCTTGCTTTTAGAATTCTTTACATCCCTCATATTTTATTCAAGAATTATTTTTACTTTTTCATTTGATAACGCTTTTATAGGCTCCATTGATTTCGGCATTTCCCTACAGAATGATCCTTGTCAGTCCCCAAATTGTTATTTTGTTTATAGAAACACTTATTTTCTTATATCTCCTTATTCTTTGCAATTTTAGTTGAATTCGTTTTTTATTACCCTTTTTTTACAGTTGATATATCACTAACTTGTGTTTATAATGCTTTTTAATAATCGCCTTCTTTTGACTTTTATTACTTTTGATTTTTCATCAATTTTATATTCATCATTTTAAAAATATCGAAATAGCACAAAGTAGATTTGTTATATATATATATATATATATATATATATATATATATATATATATATATATGTATATATATGCAATATAAATATATATATATATATATATATATATATATATATATATGCAATATATATATATATGCAATATATATATATATATATGCAATATATATATATATATATGCAATATATATATATATATGCAATATATATATATATATATGTAATATATATATATATGTAATATATTAGGTTGGTGCAAAAATAATGACGTAATAATGTCTTTTTTTGACGTTAAAAATACGTTAAAAACGACATTATTACATCATAATTATATAATATATATATATATATGTAATATATATATGTAATATATATATATATGTAATATATATATATGTAATATATATATATATGTAATATATATATATGTAATTTATATATATATGTAATATACATATATATATATATATATGTAATATATATATATATGTAATATATATATGTAATATATATATATGTAATATATATATATATGTAATATATATATATATATGTAATATATATATGTAATATATATATATATATATGTAATATATATATATGTAATATATATATGTAATATATATATGTAATATATATATATATATATGTAATATATATATATATATATATATGTAATATATATATATATAATATATATTTATGTAATATATATATATATATATGTGTAATATATATATATATATATATATGTAATATATATATATATATACACGTTTAACTTATATAGTCTGGTACAAGGCCAAAATGGATCAAGGCAGGAGTGAGTGTTTTGCGCTAATCGTATATGCGAACGAAATGGGTTTACTTGACTTAAACATTGGTACAAAAATTAATGGCCAGTGGTTGAAAACAACAAAAAAGAAAAACAAAGAAAAAAAAAAAACCCGGAAGTTTAAAATTTCTTCAAATCAACGCCTGTCACATTGCTAAAATAATTTGTCCTTAAAATAATAAAAGAGGAAATGTCTGGTCTTGATTTTCTCCTAATGAGAAAATCTCTCTTGATCATTTCTGTTAATTCCCCACCAACAACAAAAAAAAAAAAAAAAATAATTCACTCCAAGATAAAAATAATTTATATTTCCTAGAAATCACACCAAAATTCAGAAATGTCCTTTAAAATTTGCTCAAAAATGTTTTCGCCTTGCGTCTCCAAAGGAACTCACAGAAATAAGAAGACTCTATCATGCTGCGATGAATCCTGAACATGGACTCTTCTTCATTTTGGCATTCCGCCCGGTGCTTTCGATTATTTGCCTGTGAGTTGATGTTTCTGGGTCAACGAAATTCATACTATGATTTACAGTCAGATGAATATAATTGGAATCATCTTTCAAAGATGTATATCGTTTCCAACAATCCGACATAATCGTAGTCACAGGTAAAATACATCTTCGAATTGTGGCGAGGCAGTTCTATTCCCCAGCAACTTCATGGAAAACTAAACTAAACAAATTTTGATTTAAAATTTGTAATTTCAAAAGAGAGCTAAAAATTTAATAAAAAAACACAAACAAAATATGATTTAAAATGTATAATATCTTGGAGTGAATTAATATTTGCGATAAATAACTTTACATTATTTAGGGCGAATTAACCGAAAAGATCCAGTCTCTTTTGATAATCTTGTCATGTAACGGGGAAAATCAAGGCGATTGAAACGTGTACAATGTAGATAAAAGTCGAAAGAAGAAAAGGAAGTAAAATAAAGTTGTTGATAAAAAGAAACTGAAGCAGTGTAGCGACGAGGAAGAAGAAAAGTACAAATGAAAGAAAATAATGATGATGATGATATTTTACTGTATTTTTCGGCATCTAAGACACTTTGTTTTCTCAAAAATAGAATAATGGTATAAATATTATACTGCCTGAAATTCGCTTTTATATTTACGAAGTACAACCCAGTGTTGGGTAAATCAAAATAAGGATAAACAGATTATAATTCTCCAAAATGATAATTTAGACAGCCTGCTTCCCCTGAAAATGTGCATTTCGAATTGTAACTTTTATATTGGTATTAGTCTAAAATAAGTAATTATAGTAATGACAGGAAGTAAAAAGTCGGTGCTTACTAAACTTGTCTTTATTTGTCGAACTTGGAAGACACATTGAGGATAGAACTAGCGTACAAGACTCTAAAAAACAGTCTACGCTAGGCGCCGTAAATTCAGTAGTTTTACGGGATATAAAGTTAAAAACCAAAGAATTAATCTTAGCAGAGTCAGGGTGAATTGCAGCGAGCAATATTTAAAATGGTTTTGTAAAGGATGCGTCTTATCGGCTGCAAGATACGGAAATTGAAAAAGGAGAAAAAAAGATCAAATTAGAATCGATCAAAGAAGACGGAAATGAGAGAAGTCATGGGAGAGAAAAGATTGATGAAAGATACGAGGTGAAAACAGACGAAAATTTGATCAAGACAACAGAGAGAGAGGGAGAGAGAAAGAGAGAGAGAAAGGGAGAGAGAAAGAGAAAGAGAGAGAGAAAAGGAGAGAGAGAAAGAGAGAGAGAATGAGAGAGAAAAAAGGGAAAGAGAGAGAGAAAGGGAGAGAGAGAAAGAGAGAGAAAAAGGGAAAGAGAGAGAGAGAAAGAGAGAGAAAGGGAGAGAGAAAAAGACAGAGAGAGAGAAAGGGAGAGAAAGAGAGTATGTGCGTATATGTATTTGTGTGTGTTACAGTGAATTAAAAGGAGAAAAATGAATGTGTGAGGAAGAAATGGGGATTTACAAGGAGGAGTAAGTGGAGGGGTCTTGGTGTGGAGGGTCTTGGTGTGGAGGGTCTTGGTGTGGAGGGTCTTGGTGTGGACGGAAATTCATGTAGTAGTAGTTATGAAATGAAGATGACGGCGTTAATTTCTCGGTTTTAGGGTGAATGAAAAACATCGCTTTGTATGGATTTCCTTCTCAAAATGACAGCGATCTAAAATGTCTCCAAACAACGCTGGCAAAACTTTTTTACGATTTTCTTCTACGCAATGTCGACTATGATCATCGGATATAAACTGAGAGACATACAACCCCAACAAATTAGAGCACCTCTTGTGGCAGAGGTAGTTATATATTTCTAATAATAGCCAATAGCAGGTGTTCAATCCTAGTTGAAAGCCTGTTTTTTTATGCAAATTTTCAAGGAAAGCACTTCCATTTCACTCCATATTGTGCAACAATCTTTCCGTCAGCTGTCTATCAGTTTAAACTCAGCTTTGTCCCAGTCAGATCTTTTTCTAGGCATTGAACTTTAACATTGCCACCAAGGAAAGACAAGTGCACACGTACTCAACTGGCATCTTTCACCAATGAATTTGGACACGATTTTAAATGCATCAATATTACGAAAGCATAAATTCACACATGGATTCACACACATGGACACACTTAGTGCGTCTTCCTACGCACACAGGTTCGCATACGTAGAGATTAAAAAAATTCTTACCTGCTATTTTTATTAGTTTGGATAAATAATCAGGCTTCTAAGAATATGGTTCTATTGATTTTCCCTGATCCGAAAAATCTTTCTGTCATTCTTTCTTTCTTTCTTTCTTTTATTGTATCTATTTGTTTTTTCTCTCTTGCTAGAATTTGTCAGTCATAGTAAAAGATTTCAACATAAATCCTCGTGCAATAATTGACCATGAGTAAATACTTCGAAGCTTATTGGCAAACTGACTGTAAACCAAAAGTGATTTTAAATTTAAGCAATTCACGTTTTAATTATAAAATAATTGTAGTTTAAAAGTTAATATATTTATGTATCATTTAATAAATTTAAGTTTTTTTTTATTGTCACGATTCAAAGACATGAACCAGCGAAACGAGTAAAATTTTCCTTGTGTTATTGGCGTCATATTAATAATGATATCTTTAAGAACATATGAACCTAGTTTTTCCTACTATCTGTTCTATCACAAGTAATACTGAACAGGACCTAATTATTAATACAAATCACATGAATAAACATCTACCAAATATGTAAATTAACATTTGTACTCCAAGTCCCAGCAACTATTGTGTGATGTCAGATAATTCTTCTAATCAGAATCCCTCTTGCATCTTTATAAATCTACCATTCGTCTGTACATTGAATATTCGTCCGTGCATTGAATATTGCTGCCATATTTGGTCTGGTGCCCCTATTACTTATCTTTAGATCCTTAACAAAATCCAAAGAAGGGTCTGTAATATAATTGATCCTGAACTGACATCTCGTCTTCCGTCACTTTCCCACCGACGTGACGTGGCATCCCTCTGTTTTTTCCAAAAATATTTTCATAGCAATTGTTCTAATGAACAGTACTTTTTAGTCCCTCGTCTGCTTGGATTTAAGTGTGCTACTAGATTGACAATTGTGTTTCACTGTTTTACTGTTGAATATGCTAGATGCAACCAATAGTTTTATTCCAATAATTTCTTTTCTTGCACTTCTCGCCTGTGGAAATCCGTTCCGATTTCTTGCTTCCCTGTCACCTAAAATCTTCAAAAATTGAAATGAAACACCAAACACCATCTTTATTCCTGAATCCTGTTCTTTCATTGTCCTTTTCCTCACTTTAAGTCTTCGCAATCTCTTTCAATCCCTCTATCTCCGCCACCCCAACCGCGTCCTTGTGGCATTGTCGCCTTGCTTGGTATGAAACGATAAATAAAACTACCCATTAATATATCTCTAGAAATGTACAGGAAACTTTTCGGCTAACATTCATGGTAGTCGATCACATCGATTCCATCCTGTGATTTTTGATTCCGATTTCCTTTGGATCGATGGTGGAGAAAACGTTACATCGAACTCCAAACCAAAGAAGCGGCATTCATCGTTCAGATAAATATATAGGAGGAAATATCAGTTGATTTGAATAAAATCGAACAATCAGAAATTCTTTAGAAATACATCTTCGGGAAGATTTTTCTTTCGGAAGTATCATCTTGATAAATGCCCCCTATCCTGACTATAGTCTTAACCGACCGTTGCATAAGTATTAAAAACTGGATGGAGGACTATCGTTATTCAAAAATCCTTTTATTCAGAGAATAATTCTTTACACAACAAAAGCCGGGCCAACAATTGCGAGTTATGTAAAGGTACTTTGAAATTAACCCCCTCATCTTTAGTGAATTGAGCCACCATGACAGCACAAGATCCAGCAGGCAACTTTACTAGCTGAAGCAAGCTTCTCGACAAAGAACGGAAGAGTTACCTTCCGAGTAGGTCGGAACCTTGGCTGATTGACAAATTCTCTCATGCAGTGTTTTCAGAAATTAGTGCCTTTCTTGTATGGGTCTCACTCATACCATGAAAGCCTGCAAACGTGAAATACCCTTTCAAATTATAGTTTGTTAAAAAAGACTATCATTGTATTTCTCCTCTTCGTGTAAATACTGAGAGCTACAAATTATTAAAGCTCTTGAATAGAATCCGGTGATTATTCCGGATTTTATCTGATGTTATGAAGAGAATAGAAATATATAAATTTTAGGCTATTGTTAACACGGGGTAACATGTGTAACAAGATATCCAGGAAAGGTAAAGTATTATTTGTTTCCAAGGATCAGATTCAAAAAATTCTTAGAAAATACACGCAAACACTCCATTTAGCGGCGACCCCATTGCTAATCCAATTTTTTTTTAATAACAATTCTTGTTGAATGTGAAATAGTACTGATTGGAGATGAGACGGCAGATTTTTATTATTTTATATATATAAGGAGAGGATTATTTTCTTTATTGTATTAGATGCTTTTTTTAAAGATTAAAGCATTTATTAACAGGGACGTTGGTTTAAAGGGATTTGATATATATATATATATGTGTGTGTGTGTGTGTGTGTGTGTGTGTGAAACGAGTTTATTAACTTTACACGACCAAACGGTTTCATTAAGGGGTCTTAAATTGTGTATGCATACTTATTAGGCCCAGGGAAATTTTAATGTTAAAATCTTTCACAGTGAAGAAGGTATGTGTGTACAATGTGTTGTGCTTTTTCGGAATTAAATAAGTAAATTTAATAATAATGATCAACAAGAAATAATTAATGAATAAATACAAAAGACCCCAAATAATCAATAGTAAATAATGAGTTAAAAGTTAATACGAAGCAAATAAGACTATACAATACTTACAAATAACAGCATTCGGATCCACAATTATTTCTACTCAATTATCTTAAGAATAAATAGAAATATAACCGTTGCCGCCAACCCAATAACTGTTAGGAATAAACCAGGAATACCTGATGTTGCGATCCATAATGCCTCATTAAGCAGCATATATAAATAGCCAAATCGGCGAACAGCACACATGACCTGAAGATTACTGTCAAGCAGGATACAGACTGTCGCCATTCGATGCTGAACTCAGTGTACACTTTTATATTTACATATGCGTTATTACTGATAATGAGCAAAAACTTAAATAAAATATACCTTAAAAATAAAGTCATACACTCATATATATATATATATATATGTGTGTGTGTGTGTGTGTGTGTGTGTGTGTGTGTGTGTGTGTGTGTGTGTGTGTGAAAAGTGTGTGTATATAAATATAAATAAATATATATATATATATAATTATTTATATATTGTATGCGCGGTACTTATCAGAAAGCGCTCAATATCAGAGATAGAGGTAACATATTTGGTTGGATTGATGTGAGTTTGTGACCCTGGGGGTCACGCTTTTGCGATCATCAGCGTGAAACCCAGGGTCACAAACTCACATCAATCCAACCAAGTATATATATATATATATATATATATATATATATATATATATATATATATATAATATCAATAATCTCATAAATATAAGAAATTATACTCGTCCAGAAAACCTTGGGTACTTTGATATGTAAATAAACAGACCAATACCCAAGGGAAAAAAAGGTACGAAAAAGAAAAGAACAGAGAATATGTAAGTCAGCCGAAGACAATCGTCTAGCATCCAAGTTCACAGTCCAAAGAAAGTGCTCAAAGTACTCAATTAATTAATTAATTAATTATATATATATATATATATATATATATATATATATATATATATATATGTATGAGTGTGTGAAGAAATAGTTTTAAGGTGTGCAATATTCATAGGATAAAGAGCTCAATATCAGAGATAAAGAGTATGTAAATACGAAAGTGAACTGTCTGTCGCCTATGAGTGTTGACTTTAATTTTGCATATATATATATATATATATATATATATATATATATATATATATAAGTTGATACTTATTGGAGACTCAAGCTGTACTTCACCCGATCGAGTGCATGAATTGCCTTTTTTTTTAATTATCTGAGGGCCTGAATCGAAAATCAATATTAAACCAGCAATGCTTATATGAAAATGAATGGCTTAAGCATCAACATTACTTTAAGCAGTGAGTCAAAAGATTTTTGCTATATTTCAGTAGGCAAGAAGACAGAATTTGACTTTCGCATTCGTGCATTGTACCGCATTTTATTAGTAACATTTGTTTCTATATTCATAGATTTTATAAGATTTATAATTTTTGTTATATTTCTTGATGGTGGTTGTCCATCATTGTTTTTTTTTAGACAAGAGCAATACGCTCTTCGATTAAAAGAAAATATGATAGGAAATTCTTTTCAAAATCAATCAATTAGAATCATCAATTGAATGTTCATTTCTGAAGTCAACCCTTGTATAGCAAATATCTAGATAGACTCTTCACTAAATAGGATGATGTTATACAATTTGCATTAAAAGTCCTTGTAGAATCTATCTATCTATCTATCTATCTATCTATCTATCTATCTATCATTTCTTCCTTATTACTCCATGTTTCTCACAACAATAATAATTCAGTTGCACTTTAATATTTATCACGCGGCCAATTTTTGCCGACACCAAAGAAATAAGTGCCGTTATATTTCATTGGTCAATCCGTGCTGCTTCATCGTCCATTTGTCTCTTTAACCAATCAACTCATTCACCTTTTGTTTTGCATGAAAAAATACGCTTTTTGTTTTGTCATTAATTGCGCATTATTGATGTGTGTGTTGCATAGCATTTATCGGCGTATTAAGTTAGATTGGCAAGTTGAACTCAAATTTCAACCATGGTGGCTAACGCGCTCACTTTTGTAGACATATTGAGAAAAGTGTGACTGCATCTCTAGTTTCTTCTGATATGGCTTCAATCGCAAGGCATGCGCGGATATATACCGTTGGTTGGCATCCAGTCTAAGAAAAGGAAAACTTATTGACTTTGAAATTTAAGGATTTTAGAATTTTTTTAGAAGTTTCCAATAACTGATTGTAATATCAGATAAAATCTTATGATTTACGTTAATTTGATGAATAGATACTTTCTTTCTTTTCGTTTTTTAGAACAACTTTTGAATAAAGAGATTAAAGAAATACTGTTGTGTGGCTTATCTCAATGCAGAATTATAACAAACGACAGATTATTTATGTAGGTAACGAAGTACTTATCTATAAACATCTGTAAAGGGAGAGATTATATATATATATATATATATATATATATATATATATATATATATATATATATATATATATATATATATATATGTGTGTGTGTGTGTGTGTGTATTGTTTGTATTCATTTATATCTAATATTGACAACGAATATCTTTGACAAAGAGTTGGCTGAAAGGTGCCTTAGATATGACGTCCACTTTATTTAAAGATATATATATATATATATATATATATATATATATATATATATATATATATATATATATATATATATATATATATATATATATTTGTGTGTGTGTGTGTATGAGGAGCATTTAATAACTTGAGTTAATCTGACACAGTAGTAGGACTCCATATGAGGGATCAAACAAACTCCGCCGCATTGCGGATATACACATTCAAGGGAAAGGCTTTGGAGTCATCCTCGAGGAAAAATCAGGCATTTCGTGCTGTATTCAGCAAAGGCGTCCCGAGACTGACGGATGCTTCAGATGGTATTTTCTACAGTGTAAGTTTTAAAAATATACTTTATTTCTTTTTTTATTTTGCCATACAATAAACCGCTATTGCGATTTTCTTTGTTAGGAAAATTGTATGTAAGAAATCTCTACTGCAAAAATATTTTAATGATCTCCACATATTTTCATATATGTTCTGTTTTCAAGAAAACTGTGCCTTGTTTGTGCATGCGCACAATTCAAGACAGCCTATGAAAGAATATTTCATGTCGCTACCGTTCGTCAGTTGTCATAAAAAACATTAAAAGGATTCAATGAAAGAGATTATCTGGCTCACCATAATGTGATCTGAAATCCCTTGTGTGTTTGGGTGTTTTCTCTTCTAATTCACGAGAAATGGCCTACGTGAGTCGAAATCTATTCATCACAAATGACTACAAAGACGACAACATGGCTCGTAACAGAAAGACGAATCTGTAATGTTATCGGTTATAACATGGCATCTCGGATTCAGTCTCCTTCTCACCGTTGAAACGTAGCCACCCTATTCAGTTTCTATGTATTTTCATGCTAAGTGTTTTGAGGACATTTCTTCCAACTTCACGAATTTAAGCGCAGTACTAGATTGGCAGCTCGGTCTCATCATTTTATTTTTGAAATAGCTAGATATAATTTCTAATTTAGAGCTATAGTAGTAGTTTTTTTTTTCTCGCACTACTCATTTCCGGAATTCTGTTTTCGATTCTTGCTTTCCTGTCAAACATGATCTTCAAACATTTACATACAACGTCAATCATCATTTTCTGTTTTCCTGAATCCTGGTCTTTCATTGTCCTCTCGCCCCAATAATGTTTTTCTCAGATTCCTTCACTCTCAGTAAGTCTGTATTGCCGGCTTTATTGTTTTGCTTCAGGTAAAATAATTAAAAAGAAATGATAAATCTTGAGAACTTAACAGATTTGTATGTGCATTTAAAAAAGTACTATTTTCTTTCTCTTATTGGTACCACTTATTCTTTCTTTCTTTTGTATTTTTGATAACCGCCACTCGCATGTATCCCCTAGAAATCTGGAAGTGTGTCAAAATTCAAGGAATATCATTTTATTTGCCTGCGCTCATACTCTCAATACGGTTAAGACTGATTAAGCAAGAGAAAAGAAATAAAGAAAATGGTTGCGAGGGATGAACTCGTTTTTTGTTTTATTTTCAAATATCACTCGTGAATTCATGTTGGCTTCCTTCCAAAGTTGAAACCAAAAGAAACATAAACAGAGAAAATCGATATAAACAAAAACATGGACTTTTTTTTTTCATGATTTTAAAGAAGAAATAAGGTAATTAAGTTTTCGTCTTCTTTTTTGATTTTCGTTTTCCCCTCTTAATCCTTTTTCTTTCTTTTTTTTTCTTTTTTAATTACTCTAATCTTTTCATTTCATAGTCCCTTCTCATCTCTCTAAATGTTACTTTCGCTTCTTCAGCTTGTCCTAGTTTACTTCACACGACTTCCACTCACATTAAATATTTTCCTTTTCACTTTCTGTTCATAAATCAGCCAATTTATTTTCTTGACATGTAAGCAAGTATTAGGTTGGTGCAAAAATAATGAGGTAATAATGTCGTTTTTTGACATTAAAAAATACGTCAAAAAACGACATTAATACGTCATTATTTGTGCACCAACCTAATATCTATTGAAATCAATTTGAAACCATCAAGAATCGAACTCAGCCCTCTCACAATGGCCTAATAGATGAGATTTCTAACATTTTCTCTATAATAGGCATCCATGTTGATTATATTTAGATTAGCCAAAAGACAGGTAAGCTAGACGTTTTTATTCAGGGAGGGGGGATTGCAAAAGTTTCTCTTAATCATCACCCACGCAAAAACAGTTCGAGAACAATTTCCTATTGCAAGAGATTTACTTTACTGCATAGAACAGGGAGGGATCAAATCTTACTGTAGTTACAATCTATTATTAAGAAAGAAATAGAAATATTGAGTCGGGAGGCGTTATCTTTGAGTATTCATTGAGTGTTCAGTTTTTAAAAAATGAACTTGTAGAATCTCTGCTATTACGCGTTCCCGTGTGTGTGCGTGCGCGCTCACGCGTGTTTGCTTGTGGATGAGTTTTAAAGATGAGAATTTTTTCTGTATCTGGCGTTTGCTTAGAAATCAAACGGCTACGCTCTACACACCACACGCGCACACGTGCACGTGCACGCACACACAAACACAAACACACACACACACACACACACACATATATATATATATATATATATATAATAATATTTTTTTAAAAATATGATTCCTTCACGACATAAGAGTCCTCATGTTTCAAAAACGAGAGCCGAAACCATCAATATAATTATTAAAATTAAGTTGAATCAAGGGGTTGTGTCCCGTTTCATCCTCAAGCGAAAATTTAGGAGGAAACGGGACCCAACATCTTGATTCAACTTAATTTTAATAATTATATTGATGGTTTCGGCTCTCGTTTTTGAAACATGAGAACTCTGATGTAGCGAAGGAATCATATTTAAAAAAAACTATTATAATATAAGCTCTACTTCTGTATGAAGCACTGTCTTCTTAAAAATCAAAACAAAAATACTAAGGAACTCCGGATTATTTACTTGGCGTGTTCCTTCCTATTTTTCTGCATACTTGCGCGCGCGCGCTCTCTCTCTCTCTCTCTCTCTCACACACACACACACACACACACACACACACACACACACATATATATATATATATATATATGTCTCTGTGTGTGTAAGGTATACATATATATATATATATATATATATATATATATATATATATATATATATATATATGTCTGTGTGTGTGTGTAAGGTATATTTAGGCAAGTATTCCTCCAAACAAATTTGTTAAAATTAAAACGACAAGGTCTGTTTATTTTTTTTAATTATATTTTAAATTTTTAGGAAACGCTATATTTGGGTTCACGTTTGTTTGGTTGTTTTTGTTCAAGTGCTTTCAAACGTTTCTCTCATTTTTATGAACCAACTACTGTCTATGTTAAGCAAGATTTCGTAGGTTACATACTAGTATTCTTTTGAAAGTTTAGTGACGTTATGTGATTTTTTTTATTTATTTAAAAATGCTACTCTGATGAAAAAAGAAAACAATTTATTGAGACGTTTTTGTATAGAAAGTGCTTTAATCGCTAGATCATCTGCAGTAATTTTACATCCAGATTCTTACAAAATTTAACCTTTCTTGACAGACCTTCAAATCACCACACAGTTGAATATTTAAGAACAACATGAATAAAAAGAAAAGAAACTAAAAGAAATAGGCTCTCGACTACGTATCCAAAATATAGATTTAAAACATATATTTAAATTTAAAATTCCAGCGTCCCCTTTCTTTCCATTTTGTCATATTTTTTCCCGTAAAATTGTTCTTGATATATAAAAAAATTATATATTGTTTTCTCATACTGTCGACATGGAAAAGTGTCAAACACTAAAAAAATGAAAAGAAGGCATATTTTGTTATCGGCCAATTCTTTTAAAAAGCAAAAACATTTATCACTGAAGTTCAGCGAGGAAAATAATCATCGTTACAAATATTAAGAATAGTCCATTATATATTTATAAACTATGCAAATGAAATCGGCTAGACTATATCGCCCAAAAATGTTTAAAATAATAATAATAATATATATATATATATATATATATATGATATTCCAGGATCATTTCCAACTTATTCAAGATGATCTTCGCCCGCTCTAACCATCTAACTTTCTGTTCTGAAGTAACAAGGTGCTTCACATGTTTTATATACGATTTCATTTTCAAGATTTTTTTCACTGGTCTTTGAACTGTCATAGGTGAAACTCCTCTCTCACGTGTCAAACATCTAAAAGAAACAACAGAATGCAGAAAGTACTAGACGGCCGTTTCGTCCTATATTTGGGACACATCAGTAGTGCGCATCCACTACCGAGAATTGAAAACCTGAAAGTTAGGTTGTCAAACAAACATCATACCAACTGTTCCAATGGGACTCGGCGACGAAGAGTTTGCAAATCAGACTCAATATAGCTGCATTCTGCAAATCAGACTCAATATAGCTGCTTTCTGCATTCTGTTGAGGTTTCTTTCAGACTCGATGAATTAATTAAATATAATTATCAAATCCTCCTAATAATTACTATCTGTGTATATCATTGCTTGAACCGGCTTCTAATGCTCTAGAGTGAGCGGCTTGGTGAGAGTAGCCGTGTCTCCAGGGGGCACAGTCCTATGGTTACAGAGAACTCAGTAAGAGTTTCACCACGGAATATGTGAGCGAGCGGCGCTATATTAAGCCTGATTTGCAATCTCTTCGTCACCGAGGCCCATTGGAACAGTTGGTATGATGCTTGCTTGACAACCTAACTGTCAGGGTTTCGATTCCCTCGGTAGTGGATGCGCACTGCTGATGAGTCCCAAATATAGGACGAAACGGCCGTCCAGTGCTTTCTGCATTATGTTGAGGTTTCTATCAGACTCGATGAATTAATTGCATATATAGTTTGTCACTAGAGATGTGACCTGAGGAACCAGGAAAAAGATATTTTATGGGGAAATAAATCATAGTCATGGAACCTTAAGGTTGTCTCTTTATTAATTAATATTTGCTCTGCTGTTACATTGAGCTCTCTGGAATATACCCTCTTTCGAATTATGCACACAGATTACCAAACACGTCATTACTTTACTATATATATATATATAGTTTATGCAAAATTAGGTAATCCGTATGGGTAGACCGAAGGAGGATGATATCCGGAGAGCTCAATGTAAATTCAGAGCAAATATGTTTGAATAAAAAACAGACCACTTTAAGGTTCCATGTAATAAATTATTTCACCACAGCCCTTTTAAAGAACTCTGGATCATCAAACTTTACTTCCAAAGGTTGAAATGAAAATTTTGGAAGTAAAGTCTGATGATCCAGGACCCTTTAAAAGGGCTGTGGTGAAATAATTTATTACATGGAACCTTACAGTGGTTTGTTTTTTATTAATATTATATATATATATATATATATATATATATATATATATATATATATATATATATATATATCTATCTATCTATCTATATATATATATATATATATATATATATATATATATATGGTGTATCAAAAATACTTTTGCATACTTTGGAGGCATGTTCCTGATACTAAAACAAGGTAAAATGACCATATAAATATATGTCCAAAAGGCTACTGTTGCACCTCAACAGAGCAACTCATAAAAATATGCATAATGTCCTCTGCTTGCTTCTACCCACGCATACACTCGTCTGATCATTGACTGGTGGGCCCTTTCAAATACTCCCACACGGTGTCGAATGACTTCGCTGGTTCCCATGAAACGTTGATGAAGCGTCTCTGCATTATTAATGTCTGCTGCATAAACCAATTGTTTTAGCTGACCACTGAGATAAAAATCCAAAGGATTGAGGTGAGAGAAACCAAGGAAGCAATTTTTTCCTTATCTATCTCGCTTTCATGGTAGATGTCAGTTAATGTGAGTAAAATGTGCTGGAGCCCCATCATGCATGAATCACGTGTATCTTCGCTTTAGCAGGGGTACATCCTCTAGCAGTTATGGATGTGTGTTCGAAATAAAGTCCCTGTAGACAGCTCCTATAAGACGTGCTGAGAGAACATGCAATCCCAGCCCACACAGGCAATCACCTGCAATCCCAGCCCACACATTAATCCTAAATTGATGCTGGTGTCTAGCCCATAATATACCATGGAGTATATACCATGCGTTGGTTGTGCACATTTGTTATTCCCTCTCTTTAAAATGTTGCTTCACCCGTAAACAAGACTTAAGAGACAATTGACGGATTGGCAGTTTGTGCTATAAAGCATCGGCAAAAGTTCTCCCGTGGTGAGTGATCAGGGGGCGAAAGACACTTCACACGTTGCAAATAATACTGATACAGGAGCTGCTCTTGCAGTGGTACTATGAGATGTACGACATGCTAGAGCCACTTGACGTGTGCTCATACCTGGATCGTCTCCGACAGCCTGTAG
>OZ010610.1:30925751-30980751 GCA_963932145.1 Acanthosepion lycidas | reverse complement strand
TACCGTATTTGGGATATCACTTAAAAAAGTTGAAACAATAGTACGATTAATTAGTAAATATTTAAAACTGGTTATGAGAACCTAAATCTTTAGAAAGTGACAATTATAGTTGTTGTGGCATTAGATGTATTTATTATGTATCCCTAGTAGACTGGTAAACATTCCACCGTTTTGCTATTTTAATTTTTTTATTAATTAAAGTAAGTTTTTTATTAATTAAAGTAAAGTTAAGGTTTGAATAATCTCATTTTGAGTTTCACGACTATAAAATATTCGTCAAAATTCCAGCTCTTGGATCGTTTAATATTTCAGTTTAACAACTTCGACAAAATATTGCAATAACAATCATAAGTATTAATGTAGGTCATTATTTAAAGAAGTAAGGGTGCACAAATGAAAAGTGTTGATATTAGCCAGTTTTATCTATTACACTAAAACGGACATTAAAAAAAATGAGAGCGTTATCGCTTTCTCTATCTTCTCTTACTTTCTTCTTTCTTGCTGAAACCAAACAGCGTTTCTGATATGTCTTTTCTGTTATTCCGCAAGATTATATATAGGAATAGTCTATTTTGATGAGGTATTAGAAGGGTGCAACGCATATACTAACCAAAGAACAAGCAAAATTATAATGAGATTATTGTCGATCTTGGGTATTTCCGTCTACTTGACTGATTACAAAAAGTAAAGACATTTTCACTAAAATGTGAGACCTGTCGATAAGTAGCAAAACCCCAAGCAACCATGATAATACCAAATACCCCTAGCTTTCATACCCAACTTACTGGGCATTCGCATTTACCGATTTTGATTATTACTGAGTAAGTGAGCAGCACACCAACAAAGTGATGCTAGGGTACAAACATACAAAATATAAAATACCCACCATGACATCTAGTCTGATAAGGATCATGTACCACAGCCTAATGTACGGCACAGTATGGTGACAGGTTTTGATAAATGCAATGCCTGACTGTACAGGTGAGTTCCAGTTAGAAATAACTTCAGTTAAAAGAGTTTGCTCACGTGGGTTCTGATTGAGGGTGTTCGCAAATATTTAGACATGACCCACAAACTAAATAAAGAATCACATCCATGAATCCCAGCTAAACTCCCGATTATGAAAAGTGATGCACAGTGCGTCAACCCCTAGGGAAAATACCAAACTCGTTATGGTCAGACAACTATGCAAATATGTGGTACTGAACGGAATATTTATTGGCGTCCATCTTAATTCAACACGACAAAATATGTACATGTTAACACTTCCACACTTTCAATCAATTATTGCTGTTGTTATTAGTAGTATCAGTAATCCGTAGTAGTAGTAGTAGTAGTAGTAGTAGTAAGAGGAGGTAAAGTAGGAGGAACAAGAGGAGGAAATCAACTGGTACCAAATACTTTCAGTTGATATTTATGAAGCGCAGAGCTAAAACGGAAGGAAATTCATTACCCTAGTGACTAGTGTGTGTGGTTTGCTTGGCAACAATTGCTCTCTAACAATCAAATGTAAATATGATAATGCGATATCCAGTGATAATTGAATTCACCACACTCACTGTATGCGTATATGTTCGTCATGGGAATAAAAACAAACGTACTGGAATCACATACGACATCAAAGCCTCTTCCTTGATTTGAAACCTATTCATCTGTAAAAAGAAACTCCATGTTTACCCAATGAGCCATGATAATTCTTGGTAGTAGTTGATTTTTTCCCATTTGGTTGCAGCAGAGGCACCTTCACCAACCCAAACAGTGACCCAGTGTGTGACTAATCGATATAAACACAAAACTCTGACTCCATTACGGTTCATTTCAATGCAACATTTCTGGCATCTCCACCATCCAATGCCTTCACAATTTTACAGCTTCCATTTTTCATCTTTATACTTATCTCTTCTTCTCTCCCTTATCCTCTAGATTCAATTGACATCACTTCCTCCTTCTACTCCTACTCTCCTTTTACCTCCAAATTCAGCTGACATTTCCGCCTTCTTCTTCCTCCATTTCCTCTCCTTTTGCCACCAACTTCCTAACATCTTTGCCTACTCTTCCTCCTTCAACTCTCCATTAACATCCAAATTCAGCCGACATTCAAATTCCTCCTCTTCTTCATATTTAGCTCCTCCTACTTCCCCCTTATTCATTCTCCAAATTCAACTCAGAACTTTCAATCATTTTTCTTTATTTCTCTTAATAATAATATTCCTCTTTCACTTTCTGTGTCCATTTGCGGCATGGGGGTCTTTATTTTCTTATTTCCCATCTCTTAACGAATCTCTAAATATCTCTGTTACAGAATGTGCTTAGTGGTTAGGTCGATGTCAGCAGGTGGCGCGAACATAACACTTTTCCTTATACACTGGAATCTGGATACGGCTTAAGTCCTTAAACGTTCAATTCTAAAACGACTAAATAGTTCTAAGGTTTTGACAGTGACCCCATACCTTGACGTTAAAAAGAAAGAAGCTAGCACGAACAAAATCCCATTCACAGCTATGATTAATACAGGTTTCGAAAATATCTTCCATTTCTTTCCTTTGATGATAAAAAGCACATTCATACGTTAGAAGGTTTCTTTCGCTTACCAATTACAAATCCACAATATTTGATTCGCTTCTAAATTGACTCATATACACTGAAATTAAAAAGAGAAATCTGTCAGCTTTTGTACAATACAAGGTTATATTTATAGAGTAATGCATATAAGATCATCATACAGTATATAATATACAACAGGATTTTACCTCTTGTATGAGCCCTGATTGCACACGTTCTTTTAAGAGGTGTTCAATCAGGACACTGCACAATTTCTTGTCTTTTGTGACCTTTGACCTTTACCATTCTTTGTTGACCTTTTTTAGCCATCCATTCACTTAGAATCACCACGAGGGTTACTTGTTGTTTCTCCTGCCTTCAATATTCCTTGTAAGTATTTAGTCATCTAGGCTCCTATTCCTTGTTGTGGCTCCTTAAATTTTAAGCTGTGTCTTTCTGATTGTATGTATCATTTTCTTTGTACTTCCTAAATTCCTTAAACTTCGTCGTTGTTTAAATGTTCAGTCATTGCTATCGCTGTAAAAATCGTCATCTATGACAAAATTGTTCAATATTCACTGGCATATAAAAGCTTAGTACTTAGCAGTTCAACGTCTTTTTCTTTGTTCCTACAGAGATTTTACTGTCAACTAATACTTGGTTTTTCTAACGAATCATTCGCTATTTTTATAAACATTTATGTGTAGCACAGTCCATCAACTGTTACGATAATGACAAGATAGTTACGTTTTTGTAACTGCTTGATATTTACATTCACAATACGTGGACCAATTTTTAGACTGTCCACGCTTCACCAATCATTGCATTAAGTAAACTGAATTTAGAGCTTCTATTTCTGATTTGAATATTCTACCTTAAAATAATTCTATTGGTATAAAATCAAATAGCAACACACAGAATCACCTTCAAACTTTTTATCCAACGAATATGTGTAGAAGAAATAAGATTTTCAAAAAGAGAGTAGAAATAGATATTCTCCTTATCATGCACGTGATTAAATATATTGATTTCAAGGAATGTAGAAAAACTGTGTGTCATTTAAATGAGAGACTATCTAAACTAAAATTTAAGGTTTCGAAATATCACTGATTACCAAGACTCAAGCAACAGCTTCAAATGCCAGATGCGAACACATTATCATATTAACCATTGACCTATGCGCAGAATATGAATGGGAGATAGGATTCAATTACTTACACTATTTACACTATTTATATTCGGAAGCAACGTTTCCGTCGTTGTGCCCTCCGGACTTCTTCAGGTGTATGTCGATCTAGGTAACGTACAATTTATTTAATCTGGACCCTTTATTTAATCTACGAGGGAAGACTGTTCTCGTTCCACTGCTCACGTCTAAGGATATCGTTTAGTTCTTATTTTTATTTAGGACTGTTCAGTTATTGTTCGCTCGTTTCGTTTAGATAGATAGATAGATAGGAATAGATAGGAATAGATAGATAGCCAGATAGATAGATAGATAGATAGATAGGAATAGATAGATAGATAGATAGATAGATAGATAGATAGGAATAGATAGATAGCCAGATAGATAGATAGATAGATAGATAGATAGATAGATAGATAGATGAAGAGACTGGGATACATAGATAGATGAAGAGACTGGGATAGATAGATAGATAGATAGATAGATAGATAGATAGATTGACAGATGAAGAGACTGGGATAGATAGATAGATAGATAGATAGACTGACAGATGAAGAGACTGGGATAGATAGATAGATAGATAGATAGATAGATAGATAGATAGATAGATAGATAGATGAAGAGACTGGGATAGATAGATAGATAGATAGATAGATAGATAGATAGATAGATAGATAGATAGATGAAGAGACTGGGATAGATAGATAGATAGATAGATAGATAGATAGATAGATAGATAGATAGATAGATAGATAGATAGATGAAGAGACTGTGATAGATAGATAGATTGACAGATGAAGAGACTGGGATAGATAGATAGATAGCTTGTCAGATGAAGAGACTGGGATAGTTAGATAGATAGATAGATAGATAGATAGATAGATAGATAGATAGATATCGATCTACTTTCTCTGCAGACGATTCCGAACTGAACCCTTTATTTAATCTACGGGGGTAGTCTGTTCATGTCTAGTGACGTATCGTCTTGTTCTTATTTTTATTTAGTACTGCTCTGTTGTCTACCATCAAATCATGATGAAGAAAGGGATCATTCTATGCCTGGAGCATCGGGCTAAAATTATGCGTGCTGACCCAAACATATACCAACAAGAAGTGATCAACATCAAACGCACTTAAGAATAAAACTACCTGGAAAAAATAACATCAGCGTCTACAGATGGGAACAGAAGCGATTAGGAGGATGACAAGAAAATAGCCACACTCGGTCTTCTTCAAGTCAAGGGCTTATCAGAAAAGTGTCCGAAGATCTGCAGTCCATACAGCATCAGGATAATATTTAGAAGCTGTCCCACTCGACGGGGAAATGTCTGCCGAGTGAAGCCTAACACGATTGAGATCATGGCCAAGAATTGCGTATACTCGATTCCTTGCAGTTTTGAAAGAGAATATATGGGTGAAACAAACCACCCCTTAAAAGTAAAACTGGAGTCGTAATGAGTAGAATCGGGTATGGCAGTGATCTGCCATGCTCGATTATGGAGAGAAAGGCATACTCATGCAGAATGGAATGAAAACACAGGGGAGTTAGACGTTGGAAAGAATCAGCGCATATGCGAAGCTATGGGGATCTCATTAGTAGGCCTAGCATAGAAATAAATACAATATCAAAACCGCTGTGGATCTCATTAGTAGGCCTAGCATAGAAATAAATACAATATGAAAACCGATCATCAATAAAGACAAATAGAAGTAAGTCTTAAGCAGCAGTAGCAATCAAAATATGGGAAGCAGCAGCAGGAGCAATCAAAATATGGGAAGCAGCAGCAATAGCAATCAAAATATGAGAAGCAGCAGCAATGAAAATATAGGAAGCAGCAGCAGCAATGAACATATGGGAAGCAGCAGCAGTAACAATGAAAATATGGGAAGCTGCAGCAGCAATGAAAATATGGGAAGCAGCAGCAATGAAAATATGGGAAGCAGCAGCAGTAGCAATGAAAATATGGGAAGCAGCAGTAGCAGCAATAAACATATGGGAGGCAGCAGCAGCAATGAAAATATGGGAAGCAGCAGCAGCAGCAATGAAAATATGGGAAACAGCAGCAGTAACAATGAAAATATGGGAAGCAGCAGTAGCAGCAATGAAAATATGGGAAGCTGCAGCAGCAGCAATGAAAATATGGGAAGTAGCAGCAGCAATGAAAATATGGGAAGCAGTAGTAGCAGCAATGAACATATGGGAAGCATCAGCAGTAGCAATGAAAATATGGGAAGCAGCAGCAGTAACAATGAAAATATGGGAAGCTGCAGCAGCAATGAAAATATGGGAAGCAGCAGCAGTAGCAATGAAAATATGGGAACCAGGAGTAGCAGGAATGAAAATATGGGAAGCTGCAGCAGCAAAGAAAATATGGGAAGCAGCAGTAGCAGCAATGAACATATGGGAAGCAGCAGCAGTAGCAATGAAAATATGGGAAGCAGCAGCAGCATCAATGAAAATATGGGAAGCAGCAGTAGCAATCAAAATATGGGTAGCAGCAGCAGCAGCAGCAGCAATCAAAATATGGGAAGCAACAGCGGCAATTCTAAGTACAGCAAATAGCCTAATGGATTAAAGCGTTGGTTTGTGAATTTGGTGATATAATTATTGTGAGTTCAACCCTTGGGTCAGGCAGTGTGTACTTACACTCAGTACTAAATAAGAACCAAACCATATCCTGAAAGATCAACAGTGGAATGAGAACAGTCTACTATGTAAATTAAATAAAGGGTTCATTTCAGAATTTTCTGAAGGAAATCCGGAGAAAAACAAAGATGAGTATAATAGTCCAAATATAGATAATCTGAATAATGATAACTCCTCATCCCAGAAATTCAGACAGAAAGGGTTCAACTAGCTTATCTGAATCCAAAATCACATTTATGCGTTTTCGTTTATAAGACGCACGATAAATTGGACTCATTTAAATGTATTTTATACATGGAAAATAATTTGACATAGCATTTTTAAGTAATCAATATTGAAACTAATCATTAAATATGATCATATTTCGATGCTTTTTTTGCATCAGGTACAAATGAAAAAAGTACAATCAAACACACTTGTTGGTTAATGAGAAATTATTTTACCAGAGTAATATTCATCTTTTACGTTTTAAAATGATTTCTTAAACGTTTAATGTACAAAAGAAGAAATACAATTCTTTAAAATGTAAACAGGTCGAACTAGCGAGACTCGATTTGATTCAAAGTGTACAACTAGAAAAAATTTCCGTGTGGTGAATATCTTACTGAAAATTATAAGCCATCTGACCCACTCCCGTGTAAACACCTCAGAAAGTATGCTAAACATGTAAATTTCTCATGGATGAATCACATTGTATAAACTTTGAATTCTTTGATTTCTCAATGTAGTTGTTTAAAATTTCACAGGAGGAAGAGTGGTCTTGGTGAGGAGGAGGATGATGAATAAAACGTTACAAAGAATAAGTTAACAACTTCCTAATGACGGGAGTGTCTTGTTTAGGAAAAGATTGGTATTTTTTATTACACAAAATAGATTAGGTTATCATTATCCTACCGAAAGTCAACAGATTGTCACGTAATGGACGAATCAGCTTTATTAATGAAGTATCGATTTATACATTAAAAAAAGATTTTACGTAGAAATTATGAAAATGGATGCTTTGAAGTAAAAACCAAAAATGAACACGAAAAGACTCGTCAAAAGAACATTTTGTTGTTTGCAAATTAAAAAAAATCCAACAATAATATTTAGAAACGAAATTAAAAATGGACTCCATTCTAATGCAATGAAATGTAACCAAAACCAGTTGTTAACAAGAAATAACTCAAAATATACAACGAAGACTAAAATCTGAGGGTGTGAATTTAATATTTTTGAAGTTATTTCAAAAGCCCTTGAGCCAAAAGTTAATAAAAGTCAGCGTTGATTCTGATTCCGCAGAACTGGGTTGGGTATGAAAAAGTACTTGTTGTTAACATTCGTTTTTCATTCGCTTTTTCCAGTTACGAGTCTTTTTTTTTAAAGCTGATCGTTTTGTGTTCATTTCGTTTAGTTATTTTTTCGTAACAGATTTAATGTTTTGTATAGAGCTTAGAAAAAATTCACAGTGTGAGATAGGCAAGAAGTAAGGCATGTAGCAACATCAGCACGGCAAAGGGCACTCCTTCAAACGTCAAGGAAGGGCAAAAATATTTTAAATAAAGTGATAGCGATTGCTGTATGAGTCGTACGATTTTTGAATCAAGCACGGGCAACGCAGGGCCATGCTGCTATTTTTCATATAAAAATGCGTCTCTCATAAAAGCTAAAAACAATTCACAGTGACGAAACAAAAAGAAAAACAATATAAATGAAATCAGCTAGATTATAAACCCAAAACAACTAAAATTTAAAATTCACAGCATCTTTCGTTCATGCGCATGCGTAGACGCACTAACGTAAAGAAATTCAGTCCGATGAAATCCTAAAAGGCGAAATGCATCACACGAAAACTTTTTTCTACTTTGTTGTACATCTTTCCCCCAAAATTGTTCTTGATATATAAAAATGTATATATCGAAGTCCTATATATATATATATATATATATATATATATATATATATATATATATATGTAAGCAAATATATGGATATAGATCCGACAGTATGAAGACATCTGTAGATTGCGTTGTACTTGAAACTCCAAGTCGTATTATCGGTGTGCAATATATATATATATATATATATATATATATATATATATTATCGGTGTGCAATATATATATATATATATATATATATATATATATATATATATATATATATATATATATCGGTGTGCAATATATATTATCGGTGTGCAATATATTATATATATATATATATATATATATATATATATATATATATTGCACACCGATAATACGACTTGGAGTTTCAAGTACAACGCAATCTACAGATGTTGACTACTGGCCGAAACACGCACACGGACACACACACATTGGCTTTCTGATCATGAAACCCGACCTCAACATTCAGCATGCCCGATTTAGATGGTAAAATTTTCATATTTATCCACCTGAGGAAACAATCACTGCGTATTGAGAACCAGATCACACGTTGACCTAAGCCTTGAATCCTTGTAAATATAATTAAGTAGACTTAACTATTTGGAAGTCCTCGATAATTGTACTAGAATTGCGAATGAGCTTTACAACTGATCACACTAGATGACACCCTCTCTTCCAGAAAGTCTAACTAATGTCTGATCAGCATAGTTTTCAGTATAAATCATAGTTGGGTTCTGTGGGTGTTGAACAAACACCAATTTGCCTGCCCTGGTATCTGCAACAAGGTGCAGATGGCTCTCCTAGCGAATGTGTGTGCACGGAAAAGAGTTGTTATATTTATACATAAGGATTTATTTAGAATTTTCTTACTTGGATGTTATTGGGTTTGCTCGTATTGCTAACTCCATGACGTCTACGGAAGAGAATTCTCGGAAAATGATACTTTTCTTTACTTCGAAACTTGTTGAAAAATACTGAGAACGTGATTCTTAAATCCTGTGTAAGTTGATTCTTGCCAAGGGAGAATGGCATAACGGTTAGTAAAAAATAAAATCGAAAAAATATCGTGACGGAACACGTCCACTTGTAGGAGTGTACAAAGAAAAAAACTGTGTTGCGATAACGCGGTAGGAATTCGCAAAATATTTGAGAGAAAGAATTTCTTATTTGGTTTTCACTAATTTTTCAAATTAAAAATCTTATAACAGAACTGCCTGCCCTCGTAGATTAAATAAAGGGTTCAGTTCGTAATAGCGTGTAGGTTACCCGAAATCGACATACACCTGATGAAGTACCGAGAGAACAAGAGTCGAAAGGTTGTGAAAAAAATGAAAGAAATACTACGTATGCAAATAGTGTAAAAATATTGACTTTGGGGTCAAAACATAATTCCTTTTTAGAAAAACATGATAAAATAGCAAATCACTCAATATTTTGTAACTGTGTTATACTCAAATAGGTTTTTGATATTTCCTTGTTAGGTGACAACGATTGTACATTTGACAAGATCCTCCCCATAAAAAAAGCATTCTGAACAAAGTGAGCCTTTAACTAACACGCATGACATCATGTAGTTTCACCGCAGAACTTAAAAGAACTTCTAAGCCGAAACAATTTGTTATTCATTGCATTAAACAAAATAAAGCTAATCTATTATCTTTGTAGAAGCAAACGTGGAAGAAATGAGTGAGGCATGAAAATATTTTTTAATCATTTCACTCGAACCAAGGCGAGAATGCCACTAGTACGCAGGAGCTTACAGAGAGTGAAGGAGAGGGAAAAGACTGGATATAGAGGAGACAGGGGAAAGGATAAAAGCTAAACAGAAGATGTCGATTGACGTTGCATTTAAATTTTTGAAGATTTATTTTTCCGGGAAGAAAGTAGACGAAAGAGAATTCCACAGGCGGGAAGTACGAGAAAAGAAACTATTGGATTAAAAGCGACAGTTACATTTACCTAATTCCCCAGATACCAATCTAGTAGCACGCTTAAATTCACGTAGTCCAGGCACAAGGAAGAAATACCTCGTCAGAACAGTTACCATGACAATGTTTGTAGAAAGACAGAGGGAAGCCACGTCACGTTGGTGACAAAACGATTGAAGTCGAGATGCCAAGTCAGCATCGATTACATTGCAGATCTTCTTTGGATTTCGTCAAGAACCTCGAGATGAATAGCTGACACACCAGACTAGATATAGCAGCAATATTCAATGCACAGATGAATGGTAGATTTGTAAATGTTCAAGATGGAATCTGACGAGAAAAAAAAAAACATATGGCACGACACAACGACCCAAATTTCCTTGCAGTAGATGCAGCTACTGATTTGATGTAGGCGTTCCACTTCAAGTCATTTGAGAATGTGAGGCCAAAAAGGCGCAATATGTTGTTCTGCATGAGTCTAGTATCAGCCATGCTGATGGCGGACAGGAAAGTTTCTCTATGATGAATAAATGAGAGCAGCTTCGTTTTGGAGGCATTCAAATTTACTAGCCATTTCCTGTCTCAATTAATCATTGATCAATTAATCCTTTTCAATAATAGCGGCCAGCTTGACTTTGTCAATTCTGACAGATTTGCTATTAATACAGGAGTAAATGGTAGTGTCATCAGGATATATACCTACTTGGGAACTGATGACATCAAGGAGATCACTGATGAATATCAGAAACAGCATAGGACCCAGGATAAATTCTTCGTGTGAAAAGATATGGAAGTGAGCCCCTTCAAACCAACCTTCATTTCACGATTTGATATTCCGTTTCTAAGCTTCAATTAAAACTATACTTAATTCAAACCATCATTTAGAGTCACCTTGCTGTAGTGTAATGGTTAACAAGTTAGTCTAATAGAATATTATTTCTGTGTTGTGAATTCGATATGATAATATGTTTCATGCTATACCGCGTTCAATAAATACGTATTCATTTGTTAATTTTCTTAGTGTGTGATGGCATCCTTGTTGGTAGGAGTTTTTGACTTCGGCTTCTGTTCTGTATCTACTGACCTGTACCCGCAAATTCATGTCGATAATTCTGCTACACTAAGTAAAGTCTTAGAACAATATAAAAAAAAAATGAAAAACTTCCATTTTCGTAAATAATTCAATGATGCCTTTAATTTAAATTTCTTACATATTTCATCAAAGAATCAGCTTCTGAAAGTCTGTGACTGGAAGAGGGAAATACCAGGCGGCATAGAAAAATTAAACCATATTTTATCACTGATGTTTGCTTTAATTCATCATCACCTACAATCTATTTCTCCGTGATTGCTTCTGGTTTTTGTAAGAACTTTATTCTATCAGAAATGCTTTCCTTAATTCTTGACCACCTACAATCTACTTCCTCCGGATTTTAATGTGAAACATTCAGAATAAGAATTGAAATATTAGGACTATGAATCATTGAATTTTCTCCAATGCAACAAAAATAGCTCACATTAAATTGCTGAGTAAGTGTTAAATAAATTAAAATTGTTATATTAGGTGTTAATTACATAATAACGCCAATTTCTATGTCTGAGTCAAATTTAGTTGATGCTGTTTACTCCCATTTATGTTTTCATGGTCGTCAATCCAATAAAATAGAGATAGTCGTCAATTTCATTATATTCCACAAGTATCCATTTGGGTTTAAATATGGCATCATGCCAGGCTAGTTAATCACATTCAAGATTTACTTTTACTTTTTTAGGGTACACACTTCTTCCAAGATTTCTTTCAATATATTGCAGTAACATTCCTCATTCCTAATTTCATCACTAAAGTTCAACTCTCCAGTATCATTGCAGCTCATACAACAGCAAGCAAAAATGTTTCCTTCATGATTCGTAACTGCTGAGAGCAAACACATTTTCATGTATGCTTCACCATAACGACGCCAAATTCATTAGAAACATTGATTATTGCTTTATTTCACTTCAGAACACTGTTCCAAAATAGTCTTCCATTTCTGTAGCAGATTCCTATGCGTTTTTCGCTCATGAAAGGCTCTCTTATTCATGATAGATTTGATTGATATAATTATAACATTCAAGGGACTTACTTCTTTGACTTCATTAGAAGCATCCTCAACTGGTTTTCTCTTGTATTCTTGATAAGAATAGACTTTGGTGTCATCTTTCATGACTAATTTGGTTCTCTAAAGCTTCGACATATCCACTTTTCTTGTGATTTTTACACAATTTTGGCAAGAACATTTTTACTGGTTTCAGTTTTATAGCTAGTCCTTCCTACCTGCTGCTTTCTGAAGTTTTGTAGCATTAACAGACCACCAATCTTGCTTCATTTTCCTGAGAGATAGCTGAACTTCACTTTTGCACTTCAGGTACTGAATCTTCTTTGAAGAAGAATTTTTATCATTAATCTATGCTTTGTGTGGACTGTGCATTTGCTCTAAGAGTTTCTGGAATTCAGTGTCGCTTTCATAAAACTAATCATGGTGTTTCCGAACCGACAGTCCGAGCACCTCAAAGAAGCAGTATCTCAAAGTGTTTTCAAGAATGATTCGATATCGTTAGTAATATTGAGGACATTGAGAGCAGTGCCCAATTTTCTGTAGAGTTCACTTGTTTATCTTGTAATTTTAAAGCCATGGTATTTATCCACTTAGACATAGACGTCTTCTGCAGTTTCCTGAGAACAATCCGAAACGAAGCCTTACTGCGAAGGAGAGCATGATCAGAAAGGCAGGGGATCGTATGAAAGGTACGTGTGATACTGATGTCCCTTGAGTTTCTCTTCTTGGGAATAAAAAAGTCAATAAAGTGCCAGTCTTTTGATCGAGGATGGATCCACGATGTTTTGCCACATTTCAGTTGCTGAGAGTAGGTGTTGGTGATTATAAGACTGAATTCTTTGCAAATAGAAAGGAGGCGTAGGTCGTTGGAGTTCATGCGTCCAACACCATGATGCCCCAGCACACCATCCGAGATCTGGTGGTCGTTATCCATCCAAGCATTGAAGTCACCCACTAGGAAGTTTATCCCTAAGTTTGAACCTGGGGACGACATTACGAAAGTTGTTCTAGAAGTCATCTTTCTGCTTGTTAATTGTGGGTGCGTAGCATCTGATAAGCGTGGCGCTTGTGTTGTGATCCAGATCAATTTTCAGCGCCATGATACGGGCGAAAAAGGCCTTTTGGAAGGGACCTCAGTTTCCTTGCAAGATGAAATCAGATTGCAAAGCCAACACTTGGCTGGCGGGCTTCATTCGCGCTCTTATCAGACCAGAAAAAGGAATAATCCCCTTGCATTTCCTCAAGTTGCGATGAGCCATCAACACGAGTTTCACTGAGAACAGCTATGTCAGTGGTGTACTTTAGCTCAAGAGAAACTGATGTTGTTTTTCGTTCTAGTGCTGAGTCACTGTCTTGGAGTGCGCGTACATTCGAAGAGCGATGAAAAGGCATGAACTCAATCATCTTTACGTAATGTTTTAAAAGCAGTTGTTTCCACTAATATCCCTTTTTGGCAAGCCATAATAACAGACAAGGTGAGGGTGAAGCTACGTATGTCACTCTTGCTTATTGGCAAAATCCTCAGGCACTATAAATATGTTCTTGGAAAAATAATTTCCTAATGATGATTTAATTTCATGTTTCATGTCTACTAAGGTGATTTACATAATTCTTTCGGTTGAAATCTTTCTCGGTTATTAAAGCTCATACGAAAGTACTAAATATCCCCAAATATTTCCTCTTGCTTCGCGTGAGAACCATTTCTACTCCCGTCTCTATAAAATAGTAGCATCTCTAACAGCAAAGAAAATTTATTTAAGCAGCGATGGAAAAGGCAATTTGTTTTTATTAAAAAGAAAACGTTTTGATTATCTGTAAGAAGAAAAGTACAATGTTTCATTCTTGTGACAAAAAAACCCAAAAAAACGGAATGAAAAGAGTGACTAGAGAGAAATGAAGAAGTAAAATATTTGATGTAAGATGAAATAAAAAAGATGTTCATGAATTCGGAGGAGTATATAAAGAGGAATGGAAACAATTAAATGAAAAGGAGGAGAAAGAAAGGAAGATGGTAGGAGGAAAAGGTGAGAATGGTAAGAGGACAAAAGACGTGTTATAAGACAATGTCAGTGGACGTGAAAGCGCACACGCGTGATAGAGATAGGGGGAAGACAGAGAAAGAAGAGAGAAGAGAGAGAGTGAGTCAGAAGAGAGAGAAGAGAGAGAGTCAGAAGAGAGAGAGAGAAGAGAGAGAGAGAGAAGAGAGAGAGAGAAGAGAGCCAGAAGAGAGAGTCGGAAAAGAGAGAGAGAGTCAGAAGATAGAGAGAGAAGAGAGAGAGAGAGAAGAGAGTCAGAAGAGAGAGAGAGAGTCAGGAGAGAGAGAAGAGAGAGAGAGAAGAGAGTCAGAAGAGAGAGAGAAGAGAGTCAGAAGAGAGAGAGAAGAGAGAGAATCAGAAGAGAGAGAGAAGATAGTCAGAAGAGAGAGAGAGTCAGAAGAGAAAGAGAGAGAGAGAGAGTCAGAAGAGAAAGAGAAGAGAGAAAGGGTCAGAAGAGAGAGAGAGAGAGAAGAGAGAGAGAGAAGAGAGAGAAAAGAGAGAGAAGAGTCAGAAGAGAGAGAGAAGAGAGAGGGTCAGAAGAGAGAGAGAGAGTCAGAAGAGAGAGAGAAGAGAGAGAGAGAAGAGAGAGAGAGAATGGAGAGAGAGG
This sequence comes from Acanthosepion lycidas, assembly GCA_963932145.1. Taxonomy (NCBI): domain Eukaryota; kingdom Metazoa; phylum Mollusca; class Cephalopoda; order Sepiida; family Sepiidae; genus Acanthosepion; species Acanthosepion lycidas. The sequence continues at coordinate 30,965,821 of OZ010610.1, read as the reverse complement.
TGGGGCGAAGGCAGAATGAATAACAGAGGGTGAAACGTAAGACGACATGCATGCAATTATATTTAGTAAGTACAGGCATCGCTTGGTACAAGGCCATAAAAAGAAACGTTGTACGGAAGATTGTAATGAGTCAAAGGGAAGAAAACCACTAAGCCTGCTGTTGAAAACGAATAATCGAAATCCTGGCTTTTATTTGGGCTCGGAAATAGTTTAATGTAATCAGTGGGAAAATGCTTAACTTAACCACAAAACAAATTTTTACATGATGCACACATACACATGTACGCGCGGGCACACACACAGACATTGCACACACACACATTGTACACACACACACACACACACGCATATATATATATATATATATATATATATATATATATATATATATATATATATATATGACGGTAGGTCAGTAAGACCATAGGCTCATGATGCAAAAGTATTTTATACAGCATATATTTATTTTTCAACATGAACACATTCCTTGACAATGCACTTAATCCAATGCTTCTCTGTTATTCGTATTTATCAAACATTAAACAATGAAATTATCAAAACCAAATTCAGCTAATAAATGTGTCAGATTTATTGATCCACCTTCGAAGAGAGAGAGAGAGGGAGAAAGAGAGAGAGGGAGAGGGGAACTGCGTGATAAGCCAAAGGACCCTAACCTGAACAGTACAGAAGAGAGAAAATACACTACTGAATAGAAAGATTAAGAGAGAGATAGACATAGAAATAGAAATAGAAAAGAGAGACAGAAGAAATAGAAAAGAGAGACAGAAGAAAGAGAGAGAGAGTGAGAGAGAGAGAGAGAGAGAGAAAGATAATACGAAAGTCCGAGAAAAAACGTGCGCAACTAAAAGAGAAACTCGAGGTTTGAGAAAAAGAGACAAAAACAAAAATACGTGTGTATGTGTGTGTGTGCGTGTGTGTGTGTGTGTGTGAAAGAGAGCGAGAGTGAGTGAGAGAGAGGGGGGAGAGAAAGAAACAGAAAGAGAGGGGGGTTGAGAAAGAGACAGAAAGAGAGGGAACGATGAGTTTTAAAAAGGCAATGAAGTTGCGTGCGAAAGAGAGTAGCGGGAGTAGAGACAGGCGTGGTGATGCAGACAAAAGCCAACCAATGGCCGGGCGTCAGTCGACTGCGCAGTCCGACAATAAAATGACAGTGAAAAGAAAACAGGACAGGGACGAGACACAAGGAGAACATTCGAGATTTTGTGGGTTTTTTTTTTTTTTTTTTTTTTTTTTCCAAGAAAACACAAATCTGGTGTGTGTGACGCGAAGAAAAACGGAAAAAGAGGTTTTCCTCTTTAAGAGAATTACGACAGAACGGAGCCTGCTCAAGAATTAAATGTCTTATTTCATTAACAAAACCCACATACAGTTAAAGTATGCATATTTGCCTATCTATCTATCTATCTATCTATCTATCTATCTCCTTATGAATATTCAGAAACAGAAAAACGAGGATTTTATTTATGCATTTATAAATGAAATGTTTAATGCGCATCTATGTGCAGTTAGTGGAGGAGGAGAATTGCACAGATATAAATGTGTGTATGTGTTGGTGAGTGTTTTTTTTTGAAGTATTAGCTTTTAGTACATAGCTAAACATACATGTTCTTATATATGTGTGTATGTGTGCTTATTGTGTGAGTGTGCGCATGCATGTGTGTGTATGTTTACATATATAGGGTTGCTTTTCTCTTTCAGGACAGTTTCAAGAATTTAGTATAAAGACGCGTAAGTCATGATAGAAGAGCACCTTTATTTGAGAATAGACTGACCTGAACAATGTTTTGACTCTTCTTGACACAACTACTTAATGAATTCGATGTTAGCATTGATGACTACTTCAATGTCTGAAACGTTGATATGCCGGAATCAGCTGATCTTAATCTATTTTGAACCATGTGCTAGATATGACGGACTTTTAAATATTATGGAGGCGTTGATTTTCCTTTCGACTACAATTCACACGCAAGAGTCCAGCGGATTTAGGTCTGGGAAATAATAGGTCATATGTTTGGGGTAACGTGAGATTGAAACGCATCGATTCTTGGGTAGTATTTGCCTTATGTGACGGTGTATATTCTTGTTGATACAGGTTCGGACTTCTTTGCTCACATATTTTAACCAAGGCCTCACAGCCATCTCGAACACCTTATAGTCAGTAGCATTGACCCTAAAGAGTTGAGGAGGCACGACATAATCTTCTTTGCCAGAAATTTTGTGAGAATAATCGATGTGTCGTTCTTAGGGTTTTGCATAAGCATCAGTTATTCCTTTGGTTGACCATTTGGTCCAAACCAAAGTTTTTCTCATCAGAAAAAAACAAAAAACAAAACAAAATATTTAATATTATCAGACATTCATTGACCGTTGAATATTTCATATTGACCGCAAATTGACCATTTATCACTGACCGTTTAATATTTTTTATTATCATTGACGGTTAATTGACCATTTAATTATCATTGAGCGTTTAATATTTTATATTATCATTGACCGTTTATTGACAATTTAAATATCATTGAGCGTTTAATATTTTTTATTATCATTGACCGTCTATTGAGCATTTAATTATCATTCAGCGTTTAATATTTTATATTATCATTGAACGTTATTGAACATTTAATTATCATTGAGCTTTTAATATTTTAAATTATTATGGACCGTTTATTGACCATTTCATTATCATTGAGCGTTTAATATTTTATATTATCATTGACCGTTTATTGACCATTAAATTATCATTTAGCGTTTAATATTTATATTATGATTGACCGTTTATTGACCATTTAAATATCATTGAGCGTTTAATATTTTTTATTATCATTGACCGTTTATTGACCATTTAATTATCATTGACCGTTTAATATTTTATATTATCATTGACCGTTTATTGACCTTTAAATTATCATTTAGCGTTTAATATTTATATTATGATTGACCGTTTATTGACCATTTAATTATCATTGAGCGTTTAATATTTTATATTATCATTGATTGTTTATTGACCATTTAATTATCATTTATCGTATAATATTGTATATTATCATTGATCGTTTAATATTTTTTATTATCATTGACCATTTATTGACCAATTATTATCATTGAGCGTTTAATATTTTATATTATCATTGACGTTTATTGACCATTTAACTATCATTCGGCGTTTAATATTTTTTATTATGATTGACCGTTTATTGACCATTTAATTATCATTGAGTGTTTAATACTTTATATTATCATTGACCGTTTATTGACCATTAAATTATCATTGACCGTTTATTGACCATTAAATTATCATTGACCGTTCAATATTTTATATTATCATTGACCGTTTATTGACCACTTAATTATCATTGATCATTTTATATTTTTTATTATCATTCACCTTTTATTGACCATTTAATTATCATTGAGTGTTTAATATTTTATATTATCAGTGTTATGGTCCAGTTTAAGTCCAAGGAAGAAGAACACTAACACAGGGGACATAAATGACGAAGGTTTATTGCACGAAATAATAATATGTGAAATGTTTGACTGTCAGTCTGTTTTGGTGTGAACTACTATCGGCTCGACTTGATTCGCCTCTCTCCCTTGAGAGGCGTAGTATACATAGTCTTAGGCAGAATTCATTCTGTTGTCATAGGTAAGGACCCATGACAATCAGTCATACATTGACCGTTTAATATTTTTGCATATATATAAATCCCGTTTATTTTAAATGCTAAATATATTTTTTAATTTAAAAAAAAACAAACTGTAATCCAAGTATAATATATAACTGCGCCAATATTGTGATAACCTGATATTTTGATTAAAATTTAAATTACGTAAGAGTCAGTCTATACTCAGCACCTGAATATTGCGTTGTGCATGAAACTCCGAGCCGTGCTACCGGTGAGGTATAATATGTATATTTATGTGCGATATATTATAATTACACACCCACACGCCCCCCGCGGGCGCACACGCACGCGCGGGTGCACACACACACACACACACACACACACACACACACATAAATTATCCGAAGTTCATGTTGTGTGTTCTGTTTTATTCAAGCATTTAGTCGAACATGTTTGAATGAAGGTATGCTGTCTACACACACACATACAGAAATAAGGTCTATTTGGGCAAATCCGGCCTCCAGACTACTTTAGAATCTCCTGCATCTCTCCTGGACGGTCTCCTTGTTTAAGTTGGTGAATATTGCCATAATACTAGACTTCAGTTCATCTCTGGTGTTAGTGTCTCGCTCAACTTCCCCTCACACATAATAATCAAAGAGGTTGAAATCTAGAGAGTTAGGCGGCCAGATATAAGTGGTTGTGTGGTCGCAGAAATTGTCTGGGTTCTCCTGCTTGTGTGACATGGTGCAGAGTCCTATGGCAGACATAGATTCTTCCAGTAACCAGTCTCTTGACGCAGGAGAGCACTAACCGTTCAAAGCACTTGATGTAGGCGTCCATGTTGATTCTAAGTCTATGTGGAAAGATGAATGGAAGCATAACGTCAACATCACTAGTGATCACTCCAAACCTTCGTAATCACCATTAAACTCATCCAACTCTTTTCGAATCCTCTGCACTGTCCTCAGATATACACCCAAACACTCTGGAATCTTCGTATTGGTGCTTCCGGTACAGATGCATGCTTTTCCAAATTTCTGGCGAAGTGAATTGGTCATGGGTCACGCTTTCTGACAGACGGTATCCAACTGAACATATGATGTTGTGCCATCGACAAAATAGAAAAATAAACAATGCGCATGCACGAATTTAAAAATATAAAATGGCAACAATTTACCTATCGCATTCTGAAGATATTTGTTTTACGAGATCGACGTTGGCACAAATTTCAGCGTATTTAAGTACAGAAGTAAGTTACTACCAATCGCTTACAAGACGAGATAATATTATTTTGATACATGTGTTCTGAACAAAAAAAAGATAATATTTCAAAAGGTCTGACCCAGAACAAATATTATTGGCTGTCTTGAGGGCTGATTTCTTTTTGCTACTTGCTCGCATTTTATTGAATCGACGGAATTTTTTATTTATTTTATTTTATTTTTTTTAGCAAAAAAATACTTTCTGGCGCGATCAAGTGCTCCATGGTAGTCATAATAGTGCTAAAAATAGGCTTGGAAGGGTTTTTGGGGAAGACACTGAGAGAATTTAAAATAAAAATCCCTGAAGAGGCATAGCGGTATTAATCCGTGTACAGTAAGGTCTAAAAAATTGAAGTCACTTTGGTTTGTTCTCATGCCTCATTTCGATATGAGAACAAATATCAAAACAGTAAACCACAGCATTTAACCTGGAAGTAATCTCAGTTTCTTGGAGACAAAAATTAGCCAGAAAGTAAATCTACTCAGAATTAAGTATTTCCAATCATTTTTCAACGGATCATGCACAGTAGTCTTGGATAAAGTAAAGTTAATCTCCACCTTCCGGGAGATTAAATTACCTTCAGGCTATAAGAAACTAAACATACTAACCTTCAACCAAAGAAATATCTGCTCTTGAATGAAAAGCCGCTATTTAGTGCCATTTGCATTTTTTTCTTAGTTTCGTTTTCAGTTAATAATTTCCTTTCATTAGATAATGAAATAATTAATTAGATAATTAATGGAATAAATGCATATTGCATTTGATATTTTAGATAATAATTAATTGTATTTAAACTCAGTGTGCGTTTGAAGTAAATGAATGACCGTGTGAACGTCTTTAATAAGATTTTATACCATTATTTTTAGCTTTTGTTGGAATTTTTCAGATGAGTTCAACAATCAAGTTGAGCATCCTGATTCGAATAGGAAAACATAGACTATTTTTAGAATGAAGTGAAAAATAATGAAGAAATTCCGAATAATTGAATTTTTGATAAATGAACTGAAATTTTTAATAAAAAACAATCGAGGTGAATCGCCTTGAGTATTTTTTTTATTATAAATAAATAATAAATCCATGATGTTTATTAAACAAAGTTCAATTCAAATAGATAATTAGTAAGAGTAAACAGGACCACAATTGGTCGGCCATCAAGAAAATGGTGAAATTTGATGCTGTTTAAAGTCGATAATCTGAAAAAAAAAAACTTATTTAAGACTAACAGACACTAAACAACAATACTACGCTTGTGTACACATGAATGTTCCTGGGTTTATTTTATTGCTATTTCTTTTCTTGAATACAAATATCTACAAGTCGGTTAGATTGGAGACTTTTGTGACTATTACTATGGAATTCTTTCAAACGCTGTCGAATATGAAATGTTTAAAAAGCATGAATCTCGATTTATGCTTAGACTCTTTATTAAAAATTTACAAGATTACTAGAAAGCAGAGTATAACGTGAGTGAGAGAATTATGATGACTCTACCGACAAATGTTTAAGGGATTTTCATGCTATTGGCCAGCCAATGTAAGGCTCAAAAGCTACTCAAGGTAGATGGTTACTAAATAGGATTGTTTTATAGAAGTAAGAATTGTAGATTATAACAATTAGCATAAAACATGAAAAAGTTAAGATTGTAGTTTTCAGGGAAGCATTCTCTCAAGAGTCTGTTGCTAGATTAAACAAAGCTTATTATCTATTCATATCGTTTGTATTATTGTAGAATATGTTTCATGAAAAGATTTTAACTACCAGAAAGAAACTTTTTTTTATGATTTGACTTAATATTATCTCAAGCGTAAAAAATGTAAAAGCTAATTTAAAGACAAAATCACCTGACAGACTTTGGTCGTCTAGATCTTTGTTTTTGTAAAGCTTTGAGCTGCTATACATTTCTACGATTGTTTCCAAAGAGGTTTGTTAATTTTAATGTTTTATTCTCTCATTACATAACTGCTACGATACATTCATTATACAAGTTAATGTTTAAGCATATTTTCATGATGTCTCTATTAAATAATTTCCATTATATGTCGTCTAATTTCATTTTCATCGAGGTAGATCCTTGCATACTGGTGGATTATTGATATTTAGAAACATCGAAAAGGATGAAGGAAAATAAAAAATATAAACCTTCAGGTTCATATAAAAATGTGAAACACAATGGTTCGATCCTCTCAATAGAAAAGTAACGAAAAGGAATCGCTGTTGTCTGTGATTTGATGAGTTTCATCAATCAGGAATTTTAAGAACAAACACGTGATTATCCGTTCATCATACATCGAATAAAGGAATTTCTGAATATTTTTATTCTATTTTGGGCCAGTTTCATCCATTTTAACAGAACAGAAATAAAAGAATTCATTCTAGGAGAAAATGTTGCTAAAATAGTATTCAGTCACGTGTAGATTTGAGTGCTTTGCATTAAACACTTTTAGATACATAATGTCAATGTAAATATCAATTTTTGGATTGAGTGCCGTCTCACTTACGAACAGATTCGGGGGGGGAATATAATGAGTTCTTTTTATAAATTCAAAAAGGTCATTGATAATACTGAATATATATATATATATATATATATATATATATATATATATATATATATATATATATATATATATATATATATATATGTGTGTGTGTGTGTGTGTGTGTGTGTGTGTGTGCTGGAATCTATTTCTATTATCGACTGGTGTCTGTAATTGTCTATGTAACTATCGATATTTTTCTTTCACATCGATTCTTTTAGAGAATTTTGTTTGAAAGAACTTTCTAGGCATGTCGTGTTATTCCTTCTTGATTTGATCGGGCATTGTTTTTCCTTCTTTTATTTAGTTAGTCTTTCTTAACCAGAATCTGTTCTCGTTCACTTTCAGATTATTTTTCGTCTCATCAGAATTTAGTTTCCACAGAACACATAAAATTGTAAAGGAATCGGTTTTTATACGAATGTCAAAACTGAAACTAATCTGTATTTGATCATCAAACAAAAAAGTTTGGTTTGTTTTGTTAACATTTCGGCGTTTAATTACATCATCCGCAGAATTTGAGAAAATCTATATAAAAAGAACTCCATGTTTAATTGATGAGAGATGGTTTTAAAACGCGAATAGATGAAACAATAGTATTGTTAGTTAATTGTGCTTCATGTTCAAAACTTAATCGGTTCTCGAGCAAGGTCGATCTAGCTTTCCAAGAAGCCTTTCAAAACCCAAACCAAAAAACCTGGATATTTAGTCAGATTTTTGGAGAATTTTTCGGTATCGTTTCTTGAGACTTATATTTTGCAAAGGTATATATATATATATATATATATATATATATATATATATATATATATATATATATATATATATATATATATATATATCAAAGGGAACATAGTAGTCAACACTTAGAGGAGACAGTCTGTTTTATGCTAGATGCAATCGTCAGGCCATGAGTGCACTGATGATTGCATCTAGCATGAAACAGACTGTCGCCTCTAAGTGTTGACTTCTATGTTCACTTTTATATTTAAACACGCTCTATCTCTGATATTGAGCACTTTATCCCATAAATATAGCACATCTTAAGACTATATTTCTTCATATATATATATATATATATATATATATATATATATATATATATATATATATATATATTATAGATAGATAGATAGATAGATAAACAGAGAGAGAAATACTCACAAATATAGACACATTAATAAAAATAAATCAGTGACAAAAAACAAATTAAACAAAAATATTTTCTTTAATCACAGAGGTCGAATATTATACAGTGGATATTTTAGATGAAGACAAGATTTCAGGAAGCAGTCTTCGTAATCCAAATTCTTGCCTGTTTTTATTTATATTACATAATAAATAATAATAATTACTCATATTAACCAAAATAAAAAAAAATTGTGATTAATTCGAATTATGGACGTTCCTTTCTCTTTCTTTATTGAATAAGGAGGAGGCAAAAAAAGCCCCAAATTCTGTCCTCATGCAATAAATAGTATATATAAATATTACTAACATTTACTACGCTTCAGTTAATATAAAGTCAAATCATATAAAGTTTCTTTCTGGTAGTTAAACTCTTTTCGTGTAAAATATTCTACAATAACACAAACGATATGAATGGTCTTAAGCTTTGCTTAATATAGCATAGAGTCAATCTTTTAGATAGCTAGGGACTACTTATTATTCGAAATCATGGCCTTTATCTGGTGTAGAACACCAAATTAAATTGCCAGTAAGAAATGCTCTTTTAATTTATAAACAATATTATTGCTATTAGGTTGGTGCAAAAATAATGTCGGTTTTTGACGTACTTTTTAACGTCAAAAACGGACATTATTTTTACACCAACCTAATATTTCAATCTTTCTGCATTCAGGTGACTGTGCAATCATCGTAAACTCTTGTGAATAGTTTTGATATAAGGATTCCAGTCTTATCAATCAAAGCACGTTGCACTACGAAGCATGGTACAACTTCAACTTGCAAATGATGAAGTAGAAGTCATTAAGAACGTCCTAATTTCAGAAGAGTTATTGTGACATTTTCATCACTGTGAAACGACTTAATCACCATCAGCAACTTTAGAGTAGAGTGACGTCCCCGACGACATTTCTTATACACTCCACTACATTAAGAATTAAAAGACTGAATCTAGTACACCTTTTCTAATTTAGTCAGGAATATAACAATGTTTATACAGTGTAATTTCATCTTTGATGACTTAGTCCGGTTTTGTATACAATAGTAGTAATGTGAAGAGAGGATCTTTATTAAGTGTTTCACTATATTTTGTTATTTATTGTCTCATCTAAACCAACGGATATGAAATGAATATGTCAGGGTTGATTGATAAATAAAGCGTACAGTATTAGGAAATGAATTTTAAACAGGATAAAATAATAATAAAACTGGGGCCAAACAGAATTAATTTTACTCATCTTCAAAATTTCCACTCTATTTTTTAGCATAGTCACCATTTAGTGCTGCACGTTTTCTCCAAGCGTTCTATTTTTCATTCCATCTATGAATGAATATATATATATATATATATATATATATATATATATATATATATATATATATATATATATATATATATATTAGGTTGGTGCAAAAATAATGACGTAATAATGTCGTTTTTTGACGTTATATATACATAAAAAAAACATTATTACGTCATTATTTTTGCACTAACCTAATATATATATATATATATTGTTCACAGCAAGTTCAAATTTTATATGAAATCAAAGACGTTGTTCTTTAAATGCCATTTTCAATTTTCGGGAACCATCAGAAGTCTAATGGTGCCAAACCGAGACATTACGGAATGTGTTCCCTAAACCTCAATGTCGGGCTTTTCGTCGTCAATGTTGATTTGGGGTTGGGATGCGACCTTGCGTTGTCGTATCGCCAAAAACGGTCTCCTGTCGATGTGTTGTTTGAGTGCTTTCATTGTTGTCATATATCTGTATTTCGATTGGTGTGTAAACTGTTAGAGTCCCAAATTCTAAGCATGTTTCAAGAAGACTTTATATGGTACTGAGTACCTGGTTCAAGAATCACTATTAGCGATGCTACGCAGTGGAAGACATTACTTAGCAATCACGAATTTCTTTGACTCTTTGTGTGGATATCTCGTCTCACTGAATTTAATGCGTTTGCTATTTATCTTCAAATGTTCGAAATTCTTCAAATCTTCTCGGCTTAGCGAGAACATTCAATCGCATTATTCGTAGTGTTATTACTATCTAAATATATTAGCGGCTGGAGGAAATGACGTATAGGATTCAAAAGAACCAATAAAATCACAAGGAGAGAGTGAGTGAGAGAGAGAGAGAGAGAGAGAGAGAGAGAGAGAGAGAGAAAAACAAGTTGAATTTACTTTTTTTCGAAACTATTTCAGGAGGACACACATTCTCTGAAACAGGCAATATAAATTAATCTACACACACTGAGGACGCACACACTGGTAATATTGGTTTTTACCTATCAAATAAATTCTCTTGTTTTGTATAATTTAAGAAACTAAGAAAACATTTTAACTACCCTAGTAGGGCTCTTTAGCATGGGGATGTTTAGCGAGTAGTGAGCAATGAGTTCGAATCTCAGTCGACACCCAATACTTGCTGCCCTATGCCAAACTAAATTAAGCAAATTATAAATACAGAAGAAGGGGAAGAAGAAGAAGCAGAAGAAGATGAAGAAACGAGATCTAGTAAAAGTCTTCATGCGTTCACTTCTGAAAGAAGTAATGAGATTGATGTCCTTGACATTGTTGCTTGGGGGATTAATGTCATTTTTATGTCATTTTTGACATTTGACAAGGAATGAACTGAATTCTAACGGGACGGTCCGGCGTCATGATCAGTTTTAATTCCGGTTGAACATCTTCATGGTAATATTCCAGTCGAAAATGCTGAAGAATCTGAAAAGAAATTCGAAGAAATCAATCATATTTTGTGCATTCAAATTCAGCAAATATAATTATTTCAAAATTCGCATAAAAGAAAGGAAGTTTTCAAAAATGTCATTTCCTAAACATAAATAGAAGAAGGAGAATATATATATATATATATATATATATATATATATATATATATATATATATATGTATGTATGTATGTATATATATATATATATATATATATATATATATATATATATATATATATATATATATTCTCGATAGATAGATAGATAGATAGATAGAAAGATAGAGAGAGGCGATAGTGAAAGAGGGGCATAAAAATATACGTTGATACGAAATCTCAAATACTATTATGCAACTCACTGTTTTCGCATTAACCAATCAATGTAGGTGGAATCTTCAGGATATAATTATACTTATATGAAAAACATATCATAAGTGTTATATTATCTATTTTTATAAAAAAAATATTCATATTAACTTATTTCGTGTGTATCAGATTATAAAAACTCTTTATAAATAAATGCAAAAGATGACTGGCCGATATATCTGAATAATAATTTTTAATTACCATATATTTCCACGTATAAGGCGACCTATAGATAAGACAAGAGCCAAAATCAATGTAAATTTTCGTGATTTTATGTTATCTGTCATATAAGACAATCGAAAACGTAGGCCAACCTACGCCGCCAATAGAAATTAGGCTGATCGTAATTCCTATGATTATAAAATAAAGCTGAGTTAATACAAATGTTGTTTTGCTTACCTTTTTCGTTATGAAATCTGAAGGAAAAAATAATCTAAAATATTAAGACGAATCTTTATGAAAAGAACAATAAAGATTTCATTCTTACGACTCGTTCTATGGCGTAAGCCTACTTACCAGTGACGATAAACCACATGATTTCAGGTTAGCTTTTTGTATCTGTTGTATTAGACGACGCCATATTTTAGAGGTAAATTTTCAAACTTAAAGGTCGCCTTATACGCGAAAATATACGGTATTTTTTATGTTAACATTGGTTCATTGAAAGTCTATAATATTTATCAGGCATTCATTCATTAGTGTTATTAACTTTTCTAATGATTAGTTTGTGACATTACTTATGCCGGTTTTATTGCTTCTATTTTCACATAAATTTCTTTTAATGATGAACCACAATTTTTCAAGTAGATTAATGTTAGGAGAGGCTGGGGACTTTTCAGTTCCTTTGGTTATCAGTTTTTCAGAATATAAAGAAGTATTGTCGTGCATGTATATTCTATTTCATTTATAACTACATGACTGTGGGTTGTACAACTCAAAAATCGTCTTGTCGAAAAATGTACAACAATTTCTCTGTATTTATCATTCGATGGTTGTCATTTTTAAAGGTCGGTATAATTTTTCTTCAATACAAAACCAAAATGTTATCCAACTCTTCAACTGATGTCTTCTATTTTCTTTCGATTGGTAATTGGCAAGTAAAACTTAATCTCGTGCCTGGATACCAATGTAGACCTACACTCACCAGTAAAATTACTGTTGAGAAATCTCATGTACGTATTTTTCCAACTTACTTTGTGATACTTGAATTTTGTAGTTTAAGATATTTTATGCCTTTAGCCAATATTCTTAATGTTTTTCATTTATCTCTCTGTTTACAACAATACTATTCTTATTCATAACCCTTTTAACAGTTTCAGATTTTCTTTTGACGACAAGTTTTTTCCTCGTTCTTATCGTGCCGATATTTTCTGTTTTGATTGTTTCTCTAACCCTTGTCTACAAAGTTTTCCGAATCACTCAATAAATTACTTAGTGTTTCTTTTGGATTTATATGTATCTTACGGCCCATAATGCTTATAATATATCTGAAATGAAGACTAACTATATTGTTACATATATTTAATGAAAAACCCTCAGTTTGCATAAATAAATTTTCGCAAGACCGATTATGGTATTGAAATACTTGATATACTCGTTTTAATACAACAGTTTGCTATGATGTCAGGCCAGTACTTGTGGCAAATGTTTGCAACAAAGGCACATTTGTCTTTGTTCAACGCCCACAGATCACACCTGTGCTTTATACAGCAACTAAGCTGGGGGCACCTTTGTTACAGTTTCTGCAGAAGGGCGAGTCATCTTGCGCGAGTAATAATGAATTATGTCTTAGTGCTAGCAAAAAGTTTCCCTCAGAGGGTTTGGGTTAACTCTTGGTATGGTTTTCGGGCATGTTCTAGAAGCACCATCCGCTTGATTGCCTTCCCAGGTCGATAAGGAATGTAAAATCGACTATAGTTATATTCTAACACGAGTCTGATGGTCGTAAAGCGAACCATCTCATCCCGATCTCATTATATATATATATATATATATATATATATATATATATATATATATATATATATGGAGGACTTTCCCGTCTTATAGCCATCCTTGGGAGTTGTGAACAATGAAAGCTATGTAATTGCGTTACAAAGGGTCAATGACAACGCCTGTATTAAGGCTCTAACCATGGTAGTCAAACTCTGGGTTGAAAATAGTCAAGATTATCCCATCCCCAACATATTGAACCTTCACTGTATGGATTTGAACCCCTGGACCACTCTATTTAGGCCGTCATTGAGAAGGAGACCAAGCACCGAGTCCACAATATCAAAGGTCATCGTCGAGAATCAGTAGTCATGTTATTAAATAAACTTATTTGGTTTTCTGTTTATCTAATTGAAACACTTGTAAAAAATGTTTCTTCTGTTGTGTATATTCGTTCTCTTTAATGCTTTTTCTCAGTTGACACACCAAGGCTATAGAATCCAGTCTGTTATCTTGTGGGAGAATAAGATTTATTAATTTCTTTTGTGAATGTAACAAACTCGATACGAGCACGAACTTGGCTCTCCGACTCTTTAATCTGAGCCAAGATCCACTAATCCACTGTGCTTCCATCTATATTACTCCATGTACACACAAAAAAACACACACATACACACACACACACACATATATATATATATATATATATGTGGAGGCAAGATCAATATATATAATCAATATACATGTGACAAACAATCATATATATACGATATATGCAATATATATATATATATATATATATATATGTATGTATGTGTATCTGTGTCTATGTATGTATTACGTCATTATTTTTGCACCAACCTAATATATATATTTTATTATTATATATATATATATATATATATATATATATATATATTCAGACAGGGGCGGTAGCGTGTTCAGTTTTATTAACTATTGTTGTATCAATTATGAGCTACGTTCGAAAAAGAGGTTACGTTTAGGAAAGGTAGCGGTGTATTTTTCAACGAATTCTGACATTCGTTAAACGCATGTCGTCTGAATTTTTTTTGTCTTTTTTTAACGGCAAAATTTTTTCGGCATTTTTTTCGTACTTGTATACTTAAAGATTATATCTAGGAGTGTTTGGGTTAGAATACGTTATATTTAACTACAATTTTAAAATATTTTTACTCTTAATTACTAATAGACTATATTTCTTTTTAAAACAAGTAAATGTAATAGAATTATTTAAATTATTTAAAACATTTATAATTATTTTTTCATATAAAATATAAGTATGTATATCACCAGCTCTCACTTTTTTATTTTATTTTTAAATATTATTTAAGGAAAATTTTTGACAATGACGGCAAAGAATTGCTATTTCATTACTCTGATTGAGTAAATTGTTATTTTTTATAAACTTAGTATTATATAGTTTCTCATGTATGCACAAAGGACATGGGTCATTTAATGACCTACATATTCTAGCTTTTCTTATTAATTTCCATTTTACTGTAGGTGTTTTATTGGATTCTTTTAAGTGCCAGAAATATTTTGAAAGGGATGTCTGATTTCTGTATTTATTTATCCTAAATGAAGTTTGATGTTGATTGAACCTCTTTTTGAACTCATGGCTAGCGCAACCTATATAGATTTTTATGTTTTCGGGATTCTTAATAGATGAGATATTGCATTGGTATACTAATGATTCCGTGCGACATTTATTTTGTAGAGGACAGTTATGAGGATTTCTACAGTTACATAATTTTTATTTATCTTCTCTTTTTATTTTTATTTTTACATTGTCTAAATTTCTTTGGTTTTGGTCTAAGTGTTTATTGAAGATATTACCACTGTGTTTCTTAATAATTTTTTCTAAGTTTTCAGGACGGTTGTAACTTAATTTTAGTGTATTTTTATTCAAAATAGTGCTTAGTTTACTTTCTCTAGGAAAGTTCTTAACTATTAATGCAAGGATTTTTTGTCTTAATTTGTTCTTTATCATTTGGTTGTATGGGGGTGTATACCAAATTATTTTTCTACTTCTATTTTTCTATGCTTTCCATTTTCCTTTTTTATATAAGTTAGTCTTGTTTTTTTGTAGCCACTATCTTTTAGAGCTTTGTTATAGAAATTAATATATTCATAGAAAATTTTCTCATTTTCTGAATTTGTACTTATTCTTTTTTCGATAGATAAAGGTATATGCTTAATTATAGATGGAGGATGATTTGATTTAGGGTGTTTATATAAAGGATTGGTATTGGTTTTGTAAAAATAAAAAAAATATCAATAAGACCACCGGATTATATATCTTACTGTTCTTTCGTTATATATATATATATATATATATATATATATATATATATATATATATATATATATATATATATATATATATATATTGATTATTTACCCGTTAACAAACTGTTTCAGAATGGGCGTTTGATATCCTTGGACGCTCCCGAGGTGTACAAATGGCCATTTTGAAAATTGCACTGAAATGCGGTAAATATTTAAGAGGCATATAAACAAGAATGCTATTTGTTTGTATATTTAAATACTCTTTTAAAATATTTATAATTGTGCACTTTTGCATAGATAAGTAAAGGAATGTAAAAATCACCCCATATATATATATATATATATATATATATATATATATATATATAGAGAGAGAGAGAGAGAGAGAGAGCGAGTCGAATTATTACTGTTAAACAAACTGATATGGATATGTTGACATGACTAGAACGAGATAGAAAAAGGAACCATACCTTAATTAGAACGATTGAAATTTGTTGTTCAGCAATTCTTCGACCTAAAATTAAAAAAAAACAAACATTCATTTTTACTCAAAAAATACGATGCTACTCCAAGAAAGCCCCTTTCTTCTGCAAACTCAAACAGAACATTACTATCATTTAGGCATTTCGAAATGTAGCTTTTATTCTAACACAAGATGAAGGCAAGGGTCATTATATACAAACAATACTTTGCTTTACGTTTTTGCTGAACACAACCCCAGCAACTTTAACTCGCTTTAACTCATAATTCCCAAAATACTACAACGTTTTTGTCGTCTAAATATATTGTTATAGAATCTTTTGTTCATAGCTTCCTGTATTTCATGAAGTTTTCATAATATTAAGAATCATTTTTTTCTGATTGATGTTCTATTTTTTTAATAATAATGAAGAATAAGTGCACAAGCTCTAACCAAGTTAACAGTGTGTTCAAAAGATATAAAAATCATTTTTTTTTATTTTCTAATTGCTCCTTTGCTTCTAAATGCAATAGGTGACTTTAAAAACATTTTTATTTTGGGAATATCTCTTAAAATACAAATTAAATTGTATCTTTGCTAAGACTCATATTTATAGATCTTTTTTTCGCATACAAATATGAGTTTTGAATGTAAAAAAATCTGCTGTTTGTGCGTAAAATAATAGCCTAAACCGAGAGAATTAAATATAGTCTAATGAAAACACTGATTAATTTAATTTCCGAATCCCTAATCCATAAATGAATCAAGAGTTTGAAAGATAGACCCCGGAAACAACAACTAATCATTGAATTATGGCTGAAAGCAATCTATCACATCTATTAAATTTCATGGCGGTTCAATAAACATATGTAGATTTCTCCCTATTATTTACAATATGAAATATATTCTTTAATAAAAAAAAACAAAGCAATTGTTTAAGATATACAGATTATTGGAAAGAAAAAACTTACCGATGCACATGCGTGCACCATGTCCAAATGATAAATTATACAATAGTCTGCAGTTGTTATCAGACCGTTTTCCAATCCATCGCTCCGGCCGAAATTCCTGGGGTGACGAGAATAACTCGCTATTCCTTCCCATCCCATACACATTGGCTTGGACGTGCGTCTAATGAAGATGAAAAGAAACAGATTTTCAGCCAAGAAGGACAGAGTTTTTAATATACGATAGCTGTTACCGGCTTTAAGAATATGTACCATAAGTCATTTTTGAAAGATTATCTTCCGTTAATCTTTAAAGGAACCAATTCACTCCCACGGCATTTAAATACTCATCTTTAATATCTATTGACCTGATGTATATCCACTTATTAACAGGACAGAACATCTTTTCTTAAATTCAACGATTAATTATTCTGTAAATGCAAAAGGTCTGTCATTGTGACACTGTGGCCTGAGTAATAGAATCTTTTACAGTGTACCTTCGACAGAAGACTTCGGGCGAGGGTTGCTTTAGAAAGTTTATTTTATTACTGAATATTTTAGGCTGATGCACAAAACCTCATTGTAAATTAAAATATCTAATGCCAACAGTAAAAATAACTGAAGAAATTAGTTGAAAAAGGTAAATTAATGGGCAAAATTTGATGGTCACCAATGAAAGTTACTACTGCAGTAAAAAAGAAAGAAAAATTGATAACTACAAAATTATAACGGATGATAAGTCAATGATCAGAAACAACAAAGTAATACTATAATTAAAATAAGGAATACTACTACTACAACTACTACTACTACTATTATTATTAATAATAATAATAATGTCCCACTTATCATTGAGACTTTGGAGTCTATACAATTGAATTTAAAGTCCTACATTGAGAAAATCGGAATAAAGTCTAGTATCCTATCGCTTCAGAAATCTGCGTTGCTAGGCACCTGCAAATCTTTTGCAAAAGGTGTTCTCTGTCTGAAATCTTACGGCTTGATGGAGAGCATCCAGAATGCAAATTATCAGGGTGAAAACGAAAACAGTGCGAAATAAGATAATCATTGGCTGTTCCATACAATACAAGAGGGAACTTTAAATAAACTGAAAAGATTGAAAAATATCAGAAAAATATCGAGATTTGAAGAAGTTATGGAACATGAGTGTTGAAGTAATTCATGTCGTAATGGATGCGCTTGGAACACTACCTAGAAAACTGTAAGTGGGCTTAGGGAAAATTGAAACTGAGATCAAGGTTGTAGACCTTCAGAAAACTGCCATCATGTATTTGTATCCCAGCGTCACGTTTTTGGTGTACTGATTTCTCACTCAATAATAATAATAATAATAATAATAATAATAATAATAATAACAACACCAGGGGAATGCCTTAGTTATTAGTAAACAACAGCAAAAAACAACCCACCAGAGAGTGGTTTTCTCTCTTTAGACTGAATACAAAGAAGAAACTGAAAAGATAGATAAGTACTTCGACGATGCCAGAGAACTGAGGAAGTTGTTGAAAATGACGGCAACGGTTGTGCCACTTATTAACGGATCACTAGGAATATTCCTGAAGTGACTATGAATAAAACTGATGGGACTGAAAATTAGAGAAAGATTGAAATTATCCAAACGATAGAATTATTAAAAAAAAAAAACATTTTTTAAATGCTGGAGTTTGACGGAGAACTGTTGTTATTTAATTTCCAGTTTAAAGCACAATTTTTGCGTTTTGAACGTTCAATGAATGAATAATAATAATAATAATAATAATAATGACCAAATCCATATTATGTAGAGCAGGGTAAAAAGTTGAAACCGAAGATTTTATTCTTGCTGCACAGGATCAATGCTTGCTAACTAGAAATTACCAAGCACACATACTGAAATATTGTGTTAGACCAAAATGCAGATTCTGTGATAAATATCCAGAAACAATTGAACGTCTCATATCAGATTACACGTTATTGGCACCCACTGAATATAAAACTTGGATAGAGTGGGCCAATATCTGCACTGGAAAATATGCAACTTGCAAACTGCAAGAATCTTCTATGAGCATCACCCAGGCCCGGTTACAGTGATAGGACGTGTAACAATTTTATGGAAATTTACGATACACACAGGAAGAACAATCAAAGCTAATTGCCCAGAATGTATATTTGAAGATCTTCAAAAACTATCAAGATACAAGGATCTAGAAGTGGAAATCTCAAAAATGTGGAACTTGAGTAACTGGAGCCCTAGGATTTATTGTTATTTTTTTATAAACTCAGTATTATATAGTTTATCATGTATGCACAAAGGACATGGGTCATTTAATGACATACATATTCTAGCTTTTCTTATTAATTTTCATTTTACTGTAGGTGTTTTATTGGATTCTTTTAAGTGCCAGAAATATTTTGAAAGGGATGTCTGATTTCTGTATTTATTTGAAAAGGTTTTGATAGCATTATTGAAGGGATTCCTGGTAAAGGAATATAAAAATTTGTACTCACAAGTACAGCTCACATATTACGAATAGCTTTATCTATGTAAAGTGTGTGCGAACTTAGTTTTTTTATATAAAATTTATCGGTGGAAAATGTCTTGAAGGCATTTTTGAACTTAGGTCTCTGATTGAGACCCGGAAGGAAAAGGGTATGCCACAGAAATCAAAGGAAATAATAATAATAATAATAATAATAATAATAATAATGATAATAATAATAATAATAATGATAATTTAATAATAATAAATTGCAGGAGACGACGCAGAAATCTCAGTGCAGCGTGGATTGATTATCGTAAAGCCTTTGATAGTGTTCCACATTCTTGGATCCTTAAGACTTTGGAAATGTACAAAGTCTCCCCTGTGGTATTAAACTTTCTTAAGCACAGCATGGGGATGTGGAACACAAAACTATACCTTAGGCACACCGGGGGCACTGCCATATCCAACCGTCTGAATATCCGACGTGGAATTTTTCAAGGAGACTCTCTGTCACCCTTTCTGTTTTGTTTATCCTTAACCCCTCTTACACATGAACTGAACAACAGTAGCTATGGTTACAAAATAAATAAGAAAATTTTCAATCACCTACTATACATGGATGATCTCAAACTCTTTGCCAAAGACGACAATGAGTTGAAAGGCCTCCTCAATATTGTAAAATACTTTAGTGACGACATAGGTATGGACTTCGGATTAGATAAATGTGCAAAAGTAACATTCAAGAAAGGTAGAATTACAGAAACACCCTCAATAGATTTAGATTTTGTCACAAAGATTAGGGAATTGGAGCATGAAGAAGCTTATAAGTACCTAGGAATTAGCGAAGGAGATGGCATACAACACCCCCAAATGAAAGAAAAAATAAGAAAAGAGTACTACAGGCGTGTACGTCTGATACTAAATACTGAACTAAACTCAAAAAATAGAATATCAGCTATAAACACATTGGCTGTCCCAGTGGTGCATTACAGCTTTAATGTCCTTAACTGGACCATAGCTGAAATTAAGCGAATGGACGCCAAAACGAGAAAGCTTCTCACTTGCTATCGCATGCATCATCCCAAAGCTGATGTTGATCGTCTGTATGTGCCCAGATCCGAAGGAGGGAGAGGATTAGTTCAACTAAAACTGTCCTACAAAACTACAACAATTGGCCTCCAAAAATACTTGGAAACTACAGAAGACTGGATGATGGTATGCGTCAAGGAACATGAAAGTAGTAAGCGTCTTTACTCCGTAATGAAAGAAGCCAACAAATTCAAACTGGAGCTTCAAATGGGCGTAGAGATGCAACTACAGCTTAATACACCGGCTGAAACTGCAAAATACTTGAAAAAGACAGCAAAGACGAATGCAACCAACCAGATACAGAAGCAATGGCAAGATAAACCACTTCATGGCCAATACTCTGCCCGTATCAAACAAGCTGATGTAGACAAAACCCGTACCCATCAGTGGCTACGCAGTGCAGGGTTGAAAGCGGAAACTGAATGTTTTATCCTTGCTGCGCAGGACCAATGCTTGCTAACTAGAAATTATCAAGCACATATACTAAAATATTGCGTCTGCCCAAAATGCAGATTCTGTGATAAATATCCAGAAACGATTGATCATCTTGTATCAGGTTGCACGATGTTGGCACCCACTGAATATAAAACCCGACATGACAGAGTGGGCCAATATCTGCACTGGAAAATCTGCAACTTCTACGGGAAGGAAACTGAAAGAAACTGGTACCAACACCACCCAGACCCGGTTACGGAGATAGGACCTGTTACAATTCTATGGGACTACACAATTCACACTGACAGAACAATCAAGGCCAACCGCCCAGATATTGTTATTAAAGACCACAAACAAAAACGGTGCCTCCTTATTGATATGGCAGTCGCTGCTGACTGCAATGTATCTTTGAAGATATTCAAAAAGCTGTCAAAATACAAGGACCTTGAAATAGAGGTCTCGAAAATGTGGCATATGGGAACATCAACAATCCCTGTTGTAGTTGGAGCCCTAGGACTGGTTGGAAAAGATTGCAGTAGACTAATTGCAGGGATTCCTGGAAGGCCATGCCTCAAGGAGATACAAAAAATTGTTCTGACAAGTACAGCCCACACTTTACGAAGGGCTCTATCTATGTAATTTTTTTTTTTTTTTTGTCAGTGAAAAGTGTCATGATGCCATTTCTAACCTTAGGTCCCTGGGTGGGACCCGGAAAGAAATGTGTAAACGCCAGAAAGCAAAGGAAATAATAATAATAATGATAATAATAATAATAATAATAACAATAATAATAATAATGATAATAATAATAATAATAATAATGATAATAATAATAATGATAATAATAATGCCAGTGAGTACTTTTCATGTGGCTGAGATATCGTGGTTTATAATGTTGATTTTCAAGTTAGATTTGAAGGAACTTAGTGTAAATAATTTTTAATAAGAATAATGAAAGCAATACCAAGTATAATAAAAGAATTTTAATAACTTACTCCTTTTGGCAGGTGATAACCACAAACTTGTATGTCCTTTGCTAAAAGTCGACTTGTGACGTGAACAACCGGGTAAAGTCTGAAAATGCAACAATAATGATTGAACATTTTTCACAAAAAATGAAAGCATTTCCTTCTGCTTGGTAAACCGGAAAGTATATCACCCAACAATTACGACATCGCCTTTTCAACTGAAAACAAAGAATCCCATATAAGGATACATTTATTTGAAACAATTATAGAAGAATAATGAAATATTTCTTGTTTCGTCGTATAAACTTTGATAGTAAGTAAAGAAACACATTCATTGTAAGTAAAGAAACACATTGATAGTAAATAACGAAACATATTCACCGTAAGTAAAGAAACACATTGATAGTAAATAACGAAACATATTCACCGTAAGTAAGGAAACGCTTCCAGAGAAAGTAAAAAAAAAGTGTAGAGAACAAGAGAAAGAGACTCTAAAACCAAAGCAAAAAGTCATTGTATTGTGCCTTCGTAAATCACTTTTTGCTTTTTTCTTATTTATTGTTCTGAACATGAAATTGGAAGTATTTATCTCGAGTAAAGACGCCTTTGTCACTTCAAAATGTTTATCTTGGGACCTTATACACTTCCGTTTTTCACAGCATTCTGCAAAGCCCTCTATCGGTATTGTCATAAACTACCTCGTTGCGTTCGCCTTATTCTCGCCGACGATCTGAAATCTTTTCATTTTCAATGGGGTTTGAAAATGATAGATGAAAGGCGTTACACCCAAACTCTAAGAAGGATGACACACCGAGATCGTGCAATATTTGCCCCACAATAAACAGCATCAGATGAGTAAATGAGTAATTAAGTCTAAATGCTGGTTATTTTTCGGACAGATAGATACATACTGACGGAAAATGTATTTGAATTTACTGAAGATTAATAGTACGAGTTACATAGCTGGTTTAGAGTAAATGATCATCTCTTGGTTTCTGACTCTTGACAGTAGAAAGTAATCTGTTCAATTTTGGAGTGAGTGGGAATCCGCTTCACCACTTCTGACGTTACTGCAGACGAAAGGCTCGCGTCAAGTTGGTCTGGTCTTTATGCACTGCTACTGATCCATATACTTTGTCATTAAACTGAACTAGATTTCTCGTAAGTCGTTCTTTATGACTGTCAATGTTGTTATTGTTAAGGGGTCCACCCCTTTTTCATACAAATGGACTCGCCCAGTGTGTACTTGTACTGCTGCCGGTGAATACCCAGCGAGTGACAGTGATACAGTGAGAGAGTTAGAGTGTCAGGTAACCGTTTTGTAGGAGTCACAGTTGCGAGCACGTAGACTCAGAAGGAAGTCATACTTCGATACTGAATTTCCCAGACGGTATATATATATTATTATTGCTACTAACCGCATTTCTGGATCTACTAACCGTATTACCAATTGTATTATTGCGTCAATACATTTATTTGCTATATTTCATTCCTGCGTTTGTCATTCATTTGAGACCGGATTTCATCCCGGAATCCACAACAGTTAATATATACAGATCAATACAAATTCAGTTTTTAAAATGAGAAGTTTATTATCAGTACACAAATCCGTGGAAATTAGAACAGGCGTGGACGTTCGCATGCAGACGATCATACAGATAGCAGATAACATCCTTTCGATGCATTATTGCACATCTTTTGTACCTGTGGACACATTACAAAATTGTATGTGTGGTTGAAAAATGAGTCAGACGTAGTCTCATATGTGTTTAATGGAGGACCGATCTGGTGGTGTTTTTCAAGGAAGTTTTCGAACGCTTTGTAGAGCACATTGTGTAGAATGGGTTTATTTTGTTGTAGGATTGATAGCAAACAGATTGAAAAAGTCACTTGACAACATAGTGACAAATATTTGCCTTGGAAGCGGTAAGTGAATACAATCGTGAAATTGTCGATGTGTAGGTCTACTTTGCACACGCAAGTGGCCATAACTTGTATGAAGGCCTAACCTGCTCTCGCCAGTAAGCCCTTCAGTGCACCATTCCATCCCCTTTGTGAAACTCTCGCCACACCATCTGAGACGTGTATGGCGGTGTTTTAGCGTAACTTAAAGATTAGCTAGTGGCTTACATGCATGAATTCCTGAAGTAAGTAAATGATTCTTAACGGTTGACAGTCTTGGGGCTGTATTGGCTTTCGTTTATACTGGGGAGGCCATGGAGGATGTTGATGTTTCCCTTACAATGTGTCGATCTTTGCAAGGATCTGCAGAAATATTTATTAGAAATGTTTTATTTGAATGTTATTGCCAACATCGAAACGACAAATGACATGTTTCATTCAATATGCTCAACTATTCTCCGAAATGACCATCTTAAATTTCTTGAATGATCACAAATCGACTGCTCTCCTCGCTCTAATTAAACATGAGTTTGTCTCTTTGTATGACACCTGATTGTAGTGAATTCTTTCACCACAAATTTATAACTTAGACACAGACGATACATTTATATGAGTCTAATTTCATTACAAGATGGCCGAAGAGAGAGAGAGAGAGAGAGAGAAAGAGAGAGAGAGAGAAAGAGAGAGAGAGAGAGAAAGAGAGAGAGAGAGATTGGTTCTAGCACCGTGAAACTTTTACTTACTCTTATGCTTATTCCGTTTTTAATGACATCCGAAAAAAGTTAAAATTACACTATATATATATATATATATATATATAGTAGTTCCAGCGAGAGAAAAATGTGTATATTATAAAGAAGAGATATACCGCAAACGTTTTTGGTTGTAATCTGGATTTTTTTTAAAAATAAAAATATTATGCTTTATTTTCCATAATTTTACTACACGGGTTTCTGGTCTCGCGACCGTATTCGGGGAAAAGGCGGAGATTTCTACATATTAAAAATAATTAATTTTTTTTCTCCTTTATGTTTTTCGATGTTAAGTATTCTCGATATGAGACATTCTCTTTTTTTGTGTTCGTACTCCGAAAGTCTTTCTTGAACTGGCAGTGAAGAGTTCTGCGCGAAAGGTCATAAAACAATGAATGCCTATTATTTTTGGTCATGAGGTGTTCTAATATTCGAATGTTTGCTTTAATTTCTGGTGAAAATAAAGACAAAAATTGTCTAATATTTGGATATTTTTTTTTATAAAGTTAGTCATAAGGTTATCTAATATTATGTACATAGCCATGCACATAATATTACACAGATATTAGTTGATAGCATATTAATATTCACACATACACACAGTAAAAAGATATTGGAGCCCACCTACATTAAAACGAAGCAAAATTATATTTCCAACTACAACACATTACATTGCATCTAGACATTGAATAGCCAAAAATTACCCAAACACGTTGGGTAATTTAAACTAAGCACACGGGATGAGGTTTTAAAATGAATCTCCTGATGTGATGTCGTAATGACCCTCTGGACTTCAAAGTCACTTTTCTATTTCTCTTTCTCTCCAACTTGATATTTAAACAATTTTATTAGGTTGGTGCAAAAATAATGACATAATAATGTCGTTTTTTGGCGTATTTTTTAACGTCAAAAAACGACATTATTACGTCATTATTTTTGCACCAACCTAATATTAAGACCGGAATAAGTAATTGTGTTATCAGCATAGATACCGAGTTGAAAACCGATGACACCAGAAAGGTCGTTGATGTAAATTAGAAAAAACGAAAATCCAATAGAGACTTGTTGACATCTGAATCAATGCAAAAAGATCTATTAGGTTGGTGCAAAAATAATGACGTAATAATGTCGTTTTTTGACGTTAAAAAATACGCCAAAAAACGACATTATTACGTCATTATTTTTGCACCAACCTAATAACTCATCACAGCATTCAGGCAAATAGAGGAGATAAGGTTTTGGAACAATTGTTGGGACAATATCCCGAGGAGAGAAAGCAGTATTGTCTGAAGATCAGCATTAATAATTCAGTCTGAAGCAGGTAGAAAATAGACAATTCACCATCACCATCTCCTTATTCTGGTGAGTAACTCTTGTTTAGTGTCAGTTATTTCCGATTAGAGTCGAGTTGATATAAGATTAATTTTTAATTAACAGATTGATTTATTAATCAATTAACAGGTCGAACTCTCCAGTAATTCATTTTCATTTTCTCGACATCATAAAATGTGGTGATGGGGAGGCAACGAGAAGCGAGGTTTGATAAGAACATTTTTGCAAACCAATTTGATAGGGAAATGACTTCGATCCTCATATGTTCGACTTCAATGGGCGTGTGCTAATCTAAGGCAAGCAAGATAAATAAACATGTGTCATGTGAAAAATGTCAAATACCTCATTTTGAAGAAAATATCACAAAAAAAAGTTTAGGCTAATATACAGAAACAAACACATGCAGAAAACATCATTGATATATTTGAAGTACCTGAGAGTTTCCTTAATGCATGCTTTGACAATGGGGAGTCGGCGGAGGTCCTCAACTGTAATTTCATTTCCGAGGGTGAGATTTTGCATAATCTCATAGCGAACACGTTCCTGAACATCCGGATTCTTAGCTAGACAGTACAGAGCCCACAGCGTCGTGTTAGATGACTGTAAAAAAAAAATACTTTAACTAATCAGTCCAGAAGAAAGTGAGTGCTGCAAAGTAATCACCCTGCCATTAGACGGATGGTCAGAAAACGGACTGCTTGCCGCGAATCAGACATTATTTCCATATTTTGCTTAGAATAATAAGTTTAGAGGGCATACCATAATTTCTTACGAAGTAAAAAAAAGTTTAGAATCTGTAAATATTCCCACTATATATATATATATATATATATATATATATATATATATATATATATATATATATATATATATATATATATATGTATGTATTAGGTTGGTGCAAAAATAATTTCGTTTTCTAACATATGTTACTATGTGAGAAAACGAAATTATTTTTGCACCAACCTAATATGTATGTATGTATGTGTGCGTGTGTGTGTGGAATAATTGGATTTATTTTTAAATCGTCATTATTTTCCATTACTTTAAACGTAATATTTTGGTGGATACAGGTGGATAAATGCCCTGTACTTTTTTTTTAAACAATGTGAATTACATCATACCGGCCTGTGCATTCAAACGTCATAATTAAGACTCTCAAATACACAGGCCGGTATGATGTAATTTCCAGTTTTATAATAAGGCTGTGTATTGAAGCACATGCATAAAATAAGAAACAAACTACGAATGCACGCATAATGCACAAATAAATACATTTAATAATAATAATCGAAAGAAACTATTAATAAATAAATCTAAAATATTCTAAGTAGTGACTAATAATGAGGTAAAACTTAACAAACAACCATATAAAAATAGCTGCAAATAACAACATTCTTACATACAAATATTTCTATTTCAATGTTGTTTCGAATAAACTGAAATATAACCGTTGCCATTAACGCAATAATATTTAGGATAATGAAATAAACCAGAAATACCTTACCCATAACTTACCATTGACCAGTATATATAAATAGTTGAGCCACTGAAAAACACACGCAGCTTGAAGATTGTGTTCAAGCATGAACCAGACTATCTCATTCACTTCGAACTAATACACCTCTTCTCCCACTTATTACTGGTAAAATAGCAAAGTAGACTAGTCCCTCTCATTTTGAATGGAAACCAGAAAAGAAGAAATATTCTGAATTTAAAACCATGTAAAAACAATGAGAAACTACTACCAAAGATTAATCTTGACAAATCATATTTTAAAGATATTAAAGCAATTTGTAACAAGTCATGTTCGCATACGTCCTGAAACATAACTTAGCTCTTAAGAAGAAATTGGAAAAGTGGAAAGCATCTCCAGTTGTCCTTAATTGAATGTGATTACTTACAAAACAATTTTGAAATCTTTTCCTCTCGTCGGCCTGAACAAGAGAAAATCAGATTTATATAATATTCTGAAATGCCTATCATTTTTCTGTTTATTCGTGTCTTTTATGAACTTTATTCGAATAGATAATTGAAATGAAAACGATAAAATCTTCAACACCAAATAATAAAAAAAAATGTAAATACTGATTGAATTGATGTTAAAAATTTAAAAACGGAAACTAATCACTGCGTTTTAACAAAAGTTGTCTTCATTTAAACGTTGACGAGAAGAAGCGCCCAGTCGTCAGGTAAATTTGCATTCTATCCAATCACCAAGGAGATTCACCGAGCAAAATCGATTCACTTTTCATGAGTTGAAGTAACCAAAATGGTGTCATAACCATTTTTTTCACGTTATAAATATTGGAAGGCAGCGAAAACTTTTTTCATTTATTTTATTCCTAATCAGAAATTTCTGCGAGGAAAATGAAAAGCAGCCCCCCACTCTACAAAATTGTGTTAAAGATATATACATTATGAAATGGATTAATAGTTAATTTAATATATTTTCTGCGTATACGTTATTTTTATAGATATAATTTATTTAAGTAAATGCTCTGTTTTTAATTAAACAGTATTAATTACATTTACCGGCCTGAATGTTCGAGAAATTTCGTAGAATATCCATAAATACCATAAAACTATATTTTATCACACCCACACACACACACACGCATATATATATATATATATATATATATATATATATATATATATATATATATATATATATATATATATATATATTGCAATAGCCATTTAATTTGAACGTTCGCTGGCGTAGATATATAATAATCTGTGTACATATTTTTTTTTTTTTTCAACTGGTGAACAGTATGAGAAAGTAAACTTTCTCTATTATGATAATTTAAGATTCGTGACATTCTAATACTTTTACGCCTCAGATCATATTTTGTCTCTTGTATCAGGAGACTCCATGTGGGTTAATGTTTTTGGGATAGTCAAATGAAAATTTTCTCATTTTTATATAGTTGTAGTAGGAATCATTTCTTCCATCTCTATTCTTTCTCCAAGTGTTCCAGTGATTACAGTGTAGTTTAGTTTTATGGCGTGGAGAGTAGGATCTGTTGAATATCGAAATCCAAATAGATTTTCTTTTTTTCGCCTCAGTGACTGATTCATGTTTGTGATCATTGTTATTATTATTTTATTTCCTCTGGTTTCTGTTGTATACTCATTTCTTTCTGGGTCCCGACCAGAGACCTAAGGTCAGAAATGGCATCATGACATTTTCCTCTGAGCAATTTTTGAGAAAAAAAAAACACCTAAGATGACACATATTTAACATAGATAAAGTCCTTCCTAAATTGTGGGAACAATTTCTTGTATTACTTTAAGGATTGGGTTACCAGGAATCCTTTCAGTGAGTCTATAGGAATCTTTCCCAATCAATCCAATGGGTCTCTAACTACAATAGTGCTACATTTTGGAGATTTCGATTTCAAGATTTTTGTTGAGATCTTCAAAGATACATTACAGTCTGCAGGGATTGCCATGTCAATAAGAAGGAACATTTTGTTTTTGCGCTCTCTGATCACAATGTCTGGGCGATTAGCTTTGATTGTTCTGCCTGTGTATCGCAAAGTTCCATAAAATTGTTATAAGCCTTATCTCTGTAACCAGGTCTGTGTGGTGTTCATACCAATTTCTTACAGTTTGCGTAAAAGTTACAGATATTCTAATGCAGATATTGACCCACTCTATCAGGCAGGATTTTATATTCAGTGGGTTCCAATACAGTGCGACCTGATACAAGATGGTTAATTGTTTCTGGATATTTATCAAGGATTCTGCATTTTGGGCTAACAACCTTTCAGTATGTGAGGTTGATAATTTCTAGTTAGCAAGTATTGATCCTGTGCAGCAAGAAGAAAACGTTTGGTTTTTAGCTTTTAACCCTGCCCTTCGTAGCCACTGATGGGTACAGGGTTTGTCTACATCAGCTTGTTTGCGACGGGAAGAAAATTGACTGTGAAGTGGTTTATCTTGCCATCATTTCTGTATTTGGTCGGTTGCGTTTACCTTTGCTTTCCATTTGAACTAATCTTCTGCCTCCTTCGGATCTGGGCGCATACAGACGATCAGCATCAGCCTTAGGATGATGCATACGGTGGTAAGTCAGAAGCTTTTTTGTTTTGGCGTCCATTCGCTTAATATTAGCTATGGTCCAGTTAAAGATGTAGAAACTGAATTGCACCACGGGGACAGCCAAGGTGTTTATGGCTGATATTCTGTTTTTTTTTTAAAAATAAGCTCGGAATTCATTTCCAGACGCACACGCCTGTAGTACTTCTTTCTTGCTTTCCACTTCATTTGGATTTGATGTATTCCATCTCCTTCGCTAATTCCTAGATACCTATAGGCTTCTTGTTCCAGTTCTCTAAACTTTGTGCCAAAATCTCGATCTATTGAGTTTATTTCTGTAATTCTACCTTTCTTGAATGTTACTTTTTCCATTTTACAGTACTGAGGAGACCCTTCAACTCATTGTCGTCTTTGGTAAAGAGTTTGAAATCATCTATGTAGAGAGTTTGCTTACTTCGTATTTATAGCTACAGTGTAACCCGGATATAAGAGAGTTGTCGGGACAGAAGAAGAAGTCTCTTATATCCGGGTTTATCTTAAATCTGGGTTACACTGTATTATTGTTTAGGAGGGATTAAGGTCAGATAAAACAGAAGGGGTCACGGAGTTTCCTTGAAAGATTCCTCGTCGGATATTCAGGCGGTTGGAGGTGGAAGTGCCTCTAGTGTGATTTAGATATAATGTCGTTTTCCACATTCCCATGATGTCCCTCAAAGGATCAAGTCATTCCATGATGATATGCATGCAACCATTTAATTCAAGGCCAACTCTTTGACATAGAAAACCGCTTTAAGCAAGTCTGTGTACTTACTTCTACTCTCCTGCTTTTGGGGCTACATTCAAAAGTATCTAGCAACACACCAGATCAGACGCGCAAGACTGAACCCTGCAAAACTGAAAGACCAAAAACGCGATGTCACTATCAGATACCTGCTCTTCACCGATCTGCTGCCGTCATTTCAGACACTGAATAACGGCTCCAGTTCCTCATGGTTAGATTTTCTCAAGCCTTTGGTCTGACTGTCAGTATGAAAAAGATAAATGTGATGAGCCAAAATACGGACATTCCGTCTATTGCTATAGACAACTACAACCTGGTGTCATTCATCCAGTTCATATACGTCGGGTAAATACCGAGATGAACAAGCGCAATTTTATTGCTGAAACAATCACAGGCCGACTTACCACTAGTAACTGGGGAGCCCAAATCTGATAACTTCTACGAAGATGGCAGCTTACAACGTCTGCACTAATATCGTTTTGTTTTCTATTGTATGGCAGTGAAACATAGACAAACA
The DNA here is from genome assembly GCA_963932145.1 of Acanthosepion lycidas. Classification (NCBI taxonomy): domain Eukaryota; kingdom Metazoa; phylum Mollusca; class Cephalopoda; order Sepiida; family Sepiidae; genus Acanthosepion; species Acanthosepion lycidas. The sequence goes on along the minus strand of OZ010610.1, from coordinate 30,934,127 downwards.
CCAAACAAAACGAATGATGAATATTTTCCACATGTGCTGCTTTCGCGGTATCCTTAGCATCAAGTGGAGCGACACAATATCCAACATCTAGATCTTCGCATAAGCTGGCCTCTCCACATGTACACGCTGCTCGTACAACGCAGGCTGCGCTGGCTTGGCCATGTGCGCCGGATGTAAGATGGTCTTATCATACAGAAAATATTAGGTTGGTGCAAAAATAATGACGTAATAATGTCGTTTTCTGACGTTCAAAAATACGTCAAAAAACGACATTATTACGTCATTATTTTTGTACCAACCTAATACTATCTGGCGAAATAGCCTTTGGCAAAAGATATGTTGGCCACCTCCAGCTGCGCGATAAAGATGTCTAAAATTCTGGACATTAAAACAATATGCCCTGAAAACAACTCAAATTGGGGGTAAGAGAAGATCCAGACCTTAGAATAAGAGAGCAATGTGGAAATCTCACTCTTTGGTAGACAAAACCATAACCAGTCACAGCCGACGTTGTTCCGGAGAATTGGCACGACATCCACTGACGGAAACCTTCTACTACTGCTACTGTTACTAACTATAATGACGACTGCCACTCTAACAATCAGCTAGTTCGTCTGAAAGCTAGGCTGGTATTAGTCTTCACTCTTCACTTTCTCCAATGTACTCCTCCAAGTCTTATTAACTCGACATTTATAGTCTTATACTCTCGATACTTCTCACTTCACAAGGCTCGATCAAACTAAAGGAATATCTCCAGTCTTAAAGATTTCAAGCGAAATCAACAAAGGAGTTTCCATTTCATCTTCTAAAAATGCAGTCGCTTGCAGATTTCCCTGTAGAGAAGGATACCATCCGTCAAATCATATCTATTTTTCATTGTTTCTGCATCAATTTGTTACATGATTACTCATTCCAATCCCTTGATTTCTGAACAACGCAGTCTTTAATGTCCTGTGTCCGTCGGTTAGACAATTTTCCAGTTGCTAAGGACATTTTGTTTTGTTATTATAACTTCGTTTAATAAATTTATTTCGTTTTGGCTTGAGAACGTCCACATCGGACGAAACGCGTCGGCAACTATTACAGTATTCCTATTGTCTTTTACACACACACACACACACACACACATATATATATATATATATTAATTTAAATGAAAAACAGACCACTTTAAGGCTCCATTGTTAAGTATATATATATATATATATATATTAATTTAAATGAATAAAAGAGCACTTTAAGGCTCCATTGTTAAGTATATATATATATATATATATATATATTAATTTAAATGAATAAAAGAGCACTTTAAGGCTCCATTGTTAAGTATATATATATATATATATATATATATATATATATATATATATATATATATATATTTTAATTTAAATTAAAAACAGACCACTTTAAGGCTCCATTGTTTAGTATATATATATATATATATATATATATATATATATATATATATAGAGAGAGAGAGAGAGAGAGAGAGAGAGCATAAGAAGCAAAATGCTTCCATGCGATGTTCCAGTCAAATCTTGATTCGAAGATCGCACTTAGGCGTAAAACTGACAGTCAGCATGCAGTGTCGATTCCTGTGTCCACAGTTTTTAGTTTTAAAACGCCTTGTCTCCACTACTGAGCATTTTTCCTCTATATGAAATTTTAGACAATTGGCTATTTCTTTATGTTACCATAACAACGGAATATCTTCGTATGAGGTTGTATGCAAGTGGCCAATAAAATGAACAAGATCCAACATCTAGATCAAGAACGTCCCCATAGAGAAATGCTTAAATCTACTAAAAAAAAATACCTAACAAATCAAAAATTAAATTACCTCTACCTACACATAGAATCCTAAAAATATGCCAGCTAATTACCAAGTAATGTTCCTTTAATTTTGATAACCAACATTACGGACATAGATTTGGTTTACCAATGGGATCTCCTCTCAGCAACGTTCTTGCTTGTTTATTTTTAGAATTTCTAGAAAGTGACCCATTCAAAAATATTCTCCCTACAAACTCTTCATATTTCAGATACATAGACGACTCATTTTTTAATATATCCACAAAACACCAATTTAACGGATCTTCTCTCCAAACTTAACAACGTCGAACCTACAAAAAACTTCACTTTCGAAACTGAAACCAACTACACTCTTCCGTTCCTGGACATTTTATTACATAGAAATAATAACGAACTTAATTTTGATGTTTACAGAAAGGCCACAAACAAAAATGATCTGATCAGTTTCTATTCAAGCCACTCTTCTAAAATTAAACCAGGAATTATTATAGGTTTCTATCTAAGAGCATTAAAAATCTGCAGTCCCCAATATTTACTTAAAGAGGAACATACACAGAAAACATATTCAAAAACCTACAATACCCATATCATTTTATCCACAAGGCAAGAAGAAAGGCATACAAAATATACAACTGAAACAAAACTAATAACATAATTCGCAATAATAAATTACATGAAAACAGATGCATAATACTACTGATCAACTCTGTCATGTCTACTATCCAGAATAACCTATCCCATCTAAATAATCTTAAAATAGTTACAAACACTTCCAAAACCATTATGGATATACTCAGATCCTCAAACACTAATTACAATAATATTTCTGAAGCAGGCATTTATAAAATAAATTGACAGAACTGTTCCTCCCAATATACTGGAGAAACGCATTTATGAGCACAAAGGAGAGATCACAAAAAGTAACATAGCTAATGCACTAGTCATACAGAGAAATAAATTGAACCACAATTCTGAAAAGAAAATAACTCACTCAGAAGAAAAATCCTAGAGAGTGCTGCCATTGAATATTACCCAAAATATTAATCTACGCCCAGGCTTTTTCCCTATTTCACTTTTCTTAACAGAATTACTACTCTCCCAAACAAACGTACACAACAGTATCGTGATATCAAAAGAAAATGGTTGAATTCGTCAATTCAGCAATAATGACGATATCTCCACACGTGACAGTAATTGACGTAATTTTCAGATAACAGTATGAAAATAGCGTTCTCTAAATTCTTCCAGTTGCTAAGGACATTTTGTTTTGTTATTACAATTACTTGGTTTAATATTAGGATGGTGCAAAAATAATGACGTAATAATGTCGTTTTTTGATGTATTTTTGAACGTCAAAAAACGACATTATTACGTCATTATTTTTGCACCAACCTAATACATTCATTTCGTTTTGCCTTGATAAAGTCCACATTGGACGAAACACGTCGGCAACTATTACAGGTTTCCTATTGTCTCTTAAAGATACTAATCCAAGGATATATATATATATATATATATATATATATATATATATATATATATATATATATATATATATGTATGGAATAATATTTTATGGAATACATATTTATATTATTTGGGGTATTCCAGAAAATATTTGAAAGGTTATCTTTATCTTTGTTGCTTTATTCTCAGCCTTTCGATCAGTGCCTTCTCTGTTTTTAAGTACTAAAATGAATATTGTCACTATTTAATGAATCATTCGGACGAGTATCATTATAGCTGTTATTTTGTTCCATTGTTTAGTTCGAAGACATTTGGAAGCAATACTGAAATTAAAATTCAATATTATTTGTCCCAGGCAAAAATTATCGATCGCTAGTTTATGAACCTATTTGAATTGAATGAATTGTTTTCTGCAATTACGAATAACCCCCTTTTTAAGTGCGAATTAATAAACACGTCAATGTCTCTCAATCCCTTCCTCGTTCTCTTTATCTCTTTATCCCTCTCTCTCTCTCTCTCCCCCAATAAGCAATTGATGATGTCCGAAGTCAAATAAGGTCAACAAGATGTCGAGTTGAAAGTAAACTTGTCCGATGACGCATCCGTCAATATGAATTCGTCACCGGAAAACTGCAAAATCCGATTGAGAAGCAAAGAGGCAAGTTCCGTTTAAACAATTTCCATTTTCTCCGTTTTGTCTTCTGCTTTAATGCTGATTAAAGAAATTTGCTTTTCGTTAAAATTCTCAAAATAAATGAGCGCCACCTCACGAGTTGAGCGCCACAGTTTTACCTTCTTTTCTTTCTAAAACCAGAAAAGAGGAGCAGTCAATATAATGATGATTAAATTCTGATATAACTTAAATAGCTTACACATTTTACTGACTCATTAGAAACTAGCATAAAAGAGCATTGTTCACCCGTACGTTGCCAGTGAATTTATCTCTACTAAAACTGGTCATTTACCAAATTAAGCGTAGTGTGTATATATATATATATATATATATATATATATATATATATATATATATATATATATATGTTAGAGATATAAGCATTCACTACACACAGAAAAACATCATTGCATTATTTACTGACAGGTATAGTAATATTTATCACAAAATTATTATAGATTTCGTCTTTAGAACAGTAAATAAAATTAGGAAAGATATATTTAAAAAGATGAAGCAAAATATTTATTACCCATAAATGTAATACACTAATACCGGTGGGGAATTATAAGGTTGGTGCAAAAATAATGACGTAATAATGTCGTTTTTTTTAAATTAAAAATACGTCAAAAAACGACATTATTACGTCATTATTTTTGCACCAACCTAATATATCTCTAGGGGTGGTTTGGTTTGTTTTGTTTTACGGCATATCAACACCTCAATGGGTTATTTAATGCCGACAAAATTTTTATTGCTGGTAATATTGTGTTTTGTCAAAAATCTATTTCTGGTAATATTTTTCCTTCAAAAATATATTGCTGGTAATAATTTTTAAAGTATTTCTGGTATTAAAACCTATTTTTACACTTTCATAGTGTTTTTACTCCAGTTTCGGGGTTACTTATTTTCCCATAGCTGGGACACTAACATGTACTAACACCCCGGATCAGGTTGGACCTGGGAACATCATCAATTAAGAGGTGGTTCCACGCTCCTCAAAACCTCCTGATCAGAGGCCTTGCTGCTGGACGTAGTTTATCGTCTTACCCAGGACGGTCTCTAGGGGTGGGGCTGATTCTAAACATCTGTTAGTTTTTCTAGAACGTTGAAGCAGTTAATATCCCCGGATTAATACCCGGTGTATCAGATAACCGCTCACCATTTCGCAAAAATATCAGTAGTGCTGGATAAAAAGGAACAGAAATATTATCGTTAGTTTTTCTTGTAGAAGTAAACGTTATTGAGTCATCCATAAAGGATTTACAATTTCATCTGTGCTCGATATCTGTTCGATATTTTAAAAGCAACGGGGATCGATAGTGAACTTTCCTCGATCTGGTGTCCATGCTATGCTGCAAGCAAGATTGTGTAGATGAAGGCACCGAGGATTACGCGCAATGCTAGCAGATCGTTGGGTGTCAGTGACAAAGGTTTCCCTTCCTGCTGTCAGCAACGTAATCAGCAGATATAACTATATTGTTCAACACCAAAAGTATGGAAAGCACAACTGAAATTTGATAAAGATCATTTATATGATATATACATATATAATGCTAAGAATCATATTATTTGATCTGATGAGACCAAGATCATATTATTTGGCGCCATTTTCAAGAAGAATGGACAATTCAAAAACACTGTCCCAATTGTGAATGACTGAGATGGTCAATGATGATTGTGTTTTTCATTATATTCTACAGGATGACTTCACACAATTGAAGTAACAACATTTACATACACATACACACGTACACACACACACACACATACACATACATATATATATATATTTCATTATAAAGTTCGAAAATGTATATCCTTAATCATTGCCTAAGTTTCTACCGTTAGGTGTCATCAGGGGGTGGAATAAATTATTTTTCTAGCATCACGTAATTCCTTTTTAACCGGAACACACACACACACCCCACACGCACGTACCCCCCACACATACATATATATATATATAATATCGCACTTATAGTGCCAGTATTAATAAAACAGTGCTCGTTGTAATAAAACAGAGCTAATAAGTATAAGGGATATTATGTTTATTTATTAATATGGATGCATCCGCTTAGGTCAAACGTTGGTAGGTTTGTCTGGCTCTCTAGGTTTAACTACATACATATATATATATATATATATATATATATATATATATATATATATATATAGTTTATATCTATATTTATGATGTCTATTGATTTATATGAGAATGTTTTTGCTATATTAGCTGAACAAGGAGAGGAAACACACCATCAGCAAACAGTAGTCGGGAAATACGGAAGTCGCCTATTCCGTTATGCGATTTATTAAAATTTATATATATATTCATCAGCCCTGTAATTTAAACAAACTGAAGAGCGAATTAAAATAATAATAAAAAATTGCTTAAATGACGGCTTCGTATAGGAATCGATTGGAAGTCCGTCGTTTCGAACAAAGGCAAATTCCACAAATATTAATCTATGTTTGATTTTACTTTGTGTAGAATATGGAATCCTTTTTTGCTCTGTCTTCTTATATATATATATATATATATATATATATATATATATATATATATATATATATATATATATATATATATATATATATTTACTTTTATTTAAAATATATCTTCCCTCATATGTACCATGGTAAATAGACAACAGACATGTAGGGTAATTTTGAATATTTACAAGCATTGGGAAATAATACAAAAACTGCTTTAGTGGCGTATATTAATACCATTTTCCGTACAATATATATATATATATATATATATAACCATATATATATATATATATATATATATATATATATACGAAGAAATATAGTTTTAAGATGTGCTACATTTATTGAATAAAATGCTCAATATCAGAGATAGAGCGTATGTAAATACAAATAGAAAAGTGAACACTGACGTAAACACTCAGTGGCGACAGGCTGTTTCATGCTAGACCAAATCGCCAGGTTTAATGATTGCCTCCAGCATGAAACAGCCGGTCGCCTCTGAGTGTTGAATTCAGTGTTCAATTTAATATATATATATATATATATATATATATATATATATATATATATATATATGGTAAAAACGAAGTAGAATTAAGAAACTAGGTTCAAAACATTACTCAAAATTTTTTGCCGATTCTTGTTTGATTATCAACTCTGTCAGTTCACAGTTTGGTTCCTGTCACCTGGCGATCGTTCTGATGGTTTCCTATCTCGATTCTTGTCGTTTGATGATCGCTCTGTCGTTTAGCTCTATCATTTCTTATTGACTGACGATTTCTCTGTCCATTCTCCATGTTGATTCATCCTGTCGGTTCTTATAATCTGATGACCATCACTCTCTTGCCTTGCTCTACCAATCCTTATCGTCTGACGATCTTCTCTGTCGTTTGGCTCTGTCAGTTCTTGTTTTCTGAAGATCGTTCAGTTCCTTTGTTCTACAAATCCTTGTCCTCTGTCGGTTTTCTCTGTCGTATGGCTCTGTCAGTTCTTGTTGTCAGAAGTTTGCTCTGTTCCTCTGTTCTACCAATCCTTGTCGTCTGTCGGTTTTCTCTGTCGTTTGGCTCTGTCAGTTCTTGTTGTCAGAAGTTTGCTCTGTTCCTCTGTTCTACCAATCCTTGTCGTCTGTCGGTTTTCTCTGTCGTTTGGCTCTGTCAGTTCTTGTTGTCTGAAAGATTGGTTTGTTCCTTTGTTCTACCAATCCTTGTCGTCTGTCGGTTTTCTCTGTCGTTTGGCTCTGTCAGTTCTTGTTGTCAGAAGTTTGCTCTGTTCCTCTGTTCTACCAATCCTTGTCGTCTGTCGGTTTTCTCTGTCGTTTGGCTCTGTCAGTTCTTGTTGTCAGAAGTTTGCTCTGTTCCTCTGTTCTACCAATCCTTGTCGTCTGTCGGTTTTCTCTGTCGTTTGGCTCTGTCAGTTCTTGTTGTCAGAAGTTTGCTCTGTTCCTCTGTTCTACCAATCCTTGTCGTCTGTCGGTTTTCTCTGTCGTTTGGCTCTGTCAGTTCTTGTTGTCAGAAGTTTGCTCTGTTCCTCTGTTCTACCAATCCTTGTCGTCTGTCGGTTTTCTCTGTCGTTTGGCTCTGTCAGTTCTTGTTGTCTGAAAGATTGGTTTGTTCCTTTGTTCTACCAATCCTTGTCGTCTGTCGGTTTTCTCTGTCGTTTGGCTCTGTCAGTTCTTGTTGTCAGAAGTTTGCTCTGTTCCTCTGTTCTACCAATCCTTGTCGTCTGTCGGTTTTCTCTGTCGTTTGGCTCTGTCAGTTCTTGTTGTCAGAAGTTTGCTCTGTTCCTCTGTTCTACCAATCCTTGTCGTCTGTCGGTTTTCTCTGTCGTTTGGCTCTGTCAGTTCTTGTTGTCAGAAGTTTGCTCTGTTCCTCTGTTCTACCAATCCTTGTCGTCTGTCGGTTTTCTCTGTCGTTTGGCTCTGTCAG
>OZ010610.1:30833251-30918251 GCA_963932145.1 Acanthosepion lycidas | reverse complement strand
ATATAGCAGATCGTAACTGTCATCATAGAAGATTGTTGCAAAAAGGAGTCGAAATATGTTTTTAGGCATGTTTTTAATAATGCTGAATCATGCGACATAATACCTTTTACGTGAATTCTAAGATCCAGTGCTTCCAAGAATAATGTTCAAATGAACTTACTAAGAAATCAATTGTTGTTTTCCCACGGAATCATTGTTTTCTCATGATGATCACGCGCAGCTACGAAACTCTTCAGACCACGCATTTTTTTTTCTATTTATACAAGGACTATTTCCGACGTTCGCGTATCCATTGAAGGCACTTAACGTGATGGAAATTGTTTTAACATGGGTACTGGAATGCAGTTATTCAACCTAATAATGATTTTATATATAGATTGTGGTAAAAAAAAATGCACAGCAAGCTTTTTAAGATATTAATATCGAAGAATAGTACCTTGACTATCGAGTATTAGTACACTGACTAAACTATTAGGTTGGTGCAAAAATAATGTCGTTTTCTCACATATGTTACTATGTGAGAAAACGACATTATTTTTGCACCAACTTAATACAAGCATTATTTTCAGATGTTCTCTCAAAAACACGTTCAGGAGACATTGTGCGTGGAAGATGTAATTGGAAATAAATGATTTTGATTTTACAGTTGGAAACATGACTTCTCGTTATTTATCGATTTAATTCTCGACACTAAATGGCATGATAGGAATTTTCGCTCCGATATCACAACACATCAGTGCACTTTGCTATATTGACTAAATTATATTTGATGACACAATTTTTGTTGTGTTAACAGAAAATAAATGGAGAGAAAGAAGGATACATGTCGAAAAAATAAGAAGAAATCACATCGTGAAAAAGGTGAATATTTGAAAGATATAGTTGCACAAAGATAAATAAATCTGAAAGAATGCTGAAAAATTTCTCTTTCTAACTCACTTCTAAAAATCTAACCAAATGACCAAAGAACAGAATTTATTTTGTAATCGAAAACTTTCCAGCACTCCTTCGTAGTTAGATATCAAACGCGGTTCAGTAAAGCAGCAAAAGGGAATAATCGATAACGCTGAAGAAAATTCTTGCCTCAAACATTTTTCCGAATGATGGTCCATCTTTGTTTATGTAATCCAACAATGTGCCGATCAAAGGCCAACCTCTGGGTCCAGGCACTTCCTGAAGAGGACGAACAGACAATTTCCTGCCAACTTGGAATCGTACACAAATTCGACTCACAACTTCCATTCGACCTTTTCCTAAAATCTGGCCCAGAAAGAAACAAAGGAAGGAAAACATGAGATTTTTAAAATTTTCTAATGCATTTGAAAATTCTTAAGCATTTAGTTGTAAAATATAGCAATTTTTAGAAATTAAAAAAATTTAATTTTCATCTCTTTATTTGTCCTACGTGACATGAAGAGAACATAGTGTGGAATCTAAGAATTGAAATATATTTTAGAATGCCGATTCCAGAGTCATAGTAGTTGACTATTGCTGGTGTCGACTTTAATATGAACAAATTCTCAAATTTGTAATCGTTTTCTACAATAGTTTAAATGTGTATTATTGCATTAATCACAGGTAGCTGTCTTATTTCTTTCCAAATCTTCCAATAAAATTAAAAGAAAAGTTTAGTAATTTTTCAGGGCTGGTGATCAAATAGATTTATAAAAACAACTTATTCTTTGTTAACTGTATTGAAATAGGCTTTCATTAAACATGTCGCAGTATCTGAATTTAAAATGGTTAAAGTATAAATTATGTCAAATTTATCTCTTTCATCTGATGTTGAGATCGACCCTTTCCTAAAATAAAATCAATAAATGCTCAAACTTCATTGTACTTTTGCTTCACTGTGTATTATGTTAAAAAAATGATTTCATTCAAAAAATGATGATATATTTTAATGTCATTATCGGCTGTTTTTTTTTGTTTTTTTTGGTGGCTTAAAATTGCAGCATTTTCTAATGCGAAACTTTGTCTAACCAAGGACTGATATAGCGGATCTCAAAGAAAATACAGGATTCGTGTAACAAACCAGCGAGTTTGATTTGTGGAAGTAGAAATCATGAATATAAATAAAAAGAATTTTCTGAGAAGAAGTTAGGCACAAAAAAGCAAAACCTTTGCATTCAACTAAACAAATATAAAAATGATAGAATAACACAGCAGCTTCTTTAGTGAGGTAACCAAAAAAAAAAAAGAAAAAAAAAAGGGAATGATTTTAACAAATTGATGACAAATATTTACTCCCATTTCCGAAGAATAGGGATGTAGTCAGAACTTAAACATGAAACTTTGCACAGAAAAACAAACAACATACCCAAAGTGAAGAAGTTAATAGCGATAGATATTTTTATAAAATATTTTTAGATTGAAATGATTTACTGATACAAGTGCTTCCAATTAACCCATAGCTGGAGGAGAAGTTATGGATTCATAACTTTCCCAAGTGTATTTACGGTACGCGTAAGTGAATATAATGAACCGACTGGAAGTGGAACCTGGCTGTCCGATTTCCAATTCCGGGCCGTTATCCAATACACCACCCGCACATCCAAGCTTACAGAACCTGGTATTCGTAATCAGTACTGACCAGGCTCGACTTCCGTGATCGTAAGAGACCAGAGTTAGAACCTGATATACACAGAAACAAAGTTAACCAATTTATTTATGACTTTTCATCTTGGAAAACAAAAACATAACGGAATCTGAGACCAGAAGAGAAAAACAAAGTTACTATTTTATGTAAAGAGTTTCAATCAGAAGATTAGAATTGCAAATGGTCGCCAGCTGAATTGATCAAGAAAAAAGAAGAATGACCTGCCTTGAGGATTTGTTAACTCTTCTCTCAAACTGTTTGAGGATTAAACAAGACAAAGTAATAAAATACAGATTTCGACAAATAAAAATTGAAGTAAAGTAGAAAAGCGAATAAATTGTTGTTCAGAAAACGGGAAAATGAAAAACCAGAAATGGGAAGATAATTACGCGGGTATTTCACGAGCTGAAAACAATTACTGTTGAAATGATACAAATATGTTTCCGAAGATTACCAATAATTTACAAGAGCCTTACTACTATCATAACCGAGAGGACATACAACTTCCTTGAGAAAAACAATTTACACCCAACAGAACAGAAGGAATGTAAAAGAGGAAGTTACGAACCAATTAATTATCAATAAAACAATATTGAAAGAGGTGAAAACAAGGAAAATAAACTTATCGATAGCATGGATTGACTTCAGAAAGGTTTTCGACAGTGTATGACACTCATGGATAGAAAAAAACCTGAAAATATACAGAGTATGTCCCACAACGGTCAAACTCATAACGGAGAGCATGAAAAACTTCCAATGAGATTTATCATCACCACTACTCTTCTGCCTCGCGTTAACGCCACACTATTGCCTACTGAACAACAGATACGGATACAAGTCAAAGAATGGCAAACTGAATCACCTATTCTGTATTGATGATCTTAAAACGTTTGCCAAGGATGACAACCAGCAGAAAAACCTACTCACCATTGTCAAAAGTCTCCAGCGAAGACATTAGGATGGTGGTAAACTAACGAAAACTACAAATTTAGACTTTGATATGAAGAACAAGATTAAGGAACTAGACCGAGATGATACATACAAATAATTAGGAATTAATGAAGGAGACAGAATACAACATTCAATTATGAAGAAAAAGATCCGAAAAGAATATTATAGAAGAGTGCATTTGATACTAGAAAGCGAACTTAATGAGGCCAATAAAATGAAGCCTATCAACACCTTAGCTATATCCGCAGTAACATGCAGCTTCAACATTATTAAATGGAAGTTCAATGACATTAAAAGATTGGACGCCAAGACCAAAACAAATTCTTACCCAAACTGCCGAAATCAGACGTAGATAGTCTGTATATAGCAAGAGCTTTCGGAGATCTAATTCAACTAACTCTAAATGCTACAACAATCGGATTGGAAATATACCTCATAAAATCCAATGACCCTCTCCTACAAATAATAAAACACCAAATCCACTTCATCAACAAAGAAGCTACACTCTTCAAGAAACAGTTTAATGTACCTGGAAACCTACCGACAAAAAAACGAAGCGAATATTATCTTCGCTAACGAGTAATACAGAAAGCAAAACAACTTGGCCAAATGAAATTACAACAAAACAAATTAAAAGGACAAAGCGTTTAATGGCAAATACCTAAAAAGAACGAAAGAAGCATATGTGGACCAACAGAAAACACATCAGCACAGGGTTGAAAGCTTAGGTAGAAATATTGCAGCTCAGAAACAAAGTCTCGCAACCTGATTCAATCACTGTGACATAATCAAGGATGGAACTAACCCGAAATGCAGGATCCGGGGGAAATATGATGAAACTGTTGACAATATTATCTTAGGATGTCCGGAACCAGCAAAAAATGAATATACCCACAGACATAACAATGTTGCGAAATAGGTGCATTGGAATATATATAAGAAGCACAAAATTGAAACCAATGTGAAATGAACACCAACCAGAAACGCTTACCCCACAAAAATGACGTAACTATCGTCTCGGACATACCAATTCAAACTAATAGGGAAATAACAACCAACAGACCTGATATTATCATAAAAGACAAGAAATTCAGGAAGTGTATGCTTATTGACATAGCAGTGACCATCTGAGAGAAACATTTCTATGACAATTATTGAGAAATTGTCCAAATATTAGGATCTAGAGATCAAGATTAACAGGATGTGGGGAATGATGACTGAGACTGTACCAATAGTAATCGGGTTTCTGGCCCTCGTTAGAAATAGAATGGACAATTTTACTAACAGTGTCCCAGGTAACATCAACATGTAAGTTGCCTACTAGGAACATCCCATATACTAAGAAGAATGCTAACAATTAAATGACAATTTTCCTATTGGGCCTAAGGACCATAGTTTGGACCCGGCTCTACAGTATACAAAGCAGGAAACATAACACAGACAAATACTACTACTACTACTACTACTACTAATAATAATAATAATAATAATAATAATAATAATAATAAATGAGCGCTAGAGGATTTTTCCAATGTTTATTGAGTTTTTTATGATTATATTAGATTTTTTGTGCGTCTCGCCGGAAATCATTAATGCGTTTGTTTCCCCCTCCTTTCTTTAAATGTATTGGTTTTGTTGTGAATTTAATTTTCTTTACATTTGTATTGTTTGATAAAAATGGTGTTAAATATGTAAGACAATATTAGCGGTTGGACAGTAGTGAGTAAAAAGAATTATTCAACTCAAAAGAAACAAAGAAAAACTTACCAGCTGATTTTCTTTGCACGTTCTCTTCTAGTCGGAGTGTCCATATGAAATTGGTTATCAATTGCCTCTGCTTCTATAAAATGACACACTATATGTTACGCCGTCGTTTTCAAGTGGATTTTGCGAGTTTTAATTGGGAAATAGAAAAAGGAATTGGGTAAGGAGAAAAAAGAAGTTAATGTTTGTGTGTGTGTATCTGTGAATAAATATGTGTGTGTGTGTGTGTTTGCGAGTATAGGAGCGGTAGTAGAAGTGGAGAGAATAAGTTCAGAGTTGAGGAAATGAATGACGTCAAACTGTTTGGATTGATGTCATTGTTCGCTACACAAGGAAAAGAAGAAAAGGAAGAGGACCATTTAATGCACTAGATTAAATGAATGGTTACTTGACGAATATCAATATATTTACATGACTATTTTTTGTTTCTAGTCTCGTTCTCTCTGTTACACATACATAGCTAAACACTGGATTCAAATACGCTTTTATTTTCAATTGTAAATACGAGAACTGATTAAGTCTTTTATTGTGTGACGTCGCTATTATCTAAAACAGAAACATGATTGAAAAAGCATTCGATAGAATATAAAGTTTTGCTTGACCTTACTAAGTGTCACGGTACTGAGTAGTAACGTTTATAAGTTATCATTAGTTATAATGTACAAGGTATGTATAAAGCAGTAAACAGTGATAGAATTTGTGACAGTTTACAGTTGTGCGCCAGCAAAATTCGCACAAAACAGCGCATCTGGAGAAAAAGGCTTTTATTTTTTTTCTCTTGACCGCAATGCCAAGCTGTAGTACAATAAAAAAAAAACTGGTGAAACCTTAATTGGAATCAAAATTCCAGCTCAAATGTTAATAAAAATATATGAGTTAAAGATCAAATGTAAATCAAATGTGGATCAGAATGCGACAGGATGAAACGATAAAGAACAGATAAAAAAACATTTATCAATCTAATCTGTTTCACTTTCATTAAAGCTTCGTTAGAGATTGTGAAAAAAAAAAGAAAAAAAAACAGACAAAAAGACAAGTTCTGATATTTTTAATTTAGTGTCGTTTGATTTTCATTGGTCAGTCATGTATCACATGCATTATAACCGTAGATAATTCTATATGCAAATAAATTTGTAAAACTCTGATGCACGCAAAGAAAAATTAGATATTTTACGAACTTACATATATATATAATTATCTATGGCTATAATGCCCGTGATACCTGTCTGACGGATGAAAATCAAATCAATTCGCAACTCACGAGTGGCTAAGTAGTTCATGGATTAAGGATTAGTTTATATCTTGCATAATAGCACTGACCAAAATGTAGGTTCTGTGACTAATACATTGAACTTACAGATCACCATATATATATATATATATATATATATATATATATATATATATATACAGATCAAAGATACAAATAATTGGCCAGGAATTATTATCAAAGATTGAAAAGGAACAGTTTGAACACTGATGCGTAGCAAGTGACAAAAAATAAGAGCATACAAAGTCCTGGACTTGAAAATAGAAAATATGTGGCACTTAAAACTAAAACTGTTCCAGTTGTGGTTGGAGCTTTGGGTCTGATAAATAAAGGAACTCAAGAAAAAATCAACAAAATCTCTGGTGCATCATCTTTCCAGAAAATCAAAAAAATTAATAGCTGTTTTTTTTATTAATTACAAAAAATTATAACAACAAAAGATCCTATCCCCCTTTGTCCTCCGACATTGGTTATCACCGGTTATGAGATTATAAAACAAATACAGATAAAAAATATTTAAAAAAAAAAAGAAATATTAAAAAAAAATTAATCAATATCGTGGGGACATATAAATACTATTAATATTCATATTTCATTAATTTGTAATGTATTAGGTTGTTGCAAAAATAATGACCTTATAATGTCGTTTTTTGACGTTAAAAATACGTCAAAAAACGACATTATTACGTCATTATTTTTGCACCAACCTAATATATTAATACTCTATATAATAGTATTATTATATTTACTCATTTATTTATAGATTGAAATTGATATCTAATTTATATTTTTGGTATGAATGAATGCCTTTGTTTATTTAATTATCAAAGTAGCAATTTAAAGAAGACGAGTTATTTTCCAATTTTTAAACGTTTCCATTCATAACGTTTGTTTTTCATTATTTTTTTTTCTTTTCGTCTTGTATAACTTATTATTTTCGATAATTAACATTCAGTCAACAGCAATAAAAGTGTATTATTTACATTCGGAATATTGTCCACATCTTTGTCGCCATATTTATTACAATGTTTGAGGACGCATGGCACAGTGGATAAAGACGTTAGTTGACATGACCCAAAGAGTGTGAGTTCAATACCCAGTTAAGGCAGTGGAGAACTTTCAGAGGGAAATTAATAGGAGATAACTGACATCCATTAGACATCGCACGTGGAACTAGAACAGTCCACCCCAGTGAGCGAAATGAAGGGTTCAGTTCGACATACCAACCACCTGAAGGCCGGAACGTACAACGGCCGAAACGTTGTAATAAACATGGCGACAAAGATGAGGACAATAGTCCGAATAATGCAAATAATGTACATAATACCTTATCTCAGAAATATAGACAGATACTGAAAGGCCGAAACGTTGTAATATATATGGCGACAAAGATGAGGAAAATAGTCCGAATAATGTAAATATTGTACATAATACCTCATCTCAGAAATATAGCCAGATACTGAAGGATAGAATACATTGTTTTATCCTTATTTGCTTTTTTGACTTTAAAATTCAATTAATTTTAACTTGAATCTTGTACTTAAAATTCAAGTGATGTATTTTTATGTTAAATTCCTTAGATTTTAACTCCTGGGGTGACCGCCAGAGAAGTTTTAGCGATTCAGTAATTCCCCATTGGCCTAGAAGGGACCTAGAGATGATGTTTCAATAAAATCGCCCATGAACATGGGAAAAGGTTAATAGGAGTGGATAGGTTCGCCTATTGCCCGGGCCGCAGTTTCTTCTATGTTTATTGAACAGGAGTAAATGCTTATCCCTTGTTCCCAGTTTAGAATATTGTTTACTGATTCCTTTCTTCCATGGCTTTTATGATTTTAACTGCATTAAACTTTTGATGATCTAACTGATCCGTGGCTGGGAATTTTCAGTTTGAGCTAGCAGTTTTCTGGTTGCTGCATCCCGACTAGCGTAGCGATTAGAGAGACTTCTCTGGTGCACAGTTGCATACTATAGGGATATTTGTAGTGCCATGTCGCACGTGGATAAGTGTCCTTGTATGTATTTCCGATGGGCATACTATGTTTTCGTCTTAGCCAACTTCGGCCTTTTTTTTAGTCACAGAAGATGGAAATGATAATAATTTGGGCCTTTCTCTCTTTAAAAATTAAGATAATTTTCTCATGACAGTAACAAAAGAAATACGAGAAAATCAATAAACAAAAACACCTATTCCACTCAACCATTCTTTCTGCATATTCATGGTATTCGTATCAATCTCTAGCGTAGAACCTTTTCTATTCAAACGTTTTTCAGATATCATAGTACTTTATGAAACTAATTTAAACTCTTCTATCGTTACCAATGAATTCTCTATTCCAGGATATCATACTAGATTCTAAAATATATATGCATAGAATTGTTTTTTTTTTATATCCGGCAAAACCTTCCAGTGGTAAGGGAATCGTCTTTTGAGACCCGAACGATTATTTCATGTACTTTCGATTTTTTTTTATTGCACTCTGTTAACTATCTACTTTTCTTTATTCCTCCCGCGTCCTGGGTATGACGATAAACTACATCCACGTCCTTGGTATGACGATAAACTACATCCACGTCCTGGGTATGACGATAAACTACGTCCACGTCCTGGTTATGACGATAAACTACATCCGCGTCCTGGGTATGACGATAAACTACGTCCACGTCCTGGGTATGACGATAAACTACGTCCACGTCCTGGGTATGACGATAAACTACGTCCACGTCCTGGGTATGACGATAAACTACGTCCACGTCCTGGGTATGACGATAAACTACATCCGCGTCCTGGGTATGACGATAAACTACATCCACGTCCTGGGTATGACGATAAACTACGTCCACGTCCTGGGTATGACGATAAACTACATCCGCGTCCTGGGTATGACGATAAACTACGTCCACGTCCTGGGTATGACGATAAACTACGTCCACGTCCTGGGTATGACGATAAACTACGTCCACGTCCTGGGTATGACGATAAACTACATCCGCGTCCTGGGTATGACGATAAACTACATCCACGTCCTGGGTATGACGATAAACTACGTCCACGTCCTGGGTATGACGATAAACTACGTCCACGTCCTGGGTATGACGATAAACTACATCCGCGTCCTGGGTATGACGATAAACTACGTCCACGTCCTGGGTATGACGATAAACTACGTCCACGTCCTGGGTATGACGATAAACTACATCCGCGTCCTGGGTATGACGATAAACTACATCCGCGTCCTGGGTATGACGATAAACTACATCCGCGTCCTGGGTAAGACGATAAACTACGTCCAACAACAAGGCTTCAGATAATGTTTTCAGAAAAATAATGTTGCCAGCTATAAGTTTTTGAAACAATAATGTTGCCAGCTATACGTTTTTTAGAAAAAATAATGTTGACAGCTATACGTTTTTTGAAACAATAATGTTGCCAGCTATGCGTTTTTGAAACAATAATGTTGCCAGTTATGCGTTTTTGAAACAATAATGTTGCCAGCTATGTGTTTTTGAAAAAATAATGTTGCCAGCTATATATTTAATATATATATATATATATATATATATATATATATATATATATATATATATATACCTTAATTTGGCATTAAATGACCCACAGTGGTTGATATGCCATAAAACCCAACCAACCAACCATTTATTCCTCCCGTTCTTCTCAGGACTGGCAGTATAAAATGGCACACATTCTCCATTCATCGGCCAACATTTTTTATTTGGTGTTTTACTACTCATCACATCAATTGGTTTAAGCATTCTAATGTTGCTGATGTCTTCGGTATTCAAAGTTTCAATTTTTCCATTGGTCAGTTTCTCAGTCAATAATAGATTCTCCTTCTCATTTCCCTAATAATTCTGATCAACATGCTTCTTTACATGATTTGTTTCATACCACCTCTCCTAGCTCTTGACAAGGATCACAACTCTATCCTGTCGACAATTCAGATTACGCTGAAGTGTCGGTTAGTGTCTTTTGAGGCATCTACTAGACATGAACATCCTATTCACAAAATTCTGTTACCAGCATTCTTATTGCGATTCTTTTAGTGATTTTTTCGCGACGCTTCCTGGAGTGACATCTTGCAATTACCAGGTAAAGTCACCTGCCTTTTCAGCCACTATAACCCACAGAAATCACTTTTTATCCGGTTGTATCAATATGATAGTTCTAATCACAACAGACACCTTTTTGTTTCCGCTCGTAATTATTATAAACGTGTCCTCAATTAGGCTAAGTATTTGATCATTGACAGAATGAGGTAATGTATAGCCTCTAATAAGTTTAGTTCTCATGAATGTTGGTGGGCCTGTAATAGTTTTAATAAGGATAAGTCCGCTATCCCCCTCTTTTCTCTTAATTTGAGGTGTTATCATTTTCTGCTGATAAAACAGAATGCTTTACTCGAGGATTTTCGAATTCTACGTTTGACTCATCTGGAGTATCTTTCCACTTCAAACTGCGTCTCTATTGTGTGATATCCATATAACCCCATTCATAGTTTCTGCTATTAATTGTAAACTGGCACCCCATAAAGCATGCAAATATCCTTTATATTTATATAACCTATATATTTGTGTCTCTTCAAATATTTCTAAAGAAATTTTTTACAACGAAACAGTTCTCTATGTTACCTCCGATTTGTCGATGCTGCTATTCTTATTGCAACATCTTTTCGTGAGTCTCAAGCGCTTATGTGTAGATTTTCAGTTACATGCCACTCCTTCCATCTGTACGTGGTTCCGGCAACTTCCTTAAGAACGTACTCTTGTGTCAATTACTGTTGATGATAAAGAACATGAATATTCAAAATCTAACTTAGAAGCAAAATCAACACTTCAGTCTCTCCTGAAAATGAGATCATTTATCACATCAACAAAGTTACATATTTCTTTGGAAAGTTTGAACATCGGCTGTAAAAGGTCAGAGCAGTCACAACACTCCTCTGTGGTTCTGACTCCTAAACCCCCTGCCGAAAACATTTTTTTCTAATTTGATGTCTTTCGTAAGAGGTGCGTTCGTACAATCTGTATCTATAATCTGGAAGACAAAATATCCAGTATTAAACTGTTTTCAAAGTGTGACATTGGAGGTATAGAGACATCCTTAATGCGACAGCAACTTTACTGGGCTGGTCAAGTTGTGCGCACGCGTGGTGAAATGATATCAAACATACAGTCAACTCTATGAGGATTCTCGTAAAGTCGGATGAACTGTGTTGAGGTACAAAATATGAATTCTGTTGATACCCCTCTATCATCCTTGGGGGAAGTGGCTTCTGATCGGGTCAAGTGGAGGGTGCATAAAAGGCATTAAAGATATTAAGAGGTCACGCATGGAACATTTATATATTATTAGACAGAATCTGAACACAAAGGACTAAGGTTGTTATTCATTTTGCTATAAGTGGAATGTTGTTTGGGTTTCATGATGGCCTTAAGAATCATCGAAGGCGGAAATGCATGTAGGCATCAAAGACATCATTATGACTAGCATAACAAACGAAAAATGCCTTCTGTATGCGTGTATCGAAGAGGGGGAAGACATAACTATCTGACTGATTCAAATGATACCGATATGGACTTTAAACCGGCTACAACGTGATTGCGGCAGGAAATTCGACAGCCTTCAAGGTTTATGTATCCATAAGGCACGCTGGTGTAAGCAACGTAATTCCCCTATTGGAGAATGTAAGTCGAATGATGGTATTATGAATCCTGATTACACCCACAGTGTTCAAGATTCCATTGCTGAGCATCACCACCCTGGAGAAATTCATTGCAAGCCAAGAATCCAGTGGCCTAAAGGCAATAAGAGAGCTACTTGGTTGAATCCCGATCAGGAACTCTCACCACTTCTTACCAATCATCTAAAGGGCCTTATTAGCCAGCAGATCAGATCTTTCTGCAGATTTGTGCACAAGGTTTGTCTTGAGTTATTTGTTGTGGCAACTGCAAGAAGGGAAAGAAGAGAATTAACCAAATAGACGACAGATTCAGAAGAGTAAACTAAGATCAGAGCAAAGATTTATGAAGCGCCGATTCAAAGAAGAAGCTCCAATTCATGAGAGAACGGGACTTAAGAACCTGCTTAAGGATATTAAAGAAAGGATATTAGTGATCTCGAGAGCAGGGAACCAAAAAAAACATCGGAAGAAAAAGCAACAGTCTCGATGATCATTTAACAATAATCGTTAAGCTTTTGCTAAAAAGCTGTTCACCGAGACTAAGAGCAGAAAACTCGACGTACCACAGGAGGACCTCGAGACCCACCTGAGGATGACGTATTCTGATGCTTGGAAAGATGTTTCAATCCTTTCTATGAATGACATTCCTAGACAACAAGATCCAGAGGCCAATGTTTAACGACAGCGGACTAAAGCTGAGATAAATTCGTCTGCAAATCCCGTGCCGGTAGTGCTCCCGGAATAAATGGAATATCCTACAAGTTATATAAGAATTGTCGAAACATCTTCCAGAAACTCATCACCCCCTCCAGCCGACATAGAAACAAGGTATTGTGTCATAAGAATGGTGCCTGGCGGATGATATTTGGATACCTAAGGAAATGAATGAAAAATGCATTGCAAATTTTCGCTCCATCTCCTTGAATGTTGAGGGGAAATTATGTTTTTCGTATGACGGACTTCCTGCTAGATAACCATTACATAAATACAGCAGTCCAGAAGGCTGGGATACCGGGCTTCCCCGGTTGTCTTGAGCATTCACACATGATCTGAAACTCAATCCTATCAGCCAAACAAAATAAGCACCCTGGGTATGACGATAAACTACATCCGCGTCCTGGGTATGACGATAAACTACGTCCAACAACAAGGCTTCAGATAATGTTTTCGGAAAAATAATGTTGCCAGCTATGTTTTTTTGGAAAAAATAATGTTACCAGCTACACGTTTTTCGGAAGAATAATGTTGCCAGCTATGCGTTTTTGAAACAATAATGCTGCCAGCTATACGTTTTTGAAACAATAATGTTTCCAGCTATACGTTTTTTGGAAAAAATAATGTTGCCAGCTATGTTTTTTTGGAAAAAAATAATGTTGCCAGCTATGCGTTTTTGAAACAATAATGTTGCCAGCTATGCGTTTATGAAACAATAATGTTGCCAGCTATACGTTTTTTGGAAAAAATAATATTGCCAGCTATGTGTTTTTGAAACAATAATGTTGCCATCTATGCGCTTTTTGGTAAAAATAATGTTGCCAGCTATGCGTTTTTGAAAAAATAATGTTGCCAGCCATATGTTTTATAGTACTGTATTTTTAATATAGGTATATGTGTATGTATGTATATATATATCTCTATATATCTGTGTATATATATATATATATATATATATATATATATATATATATATATATATATATATATATATATATATATATATATGTACACCTTAATTTGGCATTAAATGACCCACAGTGGTTGATATGCCATAAAACCCAGCCAACCAAACAAAATAAAACTGAGCTTCATGTAATTTGGCTTGATCTTTCGAAAGCATATAGATCAGTTTCGCATGAGCTTATTCGAATTTTCCCCCGAATTTTTTTTAATTACCCTAGAGAGGTTGGGGAAATTATAATGAAATATTTTAGAACAGCTTTTATGCAGTTCAATGTTGGTAACTACACCACCAAGTGGCAAGCTGTCGAGGTCAGCATCATGGTGATGTCTGATTCCACCCTTCACACTTCTTTTCATTATGTTCATGGAACTCATATTCCATGGTACAACGGACACATCAAAGGGAGTGGTGACTAAGAAACAAATGGGCCTTCATCCTTCCAGAGCGTCCATGGATGACATCACCATTCTGGTCACGTCTATGGTCGGTGCAGATGAATTTCTGCAACGCTACCATAAATTCTTCACGTGGGCAAGAATGAAGGTTAAAACCAAGAAAAGCCGAAAGGCTCTGTCTGGGAGATTCATTTCTGCATTTAACATGATCCCCACAGTCAAAGAGAAGCTAGATTCGAGTCTTGGACGGCTTTATGAAATTCCACTGATTCATCGGCACCAAGGTAAAAACATGCAATAAGTGACACTTGATGGACTTGAATCCATTAACAGAACCCATCTCCTCAGTATACTGAAGTTTTGGTGTAACCGACATGGTTTGCTGCCCCAGCTTCTGTGTCCGTTACAGCTGTATTATATGACACAATTATCTAATTCACAAAGCAGATCCAAGGCTGTTACAGTTTTTTGGATATATCTATGTACTAGTGAGCCAACCAAAATGAGCTGACTCATTTTATAGTTCACCAAGAGAAGGGTTAACCAATCAGAAAGCTCAAAATATTCAATCCGACGTGTATAAAGGCAGCCATTTTGATTTTTCTTTTTTTTATCTTCATTGCCAACCTGATATCGAAGACTTAAAGAATTACTTAACAGCTGCTACTTTCTCGAAATCTTCAATGCCGACCTCTGATATTGAACACATTACGGACTTCACTGGATTCTATATTCAAAGACTACGGCAAACATGGTCAACATTGGTTATGATCCCAGATTACGACTGTATTTTGACGGAAACGAAACCAAATACGAATTGTGGGAAATGAAATTCTTAGGCTACCTTAGAATACAAAAACTTCATGACATCATTCTTTGCCAAGATGACCAGAATGATGATGATTTTATGGAAAGAAATGCGACCATGTTCGCCGAATTAATACAATATCTGGATGACAGGAGTTTGTCTTTAATAATGAGAGAAGAGAAGGACAACGGACCTGGAGCCCTATGAATATTGCGAGAACACTACTTGTCAAAAGATAAGCCTAAAATTATTGCTTTATATACTGAACTAACCACGTTAAGTAGACGAGAAAATGAATCTGTAACAAATTATATTATACGAGCTGAGAATGTCACAAATGCCTTAAAAATGGCAGGTGAGACTATCTCAGATGGGCTGCTAATAGCCATGGTTTTAAAGGGATTACCACCGACATTCAAACCATTCACGACAGTCATAACTCAAAAAGATAAAAAAATAACTTTCACTGAGTTTAAAATTGCGTTACGTAGTTATGAAGAAACTGAAAAAATGTGTACACCTCCAAATCAAGGAAATAACGTAATGCAACTGAGAACATCGTTTAAAAAAATCAGAAAACTAGTCCCTCAAACCTATCAGACTAGGAATTATGATATTAAAAACAAGGGGCTTAAAAACGATTATTTCAATAAAAACAACAACAACTGGAACAGTAATAATAGAAAAAGAAATATCGTTTGTTTTCGTTGTGGTAAAGCCGGCCATGTACGTACGAAATGTCAATTTTATACAAGGAATGATTTTTGTAAAATTGTAAAACCTTTTTGTTTTTGTTTATTAAAAAGGGCTTTATATATTCCTAAATTTAAACAAAATATTTTTTCGGTTCAGTCTGCTGTTAGAACTGGTGTTAAAGTCAATTTTCACCAAGACAATTCAAAGTTAATATACCCAGACGGAACTGAATTTAATATACAACAAAATGGACGTTTGTATCATTTGAAAAGTATTAAATCTGTGAAGACAGCCACGCACGACTTAAGAACTTGGCATAAAATATTAGGCCACTGTAATCGTTCGGATGTTAAAAGATTGCAAGAACACGTCACTGGAATGAAAATTACATTTCCAAAGGGCTTACAATATTGTGACACGTGTATTAAAGAGAAAATGACGAAATATAGAAATAGGGATCAGATCCCAAAATCAACAGATATCTTGTTCAGAGTTTATTGCGGCTTCAAGTCCAATTTCACCAATGGATATCGGCACCTATTCATATGTATTAAACTTTGTTGACGAATATTCAAGACTTATTATTATATATTTTCTGAAAAACAAATTTGATACCCTACAAGCTACAAAAATGTACTTATCTGATATCTCCCCTTATGGGAAAGAGAAAATAATTAGAACAGATAATAGTGGAGAATTTACTTCTGATGCTTGCGAAAACCTCCTAATAAATGAAGGCATTAAACATGAGAAAACTTGTTCTTATTCACCACATCAGAACGGAATCGCTGAACGTAGTTGGCGGACGCTTTTCGAAATGGCTAGATGTTTGCTAATAGAATCTAAGTTACCCAAAAATCTGTGGGTTTATGCATTAAATGCAGCCGTATATATAAGAAACCATTGCTATAATAGTAACATTATAAAGACTCTATACGAGGCTTATACGAATTACAAACCCAACGTAAGTGGTATGCATATTTTTTGTACAATTTGCTACACATATGTCGACCACAGGGCAAAACCATATCCAAAAAGTGAAAGAGGTATATTTATTGGGTATGACAAGACAAGTCCAGCCTATATGATTTATTTCCCACAAACTAAAATAATAAGGAAGATCAGATGCGTAAGATTTACAGATTCCTTTGAGCAAGAGAAGGATCCCGAAGAAAAGAACATTAACTGCGAGGAACTGGTTCAACACGAACTAGTATGGCCTAATTATGGGATAGGGCCTATAAGTAGAAAACCCGTTCAAAATCCATAATCAAATGAAGGTGTTATACCAGACGACGTAGACGAGGAAAAATCTGACACAAAACTTGAGTTAAAAGAAAATACAACCGATGAGGGGGGTACCAATTCCGCGTTATCCGACCAGAAATAGAAGAAAGCCAGACTATTTTGGAATGGATCATATGTAATATCTGTGACATTGACTGTTGCTATTCGGTGCAATGTATCCCGAAGAACTATCAAGAAGCCATAAATTCTGACAATTCCAAACGATGGATGGCCGCCATGCAAAAAGAAATTGAATCTTTAGTATCAAATGATACTTTTGAATTGAAAAAGGCCCCGGATGATAAAAATATTATCGGCAGTCGTTGGATTGCCAGTGTATAAGGCTCGTTTTGTAGCTATAGGATTTTCGCAGATATACGGGGAAGATTATGTAGAAACATTCAGTCCAACAACAAACATGAGAACAATTAGAATTTTGATGCAAATGGCCGCATATTATGGTATGGATAGACACAATATTGATGTTAAAGCAAACTATTTAAATGCTCCGATTGACTATGAAATATACATAGAACCGCCAGAAGGTTTTGAAAAAGGTGATAATTATGTATGGAAACTCAAAAAGTCACTATATGGACTCAAGCAAAGCGGAAGAACGTGGAATAAATTAATCCATTCCTATTTAATTGAACATTTTGAATCCTCCCAAGTTGACCCATGCCCGTACGCAAGAACATTTAATAATGAAACATTAGTAATTCTGTTATTTGGGTCGACGATATGTTAATTGCTTCAAAATGTGAAGCCGCTCTATTAAAAATTCCTTAAATATAAGGTTTAAAATGACCGACTTGGGTCGACTATCATGGTTTCTTGGTATACAGTTCGAATTTAAGGACAACACTATTACAATGAAACAATCCAGATACATCGAAAAACTCTTATCTAAATTCAGCATGCAAAATTATAAAACACGGACTACTCCATGTGAAATGGATTTAAACACAATTATGAATAATCAAGATGGTATAGCGGCGTGTGAAAAAGAATACAGAACATTGGTTGGAAGTCTTATTTGCGTCATGACATCAATGAGGCCAGATATCTTCTATACGGTTACTAAGTTGTCCCAAAACTTAAATAAACTGGGGACTGTGCATTTAACAAGAGCTAAGCAATTATTACGTTATCTAAAGGGAACTAAGAGCCGGTGCCTAGTATTTCGACAATCAGAAACACCCTTACAACTGGAAGGATTTTGTGATGCTGATTGGGCAAATTCACCAGATCGTAAAAGTATAACAGGCTATTGCTTTAGATTGGCAAACGATAATCCAATGATTAGCTGGAAATCTAAGAAACATGGAATGATTTCACTTTCTACTTGTGAGGAGGAATATATTGCATTGTCGCAAGCAACACAAGAGGCTATTTTTCTTAAATTACTAATAAAAACAATTACAACACTGATAATAAGTTAGCCTATAATTATTTACTGTGACAATCAGGCCAGTATTGCTTTGGCTAGAAATCCAATAATACATCAAAGATCAAAGCATATTGATATTAAATATCAATTTGTAAGGGATCTGGTAGAAAAGAAAACAGTACAAATTGAATATGTTCAATCGGAAAATAACGTGTCGGATTTTTTTACAAAAAAAAATGAAAGCCCCTAATTTCAATTTTGTAATTACATTCCTGTCATATTTGGTACTGACCTATAAGATCCTTATTAGTCCTGGGCAAGACGTAAAACTTCATCCATTAAGTCTTTCTAAGTTCCTTATTAGTCCTGACTAGGACGCAAAACTGCATCCATTAGTTATTGTCTTAAGAAACGTCAGTTTTTGGTATGACGGTAAATCCTTAGTTTCGGGATATAAAAGTAATTAGTGCTACTTTTAGACCAATCCTCCTCTGAATGACTCTCAGAATCACTTTGACCCGGAGTGACGGTGACTGTTTTAATGGGTCCCAGCTATGGGTAAAATAACTTTTTTTCTACTTTTTTGTTGTGATCCCAACCCAAATTTATAATATTGTTGTTAATGTTTATTAGCCTGACGTACTTAACAGTGGACAAAATGATATAACTAATTTTTGTGGATATTAATTTTCTTTAAAAAAAAAATTCTTATTATATAACAGCTGCTACTTTCTCCAAATCTTCAATGCCAACCTCTGATATCGAAGACTTAAAGAATTACTTAACAGCTGCTACTTTCTCCGAATCTTCGCTGCCAACCTCTGATATTGAACACATTACGGACTTCATTGGATTATATATTCAGAGACTACGGCAAACATGGTCAACAAAGGCTACCTTTCATTCTCTTTTTACGATATCGCTTTAAGACGTGGGCGGCGATTCCTCTTCCTTTCTTTTGATTTTGGTTAATCTTTTATTTTCTGTTTCTTTTAGTTTACTGTAATTTTTTTTGTTTTGTACATGTTCCCCTCCTCCTTTTGTTGTTTTAATTTTTATTGTTGTCTTTTGGTTTGCTCATTAAACCAGTTAGTGAGATTTTGGGACGATCTTTTTAATTGTTTTTGTGTAGCTACGAACGTCATGGCGGAATTTCTTGACACACCACCAGTGCAGGTGGAACAAACTGCATCTCCTAAAAAACGGTATGAACTGAAGAGAGGCCTAAAAATGACGTCAATTATTATGCACAACTTCAAGATAAGTATGAAGAATAAGTAAGAGAGAATGAGTTTCTAGCTATTCCAGAAGCCCTGTTGACCCACGATGTAAAAACTCGGAAATTGATTGGGGTCAGCAGGGAAACAATTGAGGAGGCGCTAAAGAGTCAAACATACTTATCAGATTAAACGCTGTGAAGAACATATCTTGGCTACTGAGCAAGTCACCAAGCATTTTAATGGCAAAATCAGTTGGCATACAGAAAGACAAGACTAACCGTCTATGGGGTTCCCGTGGATAGGGACCTTTTTTGCCCGATATGGACAAGATGAGAACATCTTGTCAATTATAAATAAAGTGAGCATTGCTACCGGGAACTTTGTTCTCCAGGTAACAATGACGCAAAAGAGCTTTGCAAAAACACCCACAATTTTGATGTGCTGTGGTGGTGGATGCCTGTGGTGGTGGGAGGCCGTCGGCCCTACTGCTGATCATGTGGTACTTCGGGGCAGATGTGGAAAGCTTGTCTCGGTGGAAGCATGGTGCCACAATCTCGCCCAACAACATCAACGGCGGGTGTAGTGGAAGAGTCTGACAAAGCCCACGATGGTCCGAGTGTTTGGAAAGAGGTGGTGGGGTGAGGACGGAAGACGTCAAGTCCTCTTCACCATCAGGATGTTCTACAACAATCCCAGGAGCGGCCAGAGCAGGAGAAACAGCATCAACCACAGTATCAGATGGAAAAGCAACAAAAAGAGCAGCAAAAACAGAGGGAACTGTTGCAACAAGAACAAAAACAAAGTCAACAGCAAAAACAACAATAACAACAAAAGCAGCAACAGGAAAGGCAACAAAAACAGCAACAACAACAGATTCAACAACTGCAGTAAAAGCAGCAACACGAAGGAAATCAAAAACAACAGCAAAAAACAATAGTAAAAGCAGCAATGTGCGCACTCTAATATGGAGGCGGATGTAATTGATGAGGGTGAGGGAAGAAGAAGAGTAGGAAAAAACTACCAAGAAGGAGAAGCGGACTGGACGAAGTAGGGCTCCGTCCGCATTCGTATCCACCCATTCAAACCCGTCCAAAGAAAAAAGAAAAAGAGACATTTCCCAGAAGGAAAAAGGTTTCTCAGATAGAGACCGGAAACGGAAGGGGACCTTTCCACGCAGATAAAGGTCCTCTTGGGTTCGTTAATTAAACTCCAGGTGTAATGACATGGATAAGCAACGCGGAGAAAGATTTAAAAGTATGAAATCACCTTTACGAAGCAAAAGACGCCTTCCCCGAAATTCGAATGGCCCACGTAGGAACTCCAGAATTGAAAAAAAATATCTAAATTCTGTGCAGAGAGGGTCCCGGTAATTCTCCATCCCACCTTATAAAGGGTGGAACATTTAACGAAATAAGGAATAAGAACACCGAGTTTGAATGGACAAAAATAGAGATGGTTGCTTTCTAGAAAAAAAAAAAAACTCACAAACAAGCCAGTTCTTAAAATCTTCGTCCCAGCGAAAGAATTGACGTTAATTTCTGATGCCCGCGACTGTGCTATAGCTGAAATATTGTCGGAGGAGAATCACTCTGTAATTGCTCTTTGGTGAAGAGGCCTTATAAAGAGTCAAGTCACAAATTAACAATAGAAAAAGGAATTATATCTAATGAAGATATCATTGTACCTCCACAGTCTCTAAGAAAAGAATTAAAGACGTGAACAATGATATACATGGAAGTTTATTGGTTCTGTAAAAGACGTTAAAAATGCAAACATGGTGGCCAGTTCTATTCGAGAGGTGTGGAAGAGTATGTTAAAAAAATGACCAAAGTGTGCAAAAATAAAGAAATTTAGGCAAAATAAATTCACTCTTGTCCAATGGAAATAGAACCGTGAACACGAGTTCATATGGACCATGCCTGCATTAAAGATATAGAACTATTTCTGATATTATTCGACTCTTATTCAGGTTGGCCTGAAGTTATTAAACCACTACTATGAAGTGGCTATTGAGTATAATGCTTTCGAGAAATGTAGTTCTAAAAACGTTTGTCGCTGACAATGCACCTGAGTTTTTTGAAGACATTTGTGTGCAAGGTTAAAACGTATTGGCTGCATTCTTTGCAAAACCCTACCTTACAACCCACAGTCAAATAGAATTGAGGAGAAAATGGTTCAAACAGTAAAAATGGGATTAAAAGCACTCTCCTGTGAATTGCAATATAGAGTGTTATTTACCCAGAATACTACTAAGTTATAGAGCTATTCCGCAGAAGACAAAGCCCATCAGCGTTGATGGGAAAACAAATAAGAGCTCCAATTGCCATGTCATTTGCAACGAATGAAAGTGTGTGGTACAGAAAGGACAAGGATTCAAATCCTGAAAAGGCGAATTTTGTGGTACAAAAAGGAATTAAAATAGCTGTGCTAACAAAGAGTTGACATAGAATATTGGCTTATGAAGGTCAATTTGGAGCCACAAGAGAGCATGAAGTTAGGGAAAAGGAGGAGGTAGAGAAATCAGAAGAATAGCCGACGCAAGAAAGGATAAATAAATCCAGTACTTAGAGTGATCAAGAAGACCACCAAAGATATGAAATTGAGGAACAGAAGAGGGAGAGAATGAGCGTATCCAGTAGTTGTGAGGAACAATCTGGAGATAAGTGTGACCGGAGATATCATGACGATTCAAGTGAGGAGAATCAGTTAAGACTTAGCTCTCCTATAAAAAGAAATAAAGAGACTCACGGTGAGAGAAGGATTATGTATTCCGTAGATGTCAAAGGTCAACTAAATGTATAAGCCTCTTAAGTTCAGGGAGGTTTAGTGATATGTAAATTAGGTACTGTATAAAAGACAGTATCGCTGTACTTACGGGCGAGTTATCTTTTCTTTAAGAAACTACATCTAACAGAGAGAATACCCATCATAACAGTATGACGTATAATAGCCATTGCTTGTAGAAGGTGTCTAGTAGTCATTAATAGTATAAAGTACATAGCTGTTATTGTGCTTATTGTTATGGGGACTTACCTTCATGGACAAAATAGACTCGTCTTATGACTATATTATGCCTCGCAAGAGGACTGTAGACAGAAGACGAGTTGACTACGTCGGGATATACGTCGTTGATTTGTAGACCTTCAGCAAATATTAGGTTGGTGGAAAAATAATGACGGTTTTTGACGTTAAAAATACGTCAAAAACCGTCATTATTTTTTCACCAACTTAATAGTTGTTTTGTCCAGCGAGTGTCTTTTTCACACTAAGTGTCAGCTTCTGTTTTATTTTTCGTTTTTCATTTTCAGCTTAACCTTTTTCTGTTTGTTACCCGTTTCGTTTTATTCTTAATTTTATTTCTGTTACTTTTTGGTCAGTCAAATTTTTATCTTTAAGTTTTAAGTTATAAATTTTTGTTTACTAATAAGCAAACTTTAATTTTTTTTTTTTTTCCCTTTTTTTTCTTTTTGCCTCGTCCCATTTTTTTTAACGTAAAGAGTTGCTTTTTTAATTTTTGGAGCGTTTGACTTGTTTGTTTTACCCATCTTCTTTCGTTTTGTTTGTTTTTGACGTGTGACTTGCATTTTAGCGAGCCAAGTTTTTCTTTTATTTCTTTTATTTTTTTGACCCGCTTTTGTTCGTTTCATGTTTAAAAAAGAAAAAAAGAAATTATAACAAAAAGCCAAATTTAAAAGGAAAAATACCATGAGTGACTTTGACGAATCACCGCCAGTCTTAAAACCAAATATGAGGAATACATCAAGGGAACCAATTTCCTCGCCATCCCAGAAGCTTTGAACGCTGTAACTACGCGGACAATCTCCCTGCTGATCTCCGACGTGAAAAGTCGGAAATTAATTGGGTTCAGCAGGGAAACGATAGAGGAGGCGTTAAAGACATAAAACATTGCCCCACGAATGCTAGCAAGAAGATCCAATGCCTTGTGGGACATTCTTCTTGCAAATGAAGAAGAGGCCAAAAAATTGTCCGGAAGCATTCTCACGACAAAAAACGTGAGAATACAGACTGAATATATGGGGACTCGAAAAACTGGAGTGATAGTACCAGCGGACATAAGCGAGGACCGCATGGGAGCCTTTTTCGCACAGTATGGCGAAGTAAACGAGGTCTGTGCGGCCATCAACAAGTCGGACATTGCCACTGGAGATATTGTCCTCGAAATTACACTCAACCGTCAGAGTTTTGGAGATATCCCGAACATCTTAATGTGTCGAGAAAAGAGGATGCTTGTAGTTGTCGAAGTAAGAAGGCCGTGTTGTTGGACAGGCGGCGCCTCGCGGCACATGTCAAAGGAGTGTTCCGGCAAGAAGGCAGCACAACAACCGCAAGCCACAGCAGCAGTTACAACAACACCACCACTACCTGTTGCAGCAATAACAACAGCATCAGAAAAAAAACCCAGCATCAAATACCCCAAATAATGAATGGACAGAGGTCAGGAGTGGCAAGGCTTCAAAAAGCGCACCCTCTCCGAAAGACCGGTAACCACCACCACAGGAGCAACATGAGAAACAACACGAGGAGGTCAAACGGCAGCAGCAGCAGCAGCAGCAGCAGCAGCAGCCAAAACCACAACTGCAACAACAAAAACAACAACCACAGCAATCACCACCACCACGACAAGAAAAGAAATCGCTGTCAAAATCCTCCCCGAAGAAGAAGAAGAAGAACGAAGAAAAGAAGCGACAAGCAGAGAAGAAACAGCAGCAACACTCCGATTCGGAAATGGAAGTAGAGGAAATGCCCCGACCACGTACTGCCTCTTTGAAGAGGACTAGGGAGGAGGAAGATGACGTAGAACCAGTGGAAAAACGTGCTGGCCGAAGTAGGACGGAGAGGCACAGGGACAAAACCAGTTCCTTTCCGTCCCTGCTTGGCCAACCCAGGAATTAACAGCCAAAAAAAAAAGGAGCCACTTTGCTTCCCCTGTCCGTGCTTTTTCCCTCTCTCCCTCAAATTCTTCACTCAGCTCCATCTCCACCCCCTCATACATCCACTTCTTCACCTCCCCACCCAGCAAGGGAGAAGAAGAAAAAGAAACGCTTCCCGGGACCCGAAGCCATTTGTAAGGTTGACTGGGAGGAAGTCAAGAAAAACATGTCCAAACAGAAACGAGCTCTGTTCGGACTTTTACTAAAACTGAACAAGGTCGACGGCAAGTCGGTGGAGGACCCCGAAATTTTCCTCACTCCCCTGGAGTGATTACCTTAGTGAGGGATACCAGGGGTGGGGGCTACCTCAAAGTTTGGAACCACCTCTTTCAGACCAAAGAGGCCTATACCAACTTGAGAGTCTTCGAGCTGGAGAATGTAAATCTGAAAAAATTAAGACATTTTTGCTCTGGGAGGGTTTCTGTGTTGATCCACTGTCTCTATATAGGGCTATCAAATTAACATACCCCACGGACGTCGGCGGTATTGTCTTAGATGGTCGTATGACGACCGAACTGTGAACAGGGAGCCTAGGACAATCCGTCGTGGTCCTGACATCTGCAGATTTCCGCCTGGTATGTGACTAGGTTTTATGCTTTTTCTCTTTTATTTTTTGCAGACCTAAACCATGTCTATCAAGATAGCGACTTTGAATGTGAGGGGCTTGAGGGATCTGGGTAAGGTGGCCCGCCTGCTCTGGGATCTCTTGTCCTTTGGCATGGATGTCGACGCGATCGAAGAGACCAACTTTGTTTGCAGTTCCGATGCGTGTGTGCTGTCTAACGAGTTTGTCGTCTATTCAGCATATGGGCACCGGCTTGCCAGAGACGTTTCTTTGCTGGTGAAGGGGACTCTAGATGCGAAGGTGGACCTTGTGCATACCGATGCCGAGGGACGGTTGATCGTGGCCGATATTGCCGTGAAAACTGGTTCGTTTCGGATCGTTGCGGTTTATGCACCCAACAGCCAGGAGGAGCGTGTTTCCTTTTTTCGGCGGTTGGGGCCGTTCCTGGTGGACTAATCGCGCTTAGTTCTAAAGGGGGATTGGAATGTCATCCTGTACCCCAAGTTAGATCGGGGGAGGGGAGCTAGCGGAAGAAGGGGCGATTGTAGCTTGGTTGATCTGATCAACGATTTTGGTCTTGTTGATAGATACTGGGTCGATCACCCCGGGGGGAAAATGTGGACGTGGGCTCTTAGCTGACCTTTTGACAAGGTGGTTAGCTACCTTGACAGAATGTTAGTTAGAGAAGCCGACATAGATTTGTTAGATTGTCTCACGTTCCACTGGGTAGGCTATACGGACCACAAACACGTTTGTGCCCATGTGGCGTTAGAACATAGGCCTCAATCTGTCTTTACTGGACAGGCGGGAGATCCGGGAGCAGCTAACTAGCTTAGTGCAGAGGGAGCTAGTGGGGGCGGTTATCGGGAATAGTCGGTGGGACAGGCTTAAAAGTCGGATTAGGCCCTTCACCACTGATTTCAGCAAACGGCTCGCCCTAGATATAGCTGATAAGATAAGGACGCTTAAAGCTAGTCTTTCCCGGGCGGTGTCTGGGGGGATCCCCTAGAGATAGCATTAGCTAGGGAGGCCGTGGAGCGTTCGAATAGCGAACGCTACATGGGCCAGGTAATTAGACATAGGTTAAGCAAGATATCTTCCGAAGCTGTGAACATAGGCGCAGAATAGCGCAAGGGAGAGGTCCGTCGAGGTGGCGATCGTTACATTCGTGAAGTCGAAACCCCGGAGGGGCGTACTGTTCGGGTCACTGACGACATGTACGTGGCATTTCGGCGGCATTTCGAGAGCCGGTTTACCAAGGAGCCTGGTCTTCGTGAGGACGAGTTTCGGAGCTATTTAGCTGAATTTCCTCGGCTTTCGCCGACAGAAGCGGCTAGCTGCGAGGGAGAGATCACGGAGGGCGAGGTCTACACGGTATTGAAGAAGGTCGGCAGAGGCAAATCTGCCGGTCTGGATGGTTTGCCCTATGAATTGTACTTGAGGCTGTCGCATATCTTTGTCCCTATTTTGTCAGTGGTGTTCAACAACTGCTTCCGGCAGGGGTCCCATCCCCGACCGGTTTTCCAAGGGTGTGATCACGCTGTTGAAAGGGTGTTGGGGACACTTAGACGATTACAGGCCCATAACTCTACTAAACACAGAGTTAAAGATTATGGCCAAGATCCTGCAGGAGCGTTTGCAGTCAGTTGCCGAGTCTCTGTTGGGTCCGGAGCAGACTTGTTCTGTGAAGGTCCAAACAATTCAGAGCAACCTGCATCTGATCCGCACGATCATAGAGGGAGTAAAAGACGACGATGAGGCCGTGCTGATCAATTTGGATCAGTCCAAGGCATTTGATAGGGTTGATCATCGCTACCTTGCTACTGTCCTGCAGGCCGCCGAATTCACACCCGACTTCTGCCACTGGATTAGCCTTCCGTATCGCTCTCCCAGTGCTGTGGTACAGGTGAATGGGAAGCTGTCGAGCGCTTTTGCGCTGTCTAGGTTGGTTCGTCAGTGTTGCCCACTTTCGCCCCTATTTTATGCCTCTCTTTCGCCGGCTGAGCTACAGGGCGTGCAGTCCGGCCCTACGCGGAATTGCCGTTCCTGGCGGGGCTTGAGCCAGGGTTTTTGCGTACGCCGATGACGTATCTGCTTTCGTGTCTTCCTGCAGCGACATTGAGACGCTTGATCGGTACGATAAGGTGACAGGGGCCAAGATTAACCGCGACAAGTCACCCGGCTTGCGGTTAGGTGCTTGGAATGGGGTCGATCTTCCGGGGCCCTTCGGTTGGACAGACGGTCCTGTCCGCATTCTTGGAGTGCCGTTTGAACCTGACCACCAGCTGGAGAAAATACGAGCAAAGGTCGATGCAGCCGGTCAGACTTGGCATCGACGGAGGTTGTCCGTGAAGGGCAGGGCGAAGGCGCGTGCCACTTACGTTTTCTCGATTGTCCTTTATCGATTGTCCGTATTTCCTCTCTGTGACGACCATACGAAGCCGCTCGCTATCCTCCATTTTATGGAGGGGACGCGGGAATCGGGTCGACAGACGAGTCTGTGTACAACGTCAGTGTCATGTGGGGGGCTGGGAATGTCACACTTGGAGAGCCACAAACGTGCCTCGAAGTTGGCTTTCCTACGCCGCACATTGACAAGAGATTCGATTATGGCGAGGATTGTTAGGAACGCGTTCCCTTTCCTTACTATCAGTCCACCCCCATCTCGCGGGTTGAGCGCCATTGTAAACCCGGGCATCAATCGGATTTCCTTCGCGAGTGTCGGTCGACCTTGTTGGCTGTTCCTCGGTCCAGCGACCTTTTTCAGCCTAGGAATGTCTTCTATCATCTTCTAGTAGAGGAGGTCGCGAAGGATTCCCTACGTGATACGCTCGGCTTGTCGGAGGATGAGTTTCGCTCTTATTGGTTTTGGACGCCTGCGGCGGATTACCTCAGTAACCCTCAGTTTTCGCTTACCTGGCGATTGGCTCGGAATCAGCTACCTCTCAATGAATGTGAACGGTGTGGACTTGGTTTAGAAGAAACGGCTTCGCACGCCTTCTACCATTGTCTCCGGGTCCGCCCCTAATGGGACCATTGATCGCGCATACGCGCGTGATAATGTGTCGCTCCCGTATTCCGGGGTGAAACGGATGGTGTTTCTGACTCTGCTGGCCACGGCCCGAGTGGTGATTTGGACGATGCAATAGGAGGAAGTCTTGCGAGTCAGTCGTCTTTCTCATCAGGATCTGATCCGATTCTTTTCGCATCAGCTCAAGATGAAGATTAGAACTGATAGAAAACGATTGCATTCGACAGTCTTCAGCGAAAGGTGGGTGAAAGAGGCGAGCTTGGTTCGTTTGAACGGGGCTAGCCCTGATTTTCTATTCTAGGTCAAGCCTATGTCACATCGGGGTGGTTTCCTGTGGAGCCCTCCCCTTGGTTAGGTTAGACAAGCTTTTGTGTACATAGTTATGTGAATAAGTGTTGTTCCCGGCCTGTCCCCGGCCACATCTTTAGTTATGATCCAGTCTGATATTCCCAACCTCCCTAGTTTGTTTTTGACCCCTCCTTTTTTTTTTATCTCGACTCGGTCAGCTTTATATTTTTCCCATGCCCGTGTGTTTTTTTATCCTTTTCCCACTCCCTTAGCGGGAGCGCCTCTTGATTTTGTTCAGTGAGCAGAATACAGTGGCCTCTCTGTTTTGAGGGTTGGACGGGCCCTACTAACATCAGTTATGTTTAATTTGATTTGTGTTTATATTTTAGTTTGTTATTTGGTTCATCTCCCTCCCTTCCCATTTTTTCATCATAGATTTTTATATATATTTTAGCATCAGTAAATTCTTATGTCACGGGGTGCGTTTTGTAGGTCTCCCTAGTAAAAATGAGGTATAGTGGTGTATGGAGGATTGATTGGTGACGGACGAGTTCTTGCGGTGAATGGAGAAATTGTAATGAATGAATGGGCCGTGAATAGGATTAGCTAGGTATAAGATAGTTAGTGATGATCAGCCTCAACCCCTCCCTTTCGGACCTCTTCCGGTCCACAACACTTATCAAGTAACTATTAGACGTTGTTAGTATAAGTTTTCCCGCAGTTATTTTTACTATGAAGTGTCTAATAGTTAATAGTTAATATAAAGTCTCTATCAGGTATTATTAGTGTAAAGTTTCTTGCGTGTATTTGGGTAAAACGTGTCTTGTAGTCATTGTTAGTATAACGCGTCTAGCACGCATTATTATTATAAAGTTTGTAGCAGGTTTTGTTTGTAAGAAGTGTCTAGTTTGTCATTTTTAGTATAGGGAGTCTTACAGGCATTGTTACTCTGAAGGGTTTTGTATAGCAGTCATATTTAGTATAAGTTGTCTAGTAGGCATTGTTAGTATGAATTGCATAGCAGTTATTGTTAGAATTAAATGTCTAGTAGTCATTGTGAGTATTAGATGTTTAACAAGAGTTAAAAGTATAAAGTGCTTAGTAGGTATTTTTAGTATGAGTTTTCTAGTAGTCATTCTTAGTAGGCATTACAAGTATGACGAGACTAGCATATATTGTTAGTATGAAGTGCCTAATAGTCATAGTTAGTATAAGGTGTCTAGTAAGTATTACTAGTGTAAAGCGTCTGTTGGATATTCTTAGTATGAAGTATTTAGTACTAACAGTTAGTATAAGGTGTCTAGAAGCTATTGTTAATATAACTTGTCTTCTTCTCTAACAGGTATTACTAGTATAAAATGCCTAGCATATATTATTAGTATGACGTGTCGGGCAGGCATTAGTTATTAATAGTATAATATGTATAGTAGGTTTTGCTATTATGATGTGTCTTGCAGGCTTTGTTAGTTTAAAGTGAGTAGGGAGTATTTTTAGTAAGACGCTTCTGGTAGCTATTATTAACATTTCTAGCTGAGATTACATTAATCGCCCAGCGTTATGACAATCTCGACTTCTCAGATGAAACTTAAAAATCCGGTGCCGAGTGCTTTTTAAACATGAAAACAACGTATCATCCATTTATTTGGGACAACTTTTAAAAAAATCTTTTAAAAATAAGAATCAATTAGAAAACTAATTATATTTTTGTTTCTTATAAAACAAAATGAAAGAAACTTTATTGTCATTGATTCGTTTGAAAAGACAATATGGATAATCACCGAATTGACAAATCGAACATCTTATCCGAAGTGTTCATTGAATGTCCAAAATTCGGATATTGTTTTATGTTTGATAACTCCGTTTACCTTACACAGTAGTAAGGGCACCTGGTTGAGTTCGAATTCATTAGATTAATAAGTTCCAGCTTGTTAATCATAACTCCACAACAACTATATCACTTCCAGCAACGTTGAGCAACGTAAACAACGTATATATCGCTGCTCGAAGTTGCGTTCAAATGCAGACATTATATTGGGAAATCAATGCGTGAAGGTTTTCTTAACATGATCTATTTCTTTCGGGTGTGACAAATATTTTTGCTTCAGTTGGATTTTAAAGTGCTCCGCCCAACATTTCTTTCTTTCTTTCTTTCTTTCTTACTTTCTTTCTTTCTTTCTTTCTTTCTTTCAAGA
The DNA here is from genome assembly GCA_963932145.1 of Acanthosepion lycidas. Lineage (NCBI taxonomy): Eukaryota > Metazoa > Mollusca > Cephalopoda > Sepiida > Sepiidae > Acanthosepion > Acanthosepion lycidas. The sequence continues at coordinate 30,887,463 of OZ010610.1, read as the reverse complement.
AACCTGTCTATTCTCCGTTTCGTTTCAGTTAGTTTCGGACGGCGCATACCAAGTCTCACTTGATCACGGTAGGGTTTTGTCTTTCTTTTTAGTTTCTGTCACTATTATCTCATTTTTTTTTAAATATTTACACGAAAAACCTGTTTCAATAATTTTTCTCGGACAGATCATTAAATTTGTTTCGTAAAAGTTGATATTTTTCCTGCTCTTTGTGACAATTATGACTTTTTAAAAGCTTTTTTTCGTAACGTCATCATTTTAAACATCCATTTTAAATATTCGTTCTGAATTTTCCTAGCAAATAAAAATTGATGGCACTGTATCTTTCATATAAAACTAGGTATGTCCAATTTATCACGTTAAAAACGTATAATCTGAGAAAAAAAGGTGCGAAAATTGATAAAACAATTTTTTAACGTCTAAATGTTTAATTTATTATTAAGAGGATAGACTAATGTATTTTTTGAGTATTTTTCCAGATTTTTTAATCCTTCCTAACCTGTTAAGAAATTGATTCAAATATCTTGTTTTTTTAGTAAATTAAATTTACTAAAAAATCAACCCGATCAGCCATTTTTTCAAAATTTAAAAAAATTTAAAACTAATTATTTTAAAATATTTTAAAAAATAAAGTATCAATTTTTCAGACGTTTTTCTAGGATAATTAGAAAATTTAATGCTTACTTAATGTAATTTGAAAGAACAGTTACTTACTTTTCTCACCAAAAATTTTTTAAGGGACATATCTCCAACCGGGGTGACCGGTTTTGGTAAGTGTGAATTGATGTATGTCAATGTATCGACAACTTACGTCAGACGAATTTATCGTACGGTAGAACGGAAGTAATAAAATTTGCGCCAATTTTTGGCGCGCCGGGATAGTGTTAATAGATAAAATTACATTTTAAAAATTTTCATTTTCTAAAATTAAAAAATTTAAAATTTTTTTTTTTTTTTTTTTTTTTTAAACCCTACGTTTGATAAGTTCTGGAATAATAATAAAAAAAAAAAGAAATAAAGTAACAGTTACTTTATTTCCTTTTTTTTTTTTTTTTTTTTTTTTAAGCCGTTACGTTTTATTTTATTTTTTTTTAATTAAGTTACGTAACACAAGCTTTGAACTTCTGGTCTTCCGTAGATTTAATTTTTTTTTTTTTTTTTTTTTTTTTAAACCCTACGTTTGATAAGTTCTGGAATAATAATAAAAAAAAAAAGAAATAAAGTAACAGTTACTTTATTTCCTTTTTTTTATTTAGTAAAGCCGTTACGTTTTATTTCATTTTTTTTTAATTAAGTCAGTTACGTAACACAAGCTTTGAACTTCTGGTCATACGTACATATAAATTAACTAAAAATACCATTACATTTTCAAAATGAAACCCGTAACTCATTTATGAAGAGATTTATTTATTTTCCTGATTACTTAAAAAAAAAAAAATAATTCGTCTCTCACTGAAAAAGAATTGATTATATTTAAAAATATAATTAGAAGAAAAGTTTTGTTAACAGAATTAGAAAAGTTTGTTGACAGTGCGACGATAATGGTCACTCAGAAAATTTGACAAGTGAAGTGCGTGTACAGACAGTAGCTAATGACATAAAGACTGTCAGTCTTTCTGTCATTAGCTACTGTCTGTACAGTGTACACGCTTCAATCAATCAGTCAGTTAAGGGGGATAACTCTAACATAATTTTATTCATCTTTTTCTTAAATGTACACCCGTAGTTTTGTCGGAGATGATTTTAATACATTTTTGAAATCATAATAAATTATTTTTAAATATCGCGCGTATCACAGATTGTAATGAGCTTTCTAATTTATGATCTGTAAAAATAGATCTTTTTAATGAGCAAAAAAACCGAGAGACAACTGTTCTAATTTATTTATGAAATATTTATCAATATTATTATTTTTTATTTAGAAATGAAAAAAATTCTCGTAAAAATTTATTTCTCAACCTAAAAAAATTTTGACTTCAGACAAAAAAGTCCTTAATATATATTATTGATAAAATCCATTAAAAGCTGTTTTCATAAAATAATGCCTTAGTTTTCTTGCATTTTTATATTTCCAATTCAGAGCTAAAATTGGAGTTCACGCGTATCAAATTTTTACACGAAATTTATGATTTATATTCCTCAAAGTCTTCTTTATTTAATAAAAAAATAAAATAAGAGACAAGTATTCTAGTTTTAAAGTTTTCATAAACTTAAGTAAGGTGGGTATTAAACGTAAAAAAAAAAAAATAGTTTTACTGTGACTTTCTAAAAGACAAACATTTCTACAATAAATTCAGTCAATTCGGAATAAATTCTGAAAGTTCCACTTAAATTGCGACAATTATTTGATTTTTACAAGAATTTCCAAATTAATGTGTTTTTTAAGTGAAAAAAAGCTATTGCAAAATATTAGGTGATCTCAAACCTAACAAAAAAGAGATTTTTCGGCCACAAATTAAAACGTGCTAAAAAGGAAAAAAAAAATTCAAAAAATAATTAAAAAATACTTTGGTCTCTACTCTTATTAATAACGTAAAGTTTTTCCTGATAAAACGTTGTTTTTATTAAGTTTGGGGCCTTTTTCATCAGGGTGTGCCATTTTTTTAGCGAAAAAATGGACATACCTATATAAAACCAATGTATTTTCAATTTATATTTTATCGGTGAGGTTCGATGCAGTAGGCAAATATAAAGACTCAACAGCAAGAGAAAGTTATGTCACACTAGGAAAGAAAAGAGTGTAACGAGATGATGATTAGTCATTGTCACAATTAATATATTAAGTAAACTTTCAATAATTGTAGAAAAATTTAAATTGCAATTTATTTATATTTTCCAACAATGTTTTCTGTGTAAAGATTTGTGTTAATTTATAAATGTTTCCTTCCTATATAACAAGAATTACTCGTAGGAATAATAACATGTCTGGATAAGTTTGCACATTTTAGTAAATATCAGTTTCCTGAAGAAAAGTAATTATTAATGTGTATTTCACGTTTTTCTTGAATATTTCGTTTGATTCTTGATCACAGGAAAAATTGTTTTTTTTGTTACAAGGACAAATACAGATCTTAATTAAATCAGATATCAAGAATTAGATGAAAAGAAGTGAAGTTCACTTATTAAATAGTACACACACCTTCACACACACACATTTTTTACGAAGTTTAGCGAGGTTGAAACCAGAAATCAAAAATCTATTAAAATCGCACACAAAAGTTGATTTATTTTTTATCAATTTTATACCATTTGAAAGAAAGTATATTGGCTAAAATTTTAAAGTATGAAATGTTTTAGTTTATTATAACGAAAATGGAGATATTTATGTTTGATGTATAAAATGTTTTAGCTTATTATAACGAAAATGGAGATATCTATGTTCGATATATAAAATGATTTAGCTCATTATAACGAAAATGGAGATATTTATGTTTGAGATTTTTACTTTGAAAAATCATTTAACATACAATTTGGATATCAAATAGAAGCTGATTTAAAATAAATCTATAGAAATTAAATTAATTACTAAATTTTAATAAAACATCCTGAACTTCTCTAGTGAAAACTGATATTTACAATTATATCCAATGAATAGTAATGGAATAGAAAAAGTTATATTCAGCTATCGTAAATGTCCGTGGTAATATCTTACGTGTGTGTTTATAGAAATACGCATTGTACATTGCTTTCTTTTTATAGTTTATCAACACTTTATGGGTTATTTATAACCGAAACATATTTTGGATTGTAAGAATATTTTTTTATCGTGAATATTGCATTAACAAAGTTTTGAGAAATAATGATTTTTCCAGATACAAAACCTACTATTCATCTACTGATACTATGGTATTACTTTATCTAATTTCTACATGACTCACATTGGAATAAAATTCTTTAACGAGTTTACATACAAAGTATATTCCATACATCGACGACAAATATACATGACAAAATAGATAAAATAAGGACAAAAACATTCAAGGAATCTTCGAAAACAACTCTGTATTCTCCGAGAATAACTACTTATGAACTTAACATTAATAATAGAATCCCTTTTATTGACATTTTAATAAACCCTAGTTTTACTACGTTACTCTGTATAAAAAATCAAAAGCCTAAAACAAACAAAAAAAATCATCAGCAATAACTTTCGCAGCCATGTGATGGACGAGCAAATAAAATTAGAGCTAACAAAATTTAGAGAAAATAACAAAAGCGATCATCCTCATATAAACAAAAATAAACCTAACATTAATTTAATCTATCATTAACAAAAACACCCTAACTAGTTTACAGATGAAAATATCATTCAAATATAATTCGCCGCTTCTGCAACTTAACGATTCAAATAAACACCTAAGATTTTCTGTAAGAAGTTCAAAAACATCTTATTTAATTATTAAATCAAAAATCTCAACTATGTAAAACAATCTTGTTTATGACATATCTTTTGGAGAATTGCATCTCTAATATCACTAAACAAAATACATTAAATTAGCCACACATACCCCCATGCCCACACATACCCCATACATACCCCAAACTCTCCTGTGGGTTGATTTGTCACCTGCCGAAAAAGTGCAACTAATTTAATGATGATTGTTTTTAGAAAATCAGATAGTTTTGTCAGGAGATAGATATGAATGTATATTCATGTGAATATACGTAGGTGTGTATTCGGGCGAATTGATATTATATGTCTGTGTTTATGTCTGTGTTTATGTCTGTGTTTAAAAAGAATAAAATGAACTAAACTTGAAACACGTATAACTTCTTTTAGTTCATTGTATGTAATACTAAACTTAAATCTTTTGTAGTAAGTTCTCTTTATGTTGAAGCTCTGAGCCATATCATGACACATAGGTTACTGAGAAAAACGTTTTGGGGAAGAGAGGGACAATAGAAAATAGCATTCGTTAAAGTTTGATCTGTGTGATTAACATTAACTTCTGAATTAATTAACAAGGGCGAATATTATGATCAAAAGGAAATATTTGTTAAAAATTCCTTCATTAGGCAACAAATTGATTATATCTATCTATCTATCTATCTATATATATATATATATATATATATATATATATATATATATATATACTATGACACAAATCGAATTCAGTGAAACCCGGAAATCTCTCTCTATAAAAGGCAGGATGTGTGTGTGTGTGTGTGTGTGTGTGTGTGTGTGTGTGTAACGAATGCACGGCCGCAATTTTCGACGGATTTACACCAAAATTTACATGCACATGCTCCAAGTTATTGGAAAGGCCGAGACCGACTTTGCATTTCCCAACTCCCATCAGTAGTGGAAATAATCGATTTTTCATGCTTCTACGGCAGTTTTCATGTAGTTTGCGGCCATTTTATACTGGCCAGTGTGAGAGCCTATAGCTGGCTGCCACGAATAGGCAGGAAGATTCTATTGGCCAGCGTGAGAGCCAACAGCTGATTGACACGAATGTTAACTAGCATGCTAGCATGCAAAAAAATCGATAGCTGCATTCGTCACAAGTGGGAAAAATTTAAATCTGCATGGCACTTTACTCCAATTGGCTCATTCGCTTGCTTAAACTCAACGTTGATTCTGATTCCGCAGAACTGGGTTGGATGTGAAAAAGTATTTGTTGTTAACATTCTTTTTTCATTTGGTTTTTCCAGTTACGAGTCGTTTTTTAAAGCTGATCGTTTTGTGTTCAATTTGTTTAGTTCTTTTTTCGCAACAGATTTAATGTTTAGTATCGAGCTTAGAAAAAATTCGCAGTGTGAGATAGGCAAGAAGTAAGGCATGTAGCAACATCAGCACGGCAAAGGCACTCCTTTAAAGGCAAGGAAGGGCAAAAATATTTTGTCAAGTGATAGCGATTGCTGTATGAGTCGTACGATTTTTGAATCAAGCACGGGCAACGTCGGGCCATGCTGCTAGTATACATATAAATTTGGAGTAAATAAATAGCTATTTATATTATTTATATCTTTATTTTTGTTATCATTATCACAATATTTCGATCATTGCTTCCTCCTTCCTTTTCAGGTGTCTTTTGATACGAGTTACCTTCATATAATTTCAAACTGAAACTTATTTAATCTACAGGGGTAGATTGCCATGTTTCCGTTGCCCAGGTTTAAGAATATCTCTTTTTTTTTCTTTTCTTTTCTTTTAGCATTGCTCAGTAATTATAACTCGTGTTTCCATTGAATCTGCATCACTAAACTTTCTCAGCTATCATTTTTTCTTTATCGCCCCCCTCTTCCCAGGACTGAAGGCATGATAGCTACCAGTATAAAAAAAGGTACTTGCTCTCCATCAATCTGCGAACAACTTTGTCACTTTGTCTTCAGTGATTTTATTGCTCACCACGACACCTTGCTTAAAAATTTTAAAGGTACTGATGTTGCCGGTGTTCAGGCATAATTTTTTCACTTCTCAATCCCTCACTCAATTCGTTGATTTCGCTAATCGTTTCTATATCAAAACAGATCAATAGGTTTCTCTACTTGGTTTATTTCTTGCCTCCTCTCCTCGTTTTTGATGAGCTTCACATCAATGTCCTCTTGGTAATTCTGACCACTGTGTAGTAGCTATTGATATTTCGTTCCAATAATCTATTAAACAGGAATCCCCTATGAACAAGACCATTATGCTAATTGGGACTTATTCCGTGATTTTCTTCGCGATGCCCCTTTAACCTCCCAATTGAAAATTGCATCACCAAGGTTTCTTCTTGAGCCAAAACCGGCATGTACGCTTTCATCGGAAATATCAGATGAAGCCTCAATCCTTTCCAAGGCTCACAACAGCATGTTCGGCCGCTATAGCACACAAACAATTATTTTCGGCTATACCAGCTGGACACAACAGACGTCTATTCGTTTATACTCGCAGGAAATGTAAGCGAGTCTCGAAGGAACAAAGTCCCTGTTTACTAAGAGAATGAGGCACTGCATAGCTTCTAACAGCCTTGGCTCTCGTGTTTACTGGCGGCTCTGTAATAGGGCATTAACTAAGTGTAAGGTCTCTATTCCCCCTCTCTTCAATCAATTTGAGGTGTTCTATTCTTCTGTTGATCAATCTGAATGCTTTTCCCGTAAATTCTCTCTACTCAGAACTGAGTCTTTGTTGAGTATATATTCATAAAAATCCTTCCATGGTTTCTGCTAGCATCTCTAACTTAAATCCTCACAAAGCATGTGGACCCGATAGTGACCCTCTAATAGTCATTAAGAGGGATTCTCCCGAGCTGGCTTTTGTTCTCTTTAAAACGTATAATAAATGCCTCCTGCTTTTACTCCTGCCTCGATATAAGGCTTATGAGTCCGACAAAGTCAAAAAGGTAGACGATGTCCAAAATAACCTCAAGTCCGTCTTTAACTGAGACAAAAGATGTCTTGTTAATTTTAACGCTCCCAGTACTAAACTTCTCTTCATTAATCATCTGAGAGACCACTTGCCACCTTCTATCAGCATGGCTGATGCTAACCTCCACGAAAGTGACTCGTTGCGCCTTCTTGGGCTAACGTTCTCAACTGACATGAAATGAAAAGACTATATTGAATCCATTGCTAAGTCATCTGCTAAGAAAGTCGGTTCTGTGTTGGGCGAGATAATTTTTCTCTCCAGAATCTATCTTACACGTCCATACCTATAATAGTGCTGCCACATATGGTATGTTGCCCCTGCTATTTACCTTGAGCTCCTTGATAAAATCCAATGAAGAATCAGCAATGTTATTGGCCTTGATTTGGTGGCTCAGCTTAAGGTTGCCTATCTATGTATTTTCTATAAATACTTTCGTGGTAATTGTCCGGATGAGCTGTTCACTATGGTACCTAGAGTTGTTGGATTTAAGCGCAGTACGAGACCGGCGTTGAGATCTTATCAATTTACAGTCAAGCAGGCAAGATGGAGCCGTAAGTTCTATGTCAACATTTTCTTTTCTCCCATTTCTCGCTTGTGGAACTCTTTTCCGGCTCCATGCTTTTCAGTCGACTTTAATCTGTAAAAGTTTAAATGTAATGTCAATCACTACCTGCTGTTCTTCTGATCACTCTTTTCGCTTTCTTCTCATCATTATTAATGTTTCTATTCTTAATTCTTTCACGCAATGTAACCCCTTGTATTTTAGTGGCTTTACTGCCTTGCATGGGGTGATACCGATTAGAAAAATTATGCAATCGAATTCAGGAAGCAATGGTTTACTACACTCGGCTACTATACCATGGGACAATCCTGAATCTAAAACTGAAAGAAATTAAATATTCTAATTATTTGTCTGCTACGGCTGCCTTTCTACGAAGCTCGACTGCCTTTGTCCTACGCTTCTCCTTTTTACTGCTGCTGCTGATTAAGAATTTGCTGTCAAGGGTAGTTCTCGCTGTCATCATCTTTCCTTTTTCTTTATTGCCTGGATTGAAAGACACTGGAAGAAGCGTTATGATAATTGCAACAAAGATGAGGAAATTTGTCCGCCTGAAAATAATAATTACTCTTCATCGTGAAAATTCAGACAATTTTTTTTCAGACAAGTTTTTTTTTTCGTATTGTACTGATGCGACTATTTTTATGTTTTTTTTTATATCATTTCTTTCAATATTTGCCGATGTAAAAAAAAAAAAAAGAGGTGCTGAGAATTTCTCGGCCTCACCTAAATCGTAAAATCTGAAAAAGTTGATCAAATATCAGAATGTTATTAAATACGCCGTTGGATGGGCCGGAACCTTTGTATGTCCCACTTCTAGGATGATGAAGGTAGCCATGGCGATTATATAAGTATTCATTATTGGGTAAGAATGATATTGGACAATAAATAAATAAAAACAGCAACAAAAAATCCCACCAACATCCTTTATCAAGTGTTCAAAGAAATAAGACTTGAGATAAACCTTTTCAAAATAGACACGACAAGAGAGAATTTCACCTGCACTGAATCCATCATCAAAATTTAAGATTTAGAGTTAACAAATATTACACTTTAAGTACTGCGAATGAACTTCGTGGATATTAGAGTGGAACATCCATCTTTGATCCTTGTGGACGGTTAACAATAACTAAAATGGACGGAGCATGTAACTCGATGAGAAAATAAATTACATAAACAGGGTGTTGACGTTCCAAAGGACTTCGAATAAAATGTTAGAAAGCAATCCTCTCCCAACACGCGCAATGACAGTAAACTTGATAAATCTATTTACCAGTTTCAATTGATTTAATAGAAATATTATATAAATTTCAACCGAATGTAGTACTGATTTCTCCTTCATTGAATATAGAATGTATCGGTGCCTACAAATAACAAAAAACAAACTTTAGCTTTTCTTTTAGACTAGTTAACCTTTATAGATGATATGTACAAGACTATAAAAATCTAAAGAAACTGTTGACCAAATTGAGAAAAAAGAATGCTGAATTCAATATGGACGGAAGGAGAACCACAGACTTTTGATAAGTTAAAGTTAAATCATGGAAAGAAACCAGTGGCGAACACTTTTGATCCCAGAAAGGAAATTACTTTGACAACAAATGCCAGTGAACATTCAATAGCTGGAATTGCTTCACTGTTCCACTGTTTGATCCTGATTGTACTTTTGTAGCAACGATCAAATCTTCATAGATAAATGATAGCAAGACGGGGTCTCGACCAAGCTGATTTTGGTGATCCAGTTTCCCTACAAACATATTTTTGAAATTGCAAAGCACCAAAGTTCAAAAGCTTACTCTAGCAACTACGTTGGCTGGATTTAAACTCATAGAGCATGGATATCGTGAACAGCGTGATTACTTAACTTTGCCTAAACACCTAATAATAAATAGTAACGTAAAAATATAAATATTTGCGTGGTCGTCTATAACGATTTTTACGAGCGCGTCAATAACGGCAAACACGTTCAGGAAACTTTTATTATGGATAGAATTTACTTAAAGGAACGATCAATTAGCTTATCTTCATACCCTGTCTGGTGGCAAACGCTGCTGGTGGCGCCATGGGTGGCGGTTCCGCCATAGCCACCGAAACCGTGATATCACCCCTGGTCGGCGGCTGATGAAGACAGGGTATCGCACGTGCCAACACACGTTGTATGTTAAAAAAAAAATGAATATAAAAGCAATAAGAAAATTCAAACATCCGTGAGTTATATATGTTAATATTGGTCGAGAAAATATTGAAACACGTTTTTTAAAAGATACAAATAGATTATAACAGTTTTGTCAGATTCCTGTCTAATAGCCATGCAATTTGCTCTCTCTGCAATTACTAATCTCTTTTTATATCATATATTTTTCTGTATTATCTGACGTCTTTCGTGAAAAGCTAAATCTTTCAGTTTCACTGGATGAGCCATTGTTGAAACTTTCATAATTGCGTCATGTCCAGTTTTGCCCCAACCAAAGATCCCTAATATTGTTTTCTCATTCTCCGTTTTTTTTTTCTCTCTTAGTTTCTTGGTTCTAACTCTTACCGCAAAACTGCTAACTCTATGTCCCCAGAAAGTCAGTAGTCTTCAAGGGATGACGTATTTTCTATCGGCGCTGCCATTGTTATGGAATGCGTTTTCCTTCGTTTATCTTGCATATCAATATCTGTGTATTTTTCAGTTCACTCACATCACTACCGTTGACATAAAGTCAGCTTAAATGCATTTAACGGCAATACCGCTGAAAAATTCCCTAGGCCTTCCCCATTGGGAAGATGCCTCAAGTGCTCGGGAATAAACACGATCCGCCCCCGAAAGAGAGGGCTAGTGCCTAGGAGCATGGCTCCCTGGAACTTGAGCGTATATTATTGGTAGAAAGGCGACTCTGCTGGCCAGCACTCGATACTCACATACCGACAGCTACTCATTATAGTCTATGTCTTATTTATGCTAATTATGCATTTACTTACATATCACTACAAGATACGTATACGTTAAACCTATCAAGATATAATCATGTTTTATAAATGCCACTAATAACTTGCTCAACATGCTACTGACGCGATAGATGCATACACCAACATACAGTATCTCCAGCACCCGAAAGAACATGTCTCTTCTGGCTATTGTAGAAATAGCTCCATCTTTTACACCATTCATGGCAATATGTTTTTTGATTAATCAAGTAAAATGCAGTAACTGATGTCGTGGTGTCAATGATGCTAAAATTATTGGTCTACAACAACGAAATCCCATGGAATAAAATGTACACACTGCAGGATTGAACATATCTTTAGAAATTCATATATTTTAGGGCTACCAGGAATTTGAATCCCATAGTCTTTTGCTCATTTTGATATAATACCCTCAGCCCTAATAGCAACAGGTAATATTGTATTCAAATGCCACATTCTACTGATTCCCATCACGAGATCCTTGTATTCATTTACGTAGCTTCTCAGACGTTTTTAAAAATGTTTTGTTGTCTGAGACTCCAACATCTATCACAAGACAAATGTTTTCAAAATGATCTGTCTAAACAACATATATCCACCAATTCTCTTTACTGGGGATGTTGAACGCGCGAAACTGACCACTGCATGCAGTCCTGTTATGCAGTTGCAAGTATTCTGTTGGGTGTAGTCGGTCACACCCATATATGTGGTCAATTATCTCCAGATTTTCTTAACATACGCTGAAAGATGTGCGGCTGTTAAATTTCATGGCATTAAATTAGTAGTTGCAGGTTAGAAGATACTGATCCTGTGAAACAATTAAGAATTCCTCAATTTATGGTGTGAGGCTAGAGCCTGCACACCACTGATGGGTAACATTTTGATGAAGATCAGGATCGCTGTTTCTGATAGGGTATTTGCCATGCAAAGGTTTTGCCTGCCATTTTTAATCAGATTTTAGAAAGAAACCCAGATATTTTGGACAGCTCCTCAGTATATAACAATGATTTGTATTTTGAAGAAGTTTAGCAACGTGCATAATTATGAACATTACTCTTAGTTATTGCCTAAGGAAATTGGCAAATTTATAATTGTTTGATGTTTCTCTGTTTTTTGTCAAAATATTTTTCTATGATTATTGAAAATTTCTTTTTTCCCTCTATTTCAGAAACTACAGATCTAATTTCAAGTAGCAAGATGTTGGCAGAATATCCTTATGGAATGATAAGAGTGACGGGAATTCTGCACGCTCTCTTGGGTGGTGCTATCATTGGAGTCAATATACATGCAATTCGCAAGACCACCTATATCTACGACATTCCCCTTTTTCAAGTGTCAGAATTGATCAGAGAAAGCATGACCTATCTTTTCATACCGATGTTTTCAGGTGGCACCTTCGTAAGTTTTTACAAAAAATACATCTTCGTTTTTCTTGGTGTTCAGCACCTGCCATTTATTTTCTGTTGATGATAAATAACAACAGCAACAAAGCAATGACGCAGAAGAGTAGCAAATTTTCCATGAGCTACCTTTGCAAGCTTGAAGCCTGTGTTTTCTCTGCGAAAATGATATGATTAATAATTTTAAATATTGCCTTATTTATTGACAATTTGTCACTGGTTTACAAAATTAAAGAAGTTTACACATTCTCTGTGTTGTATTATGTTTTAATTGAGGTGAAAAAGGTTTACTATCAAAGCAGAATGATGGATCTGAGAGTAACATTGTATCATGTATCAATTAATTTCATATTCTTGGGACATGATTAAGAAGAATATAGCTTGGTATATTTATTAGAGTATATATTGTGATATTGTAAGAGGAACATATCGTGGAACATTTGTGAGGGGAATATATATTGGGTCAGTTGTAAAAGGAATATATGTAGGGAAATTTGCAAGAGGAATATGTCTTGGGAAAATTGTACAGGAAATTTACCTTGAGACATTTGCAAGAGGAATATATCGTGGAACATTTGTAAGGCGAATATATCGTGGAACATTGTTTAAGAGGAATATATCGTGGAATATTTGTGAGGGGAATATATATTGGGATATCTGTAAGAGGAATATATCTAAGCGAAATCTATCGTGGGACATCTGTAAACTGAAACTATGGTAGGACATTTTTAAGAGGAATATATCGTGGGAAACATGAGGGAGGACTATTTCGTGGCACATATCTGAGGGGATATATCGTGTAGCATTTGTAAGCGAAATCAATAGTGGGACATTTATATGAGGAATCGGTCGGGGGATATTTTAACCTGAGTTTGTCGGGGGACATTTGTAACCTGAATTTGTCGTGGGACATTTGTAAGCGAAATCTATCGTGAGCCATTTTCAAGAGGAATCTATCTTGATCCATTATCAAGAGGAATCTATATTGCGAGACATTTGTAAGAGCAATATATCTTGCGAAATATGTTTTAAGAATATATCGTGGGGCATTTTAAAGAGGAATAAACCAAGTGACATTTATAAACGGAATCAATCGTGAACATTTGTAAACGTGGGTGATTTTATGCAGAAACTATCTTGTTTGAGGTCCTCTAATTACGATGTCTAGATCGTTCTGTTTTCGTTTATTTTCTTCCTCTCTTCAATACTGGCTCTGGTTGTTGTTCATATTAATTTCTTTCATTTTCCTTTCCGTAAAAGTTGCAGATTTTCCAGTGCTAATATTAGTCCACTCTGTCATGTCGGGTTTTATATTCACTGGGTGCCAATGCTGCACAACCTCATACAAGACGGTCAATTGTTTCTCGATATTTATCACAGAATCTGAATTTTGGCCTAACACAATTTTTCAGTATGTGCTTGATAATTTATAATTAGCAAGCATTAGTCCTTTGGAGCAAGGATAAAACTTTCCGTTTCAGCTTTTAATCCTGCACTACACATCCACTGATGGGTACGGGGTTTGCCTTCATCAGCTTCTTTGGTACGGGCAGAGTTTGTTTATTACGGACAGATTATTTATTTATTTATTTATTAATTATTATTATTATTATTATTATTATTATTATTATTATTATAAGTGTTATTGGACAAGTTATTGGATGTTATTTACTAATTTGTTGCATTATTTTGTTATCAACCAAAATTCTGGAGCCTTAAGTATACATTACCTTTCTGATTGTTGGCGCTGTACCACGCAAGGAGGCCCTCTGCAACACATATAAACTCACTGGTAAATCTAATGCTTTCAACCAATGGACAAAAACTCTGACCTTTTTTCTAACGTTTCGATTACAATCAATACAATTGCTATCTCTCCGTAATTCGATATTATAGTGATTTCGCACTTTAAGTTTTTATTTATTTTTGTTTTCATTTTCTGCCCTTCTTTCTCGATTGCTTTTGTGTCAAACAGACTAATAACGTCAATGAGTTGACAAACTCTCTCTTCCTTGCTGAGAACAACTCTATCTGGGCGTTAATGTTCACTGACTTCATATTTTTCATCATCGGTTATCCTCTTTTACTTATGATTAGACCATCTAGTTGAACGCTCAGATCCAATTTTTTGTAGCAGTTAATTTGTCATGCTTTAAATTATTGTCAACCTTCTGTGAAAGCATACAACATTTCTTGTATTACATGTGAAAAAGTTTTATCTGTTTAATCACTTAATCTTAATACTGCTAAAATGTCTTATTTTCTGATAGTCCTCATTCTAATCGTCAGTTGTAATTAACAATCATACTGTTTCGTTTATTTTATCAACAATTTGAAAAACTTATCACCTCGTTGTTCTGTGTTTTGAAGAAGAAAATCTCATGCCAACTGCTTTGGTCGTAATTTTCTTTTCTAGATGGGAGTGTATCTTTTTTTTTCCAATCCTACCACCAAGTATCACTTCTTTCGCTCTTACAGTTAGTAGACATTCAGCAGACGTGCATAAACATTCCAATTATTATTATTGTTGTTGTTGTCGGCGACCTTGTAGGATACAAAAGGCGATTATATATTTTGGTCGAGATTAAGTCACATGGGTCAAGTGATGGCCGCTTAGTTTCGTCACTGCGTAGTGACGAAAGTCCTCAATTATTCAGTCAGTTTTCAGGAGTCAAAACAAACTGTTGCCTCACCTGGAGTATCCAGCTTCCACGTGTGCAGCTTACAAGACTATGGCGCCGTTTTCCTATGAAAATATATCTTCATCAGATATTGAAAATGTGTTCTACTTGCAGTCCTAATGTTGAAAAAAAAAACAAAACAAAATAAAACAAAATGTTCAAGACTCGGAATCGAATTTGGAATTAGAAATATGGCTTCTCCAGAAACACAGAAGTATCTCTAATTATATGTAAGAATCTGTGTTTCTGTTCTCCTTTCACTCAGCGTGTGTAGATATGTGTTATATTTTCTTTGTGTGAGATACGTGTAAATATGTATATATATATATATATATGTGTATGACGCGTTATAAATTTCTGTCTGAGAACAGACCTGTTGGTCACACTTTTTTCTTTCAGCTATTCAGTTCGTGAAATAACGTGTTATTATAACATGGATATAATAATGCCCATAATGAGGAACTACAAACTGGAAGAATATTAACTTTCTTTCATAACACATCCATTAACAGGTAATCACATGACATCATATTAACGTCCATTAATTTTATCAAGCTATATTCATTCTATCTGCAGATTTGTATTGTGGGCATTGTCGGGGAAGCTGCAAGTTCTCGGAGTAAAAGCCCTAGCACTGTGAATAATTTTGTAAGTAATTTTATTTATTGCAAGGCTTGAAAATTTAAAAATTCAAGAAAACATTTTATGGAGGAAAAATATGATTGTCCGTTATTTTAACATTCAGTTTTTGACAATAATTAATAAATTACAATTATAAGTATTTCTTTAAAAAATTTTTTTTAAAGCCTCATAAATATTTATTCGAATCTTTATATATGGTAGAACTGATTGTCGATAAGTTTTAATATCTGTGTAATGGATGACGTTTCTCCTACAAAACTCATAATGCCAAGTTCAATATTAGACATATTATTTCTCAAGTAATATTCAATATTCAGTTGAGTTCTTGATCAACTTCAGGTATTAACAGTAACCAATCAATACCAGTAAATAACAGAAACATTAAATATACATTAATTAGTAACAATAATTGTTCCCAGCTTTCATCTGATTAAACTAGGCATTTGACTATAGAATTACTGTGAGTACAATGGCCTTTCAGTATAAAATTCTTAGCACATACAAATACATATCATCATGAGCTGTGAATATGCATTATACGAATTTAATTCATAAAGTTTTCTTTCTAAATCATTAACATCACCGAACATTTCAGGAGTTTATTCAGCATTAATATTGCCAACATTGTTACTGTTGAAGTAGCTATCATGAATTGTCTAAGTAGAAATTTCATTATCTCCAGCGTTTTTCTCTTAATTATTTAGTCGACGTTCACTCCTTGCAATGGTTTGCAAGAGTACTTTGTTTTTATCAAAGCATTTTGACTATTATTTGTTTGTCAGTTCTGCTCGAATATATTTTACATGATTTTTAAAGTTTATGAATTAAAACATCGTTCCTTTATTTAGAAATCTCATAAGTACTGGATGTTAATAAAAGACTAGTCTTGAGGAAGGCCTGAGAATGCTTCCTTAAAAATATTGATGTAAATTTAACAGAAATGAGACAATTAATGCTGTAAGATATTATCTTGTCTGTAAGAATTTATTACTAATATTTCTTCAATTTAGTTTCTATCACATCTACTCAAATTGGAAATCTGTAGATATGAATCGAAATAAAAATTATACAGCATTGGTAATAGTCGCTTGAATTATTATTATTATTATTATTATTATTATTATTATTATTATTATTAGCAGAGTCATTAATTTTTAAGTATATCTTTCATTTGAATATTAATAGCTTTTGCTCGCAACTAATGAGGCTTTCAGCTTATTGATGGGCAACAAGTGATGATCTAAATGGTGAAAAGCACCTAAATACTCAGATGAAAAATAGACAATTAAAAAAATGAGTAATTGTTCATTTAATAAAAATAAGAATATACTGATATTTTTTTAAACATCACTGATGTGGTTGTGTGGGAAAATCGAATAAGGTGGGGAAAATTGTCTCCATATTCTTATAATTTTTTTCTTCTTACGCAGAAAATATTCTACTTGGTTCTCAACATTCTCTCTGCATTCTTTTACACATTATTTTGTGGAGTGTCGACTTTTGGAGTGTATGTAAGTATCAATGTAGTTTATTTATTTCTCATTTTTTCACAAGTGACCCCCCGCTCGCGTGAAGTTCTTTTCTAGAAAGTATCAAGGTACAATTTAATAGCTCAGCGACACTTTGTATGCGGTAAGTATGAGTGATTTGCATATTTCGTCTTGGTACCAGTAGCTGACGTTTCGGTTCATCTCAATCGACGATTCCCAACGTTAGTTTCAAAGTAAAGAAGACTGACGCAATTTATTATATATATATATATATATATATATATATATATATATATATATATATATATTGTTTCGGACATTATTTTTTATAGATACAATAATTTGTATACATACCATTTAATACTGTTTATTTGTATCTATTAGATGTAATACTGTTTATTATAAACGGAGAATTTACTTAAATTGTATCTATGAAAAATAACGTATAAACAGAAAATATATTAAAATAATTGTCCATTTCATTATCATAATTAAGCAATTCATCGTGTCAAGAAGAAGCCTCAATAGAAAGCACTAGCTGGCCATTTCTTTCAATACTTGAGACTCATCAGCAGTGCGCATCCACTACCAAAAATTGAACCAGGACCCTTACGATACGACGCAAGTGCCATATCAACTATACCAACAGGCCTCGTGGACGTAGAGGCAACGAATTAGACTCGATATAGCGTCGATCTTCACAAATTCCTTGGTGTAACTCATCCGAGTTCCCTTACTCATAGGAATGTGCCCCCATGTGTCACGATTACTATCCTCAAGCCGCTTCATCCAGAGCATTAGTAGTCGGTTGAAGCAAAGATATACAAGTGATAGAAATTATCAGAAGTATTTGAGATAATCATAATTAAGTAATTCATCGAGTCTCGAAGAAACCTGAACAGAAAGCACTTCGTTTCGTTCTTTATTTGGGACTCATCAGCAATGCGTATCCACTACCGAGAATTGAATATATATATATATATATATATATATATATATATATATATATATATATATATATATATATATATATTATTGTAGCCCTTCTCTACTTGGACCACGTGACCAAGGGCTGACGTTATGTCTTCAAGACCCGGACCTTTTCGTCATTGCGTTGCTACGCATCCTTCACTTTAAGTTCATTTAGTTTCATGATAACCCAAATGACGTTTTAGTTGTTTTAGTGTTACGGACTACATTTCGTGGACATTTTATACTTTTATATTTCATAGCACATCTCAGTTTATTTTTCTTGAGATTTTTAGTAATTTGCACGACCAGTTATTGTTTACACTACTTTTCCATATAACTGGATGACTTCTCACCGAAACCAAGGCGGAAAGAGGACGAGATGTACTGAGTTACATTCCTATTTATTTTTGTCTGCCAACTGGACGCTAGTTGGACTTTCCTATCCTTCCGGCTCTTTTGGCCTTTATTACTCCCGGCTACCACAAACCCTTGCTTCCGGCGTTCCTGGACTTTACTACTTCCGGTTACCACAGACTCTTACTTCCGGCTTTCTAAACCTTGCTACTTCCGGCTACTACGGATACTTATCTCGATCTAACTAACCTGGTTGATCGGCGTTAATGGACCTGCTTACAACATGGTCCCCTTTTTCCTGTCAACCTAAATTACCTGGCTTAGGAAGTTGTTGCATGCATATCGTCCAGACTTCAAATAACTTATTCCGTACACTTCCCTTAAAATACTACGGAAGATTCACTATTGGACTTGACCAGCAACCACGCAACGCCAGCATCGGATATTGGATCTGACAATAAATACGTAACGCCAGGATTGGACATTGGATTTGACCAGCAACTAGGCAACGCCAGTACCCGCCATGGAACATTTAAACTGAACTTTCTTCTCCGTTGCCTATATCGTTCAGACTTCAAATAACCTATTCCGTACACTTCTGCTTGAAATACTACGAAAGATTCATCATTGGACTAGACCGGCAAATATTCAACACCTTCGCCGGGGACATGTGAACTGAATTTTCAATCTGTACACTTGCATACCTTATGACTTTACGTACTAATTTTACCTGCAAAAACTCTGGTCTTTATTTGAAATAATTTTTGTATTAAATTTTAAGTTTGTTTTTCTATTGTCCATTTTTGTTTCAACTGGCAGATTTCAGGTCTTTAATTTATAAACGTTAGCGGGCCTCCTGTGACTATCTTTATTTGGGCGCACAGGCCATTTTATATCGCGTCCTCTCCAGAGGCTCCACTACAATATATATATATATATATATATATATATATATATATATATATATATATATATATATATATATATATGACCGAATGGGTAAATATACGTAGCCGTCGTATACAAATACATATAAATATTCTGTAGTATAAAAAAGTGCTCAATGTAAAGTAACAGTGCTATTTGATTTGCAATCATGCGCGGAAGCTTACTTAGTTAACGGTTTTTTTTTTTTTTTTTACTGATCTTCCTATTTTTTTACACGTCTCGATTATTGCGCAAAATCAAAGAAGTCTTTAAACATTTGAACGTGAAGCTTTTATTGGATTCTTTTTTTTTTTAATTTGTTTAAGTTATTTAGAAAAGTAATGACAATTGTTTGTTTTTTTATAGTGAAGCTGTAATGATAATGAATTCTTGTTTAAATTATTAAACAGATTTTAAAATGTAGCCTTTCCACAATTGTCATTGCTATTTTGTAAAAAATCATGCTTAAATAATATTGTTTAAAATTGTTTGTTGTTATTAATTCCTTTGGCAGGGTTAGGGTTATCATGCTTTTTAAAACCCCAAATGTTAAAAAAAAAAATTGAACCTTAAAATTGTTCATGCTTTTATTAAGTCCTTTCTAGCACTTTCTTTTATTTTGTAAATAATCATCCTTTTTAAAATCCCCAATTTAATAACCCAAAACTTTTAAAATTACGCGCATTCATTTTAAATTAAAATTTGCGTATTGCGTACACAATAATCAAGATAAGTAAATCTTCTGCGCATGAATACTCGAGGCAAACGTATGTAATAACGCCAGAAATGGCTGCTGAGCTGTAGCCGCGACGCGCATAACGCCGAACTTATATTGTTGATAACTCCTAAACGGTAGATTTCCACAAACTTTTTACTGTTATTTTCGCAATAAACATGCAAATTTACACATGGAAAATTTAATTACAATTGGTTTGCGAAACTTAATCTTCAAATTTACCATATATATATATATATATATATATATATATATATATATATATATATATATATATATATGAAGCCATATATATAATATCTTACATTAATTGCACAACTCGGAATCTCATGCTGAAGAAAATTTCAAGTGCTAGAATTATAATATTTATTTTTATTACTATTTATATGCTGGGTCAACAGCATTTTCTTCATAATTTTTTTTCTGGATCGCACGAGCTATATTATTGTTGAAGTGGAATATTATTGCAGTTAAAAATTTTTTTAAAGGTAATTGTAGTTTAATTTTGAATTTGAATTTAAACTTAGATTAACTTTTAAGATTGAAAATAATGTTAGAAATAAGAAATACAAATTCTAAATTAAAGAGACGCTGCTTTTGAAAACGTAAATAAACAAAGAAGGAGCGTTGGGAAATCAAGGAAGGCAACGTCGATTTTTTCAAAAATCAAGACAGTTACAGATAATTGTAATACTAACCTAGACTAATAAAATAAATTAATATACAGTAATATACAATAAAGTAATATCGAGTAGAATAAAATAAGGTGACGCTTCAGCGCGTCTATTTATATGATTCGTATGTTGAATGTGAATCCAACGTCTCAAGTGAATATAAAATAAAATGAGCTGCATTTTCTACATTTGTTGCCCTTTTATTTTTTAGAAACGGAAAAAAACAAAAAAAAAAAAACACAAAAAAACACACACACACTAATATAAAATGATGCTGGCCATATTTTGACCTTTAGTTGCACGAGAATGCAAAATGGTGATTTGAGGTGATTAGAAATAAATCGTGAAAACTCCCCGAGCGAATTCTTAAATAATAAGGAGTATGTTAAAAGAAAGGGAGAATTAACATGACATGAAATATATAAAATGAAGTTGATGAGGGAATCAGAGAGAGAGGGGGGGGGAGGGGGAGAGGGAGAGAAAGAGAGAGAGAGAGGGGGGAGAGGGAGAGGGAGAGAGAGATGCAAACGAACGAATTGGGTGTAATGTCATTAACTTTGCAATTTATCTGATGTGGTATTCTTTCCCTGATAAGGAAAATATTTGCTTAGATTTCTCGAGTTGAAATTTGATCAGCAAGCGATAACTTATTAATACTGCGATGCTAAGCAATAAGGTAATTCTCATTAAAATTTGGAGATATGTTTTTTCTTTTTTTTTTTTTTTCTGTGGTCATGTACTCTTGGGACAATGGATGCATGGAGACAATACAGAAGGTAGAATTTTTTACAGATACAAATGTCAAGATGGGAAGTGAGGTGCCCAGAGGAGATCGCTTATATAAACCGGTGAAGTATTTAGCTTCAGGAGTTGTCGTTCAAAGACAGAGCAAACACGCATTCAATGGACAAAACAGACACAAAGCAAACGAAATTGCTTGGTGCGAAGCGCGAGAAAAGACTGCTACTATAAGGAAAAATAAACAAGGTCTTGCTTACTAGTTAGCAGTTCCAGGGATTAACCCTAACCCTGGATCCAATCCAAAATCAGTCATCAGGAGGAATCATAACAGTCAGTTTCGGTCCCTTTTCCTCTACAGCATTCTGCTATGGTGGGCTCCTCCATTGTAGAGGTTTCTTCTAGATCGGTGCTAACTGGTCTTTCCCGCTATCAATTGATCTCCAACCGTCATCATCACCCTTTAATGAAGAACGATGCTTTTTACGCTGTCCCCTGAAGATCTGCTACCACGCTTTTTATCTCCTTGTTGTTGCAGCCAAATCGTCTTTTGAGCACATTCGCCACATATTTTTACATAAGTTTAGATTTGAAGAGAAGTTAAAAACAAAAACAAAGCAAAGACATGAAAATACTCAAGTCCCAATTTCGCTACCTGGATGTGTACACAACGCATGTTTGTGTAATATTCGCCGTAAATAAATTATTGTTATTTTCTGAAGTGGTCGTTTTTCTTGAAGGGATCTTCTGCTTCGCTTCGGCGTTGATGGACAGCTTTTAGGATCACACAAGAAAGAAGTTACCACGCTCCCAGGAGAAGGTTAATACTCTTTCCGTTGAGGACAAAACAAATCGCTAGGCGATCGCCGTTGAAAAACTGATTCATTTCAGAGGGTGTGAGATTTGACCGGAACAGCCGACGAAGATACATATGGTGTATATGTAGCTGATATACGTATGTTCGAATATCTAAATAGTCTCTTTGAAATGCATTTTAAAAAAATGACGAATTTTGTTCAGAACCAATATTTTGTGACACTATTTGACGCTAGTAAATGAAAAGAAAAAGTTAACGAATATAACAAAAATGTTTAATTCTATAAAATTATAAGAATTACTTCAAGAAAGGCTATATTACCACGCGAAGCCATGTGATAACTGATTAAGGACCTACCTCCAAAGTACCGTTTACGAAAACACAAATAAGCAAGACGGATAAGATTTGATCTGTAATCAAAACTTGAGAATAGAGTTTCCTTGTGGTTGGAGTGCAATGACCCTAACAGAGTTTGGGTAATAGCCGACGGGAGAACCATTTGTTAATATCTGATTTTAAACAAGACCAGGATGGGAAAATTTTGCGTAAGCAAAATTTGAAATGATAATCTTTTAATTAATTAATTAGTTAAGCCACACCAAACGGTCGGAAGCTAGATTGGCCGAGAGGTAGGCAAGGGTGGCAGGCGCAGGTGAAATACAGAGGAAGGAACTGCCCACGCCTATTGGAAAGTATTGATGTAAGATACCAATAAAAGAAGAAGGGCGGATCGTTACCTGTGCCCTCTATCAATAGGAAAAGGGGATCTCCCCAATTTGGAAATGTAATAATTTTTCCAGAGCCAGACAAGAAACGGGCTCTTGTTAGAAGGTAGCGGAAACACCGAATCCCCTAACCGCGTCATGACCCACGCCAGTATTAGATGAATAAATGCAAGGAATCAAGCGTCCGAGAGCAGTTGTTCCAACGCCGCGACAAGAGACGACCGCGTTGTCCGATATCAAGTGACTGCCAGCTTGAATGGAATCTTTGACATAAGCCTTGTGCCAGACTTAACCAAACCAGCCAAATTGTCACGTTCAACTTGAGAAGCGGGTTGAGTCGATAATTTTCTGCATGATGAACTGATAAATTCTAACGTCAAGACTAGTGAAACACTGTACAAAAGAATAATGCGCGTATATAATCGCATTTATTTTTATTTTATTTTTTTCACTTGCGTCTTCATTCTGCCTAGACAAGCCTAATACGACGATTCCCGAAGAGGATTCGATCTTTGCTAGCAAAACTAAACACAACGTTGGATAAGGCAGAGTTTGAATCGAAGCGATCATCTAATCGATCAGCCGCGGGAGTTTGACCTTCGGACGGACGGCCAAGTAGAAGGCGACAATTTAAGGAGGTGGGTATTTTCAATAATTTTAGAATGAATGGCATGAAACGATAATAAATGTAGACTATGGGCGTCTACGTGAAATGTGTCCATTTGTTAGAAATCTTTTTCAGTAGTTTGTGAAGGAGTGACATAAAACTAGACAGTTGTGTTTTCTTTTAATTAATTAAGTCAATATGTGAATCAGTTGAAATGTCGTCGATCAAACTCCGTATTAATAAATACCCAGTCGTATGAAGGCCCTTTTCTCTTTTAAACCATTTCATTAGAATCTGAACTCGTTTCATTAAATTCCTTTCTCTCTAAATATTATCGTTTCACCAGATTCCAATTAAAATGTACTGACATTATTTCCCTTGTTTTATTAATTTATTAGATCATATTTGCCCACACTTTGGATCCGTTTGGAATTGCTATACACCTGAAAGCAACTTTAGGCTTGGTGGCTGCTGATTTGCTTTTGTCTCTCTTCTGCACCCTAATATGTTGTTTAAGCAGACACCCTGCTGAGGTAAGTGTATTCCTATTTACACCTATATTTTCAAGAGTTTTCTGTTTTAAATATGTTGAAAAGTGATGCATCTATTACAGATTACTTTTGTCTCATTGCTTACATAACAAAGCAAAGCTGTAAGTTCAATAAATACTTGTTAATTAAAAAAATATTTTAAGTTTTTTATATATTTTTCAAGCAGCAGTCACTTATATGTAAATATATTTTAATTGCATGACTTAGCATTTTCCAGTATCGACTAACGATAATACGATTAATATTAATACAGTGTAACCCGGATATAAGAGAGTTGTCGGGACCGGGGAAGTCTCTTATATCCGGGTTTCTCTTTTATCCGGGTTTGTTCTATTATATATCCATTAACGCAGGCTCTAATTTGGGACCAGATAAAATCTCTCTTATATCCAGGTCTCTTATATCCGGGTTACACTGTATTAGATTGTAAACTATTTTAAGTGAAAATCAACCCTTGAGAACTAGGAATGACAACAAATATTTTGGTTTGTATTCTGGTTAAATGCTCGTACAGTGTAACCCGGATATAAGAGACCCGGATAAACGAGAAACCCGGATAAACGAGAAACCCGGATACAAGAGAAATTTTTACTTGTCCCAAATTAGAGCCATACTTACCTAAACAAAATACAGTGTAACCCGGATATAAGAGACCTGGTTATAAGAGAAACTCGGATATAAGAGATTTTCTCTGGTCCCAAATTAGAGCCATACTTACCTAAACAAAATAGACCAAACCCGGATATAAGAGAAACACGAATATAAGAGACTTCACCGGTCCCGACAACTCTCTCATATACGGGTTACACTGTAGACCAAACTCTGATATAAGAGAAACACGGATATAAGAGACTTCTTCTCCGGTCCTGACAACTCTCTTATATCCGGGTTACACTGTATATTTGCCTTCAATTCAACCAGTGACTCTCCTTATTTAGAATATTGGTGAATAAAATTGTCTTCACTTTCATTTCTCTTCCTTTTGGCTTAGTGTTAGACTTAGATAACAGTCATAAACTTCTAATACAACAAAAGGTTGTAATGATTACAGTAACTCGCGTTTAATTCAAAATACTAAGCAAAACAATTACAATTTCTATCGACAGACTGAAAGTCGCTATTCAGTATAATTTTAATATTGTCAAATGAAAAAACGCCAGAAATACTGAATGTTAATTCGAAGAATCTGAATAAAGTAGGTGTTAATTCTGCCGCTATTTCATACCGACTTCTAAAATGAAACGGAAGAAGTGAATTCTGTGACTATTGTTAGGATAAAACTGTTTTTCTTTAGATTTTTCATGATTGCTTACGTTCTAAAGTGGCATCTAATTCTTAAACCAATGTTTATATATATATATATATATATATATATATATATATATATATATATATATATATATATATATATATATATTTGGTTGGATTGGTATGAGTTTGTGACCCTGGGTTTCACGCTTTTGCTATCGTCAGAAAAAGCGTGAAACCCAGGGTCACAATTTCACATTAATCCAACCAAATATGTTTTCTCTGTCTCTGATATTGAGCGCTTTCTAATAACTACCGCACATATAATATATAAATAATAATACATATAATATATTACACACACACACACACACACACATATATATATATATTTATATTTACATTTATATACGCACTCTATATATTTAGGGAGCAATCCTTCGTTTATGCATGTTTCATTGAAAACGACAGACAAGGTACTACGGTTAAACTTTTTATTTAATTTTTCTTGTGTTCGAACAAGAGCTTTCTTTTCTGGACAAAGAGTGTGTAAAAACTCTCCAAATATTTTATAGTTCCGTGCGCCTTCTCCCATTTCTAAGAGTTTTTTGGGGTTTTTTTTTTTGACTAATTTCATAGGTAAAATTAAGGACGGAGTTTTTCTCAAATGTCGTCTGAAGTATGTCTGTTTCTTTAGTGTTATTTTCTATTTTAAATGTTCTCGTAGAATATAACAATAACACTTTTATCACCTCATTATACAAAAAACCCACTAGCAAAAAATCTTGCCACCTTTACTTTAAAAGTTAATGTCCACTCAGGTACAAAATAGCAGTAATAAAAAACTTCCTAAAAGGAGCACACCAAAAATTCATCCTCTCGACTACTCGTCCTCAAAGAACATAATAATGTAAAACAAACACTAATGAACAATGGCTTCCCTAACCACCTTATAGACCACCAAATTAGATTATTTCTCCCCAAAGTATGTAATAACGATAGTCAACACACAGTCAAAAATTACATAAACATTCACATTAACTACAAACAAGACGAATCTTTACTAAGACATATGAAGAAATACACTACCCCAATTGACCCAAATAAAAAATCAAATTAACTATCTATTAAAAAAATGTAAGACAGCCAACATTATCCTCAAAAATAACAACACACCAACTAAATCAAAATTACAAAGAACGAACATTATGTATGAATTCAAATGCCCCTTAAGGAACTGTGTTCCTGATCAAACCGGACTCATAAATAATTACATCGGTTACACAACCACATGCCTATCCAGACGGCTTACGTGACACCTATCTGATCAGAGCTCCATTAGAACCCATTTAAACACACACACAAATTTACCAGACTCCATTAGAAACATACTAGTAGAAAACACAAATATATTAACTGCATCCACCTGCAAAAAAAAGACTAAAAATAATGGAAGCTTTAATAATAAAAAAGAAAAAGCCAACTCTTAACAATATTAACTACGAACAAGGCCACACTGTGCTAACCGTATTCGGAAATTAAAAACATCCCTACCACACACTAAAACATACACAGAACGCACACACTCAATTAAGCTGAAAAATCCAATCATCCTTGATAATGGCTAAAGGTATAGCCGAAAGCGCTCGGAACTATAAAACATTTGGACAGTTCTTACACACCCTTTGTCCAGAAAAGAAAGCTCTTGTTCGAACACAAGAAAAATTAATTTAAAAGCTTAACCGTAGTACCTTGTCTGTCGTTTTTAATGAAATATAGTTTGAAGGTACGGTATATTTATGTGTTAGTGCTCAATATCAGTGATACAGCGTATGTAAATATAAAAGTGGACACTGGGGTCAACACCAAGAGGTGACAGCCTGTTTCATGCTTGAACGCTATCGTGAGGTCATTACATTTAGCATGAAATAGACTGACTGTCTCCTCTTGGTGTTGACTTCAATGTCCACTTTTATCTCTCTCTCTCTCTATATATATATATATATAAATATATATATTAGGAATAGATTTTTCTTTTATTAATATGACATATTTATATTAAACGTTATCTTTTGTGGGGACCCATATTTGAGTAGATGCTCTCTTTATTTTTTAAACAGTGTATTTATTTTCATATACCAGCCTGATATATGCGCTTTCTGGCGGGATTCAAACTATTGCTTTGCCATAGGTTCTTTGTAGCACGTCAAATATAATGAGAGTTTACCCCGAGGGGAACTCGGGTCTGAAGCTTTCAGTTATTTATTATTTCTTCTTCTTCTTCTTCTTCTTCTTCTTCTTCTTATTATTATTATTATTATTATTATTATTGGAGCCTGGTCCAAACTATGGACCTTAGGCCCTATAAGATAATTGTCATTTAGTTGATAGCACTTTTCTTCGTATATGGGATATTCCTAGCAGGGCGATCTTCTGGGCAACTTGTATGTTGATGTTACCTGAGACACTGTTAGTAAAATTGTCCATTCCTTTTCATGGAGGTGCTTCTCTCAGATGGCACTACTATGTCAACAAACGTACACTTCCTGAATGTTTTATCTTTTATGATAATATTAGGTCTGTTGGCTCTTATTTCCCTATCAGTTTGAATTGACATGTCCCTGGGGATAGTTACATCGTTATTGCGTGTTTGGTGGGTGCTCATACCATCTCTCAGTGGTTTCGATTTTGTGCTTTTTGTGTATCTTCCTGTGCACATATGTCGCTATCATGTTATGTCTGTGGGTATATTCATTTTTTGTTTGTTCCGGACATCCTAAGATAATATGGTCGATAGTTTCATCATATTTCTCGCGGATCCTGCATTTCGGGTTAGTTCCATCCTTGATTATGTGACAGGATCTGGTTGCGAGGCTTTTGGTCCTGAGCTGCAATAATTAGGCCTTCTGTCTCAAGTTTTCAATCCAGTGCCTCCCCTCTTTTGGTCCACATCTGCTTCTTTTGTTCTTTTTAGGTATTTGCAATGCAACGGTTTGTCCTCCCAATTTTGTTGTAATTTTATTTGGCCAAGTGGTTTGCTTTCTGTTTTACTCGTTTGGCGTAGATGCTATTCGCTTCGTTTTTTATTGGTAGGATTTCAGGTATGCTTCCAATCCGTTTGTTGTAGCATTTAGAGTGAATGCAAGTTGAAGCACTTGCTATGTACAGCCTATTAACATCCGATTTCGGGCATCCTTATTTGGGTAAGCATTTTTCTCAGCGTCAAATCTTTTAATGCCATTCAATTTCCATTTAATAATGCTGATGCTGTATATTACTACGGCTATACCTATGGTCTTGATTTTATTGGCCCCATTAAGTTCGCTTTCTAGTATCAAACGCTTCTCCTTTCCTATTCTTTTCGAATCTTTTTCTTCATTAATTCCAAAGTCTAAATATGTAGTCTTTATTATTATAATCAGCCTTTGAAAGTCCTTTGTTGGGCGTAGGCCTTCTCCAAATCTTTCCTTTTGCCGTTAATAAGAGGAATGGCTATCAAGCTAACTCACTGACCCAATGCATATTGGCAGCGTTTTGGGCAGCTCGAGTTGGTATAATGGTTAACAAGCTTGTCTCGCTAGAACAATTACAACAGAGTAGTGAGTTCAATCCTTACTGGGTGTCCCATACTTTCGGCCTTGTGCCACATCTGAGCTGCGCTTGGAAAATAACTATTGGCAGCGTTTTACAGCACCTGGCATTCTCAAGTTTCTTTTTTACTATTTTCTGAATAGCGGGTTTTTGATTTGAAAATCTTACTTTTAAACTTTATTTCCCAAACCCTTTAATCTTATGGCCGGCTCACATTGTGTCACAAGAGAAATAACTATATATTTTTATCACAAAATTTCTTACGCAACTAGAATATTTTATTCTCCGGTGGTTTATGAGGTCGGTTCAATAAAATAATTCCGAAAAAATAAATTTTTATGCGATGTTCAAATAAAACGAAACAAAATGTCTGTAACAACTGTTTGAATATTGAAAACCGTAAATATTGTTAAAAAGCATTTATTTTCGTTTCAGAATCTACCTACACCGACTCCTTTTCATAATACAGGACCAACTGTTGCGGCCATTCAAGTGCCGCAACAAGTTTTCATTCCACCAAATTCTACGTATCCTTACCCTACCAATTAATGTGCATGGTGTTAATTTGAATTTTTCTGAAATCACATGGAATCGTTTTATGCTTTCGAAGAAAGAAATACGCATAAAATGATATTAAAACATTTTTCAAAATATTCTGAAACAGGTTGAATATTTTTTGTTGCAAAGAAGCTATTTTTCAATTTGCTTTACAAAAGAAAGAACTCTTTTTCCGAAACTAAAACTGTCCTTAGTGAAAATTGTAATATTAATCAAATAATTACATCATATTTCTATGTATTTTTGGTTTTCACAAATAAAATAAATAATCAAAAGAAATTTTGAATAAAGAAATTTAGAACATGGAACAAAAGAATAAAACATTTAAATGTATTTTTAGTCATCTGAATACTGCGTGAACATTTTAAAATTATACAAGGCTTAATGTGAATGTTTTAAGAAACCTAAAATATTATGAAACCATAGATAAGTGATAAAAAACGTCAAAATAACGATTTCGTAAAATACGACTATAAGAATCAATTTCTCTTGATTGCGCTGTTCAAATTTACCTCTTTTCTATCATTGAATAAATGACAATTTGTTGAGTCATTCAAGAATAATTTTTCGCCTGTTCTCTCACTCAAGGATAACTTCCCATCTGTTGAATGATTCAAGAATTATTAAAATCATTCGAATGTTATTTACACACTTTTGAAGTCAAGAAAACAGCACATACTTTTATTTATGGGCTGTGGCCATTATCAATATTGCATTTCTAATAGAACAAAATAAATCGGATACCATTTTAATTGTATATGTAGCATTGATTTTACTCAAGAATGAACTTTAAATATCTAAATTTCAAACTTTACAATAATTTAGTTAACAGGGGATGTTATTTTTCTAGAAAAGTTCACTTCACGTTCTTTTAGCAAGGATTCCCATAATAGATAAATTAATAATTCCTGAAATAATTATATTTTTTATAAAAAAAGTGACATTTTAAAAAATAAAATCCAAGAATTTCTTCCATCTCCCGATAGTTCGCGAACAAAATAATTCTGGGCATCTTGCTCAGTTTAAAAGCAACTGTTATACTCTGAATTACTAGTGTTAGTGTCCTCATCTTAGTTGTTTGGATCACAACGTTTTGCCTGATTTAATCTCTTAATTTTTTTCATACAAAAATAGAAACAACACACACACACACATATGGAACACCTAAGGACATCCCATCGATCTGGATAGTGTCGGTGGTGG
Source organism: Acanthosepion lycidas (assembly GCA_963932145.1). NCBI lineage: Eukaryota > Metazoa > Mollusca > Cephalopoda > Sepiida > Sepiidae > Acanthosepion > Acanthosepion lycidas. The sequence continues at coordinate 30,856,684 of OZ010610.1, read as the reverse complement.
TATCGAGTACCTACGGGAAAAACGGGCGATGTTGGTAATGATGACATGGACCCCACCCCTTCAACTGGGTCTGCATCACTCCCATGGATATCTTCGAGATGGAGTTCAGTGCAGAGCCATTTGTCATCCCCACCTTTTCGTCTGGATACTTCAAAATCATTTATATTAGGTTGGTGCAAAAATAATGACGTAATAATGTCGTTTTTTGACGTTAAAAAATACGTCAAAAAACGACATTATTGCGTCATTATTCTTGGATTTTCGTTTTTTTCTAATTTACATCAACGACCTTTCTGGTGTCATCAGTTTTCAACTCGGTATCTATGCTGATAACACAATTACTTATTCCTGTCTTAATATTAGGTTGGTGCAAAAATAATGACGTAATAATGTCGTTTTTTGACGTTAAAAAATACGTCAAAAAACGACATTATTACGTCATTATTTTTGCACCAACCTAATAGATCTTTTTGCATTGATTCAGATGTCAACAAGTCTCTATTCTTGGATTTTCGTTTTTTTCTAATTTACATCAACGACCTTTCTGGTGTCATCAGTTTTCAACTCGGTATCTATGCTGATAACACAATTACTTATTCCTGTCTTAATATTAGGTTGGTGCAAAAATAATGACGTAATAATGTCGTTTTTTGACGTTAAAAAATACGTCAAAAAACGACATTATTACGTCATTATTTTTGCACCAACCTAATAGATCTTTTTGCATTGATTCAGATGTCAACAAGTCTCTATTCTTGGATTTTCGTTTTTTTCTAATTTACATCAACGACCTTTCTGGTGTCATCAGTTTTCAAATCGGTATCTATGCTGATAACACAATTACTTATTCCTGTCTTAATATTAGGTTGGTGCAAAAATAATGACGTAATAATGTCGTTTTTTGACGTTAAAAATGATATCCAAAAAACGACATTATTACGTCATTATTTTTTGCACCAACCTAATAAATATGGATTTTCTGTCATCAAATTTCAATTGTTATTTTTCGGCTTTTTTTAGCGATCAACATTCAACCGCGTGTAAAAACTTTGATTCCGATAATATTACTGGTGTAGCACAATGGGAAAACAGTGAAGAATAAATAACTATTGCTCCTTTTATTTGTTCTAGCATTAAAATACTCAATTAAAACGGCAAACATAACTGTGTATAACTGAAACAAGGGAAATAACTCCTCAAAATGCCAAAGAGTTATTTCCCTTTGATTTATTAATTTCTTTAGCCAAAGGAAGTGTACATTATATGGACTACGAATTAATGATAACAAAATCAAGAAAGTACAAAATTTTAAATATCTAGAAAGTGTTTCAATATAAGACAGAAAACGTGACACCGCATTGGAATAGTGAAAGATGCCTTCCCAAATCTAAGCAAAGTATTAAGAAATAGGAAATTTTCGTTAGAAACAAAGAAAAGAGTACTGAAATGTTATATAATATCACTCCTCATATAAATCAGTGTATACTAGACATTCTACTCACAGATGAAGAGAAGACTTAAGGCAACAGATTTTTTGTTCTGAAGTAGGATGCTGAGAAACTCATTGACTGAACATGTGAGTAACGAGGAAGTTTTAGGGAAAATGGATACAAAAAGAACACTTAAAACAAGAAAGGGACAATTGAAATTTCTAGGGTACATACTGAGGAAAGAAGGACCGGAGAATTTGACACTCAGATGATATATTGAAGCGAAAGAGAGAGAGAGAGAGAGAGAGAGAGAGAGACAGACAGACAGACAGACAGACAGACAGACAGACAGACAGAGGAAAGCAACGAATAAGACACCTAACGAGCTCGCGTTAATGGTTGACAAAACAGGAATTATAAACATTTTTATTTTTAACGTCAGGCGTTTTTTCAATTAAAATTCAAATTACATAAGCAAAAAAAAAAAAAAAATACTCGCAATATATTTTTCTTTATTTTTTATATTTTTCTTTTGTTTTCTTTTCTTCGTTGCGTGGGTTCTATATTTGAAGGCATTATTATTTGAGTACTACCACAGTCTTACTATAAAAACTTTAAAACGTATTTTAAATAATTTAAATATCTTCTTTGAAGCTAAATTTTGTTTAACTTGTAGGATAGTATTTAAATTTTAATCCATTAAAAATAAAAATAAAAAATAATTTTACATTGTTAAGTAAAGATTTTATAGATTTTTAAAACGAAAAACACAAACATATTTCGGCCTAGTTTGATTAGCTAATTTGATGGGGGCCGAAAAAAATCTCTTAAAAAATTATTTTTTATTTCTCAGGCATTGCTTAATAGGAAAATTGTAAATTCATGGATCGATTGACATTTTGCATAAATATTAGTTATTTTATTCTCAAAATGTGACAACAAATCCATTTTTCCCAACAGCATATGTTATCACTTATTAACATATTCAAACTTCAAACAATAGTTCTCTTACAATCTTACTCTGTTTAAAAAAGAAGGACCATAAATAAACAAACCCAAGAATATGTAAACCAAATCTACCACAAATTTGTTTTCTTTGAAAATGAAAAAAATGTTTGCGAATATTTAAAATTTAAGAAACTTTGAATGAACAATTTTGAATTTTTTACATTTTCAAACGGAATATGATCATTACCACCACGAACTTTCTAAAAAGCTTAATAATAAATAATTATAAATAATTTAAATGCCTTCTTTGAACTTAAATTTCATTTCTATTAATCCGAATTAAAAAAAAAATTAATTTTCTTCTCTAAATAAACTTTTTATGCATTTTTAAAACCATGGCACGTTCGCTCATTGAGTTGACATTGTATACGAAAAATGCAAACAACAAATTTAAAATTCTCTTTAAAATCCAATATTTGTACTAGAGATGAATGTTTCGAAGTCTGTTAGTAAACTGGTGAAAAAAAATTGATTTGGAAATTATTGCAAAAATTAAATAATTGTGTTATTTTTATTAAACTATCAAGTCTTATTCAGAAAGGAATTAAATCATTTTAGAAATTTCTTTCTTTTTTTTAAGATAATCTTGGTAAAAATATTTTTACATCAGTTACCCACCCCCAGACACACTCTTATTTAATTTGTGTCACATAATAATTTTTATATTAGCTTTAAACATAGTACCTTGGAGAATTTAAATTATCAATTTTTATTTTGCAAAACATGGACACCATTTACCGAAAATCTGCTCTGAATAGTTAAATAAGAAATGCAATAAAACTAAGACATTATTTAATTAGAAAAGCTTTTAATTGCTTTTATGAATAAGATATTATTTCTTTTAAGACAATAGTGTCTATTCTCTTAAGAAAATTTTTTTCGATAAATAATAAATTTTTACAAGAATTGTTTACATTTAAAAAATAATTAGAAAGATTTATAAAGTTTTAAATCTTTTCATTTTCTGTATTTATCTTTACAAATTAATTTTAAACCTTAAGTATCTCGAACATGTGGGTGGTACCTACTTAAAACTGGCGGTAGCAATTTTTTGCTTTCATTTCTTTAAAAAAAAAAACATCCATTTTGGTGGTACCTAGAATATAAACAAGAGAAATAAAAAAAGAAAAAGATTTAAAATCGTTAAATTTTTTAATTTAATTTTTTTGGTAACTTTATTTACTATTGATGTGAAAATATTTAATTTTTCTCGTGCCGACCCCTTAAGATCAGACTGCTGGAAAACCGTAAGACTGTAAGACAAGGTGAAATAGAAAAATCACCTCCCCCGCCCTCTGTGAGATGATGTTAAAATAATAAAGAATATTACTGGAAAATACGAAAACTTAAGGAATCAGCATATATGTCTCATAAACCGGCCAAGCATAGAAACAAATACAATATGGGCACCAGAAATACAGAGAAAAAGAACAATACCACAAATTGCAATATGAGCTCTAGTAAAAATGTTATAAGACATTAGGTTTATAAGTCTCACGTTTTCATTTACTAATTTTCCAAGAATACACGGTTCAATGGATAAAGGCATTAGTTGATTGATCCAAAAGAGACTTGATCCAAAGAATTCAATAAAAAAATAAATAAATAAATAAAAATAAAAAAAACTTGGAGAGTTGAGTTATCAAAGAGTATAAACTAAAACTGGGACGTCCAAAGGTATGGCACATGGAATTAGAACATTCTACCCCCGTGGACTAAATAAAGGTTTCGGTTCATAAACCCGACAAATATCAGCAGAACGACGACCAAAACATCGTGAATGTAACAATAAAGATGAGGACAACAGTCAGAATGTAAAGTGTTGATTAGTACGTCGGGTTGATCAATTATCGAATGTACTGCTTCTCGAGTGTTGTGGTCACCAATGTTGAATGGGTTAAATAGATAATACGGCTGCGTGTTGAGAAGGTAATCAACATTCATACATAATACTTAAAACATCAAGGAAAAAGAACAATGAGAACCAATTTTGTTTAACGAAGAAATATGTATATTAAATTCAACAATAATACAAAATAGTTGCAATATGAGTGAAAAAAGGAGAAAAAAGTAGCTTCCCCTTGACTGTAATAAAATATCTATAGAAGATTTGTCTGAGAAAAATGTTCAGAGTTCAGTGTTGAAAATAGAATATTTCTTTCATAAAATTTTTCAGTAGTTGCAACTTAAAAAGTTGATTTAACTTGGTGTGTCCACTGAGAACTGGTGGTGTGTCACATAAAGTTCTGTAGTGTGTATGTACGTGCGGAGTGAGTAGGGTGAAATACACGAGCGAGTAAATGAGAACTATTGTCTCTGGGTACTTCGACTGTGGTTCTGAAATTACTACTACTGGTTTTTTGGAATGCATCCAATATTTATACAATCTGGGGTGGCTCCCAGCAGAAACGCTGTAGTACATTTTTGAATATACATGAAAAATATCCGATTAGACGGAAAATGGACCTATCAGCGATTTTGTAGCAAACCTTGTTTAGAACAAAGTGTAGGAGAAAATTTACTATAGTGGAATGCGATACATAAATTGTCCTGTTGGCTTTTAGTATGTATTTATTGACCAATTAGAATTGGAGAAAATGTAGGCGTGGCACTACAAGAACAATTGTAAATAATGTAAACTGTAAATTCTTCAGTTTAGTTTTTTTTACTTCAGAAGTATAATAAAGGTAGAATTTTACTTTTAAAATTCTCTTGTTTAGCTTTTAAAGTTAATCCAAGGTTAACATAATTAATTTGCTACAGTTTCAATACTGAATTAACAAAAACAAATATTTCAGAAAATGAAGGCATTTAAAATTATCCGGCTTAGTTACTTTTAGTTACTTTACTTTCAATACTAAATTCACATGAAGAAAATTTTAAGAAAATAACGGAAGAATTTTACTTTTAAAAATTGGGTTTTATTGTTAATTGCAAATTTTGTTTTGTTTAAGAAATCTATTTTAATAACGCATATCATTCTAAAGAATTGTTTTCATACAGATGGTAATATTTTCCTTCAAATTTCATGACGCCGAGTTTCGTAAACGAACACAAATTGTGTTCTTTGCATTCAGGAATTAACTTATATTTTAGTGCCAAAAATGACTGCAAAAATGATTACGGGATATACAAACTAAAAGAGAATAAAATAAGAAAACAATGAATTCAAATAAAACAAAATGAAATAAAAAAAAATTAAGCAAAATAAAATAAAACTAAATTAAATAAACTTCTCTGCCCTCTCCACCCACCCCCCACACACACACTGAGATTTCATCCACGTTAACCGGCCATTCGGTGAAAAGGGAACAGAAATGATTACTGGTAGCTTACTCGATTCCGAAATGCTTCGTTTAAATTCCTCCCTTCGTAAATTCCTCTCCTCTCTATTCCTCTATTAGTGATAGCAATAATTCATATTATCTCGTTTATCCCTCCCGGCTGCTAAGTAAGCCAACCTTCCTTTGCGTGTTGACCAGTATTTGAACTTATTTTACTTTTATGTGCAAAAGATGACTATGTGCAGAAAATATGGCGACATATTATTATTATTATTATTATTATTATTATTATTATTATTATTATTATTTTCTTCTGGCGTTTACACATTTCTTTCCGGATCCCGCCCAGGGACCTAAGGTTAGAAATAGCATCATGACACTTTCCACTGACAAAAAAACAAACAAACAAATAAAAAAATTACATGGATAAAGCCCTTCGTAAAGTGTGGGCTGTACTTGTCAGAACAATTTTTGTATCTCCTTGAGGCATGGACTTCCAGGAATCCCTTCAATTAGTCTACTGCAATCTTTTCCAACCAGTCCTAGGGCTCCAACTACAACAGGGATTGTTGATGTTCCCATATGTCACATTTTCGAGATTTCTATTTCAAGGTCCTTGTATTTTGACAGCTTTTTGAATATCTTCAAAGATACATTGCAGTCTGCAGGGACTGCCATATCAATAAGGATACACTTTTTTTGTTTGTGGTCTTTAATAACAATATCTGGGCGGTTGGCTTTGATTGTTCTGTCAGTGTGTATTGTGTAGTCGCATAGAATTGTAACAGGTCCTATCTCCGTAACCGGGTCTCGGTGGTGTTCATACATTATTATTATTATTATTATTATTATTATTATTATTATTATTATTATTATTTCCTTTGATTTTTGTTGTACACACACTTCCTTCATAACGTGTGAGCTGTACTTGTGAGTAAAAAAATTTGTATTTTTTTAAGGCATGGGCTACCAGAAATCCCTTCAATGAGTTCATCAGACCCTTTCTCAATCAATCCGAGGGAAGTCCAAATAAGTATATAAAGCAACAGTAATAAAGCCATAACATCTTACTAGAAGTCGACGTAAATTCATAAAGTCAAAATTCGGGCCGTCACAAACTCATACGGCAAATTCAAAGAGCCACAACCTCATAAAATATCAATTTATAATCCATACAATATCTCATAATGTAATCTATAAAGTTACAAACTCATATTGAAAGTCCATATAAATCGATAAAGCCACAATCTTTGAAGCCACAATCTCTAGAAGACATTATAATTCCATAAAGCAATACTCCATAATGTCATAATCTCATAGTGGATTCCGTATAAATCCATAAAGCCATTTCTGAATTTTCTCAGTAAAAAAAATTATCACGGTAAAAAAAAAAAAAAAAAAAAAATTGTTTCATTGAAAAAAAAAAAATCATTTGTTGATAACATGATTGGTTAAAAAATGTTTACATTGTTGTGTCAATCGAATTTTAAAATGCATGATTTAAATTTTGGTGGTATGAAGATATATTGCTGTGGTGCCCTGGGCTAATGACACTAAGTCCTATCCACAAAATCTGACCAAATATCAAATTTTGGTGGGTAATTAAATTTTGGTCAAGGTGAGAATTTTTCTGATGCCCAAAACACACACACACACACACACACACACACACACACACACACACACATATATATATATATATATATATATATATATATATATATATATATATATATATATATATATATATATATATATATATATATATATGGAGGCTCGGTGGAGTAGTGGGTAACGGCTTCGATTGAGGAATCGTGCTAGTTAATTAGTTTATTTAATTGGTTTAAAAAGCGGCAATATTCTGGAGTTAAATATGGCCAATCTCAAGAGATATTATAGAAAATTCTGGACATTTTTCTTCTCTAACATTTACAAGTTCTAATATATTATTACTGCCAAATAATAAATCCTAAATAAAGAGTTACTGCCCCTTAATCTGTTTCGCAGAAGCTTTTTTTGTTCTCGTGTCTCCGTTGTAAATAAAACCTGTTTTATTCCAGCTCCATTTTTATCCACACTTCATTCCATATTTGACGACGAAGTGAATATAAAATGCACTCAATGGCACTGTACGGTGGTTTGGAACCCTTTCACAGCTGAAGTGACTGATGGGAACAATACTGTGAAACAATCATTTTCTGGGGGCAAATGAAATTAAGCTGGATTCCGAATACGAATATCATTCTCAGTAATGGTGGTCTACAAACTAATTTCGAATCTTTTATCTCCAAGTAAGCCCGGCGTCAAGACATATGAGGAATTTGTGAGTCTCATGAAATTCCATTACACTCTTAAACCGTCTATTATTGTACTGGAGAAATCAAAATAGGGGAGGGTTCATATCAGATTTTGTCGCAGAACTCCGAACCATAACAAAAGACTGTCGTTACTTTGCCTTCCTGAGCGACATGTCAAGTCGTGGAAATTAACGATGATGCAATACAGAGGAGACTACTGACTGAAGAAGCCTTGGATAGTGTTGTTGACATGGAATCGGTTCTTAAAACATTTGCACGGCATCCAAGAAAAAAATGAGAATAGGTCCACAAAGTGTCTATATTAAGGCCACAGAGAGAAAACTCAAGAATATCAACAACAAAACAGGAGCAGGACAAATGGCATAAATTTCATTTTATCATATGCCATTATTGTAAACGCAAGGGACATATTTACGAGAAAGGAAGACAAATGAAAAAACTCCTATCTGCCAAGTAGAATTAGACAGTGATTCTGATATTTCAGAAAAAGTCTGTACATTTTTCACATAATTAGTACAGCAGGGAAACTTCATCCTTATTAATTGGACGTGGAAATAAGCAATGCGGATGTATCTGTGGAAATAGATACATGAGCGTCAGTTTCAGTTATGGGTTTCCAAACATGGAACCAGATTAAGAAAAAAAGATTTTTGTAGCCTAATAAGATAAGGCTAAATTATATACAATACAGTGAAAGGATAAATTAAAGTACCAGTTCATTTAGGGGACTGTCAAATGCAGTTACAACTTATTATTACTCTTCTTGGATGAAATTACTTAAAACAACTAAAATTGGCATGAGAAGACATTTTTAGAGTACATCCCGTCCAGGCTACAGAGACAATAGATTTTGAACAGTTGTTATCTAAATATCAGACTGTTTTTGACAAGAAATTAGGTTATGTTCTCAGAACCCCTGCTAGACTGTATGTAAACCCAGGGGCTAAATCCAATTATAAACCTCGCCCAGTAACATATATACTAAAAAAGAAATTGAAGAATATGAAATTGTACAGGAAGAAGTAACACTAATAGAATATTCAGAATGGACTACACCAATTGAACCTATCATTTAGCCTGACAAAATAATCTGGATCTGTGGAGATTACAAGGTAACCCTCAGTCGGGTAACTAAACTGGATAATTACCCAGTACCCATGTTACGCTATGTTAGAAGGAAGTGAATATTACACAAACTTAGATCTCAGTCAAACCTACCAAGAGTAACTACTTGATTAGGGACCCCAGAAATGTATTGCTATCAACACCCATAAAAGGACAACTGGTTTACAATCGTTTATGCTATGGCTTAAAATCAGCGCCAGGACTTTTCCAAAGAACAATGGAAAACATTTTAGAAAACATCCCAAATATCATTGATCGGATGGATGATATTTTGTGACAGGGTCAACAGGAAAGGTCACTTATCAATTTTGAACGAAATATTATGTAAGCTGGACACATTTGGCGTGCCCATCAAACCTGAAAATTTAAATTCTTTAGTCGCAGAGATCACAAGATCAACAGAGCCTACATTCGACTAGCAGAAGAAAAGGTAAAAGCTATCAAAAAGGCACCATCAATGGACAGTAGCATGGAGTTCAAATGAACATCAAATAAGGTAAGCAACAAGTGACGACAAAATATTTCAAATAAACATCATATAGCGAAAACATCAATGGAGAGCAAGAAATTCAAATAAAAATCAGATATGGAAAGCATCAAGGGACAGCAAGTAATTCATATAAATATCAGATAGAGAACGTATCAAGGGAGAGCAAGGAGTTCAAATGACCATCAAATAGGGAAAGCATCAAGCGAGAGCAAGTATTTCAAATAAACATCAGATAGGGAAAACATCAATTGATAGCAGGGTATTGCAATAAACATCAGATTGGGAAGCATCAAAGGAGAGCAAGGATTTTGGATGAACATCAGATTGGGAAGCATCAAAGGAGAGCAAGGATTTTGGATGAACATCAGATTGGGAAGCATCAATGTACAGCAAGGAATTGAAATAAACATCAGAGAGGCAAACAAGCAAGGGACAACGGACTGTTCAAATGAACATCAAGTAGGAAAAGTATCAAGGGAGAGCAAGAGTATTCAAATAAACATCTGATAGGGAAAGAATCAAGGGAGAGCAAGGAATTAAAATAAGCATCAGATAGCGAAAGCATCATTGGAGAGCAGGGAATTCAAATAAACAGATACGGGACGCATCAAGCGACAGCAAGTAATTTAAATAAACATCAGATAGGGAAAGCATCAATGAACAGCAGGGAGTTCAAATGAACACCAGATAGGGAAAGCATCAAGGGACAGCAAGGAATTGAAATAAACATCAGATAGGGAACGCATCAACGGACAGCAGGGAGTTCAAATGAACACCAGATAAGGAAAACTACAATGGTGAGCAAGGAATTCAAAGAAACATCTGATAGAGAAAGTATCAATGGAGAGCAAGTAATTCAAATAAAGATCAGATAGAGAAGGCAACAAGGGAGAGGTCTGAATTCAAATAAACACCAGGTAGGGAATGTTTGAATGTACAGCAAGGAGTTCAAATATCAGATAAGAAAAGCATCAAGAGAGAGCAAGGGTTTCAAATATATATCAGATAAGGAAAGCATCAATGGAGAGCAAGGAATTGAAATAAGCATCAGATAGTGAAAGAAGCAAAGGACAGCTAGGAATTCCTATAAACATCAGATATGGAAGGCATCAAGGGAGAGCAAGGAATTCAATTAAACATCAGATATGGAAGGCATCAAGGGAGAGCAAGGAATTCAATTAAACATCAGATATGGAAGGCATCAAGGGAGAGCAAGGAATTCAATTAAACATCAGATATGGAAGGCATCAAGGGAGAGCAAGGAATTCAAATAAACATCAGATATGGAAGGCATCAAGGGAGAGCAAGGAATTCAATTAAACATCAGATATGGAAGGCATCAAGGGAGAGCAAGGAATTCAAATAAACATCAGATATGGAAGGCATCAAGGGAGAGCAAGGAATTCAATTAAACATCAGATATGGAAGTCATCAAGGGAGAGCAAGGAATTCAATTAAACATCAGATATGGAAGGCATCAAGGGAGAGCGAGGAATTCAATTAAACATCAGATATGGAAGGCATCAAGGGAGAGCAAGGAATTCAAATAAACATCAGATATAGAAGGCATCAAGGGAGAGCAAGGAATTCAATTAAACATCAGATATGGAAGGCATCAAGGGAGAGCAAGGAATTCAGTTAAACATCAGATATGGAAGGCATCAAGGGAGAGCAAGGAATTCAAATAGACATCAGATATGGAAAGCATCAAGGGATAGCAAGGAATTCAATTGAACATCAAATACGTAATGCAGCAAGGGAGAGCAAGTAGTTCAAATAAACATCAGATAGGGAAAGCATGAAAGAACAGCAAGGAGTACAAATAAACAGATAAGAAAAGCATCAAGGGGGAGAAAGGGATTTAAATAAACATCAGATCGTGACGCATGAAGGGAGACTAAGTGATTGAAATGAACATCAAATAGGGAACCAATCAAGGGAGATCAATGAGTTCACTTAAACATCAGATAGGATAAGAAAAGCATCAAGTTAGAGCAAAGAATTGAAAGTAACATCATTTAGGTAAAGCATCAAGGGAGTGCAAGGAAAGGAAATAAACATCAGATATGGAAAGCTTCAAGGGAGAGCAATGATTTAAAAAAACATCAGATAGGGAAAGCTTCAAAGGAGAGCAATGATTTAAAAAACATCGGATAGGGAAAGCTTCAAGGGAGAGCAATGATTTAAAAAAACATCAGATAGGGAAATCTGCAAGTTAGAGCAAGGAATTAAAAACATCAGATAGGGAAAGCTTCAAGGGAGAGCAATGATTTAAAAAAAAAACATCAGATATGAAAAGCTTCAAGGGAGAGCAATGATTTAAAAAAAAACATCAGATAGGGAAAGCTTCAAGGGAGAGCAATGATTTAAAAAACATCAGATAGGGAAATCTGCAAGTTAGAGCAAGGAATTAAAAACATCAGATAGGGAAAGCTTCAAGGGAGAGCTATGATTTAAAAAACATCAGATATGGAAATCTTCAAGGGAGAGCAATGATTTAAAAAAACATCAGATAGGGAAAGCTTCAAGGGAGAGCAATGATTTAAAAAACATCAGATAGGGAAATCTGCAAGTTAGAGCAAGGAATTAAAAAGCTTCAAGGGATAGCAAGGAATTGAAAATTATCAGATACTGAAAATATCAATGGACAACAAGGAATTCAAATAAACATCAGATAAGGAAAGCATCACGGAAGAACAATGAATTAAAAAAAGACATCAGATATGGAAAGTATCAAGAGACAGCACGGTATTCAAGAATTTCACATTGGGAAAGCATCAAGAGACAGCAAGGAGTTCGAAAAAAAAAAAGATAAATCCGTTTTGATCCGAGAATTGCAGAAAGGTGATTGAGTGTTATCAAAATACTTCTACGTTGGACCCAAATGTTTGTGTGGGACGGTGAAGATTAAAACAGGGCTTTTATCTTATGTAATTCATTTGGACACAGGAATGGTAACCCGAAATAATTTACTGATGAAGCAGTTGAAATTCGGGACATCCCAAATATTGTTGCTCCACAGGTCCATGAGGATAGCTCCGATCAGTCAGCGAATCAAGAAGATTCGAAATCTGAAACATCACACCACGAAGACAAAGCATCCCTTCCGAAATCCCAGTTACTGGTGGAACTAGATCCAGTCAAAGCATGAGAAAATCTCCAAGCTCTCTGAATGTCCAAGATCAACTATGCTTCAAACTACTAGTGGAGGAGCATAATTTATTATTACTACCGAAAAATAGACCCTAATCTATTTTCCCAGAAGCTTTTTAGTTTCCATGTCCCCATTGTAAATAAAATCTCTGTTTTTATCCCAATTCTCTAATTATCTTCACTTTATTACACAAGTTTCTGTATTGAGACTTCGACGAAAATAAATAGCTATCTCCAACGGAAATCTTAAGATCATGAAAAAAATATTGTTTAAAATTTAGAAGTGAGTTCTTGCGATTTTTCTCTCACGGCAAACAGGAGCTCAAATTTGCGTTTTGCAAAGAAAAAACAGCACTTTTAATTAACTAAATTATTTTTGCAACACGCTGACGCCTGCTGAAATCCTCGCAGCATTTAGTATAGTTGAAGTCATCGCTAACATTTTTTTGTCAAGATTTACAAACTCTACGTTTCGTTCAATTTCGAAAACCAATAATTAAAATTTAAATTAAATGATTTGCTTGGAAAAATACTTTGACAAAAACCCTTAATAATAATAGTTTAATAATTTTATTCTATCGGACTTCATGCTAAACATGCATTGGAGAAGGTTTTATGCAAACAGTTTCTTCCTTCGCGTAACTTGGGGAACACTATTCCAGCTTCTCGCTTTCTTCTCAGCTACACAATCTTAAAAAACTTGAATGTAACAGCAATCGTCGTCATTTGACTCATCTTGTTTTTTTTTTTTCTATTGTCATCTCAATAATGTTTTTCTTTTAATGTTTTTTTCACTCTCAGTATTCCCATGGATCTTTGTGGCTTTATCGCCTTTCTTGGGGTGAAAAAAAAAATCATAATGAAACATTTGGCATTTATTGACTGAACAGTTAGCATCGGTTAAAATTAATAAAATCATTTCTTAAAACAATTTTTCAGGAAAATAGATTTCTCAACTTCAATAATTGTAATTAAATCTTTTTGGTACGAATGAGAGTTTTTTTTGCCAAACCTTTTGTTTTTAATTTAATCTTTGCTATTCTTAAAAATTTTTCAAGTGGTGTAGTTTCTGTCATTTGGTAAATTTCTTTGTGATTCTGTAGCGCCAGTCTATGAGATGCGGTGGAAGACAGTACTCTTTCTACAGTGTTCTTCCGTGTTGAAATCCTCACAGCATTTAGTATTGTTGAAGTCATCGCTAATATTTTTTTTTTGTCGAGATTTACAAACTCTACGTTTCGTTCAATTTCGAAAACCAATCGATAAATTTTAAATAAGATGATTTGTTTGGAAAAATACTTTGACAAAAACACTACTTCGTGGTTTAATAATTTCTTTCATTTAATTTAATTTTACAGAACGTCATGGTAAACAATATTTTTTCATAAAATTTCTTTTTTTTTTTTGCCTTTTTCCTTTTTAACAACGAAGAATATATCAAGAAATTGTTTTTAAAATAGTGGGTGTATTTTGTATGCTAAATAATAAAACTTAATTTTTCCAAAAGAATTAATGGAATTTTTTGTAATAAGCTACATACCTTAGTAAAACCAACTGTACTTTCTACCCACCTTACCTGTTTGCACTTCTCCCCAAAATTTTGTTTAAATTGTTCAATATATGGCTATTTTAGAGGGTTTGACGAACGATTGGACTAACGGAAGTCAGAAAATTTTATATATAGATTAATGGTGAATTAAATGGCTACGAAGTTAAAATGTTCCTTGAATCAACAAAAATCAACAATGGTTGTTATGTGAAAGACAGAAAAGTCGAAATTGTGAGTTAAGAAAACTTTAAAAAAATGTCTTATTTTGCACATTGGGATATCTTTCTCTGCTTACGCTATTACTTTGTAATTATGTAGAAAATTCTTTTGAAGGTAATGTAGGAGTTATAAATATATTTATTCTTTCAAATAGTGCGTCTTATCAATAACGTAGCTAGTGCGAGAATGATAGCAACTGAATTAAATAAATTATTACGAGTCTGCACACCCGTAGTTAATAATAATATCCGATCAATAGCTGTTTAGTATTTTAAAATATACTTTAGGAATAGTTACGGAGAATATTTTCCCTATATTTTTGTGTATTTATTTATTGAAAGTCATCAGATTTTTAAAATCAAGATCTCCCAATGATACATCTTTTGGAAAAATAAATAAATACTTTTCATACTATTAAATCGATATTATAGAAAGTACAATTTTTTTAAGTATCAAGTATTTTTTTTGCTACTAACAGTAGTTCTAGAATATAAATAAAAATATATGTTTAAAAAGAGCTATATTTTATTTTACATTTTTTTTTTTTAAACAGACGAAGGCATCCTTATCGACATTTCGACTGGGTTCTGATTTTTTATTTTTTTCGTAATTATTATTCAAGATCTCATCTTTATGAGTGTAAAACTCAATGTGATAAGATTCAATGCACAATTGAAAAAATCAAATTAAAAAAAGGTGTCGGTTGCAATCTCACAAAAAAATCATTTTGAAGAGGCACTGCTTAAAAACATATTTCATAGCTTTTATAATTTTTACTCAAGTGAAAATTCGAGATACTCAGTAAAACAATACAGTGTAACCCGGATATAAGAGAGGTGTCGGGGCCGAAGAAGAAAACTCTTATATCTGGGTTTCTCTTATATCCGAGTTCGATCTATTATACAGTGTAACTCGGATATAAGAGACCCGGATATAAGAGAAACCCGGATATAAGATAAATTATCTCTTGTCCCAAATTAGAACCATACTTACCTAAACAAAATAAACCAAACCCGGATATAAGAGAAACTAAGATATAAGAGACTTCTTCTCCGGTCCCGACAACTCTCTTATATCTGGGTTACACTGTATATACATTAACACAGGTTCTAATTTGGGACCAGATAAAATTTCTCTTATATCAGGGTTTATCTTATATCAGGGTCTCTTATATCCGGGTTACACTGTATTTTATTTCTGTGAGAGAAATTCCCTTTGTTGGTATTAAAAACTGGGTTTAAACTTTGACCAAGAAACTCATACAAGTGTAAATCCTGATTTCTTATATTAGGTTAGTGCAAAAATAATGACGTAATAATGTCGTTTTTTGACGTATTTTTTAACGTCAAAAAACGACATTACACGTCATTATTTTTGCACCAATCTAATACTTTATAGATTTATCAATTTTGGAAATATATGTTTTACAAACCATATGTAAGACGGAAAAAAAATTAAATCCTATATTTCGCTGGTCCCAATAAAAGAAGTTAAATTATTTCTGCACGTTTCTTGATTGAACCTCTCATGTGGGTCGAGGATTGTTGGAGATCCCACAAATAAAGAAAAATAACAGTGAATCTAGCGAAACAAGCGTAAGGGGAGATAACTCAAAGAAAAAGACGTTTAAGTTACTTCGCTTGTAAGGTTATTTTTGTTTCACGTTTGTTAAATTAAAACTGAAATATATTAATCGAAAACATTCAAAGGAATTGGGCAAAATACCTTCAAGAGAAATTCTAAAATAATTTACAATGGTTTGATCGTTTATAAAAACGTGAATAAATGGGAAAAAAAGTTGTATAAAAGATGAGCACAGAAAACGAAGAGAATAACTCAGAGATAAAAAACAAAAAAAACAAACAAACTTTAAAAGCTCTTAATATTATTCACCAATAATGGAACAGTGTAAAAAATTGATCATCGCCAGCAATTAATAAGATTTTATTCTCTCTTTACCCTTTACCCTTTACCCATTCGTTATACATTCGGTATTTCATAGATAATAATATTTCAGTTGTTTTTATTTGTTTTTACTCGCCATGATTGCCAGAGTGACAGAGATAGAATTGCAACAGACGAGAACAGAGGTACATTCGTTCCTGATAATGCTGTCTTCTCTTAGTGTCTTCTGACCAGTAAGAATCTAAATAAAAACTGAAAGGAGAGAAGAGTTAGTCAGATAATACTATAATGAAAGAGATAGAATTCCTACGGATACGAATAGAGACACATTCGTTCGATATAATACAAGATATTTTCTTCTGGTTTAGGTATCTGGCCAGTATGAATCTATATGAAAACTGACAAGAGGGAGATAAGTGATTGTTTATTTGGTCAAGCCATATAAAGGGACAGAGTCAGGATTCAGGCAGTTGAAGACATCCGTCAGCAAACCGAAGGTATGTATGAAATTCATGCATTTGGAGCATATCCCATTAATAACCACAGTAAAATCTGGCATTAATCTTACTAATGTGGTATTCATTATCGCTTTATAATAATCCTGTATTATAGGTTTCTGCTTATAGCACATTAAAACTGAAGAAGTATTGCAACGGAAAGGGTGTCAACATTTTCTATCTAAGATTTTAAAAAAGCCGAATTCTTTCAAATTGTCGATCAGAAATGAAAGTCGAATGATTTTTGGATACTTTTGAGTTACAAAGGAATCCATGTTGTTTTGTGATGATCAATGGAACAAAAGAATCGTTGTAGAAATATTTCGGTGAAATGGAATCTAGTTCTATTCTGTATTCAAAAACATTATTGTTTAATCAGCGCTTAAAGATATTTGTAACATTTGGTTTAATGATAATCACTATATTAGGAATAAATTTAAGAAATTAAATGATAATTAGCATGGAATTGAAAGATGCATTTGAAATTATTAGCAGTAATTAATTTTATTGCAATATTTCTCTAATAACTTTATTATTTTCTTTGCCTTGTGACTAAAGGGCCAACATAACATTTGGTATTGAGTCCCAAATCTTTGTGTTCAATATCATGTTGCTTTACTGAGGTTAACGGAAGACGTTAATGTCTCTCCCCATGAAAACGAGGTAGCATTTCTAAATCAATGTTAACAATAATGCTTATAGATTTCTATTAGGTTGGTGCAAAAATAATGTCGTTTTTTCATATATGTTGCTATGTGAGAAAACGACATTATTTTTTGCAGCAACCTAATATTTGAGAATATCAAAGCGTCTCATATTATTCAGTGTTATTTGAGATTATTTCTTGTGTTTCTCTCTTCGACTAGTCAGGGGCACATGTTTTAATTACATACTATAATATTTGGTACTGGACTTAAAATAAATTTCAAATCTATCGAAAAATCAAGAAAAAAAATGCAATATTGATGTTAACACAGAACGAAAGTTTCATCTTCGACAGCAAAACATTTTCGATAGCGAGAAAGGAATTTTACGCTGACAATTTCAAGACGAATTCGTGGCGGTATGCCATTTAACAATGATTAACAAGTTGGTTATGATATGAAGTAGATTTTGTTCTTGTTTTTACTTCTCAGTAATAAGAGGACAACGAAAATAGAGATGTAATCCGAAAAAATGCTATGAGAAATGTGTTATTGTTTTGGAACGTGCGGTCGCAACGCTGAGTTTGAATTTAAATTTTACGGTTCTGCGTTTTTGTATAAATATAGCAATAAGAGAATTCCTTTTTACTGGTAGATCTACTTCCATACCTGATGATGTCTGTAGGAACAGACGAAAGCTTGTAAAATTAAAAAGACCTTATGCAACTGGAATTTATAAACAGGGATCATATCATTCATATACAGGTTCGGGGTTGATGTATCTTATTTAGATTGTTTGCGACGAAGTATTCTCGCCGTTTAAATCATTAACCTCTATATTTGTTTTTTGTATGAATGATTCATGAATATATATATATATATATATATATATATATATATATATATATATATATATATATATATATATATATATATAATCTGTATGAGATATATATGCGTGTTGTGTATGCACGGGTATATATCCATAGGCATGTACATGTATATGTAAAATAAGAATGAGGTCTAATACATGTATATATCTGGGTGGATGTATATGTAGTCTCGTATGCTAGAGCAATGAATCTATGTGATTTACGACAACCAATTTATCCGCATAGATCTTAAGACACTATCCTAATACATAGTTTTGTCTTGAATCTTTTAGCCAAACTGTTGACGCCAAAGAGAACATAAGCGAAACACGTCTGTGATTAAAAATTTTCCACTTGTCATCTTATATATATATATATATATATATATATATATATATATATATATATATATATATTGTAAATATTGAGATTATTGGCACTTATTAAAAAGATGTGCCACTTACATGAGTAAGTAAGTTTCACGGTGATAAACTAATTAATATTAGGTTGGTGCAAAAATAATGTCGTTTTCTCACATATGTTACTTTTATATATGATTTCTGAATTAATTCATTGATATATATAGCCATGTTATATATCATTTTGAAGCGCGTTTTTCGCTCTATCCAATCGTGTTATTCGTTACCGTTCTCAATCTCTTCATTCATTTTTTTGCAGGCTTTTCGACAGCATGGACAAAATTCAAATCCGAACGATTTTCTTGTTTCAATTCAAACTAGGCCGAAAAGCTGCCGAGACAGCTCGTGATATCAATGATGCGTTTGGCCCAGGAACCACTAACGAACGTGTGGCACAACGGTGGTTCAAGAAATTTCGCAATGGTGACGAGAGCCTCGAAGATGAAGACGGTCGCGGCCGGCCGACTGCGGTTGATAACGAACATTTGAAAGCCTTAATTGAAGCCGATCGTCGCAAAACCACACGAGAAGTTGCTGTTGAACTCAAGGTCGACCACTCAACAGTCGTTCGCCATTTAAAGCAAATAGGGAAGTCAAAAAAGTTGGATAAATGGGTGAACGATAATCCCCAAAAAATCGTCAAAAACGACATTATTTTTGCACCAACCTAATATATCTATGATAATACATATATATTTATATGATAATATATATATAAGCTATATCTGTCTATCTATCTATATACTATATATATATATGATAATACATATATATATATATATATATATATATATATATATATATATATATATATATATATATATATATATATAAGGTATATCTGTCTATCTGCCTATATATCTATCTATCTATATTTCACGGTGATAAACTAATTAATAGATGCTTGAAATTGATTCGTTTCGTTATTTACACCTGTTCATACACGACATCGTGTATTAACAAACCAAACCAAATCAAAATCACTCTCATAAAATCACTCTCATTAAGATAGATGGTGATCATGACAAAATTTATGTCGGTGCCATAGAAGGCCCTTGGAAAAAAATGATTTCTAACCATAAAGCGTCTTTTAATAAAGGAAGTAACAGCCCAACACCGTTTAAATACGTATGGGCACAGAAGGACAAAAACGTCAAATCTTATGCGGAGGAATGAAAATTTATAAAAACAGCATCTGTTCTAAAAGCAACTTCTACATATTGTCATCTATGCTTGCAGGAAAAATTTAGAATCATATTTCCAGTGCAAGAAAGCTTCCTCAACAATAGATCGGAACATGTTTGCAAATTTAGGCACGTGAATAATTTTCTTGGGGCATTATTTTAATTATTTCACCTCAAGCAAGGCGATAATGTCACTAGGATGCAGGAATTGCAAGAGAAAGGGAAGTCTTTTGTGCGGAGGAGTGGGAAAAGGACAATAAAGGAACAGGTTTCAGGAAAACAGATGATGGCGATTGATATTGCATTTAAATCTTTGGAGATTGTAGGAAATAGAGATGCAAGACATCTGAAGGGAATTTCATAAGCGAGAAATGCGAGAAAAGAAAATGCTAGAATAGATTGCATTGAACTATTTCAAAAGTGAAAGGGTGAGTCATAGATTCCAATCTAGTAGGATGCTTAAATTCATATAGTAGGGGAACTAGAGAAGATAGTTCATAAGAACAGTTGCCATGAAAATATTTATAGAAAAGACAGAGGGAAGCCATGTCATGTTGGTGAGAAATTGACTGAAGCCGAGATTTCAGATCAGGATCGATTACGTTACAGACGCTTCTTTAAATTTTGTCAAAGATTTCGAGATATACAACAGGAGGCCAAGAAACAAATATGAAAAGAATATTCAATGCACGGACGAATGATAGATTTATAAATGTGCAAGATGGATTCTGACGACAAAAGATTTATTTCTGACACAACATAGTAAACGAATTTTCCTAGCAGTAGACTTAGCAATTGATTTAATATGGTCGCCCCCCTTCATATCATGGAGAACGTTAACCCAAAAAGGCGTAAAGTGTTGTGCTCCTGGAGGTTAGCATCAGCCATGTTAATGACAGACAGAAAAGATTTTGATAAGTTATTTTATTAAATTATTACTTATTTCATTTTGATATTGTTATATAGTAATAAAGGCAACAGAAGATGGCGTTTGACGTTGCATTTAAATTTTTGAAGATTGTAGTTAGCAAGTAAGAGGAAGGGAGTTCTACTTTCGGAAAGCACGAGATAGAGACGACGGCAGTAGAAGTGGCGGTTGCATTTAACTATTTCAACAATAAAAGGGTGAGTCATAGATTCCAATCTAGTAGGATGCTTAAATTCATGTAGTCAGAGAACCAGAGAAGATAGTTCATAAGAACAGTTGCCATGAAAATATTTGTAGAAAAGACAGAGGGAAGCCATGGCATGTTGGTGAGAAATTGACTGAAGTCGAGATTTCAGATCAGGATCGATTACATTACAGACCCTTCTTTAAATTTTGTCAAAGATTTCGAGATATATAACAGGAGGGCAGGAACCAGATATGAAAAGAATATTTAATGCGGACGAATGATAGATTTATACATGTGCAAGATGGATTCTGACGACAAAAATTTTATTTCTGGTACAACATAGTAAACCAGTTTTCCTAGCAGTAGACGTAGCAATTGATTTAATATAGTCGCTTCCCTTCATAGCATGGAGAACTTTAACCGAAAAAGGCGTAAAATGTTGTGCTCCTGGAGGTGCGTATCAGCCATGCTGATGGCAGATAGAAAAAGGTGATTAAATAAAAGCAGTTTTTTATGGAAGCGTTAAAATTTACAAACCATTTTTCCCAGTTAACTACTGACTGGACATACTTTTCAAGGCCAATTTCCAGGTTTACTTTGTTGGGTTTGTCGAATTTGCTACTAAAACAGGAGTAAATGGTTGTGTCATTTGCATAGAAACCCAGTTGAGAATTGATGTCATCGGGAAGGTCATTGATGAAGATCAGAAACAGCATGAGTTCAAGGATAGAGTCTTGGAAAACACCTGCATTATTTATAAAATGAATTGGTAGCATACCCGTATAACAGGACCTTCATTAAACGATTTGTTAGGAACGAGTGGATTAATCCAAATATTCGGCCCGTTACACAGTAGCAATTGAGCTTGCGGGGAAAGGCCAAACACTATCGAACGCCTTTTAGATATTTAGAGCCGGGGTCATTCTTATCTATAGCATGATCTGAGATGTCAAAAAAAAAAAAAAGCAATAAATTGTATATGCGGGGATTTTATTTTATTCAATGAAAATTTGTGCAGGTTTTTATTTTCGTGAGTGGCGGCTGACTCGGGTCGCTCCTCTTCCGAAGCGTCATAGTCGGCTCCCGCGTCCCGCGACTATAAAATAGGAGCGAAGATTAGAATTGAGCAGTCTGATTGGTTTATCGCCGTAACACTTTTAGTGATGCGTGTTCATCTAGTGGACTCGACGAAAAATCGATAATGCATACTGGAATGTGTTTGTCATTTTTTTAAAAAAATGGAATTAAACAAAGCCTTATAATTGATTTCAAAATACCCTCAAAAAATAAATCAATTCTTATGTTGTTAATTCGTCAACGCCATGGCTTGTTTGGCGGCAGAATAGTAGGGAATTTATCTCTGACTCCAGAACTGTTCTTCTCGAATCCAGACACTAGCCAGCAATTAAAATACCGATTTTCAAGGCTTATTACCGGTCTTTAGATTATGGTGCTACACTGTAATCCCACACACGAGCAGGCACTTAATTATCGTATTTTAAAATCTACTACGCCGATTTATTATCTATGCATTTGTCTGAATCTATCTATCTATCTATCTATCTATCTATCTATCTATCTATCTATCTATCTATCTATCTCACTCTATTCATATCTATCTATCTATTTCACTCTGTTCATGCCTATCTATCTATCTATCTATCTATCTATCTATCTATCTATCTATCTATCTCACTCTGTTCATATCTGTCTATTTCACTCTGTTCATATCTATCTATCTATCTATCTATGTCACTCTGTTCATATCTATCTATTTCACTCTATTGATATATATGTATTTCACTCTATTCATATCTATCTATCTATCTATCTATCTATCAATCTCACTTTATTCATATCTATCTATTTCACTCTGTTCATATCTTTCTATTTCATTCTGTTCATATCTATCTATCTATCTATCTATCTATCTATATATCTATCTATCTATATATCTCACTCTGTTCATATCTATCTATTTTACTCTATTCTTATCTATCTATCTATCTATCTATCTATCTATCTCACTTTATTCATATCTATCTAACTATTTCACTCTGTTCATATCTATCTATCTATCTATCTATCTATCTATCTATCTATCTATATATATATATATATATATATATATCTCACTCTATTCATATCTTTCTATTTCACTCTGTTCATATCTATCTGTTTATCTCTATTCATATCTATCTATCTATCTATCTATCTATCT
>OZ010610.1:30798251-30823251 GCA_963932145.1 Acanthosepion lycidas | reverse complement strand
CTCACCTTTGAAAGAAAAAGGACAAGACCCGCTTCGTGTTGCTCAGCCTTGGCAGACGCGGGACGATGATGTGCGTGTGTGGAATGTAGTAAATCCTGCTGAGACCGACACCAAATTTTTTTTAGCCAAGAAACAAACAGAAACGCCCCAAATGATAACAATACAAACTTGTATAACGCCGATGGGAAGAAAACAGAAATGATAGAATTAAAAGCAACTGATTCTAAACAAATTATCGTAATTTCCTGTGTTGAAACTATGACGGAACTTCTTTCAGTGACGTACATTTCATTAATCAAATGCGGAGGGCACTTCTTCAACGGTGGTCCAGCGTTTGTTTGTTAAAGTTTTCGGAGTGGAAGAAAACTGAGGTTGGATCTACTATAGATTTGCTTTGATTTCGTCGATTGTCATCAACACATTTTTATATTATTTTTTGCATCATTTAACTAAATATGTTCCGTTAATATTTCCATGTTTATTCTAAATACCATCCGAACATATAAATCACAACTTAAGTTTCTCCGTATTCTACTTCGACCGCATAAATGATGAAGAACGATACAAATGAGAGAGAAGTTCTAAGAGAACGGCCATCTTTTCATATACACGGATAGATTTTCAGCGATACAAACGATATCCGAAAACGATACCAGGAAATCTTGCTAATCCAACATGATTATTACTATATAAATAAAAACCTTTTCTTTGTGTCCCCAGTGGCGCTGTGCTATTTTGCTGTGTCGTCATTGAGAAGGATGCATTTGTCCGATTGGCGCATGGATGCTCTCCTAGAAGAAAAGAGACATCATTGGAACCAACTCTGCAAAAAATATTGCCATCTTCTCACCGGATAAATGTTGGTTGAAAGACCTAAAACTATGATAATCCGGAAAATCCATGTTAGAACTTTGCGATGGATGTGTTGAAATATTTCAGCTATATCGCCGGAGTCACTCTTTTGTCAAATTGGGTGGCGTTGTGCTGCAACAGGCTGAAACCCTTACGTAAACACCCTGTTTTTATCGGCCAGCGGCAATTTGTCCAGTGCTTCACACTATGTGATTGATAGAAAACGGTTGTCATCAGTTTCACTACCGAATCTTGAAGTCTGAATTATTTTGTAGGTTACAGGTCAGTGAAAATAGATGCTTCCATGTCACTGAATCAACCTTTATCTCCTATGAAATACAATTAGGTCTCATCGCCTTCAGAATGTCCCTATCAGCTTCCTTATACTTAAAGCAGTAAAGAAATTATCATAATAGGCTTGGCCGTATGTTTTCTATCAATTGTTCCACGTCCATATCAATGAACATTATCTTGAATCAGAGCTTCAACTCGCGCAGTGTTGTCTTTTGTTATTGATCAACGTAGACGATGTACATGAAGCTTGTCCTGCAAATATGCACATCCCTCCTTAAATGCACTACACGACACCGATACTTGCAAAAATCTGCTCACCTTGAACGCATTAGCCTCCAGTAATTCACTGATCGACCTTTTTTGTTAGGCGTTAACCATGTTTCTTTGATATTATAAGACAAATGGGAAAGCTTCAACTTTGATACACTTCGTCGATGGACTGGTGTCAGGTGAAAAAGAATTTTATTTCACAAATAGATAAATAGGATAAATTTGAGGAAAAAAATTAAATTGTCGGACTGATTTAAAATCTCATTCTAATTTGGCTTGTTCAATATTTGCTAATGATCTTAGAAAAGTTATGATTCAATCTCAGTTATGGTCCATGGTGATAGTCCAACTCGAACACAGGTATGGAATAACACAGATATATTACAAACAGGAATATATACAGAGAAGAAGAAAAGTGTAAGTACGAACAATCAGGTTTAGTAGTAATTGTCTGAACGCGACTGTTTCGGACTGCCTCTGACTCGATTGACTGACTCGCTCGCTCTGATTGACTGACAGACTTCTGACGGACTTCACTCCAGACTTCAGACTGAACGGTATTTAGTCACCACCCACGAAGGCATCATGTGGCACAAGGCCGGTTTAACGTGGGATCTCCGAGCCCGTTTGCTCGGCCAAAACATATGCCCTTTGAACCCGTATAAACGTGTTCAGGGTCGGTTTACCTCCCCGAAAGAGACTCCGTCCTTCGGCGTAGCCTCATTCGGGTTCCTCCCCGCCAGAAAGCAGAAAGTTCAACCGATCAGCCGATCAGCCGGTCGCCCGACTTCGGACTGAACGGTATTTAGTCACCCTCCCACGAAGACATCATGTGGCACAAGGCCGGTTTAACGTGGGGTTTCCGAGCCCGTGGGGTTTCCGAGCCCGTGGGGTTTCCGAGCCCGTGGGCTCGGGCAAAAATATGCCCTTTGAACCCGTATAATCGGTTTCTGGGTCGGTCTACCACCCCGAAAGAGACTCCGCCCTTCGGCGTAGCCTCATTCGGCGTAGCCTCATTCGGCGTAGCCTCATTCGGGTTCCTCTCCGCCCGAAGGCAGAGTTCAACCGATCATCCGACGTCGGACTGAACTTCCTGTTTCCTCTTGAGGCGCAGTATTTATTACGTATGGAATAGTCCATTATGTTATTATGGGTAAAGTCCCTTAACAATCTCCATCCTTTAAACTAAGGATCAAATAGTTAAGCAAGGATCAAATAGTTAAGCAGATTGGGTCATTTCTCCGATCATTTTTTTTTTACAAAAAGTGTAGTTGGTTCTACAGAATTCTTTACTCTTAAGATCAAATTAATGTTGTGGGTAAGAGTTAGTTAACAGTTCACTTCTAAATACGAAACCGTTCGTCTCTCTCGTTGAAATCGAAACGAGTGAACATAATATATATTACGTATCTGAAAACGAATTAAGCTTTTTCTCTACTGTGTTTCAAGAAGAAAGAATAAAAAGATTGAAAGTTTTGCAAAACACACATACAAACACATGCACAAACTGTCTATATTTCTGAGGAGATATTACGTACATTATTTACATTATTCGGACTATTGTGCTCATCGTTCGGACTATCTCATCGCCATATTTATTACAACGTTTCGGCCGTTGTACGCTCCGGCTTTCTTCAGGTGGTTGGAATGTCGAACCGAAGGCTTTATTTCGATCACTGGGGTAGCTAACGCCTTTTATCCACTGTGCCACGTGTCTTCAAGGACACATGGCAGAGTGGGTAAAGGCGTTAGTTATATCCAGTGACGGAACCCAAAGTGTGTGAGTTCAATACCCGGTTAAGGCAGTGGAGAACTTGGAGAGGGGAATTAACAGGAGATAACTGATAACTGACATCCATTAAACATGGCACGTGGAACTAGAACAGTCTACCCCCAGTGAGCGAAATAAAGGGTTCAGTTCGACATTCCAACCACCTGATGAAGGCCAGGGCGTATAATGGCCGAAACGTTGTAATAAACATGGTGACAAAAATGAGGGCAATAGTCTGAATTTCCTGTAGGCTACCCAGATCGACATACACCTGAGGAAGCCCGGAGGGCACAACGGCCGAAACGTTATGATAAAAACAAGGATGAGGAAAATAGTCCGAATATAATTAGTGTATTAATAATGGTTTTATTTTTGTATATCAAAATGTGTTAGTATCTGACTATATTTCTGAGATGAGGTATTTTGTACGATATTTACATTATTCGGACTATTGTCCTCATCTTTGTCGTCATATTTATTACAACGTTCCTGCCATTGTGTCCTTAGATCCAGTGACAGGACCCACAGGATGTGAGTTCAATACCCGGTTAAGGTAGTGGAGAACTTGGAGAGGGGAATTAACAGGAGATAACTGATAACTGACATCCATTAAACATGGCACGTGGAACTAGAACAGTCTACCCCAGTGAGCGAAATAAAGGGTTCAATTCGACATTCCAACCACTGGATGAGGGCAATAATCCAAATAATGTACACACACAAATATATATATATATATATATATATATATATATATATATATATATATATATATATATTTGACTGCACTCTTCAGGTTCTTTCATCAAATGACTTCCTTTTTTCTCATTTCATGCAAACGTCAGGTGCTGTTTGAAAACTGACAGTTGCATAGTTTAAATATTGATATTTAAATTATCATATCAATATTTAAATTATTCAAGGTAAATTTCAATCAGCTCCTGTCGGTTGCTTCGTGCATGAAATTCAAGTGTTCTGCCACCGGTGAGGAAAAATGCATATTATTAATATAAATTTTAGCTCTTTTATTTTACATCGAGCACTATTTTATTAGCAGCAGCATTCAGTGCAAGATTTCACACACACACGCACACATACACACACACACACACACATATATATATATATATATATATATATATGTTTAATCTGTTTGCTATTATGATGGTCTGCTAGGCTTACACATTTGTGTTTCGTCAACGCTCACAAAGCCGATTTGTTGTATACATTGCAAAGAGATTAAACGGACCAAAGTTACAGTTTCTGTTTGAAAGTGCCCAATCTAACGTAATCAATCGCTAACAAGGCTTGTATGTTCACACCCTCAGTCACGATGACTTTGTGCTAGCACAGTGATCGACAGCTTTCAGTTTCGTCTATCCACTTTCGCTCACAAATCTTGGATTGGGGTATAGTTTTCAAGCATTTACCAACCAACCCGTAGTACGGTTTAAAATCTCTTCCGGACCAGCATATATAGTTTACAAGAATTTCCCAGTCATTCCGTGATATGGTTTTCAAGACATTCCCAAACAATCCGTGGTATGATTTACAAGCTCTTCCCAACCATCTCGTAGTATAGTTTTCAAGCATTTTCTAATCAACCCGTGGTATGGTTTTCAAGATCTTCCCGGCACTCTCATCAGGATCATTTCCACAAATCGATATTATTATATTGCCAAATTTGCCATGATGTGATCTGAACGCAAGTCGCAGAACGCTAACGATTTTACCACTCGGGCATATCTTCCGAGTAGAATTTTTTTTATCTACCACATTTTTGTATTGCAATGTTTTAAAAATGAATTGGATAACTATATTTAGTACGAAAGTAATTCTCGCTCCACCTACAAAGAATGCTAGTGGGGTTGGAGGGAGGAGTTCGGTGAAGCATGTTAATCCGCTGACGGAAAAAAAAAGCCGTGATC
Source organism: Acanthosepion lycidas (assembly GCA_963932145.1). NCBI lineage: Eukaryota > Metazoa > Mollusca > Cephalopoda > Sepiida > Sepiidae > Acanthosepion > Acanthosepion lycidas. The sequence goes on along the minus strand of OZ010610.1, from coordinate 30,818,136 downwards.
TTTACGAAATGAGCAACATCCTTTGATGAAACTCTAATTAAGTTCCGTCCACAAACACAAACCGAAAATGAAGAAAGTTTCCACGTCCAAATTTATTTGAATAAAGCAACGTCGTTGACTTCTTTTGAGTTGACTTTTTTGTACGCTCTTCACTTTCCAAGTCGTCGAACGGGCGTGGAGAAAGAGAAGAGGAGGGACGGAGGGACGGAGGGAGGGAGAGAACGGGTAAGGGTGGAGGGAAGTTGCAAAGCAAATAAATAGTTAATCAAGAACGGGAGTAGTGTTAACAGAAGAAAAGGAAAAGAAAAAAAACACGGTTGCCTAATCTATTCCTTTACGCACTAACACACGTTATATATATATATATATATATATATATATATATATATATATATATATTGATACAAAAATTCCCCAAGTCAGAAAAAGCATTAAAAAAAGTCAAATCAAACGAGGTACTTGAGAGCGTCCTAAAAGAGGGTAAATTGGGCTACCCGTCTAATACCCACTCCATCCACTCACTTTCATAAAAAAAATCAACAAATAAAAAAATCAGTGTGGTTGGATTGCGCAGTATACAATGGAGTCAACCAAATGAATTGCTTGCGTATTTAGGTCCTGTACATATTTGTTTGGTCGGCGCAGATTCTGATCAACCAGGCGTAACACTCTAGCCTCGCCTTAACAGGTGTTTCATTGTCCCTCTTACATGTGACTTAATGGAGGAATCCAGCCGCTTAGAAGGTAACGATACGCCCCACTGCTTTCATTACTACTAATAATTCGACTCTACGCTTAAGGGAATGAGATGAAGTGAGAAGACCTTGTGATCGAAAGAGGGTAACAACAACTAGCAAGATAAAACTTCGATAATATAAGCTACGAAGCAAATTTTAATTTAGATCTATATATCTTTGTTTTTAAAGAGGTCTTTGTATTGTTGAAATGCTTTTAGTTTTTCAAGCTGAAATATTTGACGATGTCGTAACCAAAGCGAAATTCACAAAAACAGTTTTCAGATCAGTTGTCCCCAGGGAACGAGCAGTTTGTTTATCGAGTAGTTAACAGCAATTCTTAGCACAATAATCAAGAAGCAAGCGACGTTTTACTACGGGTAGTGTGATTCCTCACCGAATGCTTTATATAAATAACCTAATGGAAGATTAGTCTAACAAACGCAGTTTATTATTGCTACAGAAAATTCAGTGACGATTTTCTAACAGGTATGTGACCTAAACTTACGTTAGTATGGCCTAAGACTATAATCGTAGGACCTCCCGAGCAATATTTAACTGCCTAGACAAGCGTTTGTTTAGCTTGTAACCACTGCTACATAATAGATAGTCATCGTATTTAGTCTAAAACCAAAGTTAATATTATGACAGACAATAGCAATCCTATCTCAGAAGTTTTACTTGTAAGTATCTATGCAGTACAGATGTATTTAATTCAAGCAGCGAGTTCATTTGGTAAACTAATCAGTTCTGAAGAGAAATCAGGTTTCTTCGCAGCAAATTTATGAAAATAGTTGGGAGTTTTCTAAAACAAAGCTTAGAATGAAATTGAAGCTTATCTAAGGATAGAAGAACAAGTATCACAGAGACAAGTAGGGGTCGTAAAACAGTGGAAGCTGCGGAGAACCTGATAACCAACGTTCTGAAAGTTGTTTTTACATTCAGACAGGGGTGGTCATATGTTAGAAATCAATTGACGTGACTTCATTTGTTAACAATTGGGCGTGGCTTTTTCTCAGTCTTTTCGCCTTAGTATCATTACAAGATGGTGTGTAATGTTTGAAACATGGCCAATAACGGAGTAACCATCGAGAACGGATCTTTAATTATAATAGCAGGCAAGTTGAGCTTATATATTTTCGCGCTCTACGATAGACGTCATTTCTCCATAGGTTATGGATTTAGTAAAATGTGAGCAACAAATTCACAGGATTTCATTAATCTGTTGATAGTATCTTGAATTCTATTGGGATTTCTGTTTCACACACAGTCTCAATTCCAAACTCGACTTACCCTGAGCTTCGATTTCATAATCGACTTTCTCTGAACTTCGATTTTATCCGTAATTAATTCAGTTCTTCGATTCTATATTTTACTTGCTCTAAGGTTCGGTTCTATCTTCAGATTACACTGAGCCTCAGCTCTATCTACGACTTACACTGAGCCTCGATTTCATCTACAACTTACTCTGAGCCGCAATTTCATTTACGACTTACACTGAGCCTCGATTTCATCTACAACTTACTCTGAGCCTCAATTTCATTTACGACTTACACTGAGCCTCGATTTCATCTACAACTTACTCTGAGCCTCAATTTCATTTACGACTTACACTGAGCCTCGATTTCATCTTTGCCATAGATTTGAAAAATTCATTGAAAATAATTTTGACTGATATCATGATGTTTTCCACTGGTAGAGATCATGGAAATTTCTTCTCTATGACAGTTTATTTATATTGATAAAAGGTATTCATCCGCACGTTTACGTAGGCGGAATATGACACAAGATCAAGTTTAATGTGGGATGTGTGCCCGTATGTACCTGAACTAAGAACGGACATTAACCGTGGGAAATATTCTTTTTTAATTCTCCACATTCTAATTCACAGCATGCAGACAAATGACTAACACAGGAAAGATCAGATGCATGCCTTATCTAAGGGTGCTAATAGTAAAGTGGTATCAGTAATTAGACTTTAAATTAGTCACAAATCTGGATAATTTAAACTCAGTTATAACATAACATCTTTGTTTTGATGCCTGACTTCGATGTCGTGATGTAAGCAGGCATATTTGATTGCAAAATCAAAAGAATTCTACGAGAACTGAAAGTAGAATTGGAACCTGGCCTTCATGTATTTATAAAAAAAAAAGCAAAATTTAACCATCGTAATTAATTCTCTAAAGAGAAGATTAAATTAAACACAAATTTTCCGTAGTTAAAGAATGACAACGGAAGAAAACTGAAGGAAGATTAACCAACAGACAAAAGACACCTTATATACACGAAGAATTGTCATTTGACGTTAGAAGAGAGGCTACAACGTCTTGCCAGAAAACTGTTGTCCTTTCTCTTTGCCCTTCACTTGACATACGGCAGTAATTTGGGAAGTTTCATTGATATCTTCATGATGTACGGAGCATTGAAGTGTTTTAATATCCCAAACAGAGTAACAAAAAAGTCTCACGCCCACACCTAACTGTACCTACTTGTTTCCACCTTGTGTGTCTATCGAAAGAGGCTCCACTTATCAAGTGTCTTACCTGCTTACGTTTCTTCAAGTGCAACCGACTCTTCTTTCTTTTTTTTTTTTTTACTCATTTTGAAACCTATTTTTATATTATTTTTATTTTTTTGCGTATAGCAAGAGTCCGATAAAAATCAAAACAAAAAAAAAAAAACGGGGAGATAGAAAATGTTTAAATAGACTCGAAAGGGAATCTAAATATTCAGGAAGGCATATTTAAATCAAAATATTTCTTGTCTTCGTCATATTTCTTGGTGTTAAGCCCGCTAACCACGTCAAAACATTTGGGGGTGAATAACAAGCAGAAATGAAATTCAATCGTAATGAAAACAAAGCATCAGGTTTGTAGAATTTAAAAAATATATATAGTTATGCATTAGCAACACTGTAAAAAAAAAGTCAGTTAAATGTGAAATCCTTTATATCCGTTTAATCGTATGTTATATATATAAATATGTGTGTGTGTGTGTGAAAATATTGTAGAAAATAGGAAAGAAACTGGTTTGGTAAATAATCGAAAGTTCCTTAGTATTTTTGTAATTATTTTTTGTAATTTTTTGTATTTTTGTAATTTTTTGTATTTTTTGTAATTTTTTGTAATTTTTTGTAATTATTTCGCTTGAAGATGGAACAGAGCCTACTTTAACTCAAGTTAATTCAAATATTATTTTGAAGTTTTCGGCTCTTGTTTTGAAACATGAGACCTCTTATGTAGCGAGTTGGAATCATATTTTTAAATAAATAATTATATATATATATATATATATATATATATATATATATATATATATATATATATATATATGTATATAAATAAACGTTTGGTTGAAGACCAAAGTAAGTTTTTAAGACTCTTTTATGATTCGGACCATTTTTCTGCTTTTCAAGAAAAATTTGAACATAAATTGTCAGCGAGTTCGGCTATCATTAGCAAGTTATTAGGTTGGTGCAAAAATAATGACGTAATAATGTCGTTTTTTAACGTTAAAAAATACGTCATAAAACGACATTATTACGTCATTATTTTTGCACCAACCTAATATCACCGAGTTTTACACTTGTGTTGATAAGTTTCTACCTATGTAGACATGAATTGTTATTATTAGTGAATTTTTGTAGGACATAAGACAATCCGATCGACATACGAATACATTTCACTGAATGAAGAGAGGTGATTTAATGCTGATGAAACATTGGCTTTAATAATAGGTGTTTTTTTTTAAATGTACGCGTATATATAGTATTTACATTATGCGGACTATTGTCCTCATCTTTGTCGCCATATTTATCACAACGTTTCGGCCGTTGTATGCTCCGGCCTTCTTCAGGTAGTTGGAATTTCGAACTGAACCCTTTATTTCGATCACTGGGGTAGACAGTTCTAGTTCCACGTGCCATGTTTGATGGATGTCAGTTATCAGTTATCTCCTGTTAATTTTCCCTCTGAAAGTTCTCCACTGCCTTAACCGGGTATTGAACTCACACTCTTTGGGTCCTGTCACTGGATCTAACCAACGCCTTTATCCACTGTGCCATGTGTCCTTGAGGACACATACTGTACATAATACCTCATCTCAGAAATATAGACAGACTCTGCGCGTATATATATATATATATATATATATATATATATATATATATATATATATATATATATATATATATATATATATATATATATATATATATATATATATATATATATATATATATATATATATATATATATCCCAGATTTTGTATTTATGTTGGCTCATAGACACAGAGACATAAACACACACACAACTTCTCTCCCTCTCTCTGTCTCTCTCACACACACACACACACACAGAAATATATTTACAGGGTGTATAAAAAATAATTTACAAACTTTGAGGGCGGGTTCCTCACGCTAAAACACAAACAAAAGTTCATAGAATCCTATGTCTGCAAATCCTTCCTTTTTGCGTTATTAAGTTTAATGAAAGTTTACGGTAGGCGGCGTTCTGTTGCAATATAGACTAGGTTACTTTTTTTATTCGTGTAAATCTTTGGCTAGTATGTCTTCAACGTTTAAAGTGTGTAGTAGTGAGTTAACTGAGAAGTGTTCTGTTTAACAATGGCGAGATATTCATATGGTGAGCAGGCACGGCCGCACGAAGGCAGCTGAGTCATCCAACCTTTGCTGCTGTTGTTCCGTTGCTGAGACAGGATCCGTGGCACCACAAACTTTGGATCGAGGAAGGCTGAGATTCGCTCGTACACCTGATCACGAAGACATTCTACTGACTGTCGATCCAGAAATCAGCACATGTCAAGTGGTCCAAGCATGTCGTTCATCTCATAGTACCGCATAGAGAGTACTTCAAGAGCAGCTTCTGTATCCGTATCATTTGCGCCTTCTGATCACTCAACACGAGTGAACATTTGCCGGTGGTTTATTGCACAAACTGCCGATCCCTTTTTTGTCTCTTCGGTCTTGTTGACTGATGAGGTAACATTTAGAAGATATGCAATAACAAATTTACGCAACCAATATTTGTGGGCGGATCGGAATCCTCGTTATACCATACAAGGTAGACACCAGCGATAAATGTGTAGGATGGAAATGTAGGTGACTGTATGGTAGGTCCATACGTTCTCCCAGTACATCTTACAGGAGCTATCTACAGGGACTTTATTTCGAACATACTTCCAGACCTGCTAGAGGATGTGACTCTGCTAATACGAAGCCACATGTGGTTCATGCATGATGTGGCTCAAGCACATTTTAGTCAATTGTTTGTAATGTACTGGCTAACATCTGCGATGAAAGACGGATAGGTAGGAGAGAACTGGTTTCATGGCCTGCACTTTTCATCGTCCCCAATCCTTTCGATTTTTATGTTTGGGGCCACTAAAACAATTGGTTTATGGAGTAGACATTAATAATGTAGAGACAGTTCATCAGGTGTAATGGGGAATTCGAAAGCATTTGACACTGTGCGGTTGTATTTGAAAGGATCCGCCTGTCAATGACCGACAGTTGCATGCGTGTGTAAAACAAGCGGAGGGTATTTTGAACATTTGATATGAGTTGCTGTGTTGAGGTGCAACGATGGCCCTTTTGGATATATGTTTATATGAACATATTACATTGTTTGCTGTCAGAAACCAGCCCCCATAGTATGTAAAGGTATTTTTGGATTGTATGTTGCATTGTGGAGTAAACAGCGTCTAACGTAAACTTTAAACTTAAAACTAAAAAACGAAGGATTTGCGGACATATGTTTACATGGACTTTTGTCCTTGTTTTGATGTGAGGAACCCATCACCAAAGTCTGTACACACACACACACACACACACACACATATATATATATATATATATATATATATATATATATATATATTCACACTCACAATCATCTGATCAATAATTGATTAGATATTAATATATTTAATTTCATCAGAGGCTATCTACTGTCATAACCTTTGTTTTTGATCTATTGCAAAACAGTTTAGTGAAAGATAATTGCCTGTATATGAAATGTTTTTATTTTTTACGAATAAAATGTTAATATTTTCTGTATATAATTTCTTTTTACATTATTATTGAAAAAGATGTTATTTTCTGTGTAAAGATGTTTTCATTTGTTTTAAGTGATTCAATTCTCCTGTATGTCAGATTTTATTATCGAAGTCATTGCTATAATAAATTTATCTAAAGGTTTGTTAAAAATTTAATGCTATGTATATATATATATATATATATATATATATATGATAAATTTTCCTCGTGAATTTCAGCTTCTAACAATTGGTTTTATTAGAAATATCAAAGAATCATTTCATAGAATTTTTCCCACATCCCAGTATATTAATCCAATAGAAACCTCTGGTCCATCTTAAAATGAAATTCTATATAAGAATGTAAAATAGTATTCTAGAAAAGTAAATCCCAGCAAAGCAAATATTTCACCAAAGGCAAAAGAAAATTAAAATCGATGAACGAAAATTAATGAACGTTACGTAATTCCAAAGATCATATATATATATATATATATATATATATATATATATATATATATATATATATATATATATATTTAGAATATTACATAAAAAAAACATGTAAAAAGCGCTACACGCTTTTCATGAAAAGTTTTTGCTGTAATGTAAGAATATTGCTCTACTTTTGTATTGAGCTCTCTTTTAAATTGAATGTTATGAACGTCGGAGTTGGACTCTATTCATTCTCATTTTAAATGGATATATATATATATATATGTTTTATACATACATATATATATATATATATATATATGAAACTGGAATTTATAAGCAGGGATCATATCATTCATAAACAGGTTCGGGGTTAGTGTACCTTATTGAAATGTTTGCATTGTACCTTGTTGAAAGATGTATTCTCGCCATTTAAATCATTAACCTCCATATTTGTTTTTTGTATGAATGTTTCATGTAATTATATATATATATATATATATATATATATATATATATATATATATATATATATAGTCAAAACTAGAGAGCCAGACACACCTACCAAGATTTCACCTAAGCGGATCGTCAAGGAAAGCCAGCTTTAACAGTGTTAGGTTTCATCTCAGCGGATCGTCAGGGAAAGCCAGCTTTCCCTGACGATCCGCTTAGGTGAAAACTTGTTAGGTTTGTCTGGCGCTCTAGGTCTTACTAGGTCTGCTCTACTTTTGTATTGAGCACTTTTAAGTTAGTTGATTACTCGTATCGAGGTTTTTTTTTTCCTTTGGGCTCTGTACCTGCATGCTGTACGATTATTTTCGACAGACATTCATGTTAATAGCTCTTTCTTTTTTTAAAACCTTTTTTTACTTCGAGATTGATTTGACCATTAGCAAATCAAGAAACCGAAGCTTTTCCGAGACGAGTGTAGTTACCTATATATATATATATATATATATATATATATATATATATATATATATATATGCATAAATATCTTGAAATTTCTTGAAACTTATCCGGATAGAGAAACAAGTCCGAAAAGTTGTGGTAACAATTCGGCTGTAGATGATGTAAATAAGGATAATACTTCATTCTAGAAATTCGGACAGAAAAACACCAGTAATATTCACGATTTCAATAGAGGATAATAAAACAAAAAAAAAAAAAGATCATTTAAAAAAAAGATCCCGTGGGAAATTAATTAAATAATTTTTGATAAATATATCATTGGAAAAATAGCAAATCTAGTATCAAAATGTGTAAATCTTGACACCTTTGCAGTCAAGAAATGACCAGAAAATGTCCGATGCAGATCACTTGTCCGTTGAGTTTGGTTTGTGCTGTTGTCCTTCAATTAATAACATTCAGTGAGACAAGGTTAAGTAAATGGCTAGAAATCCTACCAGAGAGTAATGTTTACGAAAATAATCTATATTAGGTCCATCGAGTTCCATGCAGAATGCTCCATCATTGTAGCCTTGTGTCAGATCGAGTTTGGTAAATATCTATCCAAAGAATGTAAACAGAATGGCAACAATCTAAACGTCAAGCATTATACTTCCACAAATTAAAATATTGAATCGATTGTGCTCGGCTATATAAACTTCAGAACAGATTGGTGTGAACGGTAGTAAATACGAGCAACACTGCAAACTGGTGAAGTTTAAACAATGAAGAAATTTATCGAATATCTTTATCGTTGTTATTTCTGTAAAGAAAAAATTAGATAAGAATATTGTTGGGATCTATATTTCATGGCTCGAAGACGTGCATAAAGAAACAGACTTACTATCAATTGGTTTAGAGATAAGCTCCATAACTACTTCTGTACGACAGGTGCTCTAATAATAATAATAATAATAATAATAATAATAATAATGTTCCTAATGTATGCACGTCCTGGGTATGACGGTAAACTACATCCGCGTCCTGGGTATGGCGATAAACTACATCCAACAGCAAGGTCTCAGATAATGTTTTCGGAAAAATAATGTTGCCAGCTATACATTTTTTATTCCATACAAAATAGGCATTTAAAATTCATAAACTGGATTTGGCATTAAATAACCCACAGTGGTTGATATGCCATAAAACCCAAACGAACAAACGAACGAACTAATGTATGCATGAAAATGAAGAGATAGAAATAAAGTAACGCTTGCTCTGTTACCTGCTGATGAAAGGAAAATGAAACGGCTGAAAAATTTGAAAGACAGTAAAACAAATTTAGTAAAATTGTCCATACACACACTTCTGTCTTGAAAAATATTCAGTTAAAAAAGAAGCCCTTCCCTCGGGCCGAAATGAAGCATGTGGTGACATTAGCGAGTATCTCGTTGCGCACAGGTGCGCTTTGAATGTCTTGATAAATGGGAGGGGAATACGCATGGAGGTTCGCTTGTAACCGGAGTTTTTTTTGTTGCCTCAACTTCCATTAAGGTGATTAAGCAACTCAGCTTAAGGGGATTATCCTTTACGCTACTGATTGTTCGACTCATTCAACAATATTTTCTTTTCAACAGGCTTCACACTCGAAACGAGATATTTAAAAACTTCCAACACACTACAAGTTCCTGGAAGATAATCAACACAGACTCATAAGAGAAAATACTAAATAATCTGCTATAAGAGGTGAAGCCGAAAGGATATTTATTATAACATATTGAAACGGACGGGCTTTCATGGAAAGAAGTTTTCACATTAAAAGAATTACTAGACAGAAGATGACTTTTAGAGCACTTTATATTTTTTTTAAATAAATAACGAAATTATTCGGTAGGATTTATAAATTTCTCTATTTCTTCAAAACAATTTTATGCTGTGGAAGTTTGTTAGTCTTTCTAATTGTACGAGGAAATTGAAGGGACATACATGTTTGCAAATGCATGCGCGAAAATACACATACACAGTCACACACAGGTGTACACACATACACATGCTCCTAAATGATCAGATACACACGATCACACATGAATACACACTTATGCACGGATAAATATACAGGGGTATATATAGAAGTGGGGGCAGAAATATTCACGCTTGACCCACTTTCACCAAATCTAGCCATCACCGTAGTATATGAAAGTAATATATATATATATATATATATATATATATATATATATATATATGTGTGTGTGTGTGTGTGTGTGATGTGTGTGTGTGTGTAAAGTAATATAAATGAATTACATAAAAATGAAACTTTATTACTCCATTCAGACGGCCATTTCACCCCCGGGATATTCTCCCTGGGGCTTGTCAATGCAAAAGCCTTTGTTAACGTTCTTTTTTTTTTTAAATACGAATTAAAGAAGGAGGGAAAGAAAGAAGAAAAAAGAAGAAGAAAGAAGAGGAACAAACAACAAATAAGGGAAATGACATTAAACGAGAGATAGGGAGACAAAAAAAACTATGGTAGTTGGGAAAAGATGGACAGGAAGTCATGGCATACACAAGTCTAGACAGAAAACGGTTAAAAAATAACAATGACCCTATATATTTAACATATGACCTCTCGTTCAAATGGGAAAATCTTACATAGCAAAATCCAATCATAAAGCTTAAGAAAAAGAAGAGTTTTAAATATTATAGATAAAGGAAAAATAATTTAAAAATAATACTATTATATAATTTTAATATTGTATAATAATTTTTTTAGTAAAAATTTTAATACTAATAACTCATACTAAATTATTATATAGTGTATGTATCAAATTATTAAGAAAAAATATTTACTTATTAAATAGTAAAATATAATTTAATAACTTATTATTTATTTAGTCTAATGTAATTATATATTATCATACTTTATAATTAGGTTGGTGCAAAAATAATGACGCAATAATATCGTTCTTTACGTATTTCTTAACGTCAAAAAAACGACATTATTACGTCATTATTTTTGCACCAACCTAATATTAAGTAACTTTATTAAATTAATATTAATCCATTTAATATTATATATTTAATTATATAGTAAAAATTTTGATTAGTAAATTATTAACTTATATTAATAAATATTTATATCAATTATTTTAATAAATATAATAATAAATATTATATTAATAATATTTAAATATTAAATTTATATTTTTATTTCATATTTATATCATATTTATATTAATCATTTTAATATTCTATTAAGGATTATATTTTAATTCAATATTAAAAAAAGATTTTTTTTCTTTTTAAAGCTTTTAGTTTAGTTTTAATCTCAAAATAATAGATTAAATTTAATATTTCCAATAAGCAAAATACCTTGCTGTATTTCAAACAGAATTTAAATTGATTGTAATGCGTTTTATTATCAGTTACACGATAAAATAATTAATATTAAAAGTTAATAGTTAATATCAAAAATTCTGTCAACATAACGAAATTCTCTTTCTTACAAAAATCTTTCATGAATAAAATATAGCCGATTTAAAGTTTAAATAATTAGATTTCAAACAAATATTACATACTTCTAGTTTAAAATATCACAGAAAAACAATTTGCAACACGGGGGTGGGTATTTTTATGAGGCTTTGACAATTCTCTCGATAGACATGTTTGGGAATTTTTGTAAGGAGGACATAACTGTAACAATTACTTGATAGATATAATATGAAGAAATTTCATATAACTTTTCATCTACTCTGTAATCATACAAATTTAGGAAAATATTCGAAGCAATGTAATATTTTATTGAATTTTATGTACTTTAACTTTATTGACAAACGTACGAAGACGCCAAATGTTAGAAATTAGCAAACAAACTTTAACTTTGCTATATTTACCGTTTTTATTTTCTGAAAATGTTGCGTTTTGACATCCGTATTTACAAAAACTGACATGTTTATACATACATAAAATAAATTAAAAATTAATTTTAAAATAATGGAGGTCGTTGAATTGTAGTGAACTTTTCAATTTATGATTAGTAAATACAGTTTTAATATAATATAACATGACCAAAACAAATTAACACAATCTTCAGCCTCCCTTTTTATATTTTTTAGATCTATCTATCTATCTATCTATCTATCTATCTATCTATCTATCTATCTATCTATTTCACTCTGTTCATATCTATCTATCTATCTATCTATCTATTTCACTCTGTTCATATCTATCTATCTATCTATCTATCTATCTGCCTCACTCTATTCATATCTATCTATCTATTTCACTCTATTCATATCTATCTATCTATTTCACTCTGTTCATATCTATCTATCTATCTATCTATCTATCTATTTCACTCTGTTCATATCTATCTATCTATCTATCTATCTGTCTCACTCTATTCATATCTATCTATCTATTTCACTCTATTCATATCTATCTATCTATCTCACTCTGTTCATATCTATCTATCTATCTATCTATCTATCTATCTCACTCTGTTCATATCTATCTATTTCACTCTGTTCATATCTATCTATCTATCTATCTATCAATCTATCTATCTATCTATCTCACTCTGTTCATATCTATCTATTTCACTCTGTTCATATCTATCTATCTATCTATCTATCTATCTCACTCTGTTCATATCTATCTATCTATCTATCTATCTATCTATCTATCTCACTCTGTTCATATCTATCTATCTATCTCAGTCATTTCATATCTATCTATCTATCTATCTATCTATATTCATATCTATCTATTTCACTCTGTTCATATCTATCTATCTATCTATCTGTCTGTCTCACTCTATTCATATCTATCTATCTCACTCTATTCATATCTATATATCTATTTCACTCTGTTCATATCTATCTATCTATCTATCTATCTATCTCACTCTGTTCATATCTAGCTATCTATCTATCTATCTCACTCTGTTCATATCTAGCTATTTCACTCTGTTCATATCTATCTATCTATCTATCTATCTATCTATCTATCTCACTCTGTTCATATCTATCTATCTATCTCTCTCACTCTGTTCATATCTATCTATTTCACTCTGTTCATATCTATCTATCTATCTATCTCACTCTGTTCATACTATCTATCTATCTATCTATCTATCTATCTATCTATCTATCTTGTGAATTAATTTCACTTCATGATATTATACTTCAGTGATATTTATTTGAGAAGAAAGAAAAGAAAGAGAAATTGTCGGGTCACGTCTCCTCGGATTAAAAGTGAAAAATTAAAATCCGAGTGTCGTGTCCAGAAATACAAGATAAAGTCAGTCAGCGGGAAAGTTGTTGTACAATGTCCAAATGACAATTTGTCCCAGACTTACATTGTTATGGTTAGGGTTAGTCAACAAATAATTCCATTCTCTCTCTCTCCTTCTCTCTCTTGGGTACGATTTTATTCTTATAACTGATCTGATCATAAAGTGGACACATAAAAAAAAAAGAACTGTTTAAAAGTTTCCTTCTAAAAATTGTCAGAATAGGTAAAAACACAAAACATTTCTTTGAAATTTGTGATATTTTACAAAATAAATAAATAAATAAAATAATTACGTTATCTAACTTAACCAAAATATGAAAGAGAAAATCCAATGAGCTCACCATAAATAGATTTCCATCCACTCACAGGATGTGAACAGTCAGTTCGTTGACCATAAGAATTCATCATTTCTTTTATTTTTCATATTTTTATGTGTTAACGTTATTTCAATACACTATAAAATAATTGACTGTCATCAAGTTGATCAATCGTTTTCTCTTCTTTGACATTGAATGACAACAATCAATGCCATCATTCGGAAGGAATTTCTATTCGGAACAAAACCATAAATTCGGGAGTCTTGATCTATTTCTTCAGATAATCCAAAATTCAGATAACCGAAATTCCAATATATATTAGGTTGGTGCAAAAACAATGACGTAATAATGTCGTTTTTTGACGTATTTTTTAACGTCAAAAAACGACATTATTACGTCATTATTTTTGCACCAACCTAATATTAAGACAGGAATAAGTAATTGTGTTATCAGCATAGATACCGAGTTGAAAACTGATGACACCAGAAAGGTCGTCATTTTTGCACCAACCTAATATATATTGGAATTTTGGTTCTCCAAATTTCGGTTATATATATTATCATAAGCGGAGTTATATGTCTGCGAAACTTGTTTGTTCGAAGATAAGACTTTTAACTTTTTATCTTAATTTATTTACTACTAGCAGTACAGCCCGGCGTTGCCCGGGGATGTAACAGTAAGAGATAGATCAAGTATCGACCATCATAAAGACTGAAAAATAAAATTGACAAAGATTATTGTTTAAGGTTGACGGACACGCATGTCTTAATAAGTTTTTTTTTTTTTTTTTTTTTTTTTACGAATTGGTCAAACCCAAACCCGATTGAATAGAATTTTATGATAAACAATTGTTTTGTAAATGGAATTTTTAAAGCATTCTGAATGTAAAAATAAAGAAAAAAGTGTGCAAGACAATAAGAAACACTACCTGCTAAAAAAAAAGTGAAATTTTGTTGAAATCGGTTGAAAAATGTAGGAAATCCTATCCCATGTATAAATGAACACACACACACGCACACAAACAACCTAGGTTTTATCATAAGTATAACTCGATATGAGTTGTCCCCCTTTCATTCTCGTGATGCCTCTTAATCGTGTTTTCAAATTGATTTCGTGCAAAAACAATTGTATTTTTCCAATTTTTGGCGCTGTTAGAACCACCACAAGGTAATTTTACGTAGTCCTGTGAAGTTTTGTTGAAATCGGATGAAAAATGTAGTAAATCCGATCCAATATATAAACGTACACGTACACACACACACACACACACACACACACACACACACACACACACACACACAATCTGCGTTTTATAATACGTAAGATTAATGCCCATGTTCTTAATATTGAGAACTTTACATAAAATGGTTGTTCTTTGTTATTGTTGCTAATAGTTCTTGTATATTTCTACAGATAAACTCTTTTATGAAGAGGTTTGTATTTTTTTAATTCTTAATGCATTTATTGCAGCTGTCATATTATATAAAATTAACAGAAATACACGTCGTTGATTGGGTTTGGAAGAAGCTGTCAAAATTGTACTATTCATGTAGGTGATACAGCTATTAGGTTGGTGCAAAAATAATGACGTAATAATGTCGTTTTTTTGCCTATTTTTTAACGTCATAAAACGACATTATTACGTCATTATATATATATATATATATATATATATATATATATATATATATATAGATAGATAGATAGATAGATAGATAGATGGAAATTATTAGAAGGATTTGATAATTATATTTAATTAATTCATCGAGTCTGAAAGAAACCTCAACAGAATTAAATATAATTATCAAATCCTTCTAATAATTTCCATCTATGTATATCCTTGCTTGAACTGGCTTCTAATGCTTTAGAGTGAGCGGCTTGGTGAGAGTAGTCGTGGTTCCAGGGGGCATAGTCCTATGGTTACAGAGAACTCAGTATGAGTCCGACTACGGAATATGTGAGCGACCATTGGAACAGATGGTATGATGTTTGCTTGACAACCTAACTGTCAGGGTTTCAATTCTCGTGAGTGGATGCGCACTGCTGATGAATCCTAAATATAGGTTGAAACGGCCGTCCAGTCCTTTCTGCATTATGTTGAGGTTTCTGTCAGACTCAATTAATTAAATATGTATAAATTTAGCACTGTTTAATAAAAATACCAATAAGAACATCGGATTATATATCTTAATGTTCTTTTTTTTTACTATAATATATATATATATTCATACATGTTTCATTAAATAATATAGACAAGTGTTGTCTATTTATTTTATGTAAATTCTTTTCATATTGTCAGATAAGCTTAATAACATTATCCTTAAACAAAGAAAGAAAATCACAATATTGATACATATTTTTTTTTATCCAATCTAAGCTTTCGGCTTACATAAGCCATTATCAAAGATGACAATTACATTACAATATATTAAGCAATACACGGACAAGAAAGTGATGATAGTCTGTTTCTGTTTACATGGATGATTTCCAAGCAACGATAAACACGTATGTAATGATATTATTTGGTAAACCGTATGAATAATTCCTAAGAGAATATAGATCCAGAGAGAGCTCGATGTAAAAACAGAGTAAATAATAATTATGAAAACGAAGAATTTAAAAGTCATGGTGATATTTTAATGCATCAGAGCCGATATTTCAGTTCTAACTCATCAGACCGAGCATTGTCACGCAAATAAATGGATTAATATTTTTTCAGGCATTTTTTATGTTTAAAAATGTAGATTAAAAATTAAGGGAAGGGAGAGAAGAAAACATTTTTTTATATTTACAGATGTACTCATTAGCAGCACTAATCGAGAGATTCCTATATATATATATATATATATATATATATATATATATATATATATATATATATTGGGCTAGTATTTGGGCAGCAATTTTTCATTTCTTGTATAGAGAGAATTGTTCCTCTAAATATGCATTGTATTTCTTTGGTGGTTTAAAAGTTTTACATTTTCGTCAGCCGCTGTGTGTATATATATATATATATATATATATATGTAAGGATACCATGTCAAAATCCATACACAATTGCAGTCGTGTTTCAATGCGTATCGATGCATCTCATTAGGCGATTGTAAATTACGGGCGAGTGAACGATTTATTTAGTTAGATTTAAAAGCAAAATGCAAACCCTTTTTACGAAAAAAAAGTGGGGTTATAAGGTTTTGGAGCTTTATTCTGATCAACCAATCAAATATGACCTATTTTAAATTTAAACTAAGCGAAGGAACAAAAATTATAATTTCTTTTTTATAAATGGGTTATGACCCGTAGATCGGCAACTAACGGCAGCCAGACATAAACTAGAGTGGATTTAAACGGTTACATAAATTATAAAAACTAGACAATGCTGTTATCTAAGAAATAAAAATGGGGTGTAGAGGTAATTTAACAAAATGCTAAACAAGTTATATGCTTTGTGAATTTCCGACATAATTTTTTTTATAGTTCATAAATAGCTTCTTTAAGTAAATAGTAAATAATTTAAACGTTTTGAATTATTTGGTAAATTAATATGTAACTGTTGAATAAAGATTTTTCTTTATGTTAATACTAACCAATGTAAAATGTCAAAAATACCAATCAAATATTAATACATCCGTTTAAAATGTTACTAATACTACCAAGAGATTAATATGAAATTATATTAAATCCAAATGAATCTTACAAATATAAAGTCATATATGGTGCAACGTGGTACAACTAAAATCTAAGAAAAAGCATAATCAAATTCCAAAGTTTAACTAAATTGTAAGGTAAACTATGTTTACAATTTACTGTTTTCATTTGTTTGATTTAAATACGCGCGTTGGGATCAAATTTTGATCAAATATGGATCGGGATCCGACAGAATGATAAGCTAAAGAACAAATAGGAAATGTTTATCAATCTAACATGTTTCACTTTTATTAAGGCTTCATCAGAGAATGAGATATAGCGAAACAGAAGAAAGAAATTTTGGTATTTTTAATTTTGTGTTGTTTCATTTTCATTGGTAAATCATCACTCACGTGTATATAATTTGTTGGCGTCCCGAAAATAAGGAGAGACGACGCGTCCATCCGAAATTTCAAGAAATTAACGGATTCAAAGCCTATCTGAAAAGCCAAAAAAATTTACCATTTGTATGTATGGGTATGATAATTCTAGTTTGTTTATCTGGGACTATCAGATGATGATCTGTATACACAAGTGTGTGTGTGTGTGTGTGTGTATCTAGTAAACATTATTTTTGTTGTTTTTCGCATGTTAATTTGGGAACGTTTTTGCATGTACGCAAAAACGTTCCCAAATTAACATTCGAAAAAAAAATATTGTTGCTTACTAGATACATACACACGCGCGCTTATAGTAAGCGTATCAGAGGGTAGAATTATGAATTTTGTTTTGTTGTTGTTGTTAGGAATGCTAATGATGGTGTCTAGTTGTTTTTTGTTTTTTTTGTGGACTTTGTAAATTCGTTTTCTATCTTTGAGGATGAAATGATGTGGGTAGTGAAGAAGTCTAAATGTTTTCTCAATATATTAGGTTGGTGCAAAAATAATGACGTAATAATGTCGTTTTTTGACGTTAAAAATAGCTCAAAAAACGACATTATTACGTCATTATTTTTGCACCAACCTAATAATTCCCATTTAGTTATTCTGGACTAAATATGCTAAAGGCTCTGAGGTAGAATCCTATTACTTATCCTGATTTTATTTTTGATTGTGGTGAGAATAGACATTAATTAGAACGTTTTCGCTAGTAGGCTTACGATAAACTTTAATATCTAATTTGTTATTGTTATGTATTAATAAAATGTCGAGGAAAAGTAGAGACTAGTTTATTTCAAATTCATATGTGAATTCGATAATAGGTTATATCTAATAGATTTATATTATGACATTCTTTTATTATATCCGCATAATTTTTTCGGTTTAATACATTTGTAAAACTTTTTTCTTTCATATATGATAGCATAAAAGCTGTTTAAAAATCCATTAGCCAATATTTTTTGTGGATATATAGAGGTATATCTATAAGTATGCATTGCCTCTTTCGGTTTATGAAAGTCGAAAGAGAATACATTGCACAATTTATTTTCAGTTTCTCCCGGGAAATCAGAGAAATGATACGAATCGTAGAAAAATTGAACAAAAAACTCTGCATAAATGGTAAGTACCTGTTCAAATACACCTACATATATGCATGTGTGTTTGTGCGTGTATGTTCGTGTGTGTGTGTGTGTGTTATATGTGTTTTGTCGACACGCACTTCATTTTTTCAAAGAGATGAGCCAATGGAAACTGAATATGTGAAAATGTGGATTGAGAGGAAGCCCATTAAGAAATCGACAGAAAAATTACGAAGCTTTGTCTGGGCATCAAATAAAAACAACCCCACCCCCAAAAATGGTCGGGCTGCAAAAAAAAAAAAAAAATGAAACAATTTGAAGCGCATGAAACAAATAAGACTCAACAAATTGAAAGTGGATTTTTGTTTTTAGTAATTTCACCCAAGCAAGGCAATAAAGCCACTAAGATGCAAAGAGTTACTAAGTTTGAGGGAATATGAGAAAAATCAAGGAGAAAGAACACTAAAAGAAGATGAATTAAGAAAACAGACGAGAAATATTTTCTGCATAGATTCAACACTAATGATAATCTGAAATATTTGGTCTTTTGTTTTTTTTTCTCCCCCCCCCCCAGTATCGAAGATTTAAAAAAATACATTATTTTCTCTCTGTTTTCTCATGTGCGCATTGCGAAAAAGTAGCTTTATTTGGTCTTTAAAACCCTTTCTTAGTTTCATCAGATGCACAGAAATTCTAACCTGCAATTACACACATTAAATATTGGCTAGAGAGTGAATATGTATTTTTCATATCATTGACAAAAAAGAGGAAAGTATGAGGATTGTATATATGCATGCGTATGTTCGCATTCTATGTATGTGTAAACGGTAATTATAATTGCATGTAATATACAAAGTTTTAGTACAATGCGCGCAACTAGAAAGCCTCAAGGTAATATATATCAAATGTAAGCTTTAAATACCGTAATAGAATCATTTTGTCTGTCATCATCGTGTGTGTGAATAAAAACAAAAGGAAAACGTTTCTTTACCAACGCGTTTCGTCCTCTGAT
>OZ010610.1:30738251-30793251 GCA_963932145.1 Acanthosepion lycidas | reverse complement strand
CAGCTTTAGACTCTTTCCCGCTGCCGTAACGTAGCTGCACTCCACCACCTCTATGAATACTTTGACGGTAATTGTTCTGATGAGCTTTCCTAGTTAGTACCTCGACTTCACTACTTTAAGCGCAGTACTAGATTGGCAGTTAGGTCTCATATTTGCACGGTAGAAATTGCTAGTTGCAACAACAAGTTATATGCTGACAGGTTCTTCTCTCAGACTTTCGCGCTCGTGGAACTCTCTTCTGGCTTTCTACTTTCCTGTCAACTACGATCTTCAAAACTTATATGAAATGCCAATCTTTATCTTATATCTCCTCGAATCTTGCTCTTTTTGTGTTTTTCTGATTCTTTCAGTATCTATCTATCTATCTATCTATCTATCTATCTATCTATCTATCTATCTATCTATCTATCTATCCCGGGCTGTTCATTATCTATCTATCTATCTATCTATCTATCTATCTATCTATCTATCTATCTATCTATCTATCTATCTATCTATGTCTGTCTGTGTCTGTTTGTGTGTGTGTGTATTTGATTGAAAATGACTGATAATGTACTGCAAAGAAGTTATTTCCTTTTTGGAAATAATGTATACATAAATTTTCCAAATGATGATACTTGAAATTGTCTAATATATTAACTGAAAGCGCTCGGAACTAGCAATCATTTATAAAATTCCTACATGTACTCCAAAACAAGTAATTTTTAATTTGTTAATGATTTTCAATGGAATATGTATTATGGAGGAATTACGTTAAATCCGGAATTTATTTTATTTACAACAACAGAATCAAATCTGGAGTAAGCATCGGCTTTTATCTAAGAGTCCTTAGAATCTGTAGCCTCCATTTGCTGCTGGAAGAAGAGAAATACATTAAAAATACTTTCAAACTCCTTCAATACCCGAAACATTTCCTGCAGAATGCCAAACGAAAAGCTTACAAAATTCACCGAAGAAAAATACAAAAATCCACAATAATAATAATAATCCCAACGACTATAATAAAAGTAGGCATATAATTCTGCTTACTAAATTTAGGTTCTCGAGCTCACAAGGTTTTTAGATAAAATGTTCTTGGCTTAAAACCAAAAATCTTTTTTATAGATAATGTATAGCGACGAATATCATCAGACAGACATTTGAGAACAGATCACTTAAAGTGGGGTCTGTAATGTTAACCGCAAAACTCCAATTTAAATTAATAATTATAAGCACATAAACAACAAAAATGATATAAAAGTTATTAGAAACATATGCGATAACAGCATTGAAATAAATTGATTACAAAGAGTCCTAACAAAACCCAAAGAATAATGTGCGGTGTTATCTGTTTTCATCTAGTATATCGGCTGGGGCCACTTTGTCACTGCTGTAACGCAAATTCTCTTCTGTATTCCCTATAAATATTTTCATAGAAATCGTTCAGATTGGCGTTCCTTTTTGGTACCTCGATTTAAGCGCAGTACTAGAGCGCAGTACTAGATTAGCAGATGTCTCATTATTTTAATGTTGAAATTGCTAGCTGTAATCGTAAGTTCTATTCAAACAGTTTTTTTTTTCTCTCTCTCACGCTTCTGGCATGTGAAACTCGCTTCCGGCTTCTTGATCGTCAACTACGATCTTCAAACATTTAAGTGCCATGTCAGTCACCATCCCCAGAATTCCGTTCTTCTATTGTCCTTTCTCTTCAATAACATTTTCTCCATTTCCTTCACTTTCAGTAACCCCTTGGGTTTTTGCAAAGATAGAAATAAAATTGATATTCGAAAGAATGTGAAATAATGAGATGCTATTTCACATAAACTCTTTGCATCAGACCTCTACAGTATCCCCCAGAAAATGAACTAGAAAGAAACTTGATAAGCCTAAAGTAAAAATATTTGAACCATCTACGGTTTGCTGATGATATTGAATAAAGAATTAGGATTTTCTGGGACAGATAATGAGGAAAGAGGGCTTGAAGTATTTGGCACTCACAGGGCATACTGATGTCAAGTTTGGTAAAAGAAAACACCGCGTAACATAATTAATGCATTTGTGTAAATTGATGCCAGAACAAGAATATGAAGATATAGTAAATGGAAAAACATTATTTAGAACTATAAAGAATAGGAAGTTTTGGAGAGCCATGATCGCCCTCGTCATGGATCAACTCGGTACATAAAAGAAGACTACAGAGAATAATTGATAATATTAGGTTGTCCCAAAAGTTCGTAAACACTTGCAAAAAATTGAAATTTTACTGGCCAATAACAAAAATAACAAAAATTATTCCTCAAAATAAAGACCATCATGTGTTTACGAACTTTTGGGACAACCTAATGTCAAGGACCATGAAATAAAATGATATATAACGATTGGAGAAACTAATTAAAACATAATTAATGAAACTCACCTTGTCAATAGGATTAAAAGGTAACTTTAATTTATGCAAAATGCCAGCAGTTATATACGCATGTATGAATATGAAAATTAAAATCTTTTCAAATAAAGTGAAAATTGTATTGACAAAGTGTAGCAGAGTCACGGCTCTCATAGAAGGATTTGAGAAAAGGTGTTGTTAATCAATAAACTCGCACAGATGAAGAGATTTTAGGATTTACTGCGATCGAAGACTTCTTTCCTCGAAGAAGTTACTGCAAAAATTAATAGTATTTGTACAAATAAACTTCATTCACAGTGACAGAGAAAGAATAGCAAAAGGTGTTTGAAAACTGAATGTAAAGGCGCCATCTTACTATATTTTTGCATTTTCTATTTTAGTTTAGTTTTTCTTTTCACTAAAGAAAAAAAGATAAGCAGATAATAGGAGCCTACGAAAGCAGGTTATTCCAATGAATCCCGACTTAAAGTCTCTCACGTTGTGTACGATGAAAACCTGAATACTAATGGAAAACTTCTGAAAAAATTTGACATTTTTCTTAAGTAAATTTCGAAAAGTAATTATGCATTCTACCACTTTTATTTTGTCTTGCATTGAACGCGCATATGAAGTGTGTGTATACGTTCATGTGTAAGTGTCTGCGGATGTGTCTTATGCGTCTGTATTTGTATGTCGGTATGCCTGTATCTAGGAACGTGCAGGTAGTGTAACCGTTATCGGTGCGTAAAGTGAAATCGCTGAGCTGATTTCAAATTCCGATCGATTTTGTTACGTTCATTTTGATAAACTAATTCTTTTGGGAAATGCTTGAATCTATTCAACCAGCCTGTATTCTCTATGTAAAATTGTTGTTTCTTGAATTTTAGGAGGCGTTGGAAGGTTAAAATTTATCAATATAGGTGCAGTTAGATCCAAAGTAATCCACGAACTCTCTTCATGGACAGAATAAAAAAAGAGGATGTGACGTATTGAAAACTGTTTAACACAAAATGGTAAATATTTTGAATAAATATGTTATTTCGAAGAGAAAGAATACTTCATTTTGATCCTATTTCCGTTATTCTATCTAGATTAAAACTTCTTTTATAGACAGAAGACCTTAATTAGGTACTTCCAAAAATCTACTAAAAAACGAGCATGTCATGATGAAAAAAAGGCCCCCAAACTTGATAAAAATAAAGTTTTATCGCCAAAATGTTTCTTATTATTTAAGAGTAAAGACCAAAGTAATTTTTGATTATTTTACTAAACTTTTTAATCCTATCTACGAAAATTTTGGTTAAAAATCTTGTTTTTCTTGCAAAATCGAGGTGGACCAAAATTGAAAATTTACTCTTTTTTAAACACATTGTTTGGGAAATCCTTGCAAAAATCAAATAATTATCGGATTATAATGAAATTTTCAGAATTCTTTTGCAAATGAATGAAATTACATTTTATTTTTCTTTATTTTTAGAAAATCTCAGTAAAATATTTTTTTTACATCTGTTTCCTGGAGTTAATTTTATGAATTTTCGATGAATTAAAATTCCAGCCTCTTTTTATTCATATTAGTTAAAAGCAGCACACATCAGTTTGTTTTTGCCAAACAGAAACACCATTTACCTAAAAGGTGCCCTGAATAGTAGCATAAAAATGCAATACAACTATGATATTATTTAAATAGAAAAGCTTTTAATTGCTTTTATAGATAAACTATATTAAGGACACTATTGCATTAATAAAAAAAAATTGGATTAATTTTTACAAGAATTGCTTTCATTTTAAATTTTTTAAAATTTATTAAGTTTTAAATCTTTTAAAATTCTGTATTAATTTCAGCCTTTATATGATATTATCATTGTATGAAAACTGTACTTACTAATCATGAATAGAAAAACTTGATGCAAATCATCAAACAACAATAATTTTCAAAAAAGTGCCGACTTTTGTTAGTAAAGGCGACCATACACGACATTATCAGAATATAATAGCTATAACTATAGAAAATCTAAAGCCCAAATTTCTAAAATTCAATAAAACATTAGATTACGGACAATATTTTCCTAATTTTTAAGATTACTGGGTACTTAAAAAATTATATAAAAAAGGCGTTCACGTTATTTTCTTCAATTATGTTTCATATGCAAAATCTGTAGAACAACATTAGACCTGTCTTCATGCTGTCGTCTTCTCAAAACAGCTACTGCGGGCTTAAAAATGCATTTCTCCAATATCTTAAACTTGAAGTAAATAATATTTGTTTCATATAAGATTAATTATGCTTTAAATCAGCTAATATTTTTCAAATAAAGTTTCAAAAAAGCATATTTTCTTTCTGGAAGTTTATTTTTAATAAAGAGAATTACGTTGCGATGAAAGATGACTAAAAAGTACGCTAATCGACTATTTTAACAAAAAGAAAAAACTCCTTCCAGTCAAAAAATTAAATTTAGAAATAGAATTTGAAATGCAGTAAAGTATTTTGATCATTGGAAATATTGAATTTAATTTATTAGCTTGAAATCAAAACTAAAATAAAAGCTTCAAGTAAGATTTGTGATTTTTTTAAATTAATTTTAAACATTAGATATCGCGTTTTTGCAGAGATCCTTAATATATATATATATATATATATATATATATATAGAGAGAGAGAGAGAGAGAGAGAGAGAGCACACCTTAAAACTATATTTCTTCATATACACACACATATATATATATATTTTTGCAGAGATCCTTAATATATATATATATATATATATATATATATATATATATATATATATAGAGAGAGAGAGAGAGAGAGAGAGAGAGAGTGAGATAAGTATAAAGGTCAAAGACTACAGAAAAACTGCATTATTGGCCAACGCGTTTCGTCTATTGTGGACATTGTCAAGGCAAAAACGAAATGAATTTATTGAAAACAAAGTAACTCAAACAAAATGTCCCTAGCAAGTAGAAGAAATTAGAAAATGCTATTGTGTTCATATTGTCAAGTGAAAATTATGTCTAATAGTATCACATGTAGAAATATTGTTTTTAATGTTGTGTTGACAGATTCAACAATTTTCTTTTGATTTATTGATACGGTTGTGTACGCTGGCTTCGGAGTGTAGTAATAAATCCTAGTTACTAAGGACATTTTGTTTGTTGTTAATAGTTACTTTGTTTTCAATAAATTTCGTTTTTGCCTTGAAAAAGTCCGCATTGGATGAAACGCGTCTGCGAACAATAGTTTTCCTACTGTCTTTTACCTTTATAAATATTATCTTTTTCTACAGGTTAACTCTGAGAAAATTTTCATATATATATATATATATATATATATATATATATATAATGAAATGGACTAATTCCGACAATTATTTTAATACATTATATCGTTATACGTTATTTATATAGACACAAATATTGAAGGGAATGCTCTGTTTATACTAAACAGTATTAATATAAATAACGCATAAGAATAAAATATATTAAAATAATTGTCAGATTTAGTCCATTTCATAATATATGACGTCATTTGTTTACGTTAAGATACGCAGATATGAACGTTTGAGGGAAATAATGGGAAATTTGTAGTTTAAAAGAAGTAATTTGACCTTGCTAACTAGACGCTTCATTGTAGCTA
The DNA here is from genome assembly GCA_963932145.1 of Acanthosepion lycidas. Classification (NCBI taxonomy): domain Eukaryota; kingdom Metazoa; phylum Mollusca; class Cephalopoda; order Sepiida; family Sepiidae; genus Acanthosepion; species Acanthosepion lycidas. The sequence continues at coordinate 30,787,255 of OZ010610.1, read as the reverse complement.
AACTTATATACCACATCTGGCTATATAACGGTTCAGTGTAGGATACAGGTTCGTTTCTTGTCAGAGGACGCATATATTCTACGAAATTTCTGGGATATTCAGGCTGGTAAATGTTGTCATAGTATTTATTATAAACAGAGAAGTTACTTAAATGTGTGTGTCTATATAAATAACTAAAATATATTGATAAAAATTTATTAAAAATATAATTACACCTGAACATTTTATTTAATTTTTATATGTGCTGTTCAAAATGTCCGCCTTCTTTTTCAAAAACTTTTTTATGTTTATATATATATATATATATATATATATATATATATATATATATATATATATATATATACATAAAAGTGAATATTGAAGTCAACACTCATAGGTGACAGGCTGTTTCATGCTACACGCAATTGTCGGGCCGCGACTCCCGTCTAGCATGAAACAGCCTGTCGCCTCTGTGCGTTGACTTCAATGTTCACCTTTATATTTACATACGCTCTATCGCTGATATTGAGCACTTTATCCCATAAATATAGCACACCTTAAAACTATATTTCTTCATATATATATATATATATATATATATATATATGTGTGTGTGTGTGTGTGTGTGTGTGTGTGTGTATGGGTGTGTGTGTATGCGTATGTGTGTATCAAGAAATATAGTTTTAAGGTGTGCTATATATATATATATATATATATATATATATATATATATACATATTTGTGTGTATGTATATATATATATGTAGATATACACACAGACACACACACACACACACACACACACACACACACACATATATATATATATATATATATATATATATATATATATATATATATATGCATACACGCAGATGCATGCATATGTGGTGTACGTTTATATTCAGCTGTATCCATAAGTTTGCAAAGGAGAATTTGAACACCGGCCAGCAAAGTCGTATAAGCAGATGCATTGTAAGACCTATATTCAAAGCCATTTAAAAAAAAGTAGATGTAGTGGAAAAGTAAGAACGGATCTTGTTAGACACACACTGGTACGTTGTATATGTCAAGACAACAATATTTTAACATATGGTAGTCAGGCAATATAGAGCAACTCCTTTGAATTTGTCCCTCAGGAATTTGCCATATCTGTCCCGAATAATGTTTTTATGACGTCAGCCTTTCAAAGCTGATTGTGGACGTTTGCTCACAAGCATGTTTTCAAAATTTGTATTTTTATATTAAAAAGGAGTTGTGTGATATCCAATCCTACTGCATTTAACTTTGCTCATAAAGTTATGCCAGAGAAGATAGAAATTGATTTATATTATTTACTAATGACCAAAATATTGTATATATTACCTTCATCTCTGTCAAGTTTGGAAGAGATTCAACAGCTTTGATGAAAAGATCACGCAAGCCATGTCCAGTAGGTTTCCAGTAGGTTCGATCTTGTGAGAGAGATCCACGGCTGTTGACCAAAATTTCACTGTTAATATTAATATGTCTACTAAAGGGGAAAGCATTCACAAATGCCAGTGCTAGTATAATGAATTATATCTTCACTTGGTGTCTTATTTTGGCTTTAAGCTTAATATATATATATATATATATATATATATATATATATATATATATATATATATGGCCTTCTGAAAGCTGATGGTTTACATGTTAGTTATGTGATACTCTGATCAGAGATTTGATTCCTACTAGATGCACTATTATTTTGGTCAAGCAGTAACCTCAGTTCCCAAATAATGTTTTGAATCGGCCATTATATTTGCCAGTTGTGATCCAAGAGTCAATAATGGATTGATAAAAAATATAAACTATTTACATTCCATCATCGCCAATCAGACCCGAACTACCGCTAGTTATGATGAACGTATGTCCCCTCGGGGAGGCTCCGTGCCTTTATAGACTACTGGGCCTTAAACTGACCCCAAACCACAAGTGAAACTCGTACATATGATCCATCGCTAAAGATGCATGTAAAATGGTCAGCTCCCTGTACCGCTCCAGTAAGTACTTGACACCTCATGCTATCCTCTGCCTTTACAAGAGCCAGATCAGACTGAAAATGGAGTAGTGTTGTCATATTTGGGGGTGAGTTATGAAGTCCTCACTTTTCTGTTTCGATAGAGTTCAAAAGCGTCTCTGAATCTTTGTACGTAAAAATTATTTTCCATTCTCCAAACACTTTCTCAATGCTCTGTTGCTACTTCCATAGAAAGTACTCGAACGAACTTAGTTCCGCCGGTCTAGCCTTCACGGCTAGGACCCACCATGCCACTTATATTGTTGCAAACCACCCACATTCCCTTCGAATTTCATCGGTGAGAAGTATGTTCTACTTGAACAGCTTCTGCTCGCGAACCACTGCCCAGTAGAACCGAATCCTGAGATGATGTTTCTCCGAGCACTATAATCTTAACCTGTTCCAGGCTTGACCATTATCTCCACCTCCTATCCATATAAACTGCTTCTTAATGTAACCGTCTACCACGTGTGGCCCAGAGTAAACCTTATTGTAAAAAAAAGGAAAAAGAAGAAAAGAACGATAATATATTTTGCCAATGTGACAGCCAAATGTCTCGAGAAATGATGCGAGCTTTGTTGATACCTTTTACATTTAAAACAATCGGTGCGATGGAATACTTAAAAGATTAGTTTAAGGAATTAAAAAGACAATAAAAATCATTGACAAAAATCTTTCAATTCTTGTTTATCATAATCGGTTCGGGAATTATTCACTCAAGCCTTTCAAGCATTTCGCTGTTTCTTCAGACAATCTTATATATTATGAAATGGACTAAGTATAAACAATAAAGAAATGTTATTTAGACATTTATTTATAGGAGTAGCAAATATCCTGAAAGGTTCTCGGCACTCCAAGGAACCCTTCCTTAAAAAATTGGTTGAGTTATTTGGTCAGGTTTTGGGAGGTGAGTCTAGCCGAGGACTTTTTAGTACTCCTTCACACACACACACACACACACATATATATATATATATATATATATATATATATATATATATATATATTGAAACTAGAGATCTTGACAATGTTTAAGAGATTTAAAAAAGGGAAGAGGTGAAGAAAAGAGTAATGAACTGTATAAGGGAGAGCGGAACGTAAAGAAGAAGAAGAAGAAGAAGAAGAAGAAGAAGAAGAAGAAGAAGAAAGATATTCTAGCACTTAATTGCACTTCACAAGGAGAAAAACAAATGAACAAGTGAGTCCCGTTGTTGAAGGTCATGTCTCTGCTTCTCAGTACGAAAATAGATTGCGCCAAAGACGAAGCCATGACACATTTATAAATACCTCAAAAGGTAGACGGAAGAAAAACGAGCCGAATATAATTGTAGGCAGGTGCTCCAGTCCGCTTCTGGTAAGGGTTAGGTCTGAGTGACAGGGTCAGACACGGGGACAGGCGTGGGTGGATAGCTAAGCTTATTCGGTGCACATCTACTTCCGCGGCCGTCTTTCCTTGCCATTCACAATTTATTTGATCTTATTTTTTGGAAATGACAAATTCCGTCAGCCTTGTCGGCCTGGTTTCCGGTCTTAAGAAAAAAAAAGGTTAGGGGTCGGGAGAAGGTGCCATTATCCGGGGACATGGTTGGGGGTCTGGAAAGCAACAGAGATTATTCATTAATGTTTTGCTAAATATAGCGTTAATCAGTCCAACCGACATTTTCTTTTTTGCAGGTAATCGCAAATACACAACTGAAGACGAGTGTCTTATTCGAAAGAAATCGGTAAATGCCGAGCGGAAAACCTTTGATGCCCATAGATAGGGAGATATTGCGTAAATACAATGACGGAAAATTGGATCACCTTGAAAGATGATGCAAATTTTAAACATGTTAAAGTATGCGCATTTCATGCTAAAATACGAATAAACATCTTATTTTGTTGTACTCCATGACAGACTTTTGTTTTCCGGTTAATAAACTCTGACATGGAGTGTGTCGTCCAGAAAGTGACACTAGGTTATAAGGTAACAGTTAACAAGCGGATCTTTTATAAATATTTTAACAAAATGTAGCATTGTATGTGTTTAAGAAGGAGGACGTATGCCGTCATATTGCGATATGACATCAGTATAATTAACTAGGTCGAAGGTTGTCCTCTACTGTCATAAGTACAAATAAACAACATTGAGCTTTCATCTTGATATGCGAGGTGATAATGTCAACATTTTGTCAAACGTACAGTAAAATATTGTTACAGATTAAAACATGTTATCTGCAGGGTACAACACGATAGCCGTTGCTATCTTGAAACTTTTGCTTAAAAGATTGGAGGAAATCGTTCTCTGGCATCTCTGAATATGTCTTGAATCACGTCTATCGGAATCCTTCTACAGATGGGAATACAGATATGTTGATATTAGTAGAAAATATATATTTCCTGGTGATTTTACGCTATTGTTCACCCACTATAAAGCCGAAGAGTCACTCAAAGTAGAGGGTTACTGAATGTTTTTCTTTTTTACGTACATTGTAGATTATGAGAATATGTAGGATAGATAACGCTTGATCCTAGACTTAAATATGTTAAGATTCAGATTGTAGTCGTCGAGAAGCAAATTCGCAGCAGTCTGTTCCACAAAGTTCAAAAGTTAATAAGTAAGTTTAGAGAGACTTATTAGAGTTTCTTGCTCACTAAGAACCTCACAACTGTAGTCATGTACCAAGCCGATGAAATATTGATCCAGGAATGGAAATCAGGTCGTTAGCGCTGATGTGACTCGAAAATAGCTTCTTTTTTCTTTTTTACACAAAATTTACCGAGGTTACATTGTTTCTGCATTATTCTAACTTCGGCCTGCTTCTTTAAATAAAAGGCATAAATTCAAAGAATAAAGAATGAACCAACTAAAAGTAATTGAAGAGAAGCTCCACATGTAGTCATCTGCACGATGAAATATTCTCACAGAGAACCTACAAATTCTGTCTTTCTTGGATGAGAAGTTACAATTATTTACACTATTTATATTCGGACTATTTCTAATATTACAAAGTTTCAGCCGTTGTGACCACAGGGAATTATTAAGTGAACCGTTTATTTAATCCTAAGGGGTAGACTACTCTCATTCCACTGCTTCCAATGTCTAGAGATATCTCCTTATTTTTAGTACTACTCAGTTATTGTTCGCCCGTTTCAAGTACACACTTCCCGGCCCAAGGATTGAACTCACAGTAACTATGTCACCAAATTCACCTTAAACCTAACCTGCTTGGTGATTAATGCTGCTGCTATTGCTTCCTGTCGTGTTTTGACTGCTACTGCTGTTTTAGTAGGCCTAGCATAGAAATAAATACAATAAAAGAGCCGTTAATCAGCAGACGGGGTAGGTTTAAGGCTCCAGGTTCACTACAAATAATTATACTACGGGACAATAGCCTGGCGGATTAAAACATTGATTCGTGAATTTGGTGGCATTGTAATTGTAATGGGCTGGGCAGAGCGTACTTCGACTCAGTGGAAATTTAGTTTTATGAAGATACTAAACAGTACTAAAAATTAAAAAAAACTAGACGATATCCCGAGACATGGGCAGTGGGCTGAGAAAAGTCTACGTCCGTAGATTTAATAAAGGGTTCATTTCAAAATTCCCTGTAGGTTACCCAGATCGATATATACATGATAAAGACCGAAGGGGGCAACGTCCAAAACATTGTGATAACAACAAAAATTATGAGGACAATAGTCCGAATATAAATAGTGTAAATAATTTTCTCATCTTTCTTGTTAGTATTGCAACGTTTCAACCATTCAACCAGTCTTCTTCAGGTAACCTTTCGGGATTTGGGTATTAAACCCTTTATTTAATCTACAAGGGTATATTGTACGCGGTTCGTTTGATATACCTAAAGATATATCACTTTGTTCTTATCTATTACAGTTTGGTTAATGGTAGTTATGTTTTCATTGGATATAAGTGTGTACTATACGATGCACGGAATGAACCCATAATTACTATTAAACATTACGAAACAAATATGGGAACAATAGTTCGAACATAAATAGTGTAAATAATGGTAACTCATCATGCCTCAGAATCAGACGGAAATGTAGATTTTGGTCTTATGAAATACATTTATTTTTTAGACGACGTCGGATCACCTGCAAAACATATCAAGAGAAAATGTCTTATAGATTATACAATTCCCTTTACAATGAATTCGCCTCTAACATTACTTACAAAGGAATATAAAAGATGTACATAGTAAACGTTATGTACATACATAGATGATGGCTGCGTCTAATGCCATCGCTTGATTGATTCTCAAATATAGACAGTGTGCATGTGGCTTTTTAATCCTGCTATAGTTTTACAGTATATTACGCAGATGCGGCAACGTTGGGCGTCCTTTGCGGTAATTGTTACATTAACATATTGATGAACATTCAATGTGCGGTACCTTTGCTTATTTTCAACGATTGCCTTAAACAACGAGACAACCAATCATTAAACGTTAAAACAAACTCTGGGCCAACAAAACCCTGAAAAATGTCGATCTTGAGTTTTGTTTTTCTCCTCAAAACCATTCCTTTCAAAGTCTATCATGCCATTGTGCACTGCCTTTCTGCAAGATGAACGATCGAGAGCTCGGTTTTCCCATTTATTTTGCTTCATGTTGGTGTCATGCAGTTTGTTCTTGATGAAATATTTGTACGTAAATTTCGGTTATGAGTTGGTCTCATGAGTTTGATTTTATTAACCTTCATCCTGTCCACAAGGTCACTCCCACCCCCCGTGCTGAAGTACCAGACGCTATTCTGGTAAACTGACAGCGATTGGGGATATAAAGGTCACTTATTTATATCTGGCACCAGATACTGAATATACAGCGGAGACACTTTTGGTGAAATATATATATATATATATATATATATATATATATATATATATATATATATATATATATATATATAATTTCTTTATATATTATATACGCGCGGTACTTATTGGAAAGTGCTCAATATCAGTGATAGAGTTAACATATTTAGTTGTATATGCACCTTTGTGCAAATTAATTGAAACAACCGCTTTAGTTTCCTATCTTACACCATACGGTCAGTTTTAGATTCACTGAAGTACAGGATGTAATCAATTTCTATTTTTCCTCAGGTTAGGTCATAAGCAGTGGTGTGCAGTGATATGAATCTATTTTCGGGGAATCTGATGAAATTTGTTTGGCCTTGAAAAATATTTCGTCATCCGTGATTGCATCAGATATTATAACGCTCAGACACTATTGTCTTCATTGTCGATTAGTTATCCTACATCCATTGTCTGCGATGAACGTTACTCAAAGGAAGTGTACGAAAGTTGTAACGCTGCACGAACACACTGGCAAGCCTTACCAGTGAGCAAATCAAAGTACTATAGATTGGCTTGGAAACTCTCTTGATTTAAATCCAATCTGCAAGGAACGAGTTTGTGGAATGGACATACGAAGTACTAACATGTGTAGTGGCTCATGTTTCATTGGAAAAATATTAAAAAAAGTAAAAAAAATGTCAATAATAATATTCGTTTTGTTTCAATTACTTTGCACACGGGTGTATGTATAGAGATATGTAAAATTGTTAACATTTCTATAGGTGTACTTATAATGAGAAAGCAGATATGATACGGATTCAAATGTATATAACAGTTTTTTATATTTGCTTTAGTGGCATATATTTCTGCATTCTTAACAGTGATAATTTTGGTCATGTTTTTAGAAACGACCGTGCGTAATTGCAATACTTTGATTCAAGCAGAATTCTTTGATGTGCTTGGAGGATTCTTTTGGTGATTGTGTCTATTTGTTTGTAATTCTGTTATATATATATATATATATATATATATATATATATATATATATATATATATATAGATAACTATACTCTATATATAACTATACTATATATATATATATATATATATATATATATATATATATATATATATGTGTGTGTGTGTGTGTGTGTGTGATAAATATAGTTTTAAGGTATGCTATATTTATGGGTTAAAGTGATCCATATCAGGGATAGACCGTATGCAAATATAAAAGTGGATATTGAAGGCGACAGACTGTTTCATGCTAAACGCTATCGTCAGGCCTGAAACAGACTGTCTGCTCTGTGTGTTGACTTCTATGTTCACTTTTATATTTATATGTATTCATAGTGATTTTCCAAGCATAGCTTAGATCTGGCACAAAGCCGAAATTAGTGGGGCACCCAATGAGAATCAAACTCACTACTCAGTCATAACTGTTCTAGCTAGACAAACTAGCTCACCATTACACCACCTCGAGGTGCCCAATTTATATATATATATATATATATATATACATGTAAAAATTATATCTGCCTGCTCACGATATGAATACCCTGTCATTGTTAAACAGAACAGTTATACACGTTAAACGTTGAAGACAGATTACTCACAAATTTACACGAATGACAAATGTAATTTAGTCTACATGTCAACAAAGCACCATCTAACGTAAACTAAATAAATAAAAAATAAATAACTCAAAAACGTAAGATTTGCAGACATATGTTTATATGAACTTTTATCGTTGTTTCGGTGTGAGAAATCCGCTCCTATATATATATATATATATATATATATATATATATATATATATATATGTATGTGTGTGTGTGTGTGTGTGTGTAATATACAATCAAATGAGTAGATCGATCTCATTTGCCATATTAACGGTTATTTATCTAAGGACAAGGAAACTCCACACCGACTTCATGACAATTCCACAGAATTCAATTAAACATTGCCTCGTTCGTAGTGCAGGATACGAAGATTCATCGGGATGAGATTGAAGAATCTAACTACTAGTAAGGAAAGGTTTACTCAGTCACCTAACCTATGTAAGAAAGCTGAAAATTCCATTGCAAAATCAATTAAACCAAAACAAAATGTTTTTAGGTTAAAAAAACAAAAACAAAACAAAAACAAACAAAAAAACAAACAAAAAAAAAGAGTGAATGTAAAATCAGGTTCAGATGATTTCAGAATAAATCTCATTGTAGAGAAATATGAAAAAAAAAACTGTTTTTTATTAGGTTGGTGCAAAAAAAATGACGTAATAATGTCGTTTTTTGACGTTAAAAAATACGTCAAAAAACGACATTATTACCTCATTATTTTTGCACCAACCTAATATATGTAAGAGTTATGTCGTCTTGCCAGTGAGATCATTTTACATTTAAGATATGTTTTCGACTTGACTGTTCTGAAGGTAAAATTTCGCCACGGTTTTGGAATTGCAGTACGCAAATCATTAGACTATATATAGATTGATGGCCGCAGACGTATTTGATGTGTGTGTAACTATAAAATCCTAATGATAACAGATTATACTATATTAAGTAATCGTATAATCTTATAAGATTTATCCAAAAAGAGAAATTTTATATGAGATTAAACTAAATTCGCGCAGCAGAAAACAAGAGAAAAATTTGTATTCATGCGGATTTTAAGGATACTTCGTTATTTTTGGACGTCACTATTCTTTTGATAGAATGACGATGTCACACATTCAAACAGGAAAGTCACTCAACAATAAGGAAGTTCTATTAATAATCTTTTTTGTTATTCCAAAAGTTTTTCATTTCTAAAGAAACGCTGTGATCATTCCTATGAAGCATCACATAACTTAGGAAAGCCCAGATAAAACGACAAAAAATGTTATTTCATCATCTTAGATCCCTGGTTCAGGTAAATTGTAACGGATGTTCAATTGTATAATTCATACCTTGACTCAAATTAGAAACTTTTCGCAAACAAACAAAAAAGCAAGATTGCTCGCTTCTGCAGAAGTTAATAAATAAGGCCTATAAGCATAACGGCGACGTTCTTGAAAATGATGATGTAAAGAGAACATTTTGCGAAAAATTAGCATCCAAACTAGCGTATCTAAATATTGGACATCGAATAATCGCATGATGTAATTCAGTTTTGTTTCTCTCGTCAATCCACACGAGGCTATTTGTAAATTATTAAAATAGAAAAATATGGAATGATAAAACCGAATTAAAATAAATAAATAAAAATAAAATAAAAAACAAAACAAACACTAATAACAGAAAGAGATAAACAAAAGATAAGTAACAATAGATAAACATTAAAAAGATAACAAAGAAAATAAAAAGAATAGGTTAATATTCTGAGAAATTTTGATTGATTTGTTTTTTATGGCTTATCAACCCTTTGTAGGTTATTTAAAACGGAAACATATTTTGGATTGTAAGGAAAATTCTTTTTGCAAATGACTATTGCATTAACAATGTTTTTTGAGGATAACTGTCTTTTTTTTTTTCAGATATAGGTTTGTTGTAATATAAGCAAAAAGTCTGTTGAAATTGGGGTGGGGGAATTACTGAACTGATTGCTCTCCCACCAACTACGGGATAATAGAGGGAGGCGGGGAAGAAGGGATTTAACAAAAAAAAGAAATAACACTGCTTAGGAAACCACAGTAACTTGAGGGACAAAATGCCCACGGGACCGACTTCACAAAACACCGTGTCTTGCCAACTGCCGATTGTTTTCCCCCACTCAACTTCTATTGGCGTGAGGCGTCTTGCAAAGGCCTGAATCTTGACCAATTGCAGAGATGCCTGTATCTAGTTAGACATACCCAACTGTTCCACTATTAACAGGAAAAAAACCGGCATGTAACTGGTGTTGACAAACATATCCGCATGCGAGCCGAGGCCTCTTTTGCGTCTGTACTGACACGCGTTCGCCACAAGGTCCTACTGTTTAACCCATAACTGGGAAATAAAGATGAAACCATAACATTCCAATGGGTATTTTCTCTTAAATGAATATAACGAATCCGACTAGAATTCGAATGCGTTTCTCCGATTTACCATTGCAATACGGTATACATTACACCACCCCCACATCCTAATCTTCTGAGAAACCAATATATTTTGAAAAATGGAAAAGAAATCAATGGATAAAAACAGCATAGATTATTAGTCGAAATTTGGTGAAAAGCAGAAGAAACATTCCGATTGCACAAAACATTCAATAACGCTTTAATTCTGACCAAACAAATTAAAAAACAAGACCAAACAAAGATGTTAGGGAAATAGTATGGTCTAACACTTTCGCCCCGGCCCCTCAACCTCCGGCGTCTTACTCTCGAGGTTTAGGTGTCTATTGGGTCCTAACCGAACTTAAGTGAGTGGCCATAGGTCCCCTGAGCATCCGTAGATTAGTCGACCGGTCAGCTCGTTTAATCCTGCTTCCTGCCCCCGTTGTGATTTGTTTGATCCAGAAAGCAGAAGTGATGTACGTCCATTCACGGTCAACTGAAGATGTAGACACGGCTGGGGAGTCTGCGCTAAGAAATTTAGAATGCAGCAAATAATAATAATATCTGCAGAAAGCCGGACAAACATTGATTCAATGGTTGAATTGTTAATGTCTTTTATATAGCAGAAAAGAATAATAGAGAAGAGAAACTGGTTACAGAAAAGAAAATTAAAACTAAAAAAAACTCATGCACTGAATTAGAGAGAGAGAGAGAGAGAGAAAGAGAAAGAGAGAGAGAGAGTGTGTGTGTGTGTGTATGTATATGATTATCTTGTTAAATCGTCTCAGAAAGATATATGATTCTTGCGATCGAGGGATAAGGATTTCTGTGTGGCGTTCCTCCTCCCAACGCTCGCCCGGACCAATTCTCTCTTCTCTCTTCAAGATTTTTCTCCCGTCTGTCTTTTTTTTTGCATAACTACGCGTTTATATAGATTAATCCTGCTGGTTATAACTGACCCTCGGCCCTACTACTTCGCACGCGATTATCACGGAGTTCTGGCTGCTTTAACCAAAATCATGTGAATTCCAAAGTTCCTTCTAGCTTACTCTGCTCTATTTTAATTTTTAATCGATAAAAATTATTTCGACCATTTCCATTGTTTTCTGATTGCCCAGATTCAATGCTTACAACTTCTGCCCTAGATTTCCCCATCAGTAAACAAAATGCCCTGATTTAATTTCGCTATTCAAATCTACTCGAATTTAACAAAAAAATATATATATATATGCATATGTGTGTTTCCCAGACTCTCTCTCTCTCTCTCTCTCTCTCTCTCTGTCACAATGGACACTAGAATATATACGAACGTTAGTAAATCTCAAAACATCAATAATAATGTATCCAGTGAAGACAAAGTCAAGAAAGTAAGAAAAATGAATAAAAAGTAATAATGCCTCTTTTGACATTAAGGTTAAAGCCTTGAAAGTAACTCTTCTTGAATTCAAGAGTAAATTTTTCAATTTCTTTTAGAGAAGTCAGTGCTTTGAGAGGGAGAAGACCCATTATAGTCATTAATATAACTGTGATGTATGTGACACTATTTAGCTATGGTAACTGGCTAATTAACAATAGAAATTAAAAACGGTAAATACTTAAGGCGAGAAAGAGCTATATCGAAAGATAGACTGAGCGACATTGAAAAGAAGAATTTATTTTATTTACAAAAAAAGATACTTTTCGCAAAAGACAGAAAATCCATAAGAAAAAGCGAGCCTGTGATTCTGTCAAAATCAGTTAATGTCTCGATAAGAGAGTGACGCACCAAACGAAACAGAATTCTGAAAGAAAAACAAAGCCAACCAACGCATGCGACCATAACAAAATTTCAGCTTCAGACCAACACGGAGAATAGATATTAATTATCTTTCAAAGATATCATTTAACTTTAATTCCTGGTTCCAGCGAAGAAAGCTATTTGGTATATGCACAAATCTTGGCATGAAAAGGAAAATCGAAAATCGAAAAGGGAATCATTATTATTGCTTATTCAAACTGTTGACGTCCGACATAGCGTCTCGAAAATGAGCATATGGTGGTAAGAGAATTTTAAGGCATGAGAAAAATAAAGAATTTGATTCTCAGGTATACACGACCACCCACTTAAAAGTTGACTAGCGGAGAAGCCAAGTGTCGGTTTTTGACAATAATTAATGATTTCGGTAGAGGTCCGGGCTAAGTGGATTTGAGTGTCCCCAAAATAACGATGTGATAAGAATTATTCAGCTATCTGGGTTTTGTAAATATTTTGGCTGAAGGAAATGAAAAAAGAAAAAAAGGATTTTGTAAACAAAATTCTGGATAGTAATTCTAAGAGGGCCAGTCTAGCCACACCCACACTGCCGAGAGATCATTGTCCAAGTGGTAGCATGGGTGATAGGCAGAGGTGAATGTATGTTTAAGACATAGAAGTTGTTAACACCCAATGAGGGGATTGGTATGAGATACCAATGTGAGAGAGGAAGAGTCTAGGAGGATAACTCTTGTCCGACCTTCCCTCACGGACGAGGGAGAAACTCCCGAAATGGAAAGTGATTAATCTTCTAAAAATGGGAAGTAATTAATTTTCGTGGCCTAAGAACAAAGAGAATTCTTGTTGGTGATTGAGAATTATCAAGGAACACAAACCATCTCAGGCCCCACACCGAGTTTGGGTCGGTGTCCATATAAACGAACGTCTCGAGGCTGTTAGAGAGTTAGGAGTTGCAGTCAGTTCCAGACAGTTCGAGTTTGGAGTTAGTTCGAGAAGTTGGAGATCAGCCTCGCAGAAGCTGACCGAAAGATTTCCACCTCCTCTCAACTTAGTCTTCCTACCAAAAGCAAGTTTTTATTGACGAACGACTTAAGATACCATAACTCGCTTAAGAAATGCAAAAAGTGTCAGGAATCCATAGAACAGACCGGGAAGGAAACACACTCCTGTATTCAACAGATAGATAAGGATAATTTTTATTTCTCAACATATTTGAACCTCTTGAGTTTTTTTTATTATTTTCTTGTGCGGTATCACCTTTACTCCGGATTCAGCTTGCACTACGTCCCGACGCCTGATTGATTTCGTCTAAGATCAAAATCACAACGTGGGTAGGTTAGACTTGAGATCAAAGTAGTTACTTCGGTAACCAGACGTTGGAAGTGAGCTGGGAACGACAAGTTGGTATCGAACCGGGAACGACCAGATCGACCGGGACACAGACTGGTGGCAGCGACAACTAGCCAACCCCAAACGCTGGTGGAAGAAAACTTACAGCTTCGCGCCGCAACTGGGAGTTGACCACGGGCCGACAGCGCAATGTTATATATTGACGTCGCGACCAGTGGACGTCACATATTGGCGCTGGACCGCGACCGCCGGTGGGTGTCACAGTATTCACACCATAACATGAAAGTAGGAAAGACCACAATAACCCATAAGAATTGATTCAAGAAATGAGTTATTGATGAATGTATATATTAGAAATTATTCAACACAGAGAGATTAAAACACACACAACGCTCAGGCTGCAAGTAAAAGAAGACGAATAAACAAATAGCCTTACTTCCAACATATCTAAGAGAGATATGGTATTAGGTTGGTGCAAAAATAATGACGTAATAATGTCGTTTTTTGAAGTTAAAAATACGTAAAAAAAAACGACATTATTACGTCATTATTTTTGCACCGACCTAATATATCCCTGGCGGTATGTCTCCTGTTTCTATTTAGGATGAACAAAAATTGTGCCGTAACCGTGGTCAGCCGAACTGTAGCTAGCTATCACGTGTCTTTCTCGTCGTCTAAGTAGCAACTGAACCTCAATAGACCTTTAAGTCATCGCTAAATTTCTTCTGTCAAAAGGGAGATAATCACATTCTACATTCCTACGTAAATTTTCTCCATTATATAATAAGTAATGAATATTTCACAAACTAGACTCTCACCATTCTATAAAAGTCAACTCCTAACAATACAGTTTGGTTTTGGTTCTCTGATTTCTCTCTCTCTCTCTCTCTCTCTTTATATATATATATATATATATATATATATATATATATAAGAACAGTAAGATATATAATCCGGTGTTCTTATAGATATTTTTATTTTTACAAAATAGTGCTCAATGTAAATTTACAGAGCATTAATATTATAAATTAATTGATTTAAAATATGTTTTTTCCGCTACACAGTTCTAACCATGTTTCAAAAATGGAAGGTCTGAATTTAATTTTGTAATTAAATTAAAGACATTATTTCCATTTCATCCTCAAGCAAATTTTGGAGTAACTTTTAAAATTACTGGGTTTTAAAGACACAGCTAAAATCATAATTCACGTTTCATATATATATATATATATATATATAAACTCAATTCCGTTAAAACAGTGACCGACCACTACTTGTCAGTTTGATGCTCAGGGCCGCCTTAAGTTTGCTCGCTGCGCATGAACCTGGCAGTCGTTGATGGTATTTCACCCGTTTAAGTTTGTTCGAAATGAGAAGTAATTGTCGTTGTGGAAAAAATGAGATAATTCAGTGACGTGACACAGCGTGAGAAAAAAGAATGAAATCAAACCTTTGAGATTCAAACTTTTTATGAGTATAACAGAATAAAAGAGAAAGTGTTGAGATGTTGAGTGTTTCCGCGTGCGTGTATTGAAATAAGGACAAACACATACTTAGGGAAAAATACTGGTATATTCGAAGAGGTATTTACAACAGAGAGATTAGTAGTCAAACGAACGCAGGTTAGTCAGTCACAATCAGAAAGAGTATAAAGTCCAACTGTATCTTCCGGTAGAGAGACGGAAGTGTGATGGTCACCTGATCTCTTTCCTAGAACTCTACAGAACTGTCCTATTAGTAGTAGAGAGATCAGTCCATTCTGATGAGAAGGTGGGTGAACCCCAACAGAAAGAAAGAAAATAAGAAAGGAAGAAGGTTTACAATAATGTTGTTGAAAAAAAAAAACTGGTTGTGGACTTATCACAGAAAAAAAACGTCTCGTTAACAGTTCTTTGAGTTCTTGTGATTTCTTGTTGTTGTGAAGGTGACACAGCAATGTCTCGGCGTACAGACTTCCTGGGGATTGAGAAGATATTTCTTCACGTGAAGTAGGCGCTACAATCCCGGGTTCCACAAGTCTGTTGGTACGTTTTCTTTTTTTTTTCTCGATAGCAGTGTTTTTCTACATGTTACTCGTTGAAAACCAACGTGAGAAAGTGGAAGAAAGTTTAAAACATGACGTGCAGATCGGGAAAAAGGAGCTTCAACAAGGGACCTTTGATTGGTTCCTTTTCAGCCAATCATAGGGATCGTTTTAACAATGACATGGGGTCCGTTCAAATGAGGGTCACTCCAAAAGACTCGTAATAATTTCAATACTGTCCCGGCTTTACCGGAATTTAATTTAGAAAATTTAGCTCTGTCACTATGTGTGCCATTAAGCACTTTATTCTTTTTGGTGTGAAACCATAAATAATTTAATTTTACAATTACTTATTCCCCTTCCATATCTATCTATCTATCTATCTATCTATCTATCTATCTATCTCTCTCTCTCTATCTATCTATCTATCTATATCTCTCTCTCTCTCTCTCTATATATATATATATATATATATATATATATATTCAACTCTTCCGTCGAATTCGACGTATGGGGGTCAAGCAGATCGGTTCCTAGGAAACCCACAGCCCGAAGGTTTCGTTCAGGACCATCCCCAGTTTTTGAAGGGCCAAATACAGAGACCTGGCGCACTACGTGCCACAGGGTCCCCAAACGACCCTCCACAGGTTTTGAATTCAGTTGTCCTTCTCCTAGACCAATTGCCACTCAATGCTATAGAACCCAGTCTGTCCTGCTATTTATCAATAGCTGGAGGGAGAAGGAGAGGATTCACACCTTTCCCACGTAAGTAATGGATTCGACTGGGATTCGAACTCGGCTCTCCAATTTCTCAATCCTTACGCCACCGTGCCTCTCTCTCTCTCTCTCTCTATATATATATATATATATATATATATATATATATATATATATATATAAAACAAATGAAAACTACAGACAAAAGTTCATTTTCTCCATCAAGACATTCATTTCTGTAGTTCACTGCTACCAGCAAGCAGAAATATTTCTTCTCCCAATGATGGCCATTTTGGCCGAAACTAGTCGAGGAATCTAAATGAAATGATAATAAAAAAAACGAAAGAATATTAATCTACAACCCAGAGTGTCTGAAGATTTTAATTTTTTAATATTTTTTTATTGTTCAAAATATATCTATCTATCTATCTATCTATCTTTCTATCTATCTATCTATTTATATATATATATATTCGTGAAGTAATCCTTGGTGTTATTCGGTCTTTCCTACCGTCCTGTTAAGGTGTTAGTATATCACAGATATTACAGTGAATATGATGGACCTTTTCTTTCTGAAAGCGCCCGATCACATCTGTACATGTGAGGATCTTCAGAACCATAGTTTTGTTCCCAAAGAACATGTACCCAACTGATTTAGGAAATACTTTTCTCATTCCTGATTTCTTTTAAAGAAATTTACTATTCAGTTTATTTTCCATGTACGAAGGTCAAACTCTGTCTGTTCTGTCAGTTAACTCATTGCTGAAGGGAAATAGATGTTGATTCTTACCTTTCCCAAGGGGTTTTGCGCAAAACGATATCTTTTTCCGAGCTATTGAACATTATACTATGTGCACACACGCGCAGACACACACAGACGCACACAAAAATGCGCAAACACACACACACACACACACACATATATATATATATATATTTATATACACCCTTGCATGGCACTAACCTTTACATTATCTGCACACACTCACAAACACGGACAGACACGCACAGACACGCACAAACACACGCAAATACACACAAACACACAGACATTTGTGTTTGCGTATACCTATGTGCATGCTGATAGGGAAATGTTGTGTAAAAATAGGAAAAGAAAAATCACTTGGTTCAATCCCCTTTCTTTAAATTGTCAAGTATCAACATCTGACAGTACTTCCTAAACTTAATTACTAAACACTTCAACAAAAAAAAAACCCTCTAAATAAGATATTCAACAGGAAATCGGTCAAAATTCGCTACTCCTGTTCTGATAATATGTACAAAATTATTAATTCCTATAACAATTACATTTTAAGTAAATTCCATGTGAAAAATAAATCTAACATGGAATACTCCTGTATTTGTAGAATTAAGGAAAACTGTCCAAGAAAAAGGCAAGTGCAGATCCACTAGGGTAGTATATGAGGCAACCATTATCCCTAAAGAAAATACGACAAACGGAAATATTTATATCGGCATTTCTGCAGGAGAATTTAAAAAGAGAATCAATACACATAGAGATTCATTCACCAATCCAAAATTAAAACACCAAACAACCCTTTCGAAAAAATTTGGGAATTGAAGTAAAAGGGTCTGAATCCTGAAATAAATTGGAAAATTTTAAGTTTCGCGAACACTCCAATAGTTTTAGGGATAGGTGCGAGCTATTTTTAGAAGAAAAAATCAAGATAATAATATATAAAAATCAATGCAAAATATTAAATCAACGGGAAGAACTAATCCCAAAATGCAGACATAGAAATAAATTCCAAATTACATAATACATGTGCGTATATGTGGGGATGTATGTGTACGTATAGTTTCATATATGTATGGACCTGTAAATGTACATATATGTATGTATGAAGATATGTACGCATATAAGTGTGTTGGACAGCATGATTTATTCCATCAGCTGTTCGGGTATTACCCACAATCTATAAATCTATAACTCAACTAATTTACATTAATCTTAAAGGGTTTAAGTTTAAATCCCACATCACTTATTAATAATACTGGACACCTGTAGTACAAAAAATATTTACTGCGAATCCCAGAAAAACACACTCGAGGCCTGTATAAGAAACTCCACATAGTAGGAACTGATATTAAACTACAAACAAGAAACATAAACCCCATCATCAGACCGCTTTCTCCGGGATAAGATAACTTACACCCCTACCAATCGCTAACACAAAACCATTCTCATTAACAAGGCGTCTACCAGATGAGGACTAATATTGGAAATAAATTTAAAACAATGCTCTGAGACAGACACTTAGGGGCTGATGATAGCTGTGCACATAATGATTTCAAATAGACTATCTCTATATTGAGTTAATTTTTTTTGTAAAAGTACATATGCTCTGTTAAAATAAAAAAAAACATCGATCTCTCTGTGGATCAGTTTTAATAATTAATATTATTAAGATGCAGACTTCAGTGAGATCGGGGAAGTTGAGAAGGGAATGTCCAATAAATACTGAAATGTTTTCTTAATTCATTTTATTTTTACAATTGGTTTACCTCATTATAAAAAAGTTGTGTCTCCTCTGTCACCAAATGGACTTACGTTGTTTCGTAAAATATTTTCGATTCAAGAAAACATTGATATAAGACTCAAATTATGATCAATAAAAACTTGTTTGTTTTTCTTTACTTAGTTTGAAAATCATGGTCTCCTTTACTAACCTTCCCACGAGATCTATATATATCAAAAACATTTCACCTTAATATGAAAGCATTATTAAAAAAAAAAACAAACATTAAAAGCTACAAAGGACAGGAAATTGTGAAGAGCCATGACCACCTACGTTTTGAAGGGACACGGAACATAAAACAAGAAAATACACAGCATTTTTACTGAAAACTACAGATAAAGTTTGTTTTAATAATTTTAATTTTCTTAACAATTTTCTCTTGTTTTCATACAAGATAACAAATGTTTGGCTCCAATGAGTGTAAAAATTGTCCGTATGTATCCTATTTCTACCAGTGTTATATAAATACTTGTAGACAAGCCAAAGATATTAATTACACAAGATAAACGGTAAAAACAGATTACAAACCCTTGAAACTATATTCATAAAAAATCCTATATTAAATAAAATATCTTTCAACCGAAGAAATGGTGTATAGAATATAATTAACAATTAAAAAACATGCATGCAATCTACATAATGCAAACAACTTTACATATATTGTAAGTAGCTCACAAACGATGCATTATCAACATTGTCAAAACATGGATTATATTTCTAAGCATCAAATGTCATGATTGAAAAGATACAAAATAACATGAATGTTTTCGCCAAATTCCAAATGATAACATAATTCATACTCTTGGAAATGGCTAATAACTTGTTAAGGTGTCCAGTATAGACATATAGGAGAATATTACTCACACTGGAACTAAGAATCATTTAGGCTGTACGAAAGAATTAGTTACAAAGAAAATTGAAAAAATGCATTCTTTATCGCTCAGATAAGCACACACTTTATATCTCTATCTATAAAAGGCAGGATGTGTGTGTGTGTGTGTGTGAGCGTGTGTGTGTGTGTGTGTGTGTTTGAGCGTGTGTGTGTGTGTGTGTGTGTGTGTGTAACGAATGCACGGCCGCAATTTTCGACGGATTTGCACCAAATTTACATGCACATACTCCAAGTTAGCGGGAAGCCCAAGACCGATTTTGCATTTCCCAACTCGCATCGACAGTGGAAATATTCGATTTTTTCATGCTTCCACGGCATTTTTCACGTAGTTTGCGGCCATTTTGTACTGTCCAGAATGAGAGCCTACAGTTGGCTGCTACGAATAGGCAGGAAGATTCTGTTGGCCAGCGTGAGAGCCAACAGTTGACTGACACGAATATTAACGAGCATGCAAAAAAAATCGATAGCTGCATTCGTCACATGTGGGAAAAATTTAAATTTGCATGGCACTTTACTCCAATTGGCTCATTCGCTTGCTTGAACTCAACTTTGATTCTGATTCCGCAGAACTGGGTTGTGTGTGAAAAAGTATTTGTTGTTAACATTCTTTTTTCATTCGGTTTTTCCAGTTACGAGTCGTTTTTTAAAGCTGATCGTTTTGTGTTCATTTTGTTTAGTTCTTTTTTCGTAACAGATTTAATGTTTAGTATAGAGCTTAGAAAAAATTCGCAGTGTGAGATAGGCAAGAGGTAAGGCATGAGCAACATCAACACGGCAAAGGTCACTCCTTTAAAGGCAAGGAAGGGCAAAAATATTTTAAGTCAAGTGACAGTGATTGCTGTATGAGTCGTACGATTTTTGAATCAAGCACAGGCAACGCCGGGCCATGCTGCTAGTATATATATATATATATATATGTGTGTGTGTGTGTGTGTGTGTGTGTGTGTGTGTGTGTGTGTGAAATATTTTTAGGTATGGTGTATTTGTGAAGGAACAAAATGAATAAAAATACAAGAGGAAAAATTATTCTTAACCGACGCGTTTCGACCTCTGAGAGGGAGACTTTATTAAGCCATACGTGAACGAAAAAGTTACTGAGAAAGACATCGATAAAGCCTCTCGGAGGACAAAACGCGTCTTCTAAGAATAGTTTTTCTCTCGTCTTTTTGTTCATATATATATATATATATATATATATATATATATATATACATACATACATACATACATATATATATATATATATATATATATATATATATATATATATATATATATATATATATATTTACTGTTCTTCCGAAATTAACTTCGGACAATTTCTGATAGAATTCCTGCTTGTCTGAGAAGGATTATTCGTAATTTATTTACGAAGTAAGAAACATTGCATTTGACTGAGAATTTTTGTTTATTCAATTTTTTTAATATTTTACAAGTCGGCATATTGCCGTATTGCTGAATCAAATTTATAAACAATCAACCAGAGTTTTTTTTTTGAGGTTTTATTTCTCGTATTTTCAACTAAAGATTATCAAGAACGTTAATGCTATCAGTTTTCCATATAGAAAGTTCTGATTAATTTAATCTTGGTATTATTAAGAAACGCCGTAATTTTAATTATCGGATACAAGTGACAACGTTGAAGAATAGTTTCTAAGTATACCGTAAGGAAAATACCTTCATTTTTTAAAAACAATATTTCGTTTGTAGTTCCATACTGTGTCTAATGACCAAAAAATTTCTTAAATTTTAAACGCATTTTAAAATACCTTCCCCTTTACTGAAAAGTTTATGTTTTTAATGTGAGCTAGTTTCTTTAATATAAGAATAGTTTCAAGTAAGTTGGGTTATTCTTTACAACGACTGATATATAGAAAATTAATATTATCTACATAATCTTGCTAACAATAACCTGGTGTGTTGTGTCCATTGATGTCAATACGAATTGGATTAAGCTTTGTGGTAAGTTAAACTGCAAGAGAGTGCAAGAATTTTATGTTTCTGGAATTTTATAATTTTTAACCATTTTACCCCAAGTAAGGCAATATAGCCACTAGGATGCAAGAGTTTACAAAGTGTGAAAGATTATGAGAAAAAATATTAAGGCGTAAGAACAGAAATTATAAAGACAGAAAATAACGATTGATTTTCGAAGACCAGAGTCGATTGGAAAGCAAAAGTCTGGAAGAGAGACTTACACAAGCTAGAAATGCAAGAGAGAAAAAATTATAAAAGGCTTAAGGAGAATAATAAAAGAAGAGGAATTAAGAAGACAGGAGATAACGATTGACATTGCATTTAAAGTTTTGAACTTCAAAATTGACTGGAATGAAAGAAGTTGAAATAGAGTTCCTCTAGCGATAAATGCGAGAGAAGAAACTGTTAGCATAGAACTTACGGATACATCTGGGCTTTCAACTCTAAAATGATGAGACATAGCTGCCATTCTAATACTTCGCTAAAATCTGTAAAATTGAGGTAATAAAGAGGAAAGCACATCGGAACAATTATCATGAAAATATTTGTAGAAAAAAGTTATGATGGTGGAAATGTGACGGAAGCTGAGACGTCACGTCATAAACGATGACAATGTAAAGTCTTCATAGGATTTTATGAAGAAGTCTTTAAATACATAGTGAAAGCACCAGATTAAATGCGACAGCTGTATTCAATGTATGAACGAATAGAAAACTTATAATAATTTATAAGTCAACTATTTTTTATAAATTTTAAATTGCTTATTAGCTTTATCGATTCAGTTTCTCAAATAGATAAATTGCTAAACTACAGTGTAACCCGGATATAAGAGAAACCCGGATATAAGAGCGATTTTCACTGGTCCCAAATTAGAGCCATATTTACCTAATAAAAAAAAAAAACAAACCCGGATATAAGAGAAACCCTGTTATAAGAGAAACACGGATATAAGAGACTTCTTCTCCGGTCCCAACAACTCTCTTATATCCGGGTTACACTGTACATTGTTTTTATACAACTGTAATTTTGTTTACATATTTATGACCATTAATTATATAGGTAATGATTAGCTTTAAATTTTTTGTAATAAATGACAAATCATAGGTGTTTTAGCTATATATATATATATATATATATATATGTATACAGTGTAACCCGGATATAAGAGAGTTGTCGGGTTTCTCTTATATCCGGGTTTGGTCTATTTTGTCTAGGTAAGTATGGCTCTAATTTGGGACCAGAGACAATCTCTCTTATATCCGGGTTTCTCTTATATTCGTGTCTCTTATATCCGGGTTACACTGTATATATATATATATATATATATATATATATATATAGCTAAAACACTGTATATATATATATATATATATATATATATATATATATATATAAATCTCAAAGTATATTTTAATGCATTTTTATAGCTAGGATACATTCAGTTACAATGAATTATTTTTTTTTGTATTTATAAGTTTTTTTGTTTCATTATTTTTATAAAAAATCTTTACAGCTAATTTTAGTCGCTCGTTAACGACGTAGTTTACGGAAATAATAAGTGTTTATCTTCCGTTACTAAGCATTTAGGGAAATATGATTTTTTTTAATCAAATTCACCTCATGCAAGTCAGTAAAGACACTAAGACATAAAGTGTTTGAAAAATCAATTTTCTTTATCGCAGCATTATGATGATATTCACTTTGATAATTAAAAGATAAGACGTCATTCTGGTTGGATTTTTATAGAGAGAATCAGAAATATGACTATTTTGCTAAAACCTTAACGAAATGGATTCTATTATTAACTTCATAAATGTCGTTCTCGAAGGCTTCTTTCATCTGATAGAATTCATCTAAGTTTTTTCTCTAACATGTATATATCATCACTGAATGTATATATCATCACTGAATGTATATATTATCATTGAATGTATATATCATCATTGAATGTATACCAAAGGTTATCAAAAATGTTGCTGAAAAATTCCGTTTTCTCTGCGTCATAAACGTAAGATAAACTGAGATTTGGAGAAAACATCAGACCTCTGCCGTCTCTCTGTGAGGAAATTAATTACCATGATGATACTTCGAATGGTACTTGTTGCATGTTGCAGGACGGAAGTTTACGTAGAATTATTGATTTGGAAGATGGATGTATGAATGTTTATACAATTATATATTTTGTTGTCTTCAACGAAGCAAGGACAACATTGATAGATTTTTTTGTGAGATCAAGAAACGAAGAAGTTCATGAATAGAATTAATATTATATTTGTTAAAAATACACGAGGATCAGTTGAGTTAAGATCTTCAGATAATTGATAGATGAGAGCAAGGATTTTAAAATTATGAGACGTGTAAAGAGATAAGTAAAAAAGGTGAAACAGGCCGACCTTTTCTTACATTTCCATAAAGACAGCCCGCTTAATAGACGAATTTCTTTGTTATTGGATGTAATGAGTTTGTTAACATTCTCTTGAAGAAACTACTAGTATTTTCGCACTTATTGATTCTGTCTGTGTGTTTGCCTCTCTCACATTCTATCACAATCTCTCCCCCTCTCTCTTTACACACACACACACACACACACATATATATATATATATATATATATATATAATATATATTTTATATATATATATATATATATTGATTGGGTGTGTAAAATATATATTCAGAAGCAAATATACGTATAATTAGCAAATGTTACCATGTTTATCTCTTTCTTTATAGATAAATGCTTATCGTTGTCCATATGGGCGAACGCAAACACGCTTTTCCCCCACGCCTGCCCCCAGGTGTTTGTGTGTGTATATAAACATATATAATTTCGCTCAACTTAATTTCGTACGCCATTTTTACTCTGTTGCTTGGAGTGTATTTTAATTCAGTTTTTTTTTTTTTAGTTTTGTATTTTAGATCTTTTCAAGTTTTTTTCTCTTTTGTTTGGTAAAATGTCTTCTTCTTTTGCTTCTTTTTTCCTTTTTCGTCTTTTTCATTTTATTATCAACAGAAGTGAGGCACAAACCATTTTTATTTGATTGAAAGCAGGCCTAAACGGACTCATTCCCGAGTTTCATGCGAAAGCAATTTCAACTTTTTGGGAACAACATCAAAGAGGCCGCCTTTGTTTTGACTCCGGTCTTGGAGCTTGGCGGGATTTTATATCGTTCCTTATTCAGTCGTCCGTTCTCTTCTTAGATTAGTTTAAATAACCACCAACACCCTCATTGCCTCATTGCCTCATACACATATACGCATTCTCACCCGCTCTTGCATACCCCTACCGATCTCTCTACCCGGCAAAAATGGAAGATAAATTCGACATATTTTTCGGAGTTTTGTCAATTTTGTTATGACTCAATGAATTCGTGTATTTAGAGAAATTTTGGCGGCAAGTTTGCCGGGCGGGCGTAGTGTTGGAGGCGAGAACAAACAAATAACAAAAGTAAACTTGAAAAAACAAAACAATACATACATACATACATACATACATATATATATATATATATATATATATATATATATATATATATATATATGAGTAATGAAGCGGCACACAGACTCATATGATATGTGCCTGACTATGCGTTTAAACATTTGTAGACTTTGCTCCTTTTTGTAGGCAGATATGCATATATGTGTATAATCGCTTTATTACAGCGACACATTTGCGTCACTTTTTCAATATCGGGCAGAGATGGTTTGTTAATGTTGAAAAAAAACAAAAAAACTGCTTGTTACCATGCACAGTTAGTTTTATCTGTCTCTCTCTCTCTCTCTCTCTCTCTATCTATCTATCTATCTATCTATCTATCTATCTATAAAGCTACTTATGTAGTCGAAGAGGTTAATACAAACGTAGAAGCATATGTCTATATAAATGGCTCGAGGCGGTGTAATTGTTAGCAAGCTTGTCTCGCTAGAACAATTACGACTGAGTAGTGAGTTCTATCCTCACTGGGTGAGCCATGCATTCGGCCTTGTGCCCATATAAGCTACGCTTAGCAAATCACTATAGATAGCCTGAGAATTGTGTCGACGCATGAAATAGATTGGCGTCGCTTAGTGTCAGTGTCCGCTTTTACATCAGGTGCACGTGTTCACAATTTGAGAATGCTCGGTTTGGCTGCCACCACACCGGCTCAGTCTGCCAGTGGCTGCAAGCGGGATGATGATGCTGACAATGATGACGGGTGACCAGCCATTAAATTTGATGCTTGTTTACACACTATAATAGAGAATTTAGGTATCAAAAACTTTCTAAAAAAAAGAGCATATCATGATGACAAAGGGCCCTCAACTTTATAAAACAAAGTTTTATCTTCAAAATATTTATGTTACTATTAAGAGGAAAAACTAAATTATGTTTTTATTATTTTATTACTTTTTTTAAAATTCTTTCTAGCATGTTGGAAATTCTGATGAATATCTTATTTTTCTAGTGTCAAAGATTATTATGGGAAATGTAGCGTCTTTATGCGGTAAAAAACATTGTTTTGTAAATTATTACAGGAATCAAATAATAGTTGGACTTTAACGAGATTTTCAGGACGTATTCACAAATAAATTAAATTGTTTTTGAACGTTTTTTTCATATCTTTTTAAATAAATATTTTTTTCTTTTACACCTGTTACCCTCACTTAATTAATTTTATGGAATTTCGAGAAATTAAACTTTCAGCCTCTTCACATTTATATGAGTTAAAGGCAGAACTCCACGCAGATTTTGAATCAGCAATTTGTTTTTATCAAACACAAACACCATTTACCGAAAATCTACCCTGACTCGTAAAATTAAAAATGTAATAAAACATTAATTAATTAGAATAAGTTTTAATTACTTTTCCAAATAATATATATTAAGGACACTATTGTCTTAATAAAATTATTTTTCGATGAATAATGAATTTTTATAAGAATTGTTTTCATGTTTTTAAAATTTTAATTAGAAAATTAATGAAGTTTTAAATCTATTAACATTTTGTATTAATTTCGTCCTTTGCAATGATATTATTAAGTGAAAATTATATGTACTAATCATACATGGAAAAGCTTAATACAAATCATCAAAAAACAATATTTAAAAAAGAATTTAGAATTTTTTTTGTATGTGTATAAACGTGCCGATTTTTGTTACTACGGATGTCCATACACGACATTATCAGAGAATTAGACCGATAATTTTAGTACATTTAAGTCAGCACAGTTATCGACGGGTTAAAAAATTAATTTCTGTGATAGTTCAAACTTAAAGTAAATAATATTTGTTTCAAATCAAATTAATTATACATTAAATCAATTAATATTCCCAAAATAAAGTTTCAGAAAAGTATATTTTATTTTTGGAAGATTTTTTTAATAAAGATATTTCTATTGCGATGACGAACCACTAAAAAAGGTCGGTAATCAACTATTTTAGCAAAAAAAAAAAAATATTCCATTCAAGTTAAATTTGTTTTGAAATACAGCAAAGTAGTTTTGCTTATTGAAAATATTAAATTTTATCTATTAGCTTAAAATTAAAACTAAAATAAAAGCTTCAAGAAACAATTTTTTATTTTTAAAAATTCATTTTAAAACTCAAGTTTCGCGTTTTGTTTTTGTAGCGGTTCTTAATACACACGCACGCATACACACACACATACACACACATACACACACGCACACACACACACATATATATATATATATATATATATATATATATGTATGTATATATATATATATATATATATATGTATGTGTGTGTATATGTATATATATATATATATATATATATATATATATATATATATATATATATATATATATATATATAAGCTAAGATTAAACTTAATATTTCTAATAAGCAAATAATTTGCTGTTTCAAACTAAATTTAAATTGTGTAAAATTATTTTTCTGATCATCACTGACATCGATAAAATCCCTCATATTGTCGTATCCGTCAACTCAACATAATTCTCTTTATTAAAATAATCTTTCCAAAATAAAATATGATTTTTGAAATGTTATTTGAAAAATATTAGCTGATTTAAATTTTAATTAATCTGATTTGAAATAAATATTACTTAATTTTAGTTTTAAAAAAAATGCAGAAAAGCAACTTTTTAACACCGAGTTAGATATTTTTCATGAGGCGTTGACCCATTTATCGACAGCCTGATTTTTGGCTAATTTATGTAAGTGGGGAGATAGCTGTAATAAATTACATCCCGAATACAACATAAATGCCTTATTATCCAAAAAAAATGTAATACCGACTAATAAAATTTAAAAAAAAAATAAATTCTAATATTTTATTTAATTTTAGGTACTTTGACTTTATATTTTTACTTATGAAGATGCTTGTGGAGGAAATGTTAGAAAATTACCTTATCTTATTTTTTGATAATGTCGTGTATGAACTTCCGTATTTACAAAAATCGTTACGCACACGCACAAACACACTCACACCTACATACATTATTTGTAAAATACTGGGGTTCGCATTTATGATTAGTAAATACAGTTTTTTTATTTTATTTTATAACAATATCACTTAATCGCTACAAACTAATACAGATTTTTAAAATATTTAAAATTTTAAAAATATTGCAATTAAAATCTTTAAAAACTGAAAACAATTGTAAAAATTAATTATTCATCGAAAAAATTTTTTCGTAACACAACAGAATCCATATATTTTATTCATAAAAGTACTTAAAAGCTTTTCTAATTAAATATTCGCTTATTTTTATTGTATTTTTTATTTTACGCTTTAGAGTAAATTTTCTATAATTCTTGGTCCTGTTTGATCAAAAAAAAAAAAAAAAAAAAAGAAAAAGAAAAAAGAATTTGATAATTTAAATTCTCTGAGTATTTGTATTTAAGCCCCACTAAATATAATTTTTCTAAATTTCATCAAATGAGAGGCGGGGCGAGGGGCGGCAGGTAACAGATGTAAAAAGTTATTTCTACCAAGATCTAAAAAAAGAAACATTTATAAAATGGTTCATTCATTCGCTAATAAGTTCAGAAGTTTCATTAAAATCCAACAATTATCTGATTTTACCAAGAATTTCGAAATCAATCTTTTTTTCTCAAATTTCCTATTCAATGTATGTTTCTCTCTTGACGCCAGAGAAACAAAATGGTAATACACATTTTAAATAATCTAAAACGGATTAAAAATAATTATTACATGAAGAATTCTTTGACCTTTCTTCATGATAATAGAACATAGATTTTGATTTTAAAACTGTTTTTATTAACTTTCGCGCATTCTTTCATTGGATATTTTTTAGAGAACCTGTAGAGGTATCGATATATATATATATATATATATGAGATCTAAACAAAAGGTGGGAGTGGTGCTATAAAAAGAAAACTACACAACATGTCAATTAGGCATTTAATCTCCTTTGAAGTAGTTCTCTTCTGATGCCACACATTTTATTCAGCGTCGTTTCCATTTGAGATAGTGAGCAGGTGCCTCGTCGCATTCTTTTGGATTTCATTGGCGTCTTGAAATTTTGTTCCTTTCAATTGGTATTTGATTTTTGAAGAGGAAAATGTCGCAAGGCGTGAGATCTTTGGAATATAGTGGTTGTCGGACCTGGGAATGTTAATCTTAACCAAAAACTGCTGATGCACAAGACATAGTCATTGATGCAATCTCCGTGGAAAGGTGAGACGATTACACTCTACACAATTTTACAATTTCTTTCCGCTATAAACATCGGAAATGAACGAGAACATTATAATTTATTGTGAATGCACGATAGTGTTCAATGTCAATCACTGTTAAGCGGTTTCACTCTCCGTTTTTAGAAGTGATACTTTTTAATAAGACATTATATATATATATATATATATATATATATATATATATATATATATATATATATATAGTCTTAAGGTGTGCTATATTTATGGGATAAAGTGCTCAATATCAGAGATAGAGCGTGTGTAAATATTAAAGTAAACATAGAAGTCAACACTTAGAGGAGTCTGTTTCATGCTATATGCAATCGTCAGGCCACATGTGCTGTTATTTTTCTCGGCTATTTATATATATACGGGTCAGTGGTGCATTGTGGGAAGTTTATTATGGCGGTTGTTTTATCGGAAGTCGTTTATTTATTTATTTGGGTTAAATTATTTTGCATGTTTTTATTTTTTGTTTCGTATTTTATTTATTTTTTTTTTTTTAATCGATGTTTTTATTAACGTAGTAAAAAATTGTTTATGTCACATTTAATAGTTTTGTTTTGGTTTGAGAATTTAATTAAAGCTATTTATTCGATTTTGGGGTTGATTGTTGTAGTTTGTTCTAACTATTATTTTGGCAGGAACAGTTTTTAATTTGTGTTTATTTTGGTTGATTATTTTTATTTGTTTTTCTAACGGTAACTTTATCGGGATTGGTTTGTTTATTTATTTACTTGGATGAATTTGGGTTAATTTATTTTACTTGTATATTTTCTGTTTTTCGGTTTTTCGATTTTTAAGTAACGTAGTATTTATTTATTTATTTATTATTATTATTATTATTATTATTATTATTATTATTATTATTATTATTATTATTATTATCGTTATATAACAGTTATAGGTATTTTTTCGTCCGATTTTTTTTGTTCGATTTTTTAGTCTAACTAATATTTTGGTCATAATGGTTTGCTAATTTGTTTATTATTTACTTTATTTATTTGGGTCCGTTTTTGTTTTTTTGTATTTATTATTATTCTTTTTCGTCTATTCTAACAAGGTGTGATTTGGTAATTTGTTTGGATTAATTAATTTAGCTTATTTTATTGTTATTTTGTTTATTTGTTTATTTGTTTATTTATTTGTTTTTATTTTGTTTTTTTTGTTTTCAATTTTTAAGTAACGTAGTAAAAATTTGTTTTCATGTCTGCATTTTGAGATGAACTCGGATCTTTTATTTAATAATTTATTTTGGTCTGGGAAAGTAATGATAGCTATTTTTTCCTCCAAGCAAAGTTTGCAAGTTTTTGATTGATTGTTGAAGGCTGATGATCTTTTCCTTATTTTCCAAGATATGTTTGGTGTGATGTGCGTTTTGTTTTTAATTCCCCACGACAAGAGTGAGGAGAGAAAAGACTTGGCATAGGAGGGACAAAGGAAAAGATAAAAGCTGAACGGGGTTCAAGAAGATAGAAGATAACGATTGATGTTGCATTTAAATTTTTGAAGGTTGTAGTTATCAAGGAAGCGAGGAAATAGAAGGGAGTTCCACAGACGGGAAGTTCGAGAAAAGAAACTGTTGGAGTAGAAGTGGTGGTTACATTTAAGTAATTCAACAGTAAAACCTAGATGGACCTAGATGTCAATCTAGTAGCACACTTAAACTCACGTAGACCGGACACCTGGGAAAAAAGATCATCAGAAAATTTACCATGAAAATATTTGAAGAAAAGACAGAGGGAAGCCACGACACGTCGGTGAGAAAGAGAATTATTTGAAGATGCCATGTCAGGAACGCTTGCATTCCAGATCGTTTGGATTTTGACAAGAACGAAATGAATAGACAAGAAGCCGCAGTGTGTTGCTTTCCATGTCTAGCATCAGCCATGCTGATGGTAAGCAGGGCAGTTTCTCTATATTGGTTGAATGAGAGCAGTTTTGTTTTGGAAGCATTAAAATTTACGAGACATTTTCTGGGCCAGTTAACAGCAGATTGGAGGTTTTTTTCAAGAGCAACGGCCAGGTTAACTTTGTCGGCTCTGGCGGATTTGCTATTGAGACACGTTTAAATGGTAGTGCCATCAGCATAAATGTCTACTTGAGAATTGATAACAAGAAGATCATTGATGAAGATCAGAAACAGCATAGGATCAAGGATAGAGCACTGTGGGACACCCACGTTCGTGCGAAAGGATATGGAAACGACCCCGTCCAAAACGACCGTCATTTCACGTTTTGATAGGAACGATTGGATTAAATCAAACAGTTGTTCTGTAATACTGTAGCTCTAGGGTTTACGTAGAAGACCAGACCCTGTTAAACATCTTCGAGATATCAAGAGCCACAGCATTATTATTCACCATTATTATCTAGAATTTGATATACATATTCAGTGATGACCGTTAGCACATCAGCGGTAGCTCGGGCAAAACGGAAGCCATATTGTTTGCCAGAAAATAGGTCGTGAGAGGTAAGGAGCTTAACCACTTCAGCGTTGATTAAAACCTCGAATACTTTACCGAAAAGCGGTAGGAGATTAATACGTTGATAGTTAGAGGGGTCAGGATGTTATCAAAGAGTTCTTAAAACAGGAACTACAGAGAGGACTTTCAACGAGCTGGAAGGAAGGAAGCAGCGCGGCAATAGTTGTAGAGTTTGAATAGGACTGGAGCCAGTTCGGGGGCATATTTCTTTAGGACGATGACTGGGATACCGTCACCTCCACTTGCCTTATGAGAGGCTAATTTAGAAATGATGTCTGAGACCAGTGATGGGGTTATCACTCAGTAGGATATCTGTCCTTTTGGGGAAATCAGGTGTGGTTACTCCAACTGAGTCGAGTGTTGATTTGAAAGAAAATTTCTGAGCAAAGCATTCAACCTTGTCTGCTGTAGCTCAGGACATCGAATTGATTAAATAGGCAAGACACTGAGGCTCTGCTGTTGTTTAGCACACTCTTGCCGAGACTCCAATAATCTCTAGAACCGAATTTACGAGTTGCTATACGTTGTTTCTTTGCTTCTTTGAAGACACACTTACATTCGTTACGAACAGAGACAAAGAGACGTCTTTTGCAATCAGACTTGTCTCCCTGGTACAGCCGGAAGAAGTGATTCCTGCGGGCTATAGCGGCCAAGCATGCAGAGTGAGAAACAATAAGATGAACGCGGTTTAACTTAGTATTTCCTTGCTGGAAGGAAAGCATCGATGCTGGCTTTCATCCAGGGGGAGACATCGGGTGCGCATTTTTGAACAGGATGATTAAAATCTTCATTCCAAGGGACACCACGGAGGAAATCACGGAACGAGTGCCAATCTGCACGTTGATAACAGAAAATTATACTGTTAGTCGGAGGATCTTGGCTGGTGGGGAAGCGGAAGTTGATGTTTAAAGACACAACCACATGATTGGAGTTGCAAAGAGGGCAAAGCTGCAAGAGTCAGGGATAGAGGTAAAAAAGAGATCGAGAAGAGAAGTGTATCCGTTGGGGTTATTGGAGGAAATGTGAGAGATTGAATAATTAAGCCACTTGGTATGGTAAGGATTAAAATCACCGAATACGAATATGTTTGCAAACAGGTGCATGGAGATGGCCTTGTCCATATTATCGGTAATAATATTTAGCAGGCAGCAGTCTTGAGAAGAAGGGGAACGGTAGACAAAGTAGAGATAGTAGAGAGTTAATGGTCTGGAGATTCAAGAGAGAATTCCCTAGCCTGCGGAAGATGTTAGCGGTTATAAACTCCCAGGCAATGCATGTTGACATTAGAGCCCTTTCTAAGGAGATGAAGGTATCCATGGATTGAGAAACGAGTAGAGGCGATTGAAGAGATAAGATAGATTCATAGAGAGTTAGAAGTTGTTCGAAGAAACAAAGGTTAATGATTTTTTGTTGAGCTTGTTTAGTTTTATATCGCTGGCTGTTTATAGTCATAATGTGTTATTTTGGTAAGGAAAGGCCTGGTGTAGTAGTAGCAGTCGGTTGTCTAATGCAACATGAGCAGGAAGGGATTTGGCGCTGACCGCAACGTAGCGTGTCCTTGGATTAACCCACCAGAGGTGCTTGCATGGACACCCTTCCATGCGCATTGCACTGCAGAAATCCCGATATTATGCTACTGTTGATCAGAGCAGACTCTCAAGACGCTACGCAAGAGTTCGGGCTCCTAACTACTAGTCAGATGCAGCAACCAGAAAACTGCCAACCCGGTACCCTCAGAATGAAGAGACGTTGCCACCACCCACACATATATCCAAATAATTAATGACAGCACTATATTAAGGCCTGATAGAAGGAAAGGAAACGGCAACCCCTTTCTAAACAGAAAAATGGATGAGCCTCTACTTCTGTTCAAGAGAAGCGGGAGGAGTATGGACCGGGTGATAGGAAAGCCTATCTACTCCCATTAAAAAGGATACTAAGTCTTGGATGTCCATTAGAAATTCAACAAAGAATAAAAATTACAGATACAACTCTGGAAGAACTTTACAAGACATATTGTTCTAGGTGGGTCTCCAGTTAAGTTATAATAGAATTGGCACTTATAACTTATATTTGGAGTCGTTCTTCAGTCCACAGAACTTATTAGACCATGCCATGTTTAAGTGATATTAAGAGTGAGAGGCTGTAAGAGGTATTTGGTGAGGAGGTAGGTCAGCCTCAGAATCATAGCAGCAAGGTAAAAGAAAAAGAGGAAAGAAAAATAATAGACAAAAACACGATGGCCGTTAGATATTATGATTAATTGTAGTCAAGATGAACGATTTAAACGTGAAAGTTAGATCGATTTTAAACACTCGAAATACCACGGACAGCATCAGATAGAAAAGAAAAACAAAAAGAAATAAAAGAAGTAAAAACAATTCAAAAGTGAAGAAACAAAGAAAAAGAGACAAAAAATCAAAAAACCAAAAAACAGAAGACGAAAGAAAAAAATAAATTAAGTGCCAAGTTTAAAGAAGAATTAAAAATGGCAGATACGTACCTCGGAAAGAACTTTATGAAGAAGAGAATTACATTTTTTAATTCTTTGAGTACCCTAATTATTTTATATTCAATGTGAAACTAAAGGCTCATAAAATATTCAAAAATAAAATAACGGTTTGTCCTGACAAACCCAATAAGTCAAAAAGTATATTGTCTTACCAAATAACTATATCACCAGTTGTGACACTATTTGGCTTGCTAAAAGGGAGAAAGAAGAAAAGAAAAAGAAAAAAAATAAGAAAAGGCGAGAATTAAATTTAGGTGATAAGAAGCCATCACGAAAAGGACACTAAGCGGTGTCATTTTTCTGACAAGGAAAAGTGGTAAGATTTTTTATTTCCATTGTCGAGAATGGAAGATACTGGATTTTATCTGATTTAGGTTACGGAGCGGGTGGAAATTCCAGGTTGGCCAAATAACCTCAGAGACAGAATTCTAAATAGATAAAAATTAACTGTGTCGCAAACTTACAAAAACAAAAGTGTCCGCTGACCACCATGAAGGAAAGATTAAGCCTTTGTCTATATGTAGAAATCATTGAGAGAAAAGACATCTGTTTTGTGTCGAAACCTGGCCATAGTGGCGAACTTATTTTATCGGGAATAGATAGCGCCAGAATGCGAAAACGTCTAATGGGCCACCCGCTTGGTGATGGCGAAAAGCTAATTGACGAATTCCAGGTTGGCCAAATAACCTCAGAGACAGAATTGTAAATAGATAAAAATTAACTGTGTCGGAAAATTACAAAAACAAAAGTGTTCGCTGACCACCATGAAGGAAAGGTTAAGCCTTTGTCTATGGGCAGATATCGTTTGGAAAAAGGCATCTGTTTTGTGTCGAAAACTGGCTGTGGTGCCGAAATTATTTTATCCGATCAGAAATTGGCACCAAGAATGCAAATACGTCTAAATGGCCACCCACTTGATGCTGGCGAAAAGCTAATTGACGAATTCCAGGTAATACGGTTAAAGATAAGGAGTCTAGGGTGTGAGGTCTCCTCGAAGAGGAGAAGGAAAAGGAAAAGTGAAAAAAAAAAGATAAATTTTTTTTTTTCTTGGAGCAAGATTTTTAAATCGAGGCTAGTCTGGCCACGCCCACGCTGCTGAGCGCCCATTGGCTGAATGATAACGAGAGCCAGGCGGAGGTAATCATGTGAATCAGGAGGGGAGGCCTGTTGGCACCCATTGAGGGGATAGGTGTCAGGTGCCACTGTGAGAGAGAAGGGAAACCCGTTGACACCCTCTGAGGATATGGTGAGATACCAATACGAGAACAGAAGAAGCTGGGAGGACGAGAAGACTTCCAAAAATGGAAAATAATAAAATTTTCCTGACCAAAACCAAATAAGTGGATTGTGGGTTGAGAATTATCAAACAACTTCAAACCCCGACAATCCCACCCCGGTTTTGGTCGGCGTCCATATAAGCAAAGTCGCAGCGAGCGAAGTTCAGTTCAGTTCGAGTTCCAGTTGGGAGGCAGTTGAGTTAAGTTCGAAGTTCGCAGTTGAAGTTGCACCCGCCTCACAGAAGCTGACTAAGATTCACGCAATTCCGAACTCATCTTCTAATCAAGAACAAGTTATTTTTGAAGAACGACTTTGACTCACACCACCAATACAAGTTTTACGAATATCGCCTGAAGACACACCAAGAACCAGTTTTTTAAAAGAACAAACAACTTAAGATGTTAAGACTCGCCTAACAAGAACAAAGTGTCACGAATCCATATAGCGGGTTGGGAAGTAGACGCAGTCCTGTATCCAGCAACCATATATAAAATATTGTTATCCTTTTTTAACACATTTGAACTTTTCGAGTTATTATTTTCTTTTCTCTTACATATACTTGTGCGATATCACCCTTATTCAAACTCGGCTTGCATTACGGCCCGGCGACTGATTGATTTCGTCTGCCTAAGATCAATTCACAACGTGGGTAGGTTAGACTGGAAATCAAAGCAGTTACTTCGGTAACCAGACGTTGGAGGCGAGCTGGGAACGACAAGGCTGATACCGAATCTAACCAGATTCCCACCCGAATCACCAAAAGGTTAGAACGTCACATTTGGTGCCGCGACCAATACCAAGCCAGTTGGTCGTCACAGGACAGGATAGCACGACGGACGCGGCTAGACGGACGTCACACTTGGCGCAGCGACACGGGGGGACGTCACACAGTACTAATGAAATGAACTTATGCAAACTCAACATAACATTTATAACAACTACATCTAAAACAATAAAAGACTTAATCAATACTAAACAAAACAATAAACTAAAGCATGAAAGAGCAATTTATTCGATGGCCTTTAAATTATTATCACAAAAAACAAATAGGTGGAATCTCAGTCAGTCAAAATAAAATATTATATGAACACAAAAGGGACATTTTAAATTAGTTGCTCACCGTAACGAGATTGACCAAAATTTTGACATAAAAATACTACTTTGATCAAGGAGAACACAATAAACAGTGACGAAAATATTTAGAGATCATACGCAGTAAATTTGCTTAAACGTAATCTTCAGGCCATGTGTATTGCGTTTTGACTCGACTAATTGTATATGCTAGTTACTAAGTGGAAGCTCTATGTTATTATTCTCAGTTATTGGGTGGGCGGTAACTGTTATGTTTCAAATTATTCTAAAGGTTATTGAAGAAAAATAATTGTGTATCTGGATGTAGTTATTTGTAGCAGTTGTTAAACTTTTTTTTACTCATTACTTTATTATTTATTGTTTATTATTACATTTACTTGTGTTATGGATGCAATTGTAGTTCTTTAATTTATCATTTACTTTATTTAATTATTTATATTTTTATTTTATTTTATTTTACTTATTCATTTTTATTTTTTATTTTTTTCGTATTCGTTTTTAGTTTTCTAGAAAGAAATTGTTTTCTTGTCAGCATTTTGAGATACATTCTGACCGTACATTTAATCATTTGTGTTGGTCTCGGAAAGTAATTATAGTTATTTTCTTTTCTAGAAAGAGTTTATAGTTTGGGGATTTATTGTTGTAAGTTGATGGTATTTTCCTTGTTTTTCATGATACTTTTGGCGTGATTTGGTATTTATTTTTCATTTCCCATATATATTTAGAAAGAATCTATAAATAGTGTACCAAACGCGCAAAAACATAGCTTGAAGATTGCATTTAAGCATGAAACACACACTGTCGCCGCTGGGTGTTGACCTGAATGTCCAATTTGACATACGCTCTATCTCTTGTATAGAGTAATTAAACATGATTATCTTCTCACAGATGAAGAAGAAACTTGAAACCACAGAAATGTTGTTCTGTAGAAGAATGCTGAGATTACTATGGACCGAATATATGAGCAACCATGAAGTTTTAGAGATAATAGAAACAAAAATGATACGTATACTTAATATGAGGATGATACAGTTGAGATTTCTAGGGTTCATAATGAGGAAAGAAAACTTGGAAAATTTGATACTCACGGGACTGATTGAAGGCAAGAGGGCCAGCGAAGAACAACTCATAACATACCAACTGAACTGAATAAATGAATGGCGAAGCCGTGTTTAGGAGAGACAACATTTATTAAAAGCTACAAAAGACAGGAAATTGTGGAGAGTCAGTAAGGCCAACACCCTGAATAGACACGGTAGATGCAAGAAGAAGTTTAACCATCAAATCCGTCCCTGAATTTAAAATCTTCATGAATGACGTCAATTTGTTTCAAGTTTTATAATAAATATTTTGGTATGAAGAATAACGTTCGCTCGTTTCAATCCATTTGCAAGTTTAGAATTGATACTTGCCTACCGAAACTGATTACAGTAGATCATTTAAGAAACCTATGTTAGTGATATTGGTGGCATCTAGTGAGGATTGAACTCACGATAACTGATTAAAAATGGCAAAATTACAAAATTACTACCTGTACCTTCCCTGTTACTACTACTACTACTACTACTACTACTACTAATAATAATAATAATGATAATAAATTGCATATGAATAATTCATTAGAGAATCTGGAACTTCTGCCTTTATAACAATACACACTGGAGAACAAAAATGCCAAACAAATATGGAGGATGATACTTGGGTCGTAAAATAAAATTTTTCAAAGAGAAGCCAATATGCTTAATAATTAAAACAAAATAATGAGTTACTAAAATATAAAACAACCCCAAAAGGACCTGCAGCTTAAAAAGAAATTTAAAAAAAAAGATTTTCACGAAGGTCGATCGGTGAATAGCAATATAGAGGAAGCAAAACAATTCAGCGCGTCATTCTGATAACAAAAATCAAGATAAAAACAAAACAGAGTCCGAGATGGAGCAAAATAAAACTTCATGACGCAGATTTTGTGAATTTATAACAAAAGATAAGATTAAAATGAAGATAAATCTAAAATCTAAATTACTTGTATTTAAAGACGGGCATAACATAATTGATGTATAAACTCTACGATTAAGTGTAAAATGCCAGACATGATATTACTCACTAAATCCGGCTCAAATATTGAGAAGTTTGCAGACTAGCCAAACACTTCCTGAAAGTAAGAGTCTTGGAATGGAAAAAAAAAGTTTCTCTGAAAAATAAATTGTCTGTATTTGATGTGGAAAATCGTGACAGAAAATTTGCATGATAAATCTGTTCCTAATAAAAATTCCTGATGAATTCTGTCTGAGGATTAGGATCACCTGGAAAAGAAACGATCAAGGATCAGAAAACGTGGAAATTGATGAAGCTTTACTCACCAGAGTTGACATTAATAGGCTAATTAAAAAAAACAAAAAAAAACAAAAACAAAACAAAGAATAAAAGAAAACTAATCAAGATTGCATCGAGTCTGCTATCAAATACCTTTGGATTTCAGTAGAGTATTAAGCACGATTAACACAAACTGTAAGAAAACTGGTTTTCAAACAAAAGTTGGGCCGGAAAACCAAAAACATATGAAAAAATGCGAATGAATACTAGCTGATGGAGCTTTTAAAACACCAGTGAAATGGTTGGTAAACGAAATAAAATTCGCAGGCTTTGACAAAGTCTATTTGAAAAGAGAAATATCAATGATATTAAAAAAATCCGTCGAGAATAAAGTACAAAATTCGACACGATTGGAATGGTGAACAATTGTAAACTGTGAAAACGAGTTGGATTTAACTCTATGCAAACTTATAATAGGCACAATTTAGATTTTGTAGTATAGGATAGAACATGTAAAATTTAGTGAAACCCTGAAAATCAAAAATTTCCCAAATCCAGATCAGAAACACTGACCTAGTGAATGAAAACAGGAAAAGATGAGAGTTGTTTGATATTGGCAGGCTCAGAATAGTCTTGAATGGGTCGCAAAAAGGTTAGAGGAAATCTTTATAAAATTCAAAGCCTTATACATGAGAGAATTACTAAAATTAGTGAGAATGTTAAAAAAGGATAATTGCTAGATAATTTAGGAGACTTGCTATCATTTGATCTTCAGTAAATCAATCTATCTATCTATCTATCTATCTATCTATCTATCTTTCATTCTTTCTTTCCATCTAAATATAGTGAGGCGAAAGAATACTGTTTAGAGTGCTAGAGCATTGAGCAAATTGAAGACAGAAGTTACTATTGGTGCGAGAACTTAATGAGTATAGAGAAAATAAAAGTCACAAATTTTTACTGGAGAAACAGAAAGATTCTCAAATATCCTTCTGATTGATGCAGTCATAATATTTAGGTCATTTTGACAGCGCAAAAGAGAGAAAAAGAAATTAGTAGAAATTAAGAATCTACGAACGACAGAGAGCACAGCAAGAAATTTGACGGAATCCTGTGGTGTTTTGGTGTAACGTTGAGATTCAGTCGAGAACGCAAAAACTTTTGATGCAATTAACGACTTCGAAAACATCAGCAAAAATTATTGCTAAAAAGAAACTGAGTCATTGATTTCACTGTTGACTTATGAAATTGCATCCATGTGTTTGTAATGAACAGAGAATGTAGAAAAAAAAAAAAACGTAAGCTTAGCATTTTCTTTCACTGAAGGATATCGATTTATTTGACATTCAATTGATATTTATCGCGACTTATTGTTTTCAATCCATGAAAAAAATCATATGCACCCTTTCGGTTTACATATAATGTCTTTAATTTTTCTACTTTCACGTACGTGCTTACATCTACATCTGCATTATCTATCTATCTATCTATCTATCTATCTATCTATTCATATCTATCTATCTTTGTTCATATCTATCTCAGTCTTTTCATATCTATCTATCTATCTATCTATCTATCTATCTAACGCAGGCGAATATCTATCTATCTATCTATCTATCTATCTATCTCAATCTGTTCATATCTATCTATCTCTGTTCATATCTATCTCAGTCTTTTCATATCTATCTATCTATCTATCTATCTATCTATCTATCTATCTATCTATCTATCTATCTATCTATCTATCTCAATCTATTCATATCTATCTATCTCTGTTCATATCTATCTCAGTCTTTTCATATCTATCTATCTATCTATCTATCTATCTATCTATCTATCTATCTATCTAACGCAGGCGAATATCTATCTATCTATCTATCTATCTATCTATCTATCTATCTCAATCTGTTCATATCTATCTATCTCTGTTCATATCTATCTCAGTCTTTTCATATCTATCTATCTATCTATCTATCTATCTATCTATCTATCTATCTATCTATCTATCTATCTATCTATCTATCTAACGCAGGCGAATATCTATCTATCTATCTATCTATCTATCTATCTCAATCTATTCATATCTATCTATCTCTGTTCATATCTATCTCAGTCTTTTAATATCTATCTATCTATCTATCTATCTATCTATCTAACGCAGGCGAATATCTATCTATCTATCTATCTATCTATCTATCTCAATCTGTTCATATCTATCTATCTCTGTTCATATCTATCTCAGTCTTTTCATATCTATCTATCTATCTATCTATCTATCTATCTATCTATCTATCTATCTATCTATCTATCTAACGCAGGCGAATATCTATCTATCTATCTATCTATCTATCTATCTATCTATCTATCTATCTCAATCTGTTCATATCTATCTATCTCTGTTCATATCTATCTCAGTCTTTTAATATCTATCTATCTATCTATCTATCTATCTATCTATCTATCTATCTATCTAACGCAGGCGAATATCTATCTATCTATCTATCTATCTATCTATCTATCTATCTATCTATCTATCTATCTATCTATCTATCTGTGTGTGTATGTACATCAGTAAGTCCATAGTCTAATGAGATATAAAAAATTTACTTTACACAATAAATATATATTTTCTGCATAATCTTATTCTTTGTCAATACAGTTGCCTCGATTTTTCTATTACTTGCATAAATCTTGAAATGTGTTTAGGTGAGGTTTACGCAAAGTTTTGAGTGTTCCTTAAAAACTGTCTGATAGGAAAATTAATGAGGTCAAGCAGTAATTTGTTGGATTTTTAACTTTAAAAGTTTTTCAATATAAATGAATGCCTTTTGAACCCAAGAGAAAGCTATACGAATGGAATAATTTCGGTAAAGCCGAGTGATGAACTTTAAAACAAAGTTTCTGCTACGAAACTTAATGATCTTATACAATTATGGATTTCAATTTAAGAGAATTTTCGCATTATTAAAAGATATGTTATTTAATGTTTACAATTCTATCTTCCGATGATACAAGCTATGTTGTAATGCGGAAAGAAGATATTTAAAAGCTTTTAAAATAAGTTATCATTTAAATATGAATGCTTTCCTTTCTAAACATTTATTCGTATTATATTCTTTAGAAATAAAGTGTTTAATTTGTCATCAGATAAAGTGCAGCTACAGTAATGTTATTGTTGTATAGACTGATAGGAACACGGGAGTAAAGACGGATTTCATTAATTAATAATGGCGAAATAGTGTGTGAGTTTAAGAGGCTTTTCCAGTCGTGAATTCTTCATTTTCTTTTTGTGCGGATGTGAAACTCTATGTCGTTTAACACCAACATGGGGCGATTATATGGTGTCTTCATAGCAATTGGGTCAAACACCTGTTTACATGTCGGGAACAGCAATTGACATGCTTTGAGGATAGGAGATCTCATTCCAGATCAACTCGCTGATTCAACTGGCTTTCCCGAGGCTCTGGTGTGGCATTGAGTGCAAAATCTATTTTGGCAACATGCGCGATAAGCCCAGGACATATTGGAGTTATCACAGATCAATTTCTCTTGGAATTAAGATGTCTTATTGATATTAAAATCGTTTCAGACTATCCGCTATTTTTTAGCGTGAATGACAATAGTATCAAGAAATGTTTATACACATTTTCAAGATGTCACACACACACAGAGACTCAGACATACAGACAAAAACACACGAAAATAAAGACACAGACACACACATAGACACAGACACATACACACGCACACACACACATATAAATATATATATATATTCGCCGTATAGAAGACGTGGATCGTAATGACTATTATTATAAGGGCAAGAAAACAAATTTTAACTTTGAAAAGTAAGTACATATAATTTATTATATCATGCTTGATTTTCGGCGATATTGGTCATAGCCATAGATGCCTCCATTTGTAGTCCAAAGTAAAAGCAAAATAAATTGTTTTTTGTAAATTTCCAATGAAGAAACAGCATCAAATTGAGAAAAATATTGTGGTAGCAGAATTATTTCATGTAATTGTTTTATCGAAGTACACAAATATTTCTGTTTAATCATTAATAATAAAAAAAATTACAATCGTACATGGAACGGCTACAAAAGTAATTGTTCCCATGAGAAAAATTTGTAAAACTCCTTTTTCGAACAATATGTTTTTAATGTCTAAAAACTTCACGTGTATACAATAAGTATGTATATCAATTTGAGAACTCTTTTATATCACGCCTTCATATTCAAACCTGTATACTTATTTTGTTTGTTTTATTCGCAACTCATCGTATCTATCGGCGATCTTCAGGTGTCGGTCATCGTACTCAGTACCATTCTCGGAATTTAGAAGCAAGATGGGCACGCTTTTTTTTTTTTTTTCTTATGCTTAC
Organism: Acanthosepion lycidas; assembly: GCA_963932145.1. Taxonomy (NCBI): domain Eukaryota; kingdom Metazoa; phylum Mollusca; class Cephalopoda; order Sepiida; family Sepiidae; genus Acanthosepion; species Acanthosepion lycidas. The sequence goes on along the minus strand of OZ010610.1, from coordinate 30,743,400 downwards.
CCTATACAAGGCCCAACGGCCACTTACAGTAGAGGGTTACTTTGTGCTGCTGTTGTATTTGCGTAAGAAAGGACAAGAAGTGAAGATCTTGGAGTTATGCTGGAAAGATAACAACTAACTCTAGACTTGAAGAAGTCAAGATTTAATTAGTGAATAACATTTCAGTTAGAGATTATAAAAAAAAAAGGTGTGAAATTAAGGAACCAGAAAACCAATCCTAAACAGAAAACAAGGATTAAGCCTCTACTCCTGTTCAAAAAGCTTAGGCTGGTCTGATAATATAATATAATTCATATTATATATAAAGCCATATAATTCCAATTTAAATTGAAAACCGTTTGAATCTGCATAACGGACAGACCAACAATATAACGAATTTATACTTGTGTATAGAAGGTAAAGCATGCCAACGTGAAAATCTAACCAAGATCAATGTTTTCAGAGGACATTTTCTTTTTTTTGAAAATGTCTTCTGTCAATAAATAAATAAATAATCACCATATCGAACGCGCAAAGCTACCCCTAATTACAAAATAATTTGCTTTGCCTATCAAGTCGTTTTCGATCCCTAACAAAATAAACAATGCAAATTGCATTTTGGTTCATGAGTAGAAGTCAAAGGTAAATATTTTAAAAATCTCCTACTCACTCTCTAAACCCAAAAAACTATATTTCATTTACAAACTCAATTAGTTTCTTCTACTTTTACGGACTTCATGAAAGATATTATTTTTTTCCTTGTCATTTTTTCTGTTGGTCTCTCATACTTAAAATTTTACCCTGACTGTAGAAAAAAACATATAAAATTGTTGAAAATTAAATACTTTTTGCGGTAAAACTATTCGAATTGTGTCAAATAGACTGCATCCTGATTTATCACAGGCATGTCAAAATCAAAACAGTATAAGCGAATAGATTGAAACGTTATATAATACAGTGTAACCCGGATATAAGAGAGTTGTCGGGGCCGGATAAGTCTCTTATATCCGGGTTTGGTCTATTTTGTTTAGGTAAGTATGGCTCTAATTTTGGACCAGATAAAATCTTTCTTATAGCCGGGTTTCTCTTATATCCGGATCTCTTATATCCGCGTTACACTGTGTAATATTTCTTCAGTCTACAATAATTAAATCATTATGCTCACTTCCGCTGTACTGATAGATGCAAACTACTAATGGATCCGTGTGTAAGAAGCTGAAACCTTGAAGTGTCTTTGGAGAGCAAATATCTTAATTTTGAAAGCCAATACTCCCAATCAAGTAAATATGTATCTTATTGCTTAACTTTCTCGTGAGAACAAATTTGGGCGTCAAGAGATAAATATACCTAATTGTTTTTTTGAAATCCAGGTTAGCACAACGATACATTTATTCCTGTCAAGAACACGATATGAATTAGAGAAACATGTCATGCATTGCAATATCACCCCGCTTACTATATGCTTTTTTAAAGCCTGATATAAATTTAAATTAGGTACCTCTACATTTTCACTACAAAAGAGAATAGCATGATGGAAAAAAAAGGCTCAAACTTGATGAAAATACTTCCATCGTCAAAACGTTTATGTTATTATTAAAAGGAAATATCAAAGTATTTTTTTGTTAAATTTTTCCCCCTTTCGAGTACATTCGAAATTTTGGATGAAAACCGTGTTTTTTCTTGTCAGTGGGTTGGCTAAAGATTACTATATTAATCTTAGCGTCTTGTTTGCGTTTAAAAAGGCATTGTTTTAGAAATTCTTGCAAAAATCAAATAATTGTCGGATTTTAATGAAATTTTCAGGACTTATTCTCAAATGAATTAAATTATTTAATTTTTTTTTTTTAGAAAATCTTGGTAAGAACATATATTTTTTTTTTTTTAAATCTATTAACCCCAAATTAATTTTATGAAATTTCGAGAAATGAAAATATAAGCCTCTTCATATTTATATTAGTTTAGAACAGGACGCCTTGGAGAATTTAAATTATCAATTTGTTTTTGTCAAACAGAAATAAAATTCACAGAAAATCTACTTTGGATCGTAAAATAAAAAAATGCAATAAAACTATGAGATTATTTAATTAGAAAAGCTTTTAACTACTTTTATAAATAATATATATTAGGAACACCATTTTCGATGAATAATGAATTTTTACAAGAATTTTTTTCATTTTTTTTAAATTTAATTATTAAAATTTATTAAATTTTAAATCTTTTAAAATTCTGTATTAATTTCAGTCTTTTAGATTATATTATTATTAAGTAGAACCTATATTTACTTATCATAAATTGTAAATCTTTATACCAGTCTTCGAACAGTAAGATCTTTAAAAGAATTTTTATGTATGTAAACGTGCTCATTTTTGAAAGTATGGGCGATCATAAACGACACTATCAGAAAATAAGAGCGATGGCTATAGTTAATTTAAAGTTAACATTCCTAAAATTAGATTATGAAAAATATTTTTCAAATTTTTAAAGATTACTGAGTACTTAAAAATTATATGAAAAAAGTGCTCACGTCATTTTCTTAAATTATGTTTTGCAGATAAAGTCTCCGTGGAACAAAAATCAATCTGTCATCATTTTGTCAAAGACATAAACATGGCTACTGTCGGTTAAAAATGCTGCTACTGTTTGCTTTTCTGTGGTATTTTAAAGTTAAAGTAAATAATAGTTGTTCCAAATCAGATTAATTATACTTTAAATCAGCTAATATTCCTCAAATAAAGTTTTAGAAAAAGCATATCTTATCTTTGGAAGACTTTTTAATAAAGAGAATTACATTGCGATGAAAAAAGTGATTTTAAAAAATGCGATTAAAAAATGGCGCTAATCACCTTTTTTTAGCAAAAAAATAAATAAATAAATAAATAATGAAAAATTGCCAATCACTATAATTTCTGTTTGAAATACACCAGAATAATACAGGAAATAATAAATTTACTTCTTCAGCTTTCAATTAAAGGTAAAATGAAAGCTTCAAGAAAGCTTTTTCATTTTAAAAAATGAATTTTAAACCTTAGGTATCGCGATTTTTATGGAAGTTCCTAGTTTAAATATTTTGCGAACATATTCAGCAGAAACTGCCGAGGTCAGTGGAACTTCAACCATTTCACAAGAGAAATAATTGTTTCACGAGAGTAATAATTGTTTCACGAGAGTAATAATTGTTTAAGGATCTGAATATTCCAAGAGGAAATAAAAACAGAAAGGATTAAACGTTAAGACTTTGTAATACTGTGTGAAGTAATAACAATTTATGGGGATGACAGGAAAAACACGTAGTGCTTTAATGGTGATGATGATGTCATTACTCCGGGTTTATGAGCAAAAAGAAAGGGTGGATACAAACCTACTCTCATTCTGAAATTGACTGCCGTCTCGTCTGGTGAAGAATTTGGTCATGATAACTGCGTAGAAGATACATTTCTTCCAATAATGAAATCAAGCTGGACTTGTCTTGGGGAATCAGGCGCGGTGAAGAGGTTCAGAGAAAACTTAGAAAAGGATAATGACAGAGACCTCTCCCGTACCCAGAAACACGTCAACACTAATATCCACCCTTATATCCGTTACACACCCCGTGTTTAGAATTCTTTTATTTTTTCAAATTAATTTCATTTTTCATTGAGTTTACCTTTTCTTTCTTTTTTCACCGACGTTTTTTTTTCTTTCTCTTGTTATCAGTTCTTTCCTTTAGTTCTTGTTTCTTTTCCTCCTTTTCTTTTTTGATTTTGCTTTCTATTTTCTTTTTTTTTTTCGTCTTTTCATTCTTTTTCTTTCATTCTTTTATTTCCTCTTTTTTAATTTCCGTATTCTTTTCATTCACTTCTTTCTTTCTTTCTTTCTTTCTTTCTCACTTTTTATCTATCCATCTATTCATGCCTCCTTCCTTTCTTTCTCACTTTTTATCTATCCATCTATTCTTTTTTTTTCTTTCTTTCTTTCTTTCTTTCTTTCTTTCTTTCTCACTTTTTATCTATCCATCTATTCATGCCTCCTTTCTTTCTTTCTCTCTTTTTATCTATCCATCTATTCTTTTTTTCTTTCTTTCTTTCTTTCTCACTTTTTATCTATCCATCTATTCATGCCTCCTTTCTTTCTTTCTCACTTTTTATCTATCCATCTATTCTTTCTTTCTTTCTTTCTTTTTTCTTTCTTTCTTTCTTTCTTTCTTTCTTTCTTTCTTTCTTTCTCACTTTTTATCTATCCATCTATTCTTTCTTTCTTTCTTTCTTTCTCACTTTTTATCTATCCATCTATTCTTTCTTTTTTTCTTTCTTTCTTTCTTTCTTTCTTTCTTTCTTTCTCACTTTTTATCTATCCATCTATTCTTTCTTTCTTTCTTTCTTTCTTTCTTTCTTTCTTTCTTTCTCACTTTTTATCTATCCATCTGTTCATGCCTCCTTTCTTTCTTTCCCACTTTTTACCTATCCATCTATTCTTTCTTTCTTTCTTTCTTTCTTTCTCACTTTTTATCTATCCATCTATTCATGTCTCCTTTCTTTCTTTCTCACTTTTTATCTGTCCATCTATTCATGCCTCCTTTCTTTCTTTCTCACTTTTTATCTATCCATCTATTCTTTCTTTCTTTCTTTCTTTCTTTCTTTCTTTCTTTCTTTCTTTCTCACTTTTTATCTATCCATCTGTTCATGCCTCCTTTCTTTCTTTCTCACTTTTTATCTATCCATCTATTCTTTCTTTCTTTCTCACTTTTTATCTATCCATCTATTCATGCCTCCTTTCTTTCTCACTTTTTATCTATCCATCTATTCTTTCTTTCTTTCTTTCTTTCTTTCTTTCTCACTTTTTATCTATCCATCTGTTCATGCCTCCTTTCTTTCTTTCTCACTTTTTATCTATCCATCTATTCTTTCTTTCTTTCTTTCTTTCTTTCTTTCTTTCTTTCTTTCTTTCATAGTTCTCGCCTTTTTCACACATGATTGTCTCTCTCTCCTATTACTCATACCTCCAGTTCCCTTGCCCTCCACATCCAACCCTCCAAAGAACATACCGCATTTTCCTGATCGCCTTATGCTCCCAACAAAAACACGCACGCCAAATTTACATGCATGAATGTATGCCAGTAGTAGTCAAGGTTGACAATAGTCGCAATAACTTGTTACATTTATTATTGCTTGGTATAAGTTAAGTAGAAGTGCTT
>OZ010610.1:30698251-30728251 GCA_963932145.1 Acanthosepion lycidas | reverse complement strand
AAATGCGTATTAACATTATATGCGTACTCAATGACCGAAAATGATTATGAACTTTCAAGCATACTTAGTAACTATTAAATGTTCACTAAGAACGAAAATATTTATTCATGTTCATTTACCCAATGTCCTTAGGTAGAGAAAATGTTTATAAATTTCCCTGTAGCCACTAATATTCAAAATGTATAGTAAAATCAAATGCATGTTTTTATTATTGTAATTCATGCACAATATTTCTATATACATGTCGTAAAAACATTCCATTCTTAAATCAAATTATCATAGCGATGAGAGGATATACTTTCCAATAATAAGGAACGCCAAAGATTGTGAGTTGAGTGAAAAAAATACACTACGGGTGCTATTTTCGGAGAATAAAAGAATTGATCTGAGCAAGTACCGCTTCAAGTTACACCCATTAAAAGCAAACATTAACACAGAAAACAATATTTCAAGATTCATCCGTTTTCACTTCAAGCAAGGCAACAAATTCACTAAGACGCAAGGGCGGTACTAAGTGAGAAAGAATAATAGAAAAAAGAAAAACAGTGTTAAGGATGGAGAAAAAAATAAGGAGAAATTAAGAAAACAGATGATAACGATTGAGATTTGAAATTTTGAAGACCAAAGTTGACTGAAAATAAAAGATGATGAAATAGAGTTCCACGAGGGATAAATGTTAGAGAAGACACTGTTAGCATAGAACTTACGGGTACATCTAGCCATTTCAACTATAAATGATGAGACATGGCTGCTAATGTATTACTACGCTTAAATTCTTAAAGTCGAAGTACCAAAGAAGAAAGCTTATCAGAATAATCATCACGAAAATATTTATAAAAAAAGGCACAATGAATCTATGTTATGGCGTGGGAAAGTGACAGAATCCAAGATGCCAGGTCAGGACCAGTAACATTGCAGATTTTTCTCTGGATTTTATCAAGAATCTCGAAATCCATAGTAGAAGCACCAAACCAGATGTGATAGTAATATTCAATGCATGGACGAATGGTTGAATTAAAAATGGAGAGAGAAATTGTCTTGCGCAACATAGTGAATCAACTTTCCTAGCAGCAGACCTAGCAATTGATTCAATATAATCTTCCCATTTCAAGTCAGCGGAAAGCGTTAACATGAGAAGGTGCAATGTGTCTCTTTCCTCGAGGTTAGCATCAGCCATACTGATGGAAGGCAAAAAAAAAAAAGGTTCTTCCGGGCGATTAAAGAGAACAGTTTTGTTTTGAAGATGTTAAAATTAAGAAGCCATATCTTGTCCAAAAATTCAATAAAGATAATGTCAAACAGCATTTTATGTAATGACAAGAAAATTGACACGTTTAGAAAATATTGCAGTTTAGTATTAGGATTTATACCGTGTATAAAATACTCTTTGTTAAAAAAAATCACCGGAAAACTGCAAAATAAACCAAGAGCCATTTAAATGCTGAATTTAAGGAAATATTTTTCCAAAGATGGAATTATCTGTTGAATCAATGTCAAATATATTGGTTAGCAAAAGTAATTTGAATTTTTTTTTTATTTTGACAGTAAAACGAAAGAAATTTTGTTATTCAACTTGACAAATTGAATTATTATAATTATTATTATATGTACAAATACACAAGTAGTGTATGCTTTTGTGCGAGTGTGTATGTGTGTGTAGGCGTGTGCGCATATGTGTGTGTATGTTCATGTGTGTATGTGCATGCAAGTATCTGCATATATACATCAACAGAACTGAGAAACCTAACTTTTCTTTGCCAAATGTAAAAATTTCTAAACCGACAATAAAAAGGAAAACATTTAAATATTCGTGAGTTTAAAATAACCAATGATTTTTCATTGATATGTGCATTCAGTCTAAATGCTACATAAACACAGCTTTGTACCAACCAGTCTTATACCAACCAGCCCTATACCAGCCAATCTTGTAACAACCGGCCTTATACCAACCAACCTTGAACCAAACAGCCTTGTACAAACCGGCCATGTACCAACCAGTTATGTACCAACCAGTATTGTACAAACCGGCCTTGTACAAACCGGCCTTGTACCAACCAGTCATGTACCAACCAGCTTTGAACCAACCAGCCTTGTACAAACCGGACTTGTACCAACCAGTCATGTACCAACCAGCCTAGTACAAACCGGCCATGTACCAACCAGTCATGTACCAACCTGCATTGTACCAACCAGCCTTGTACAAACCGGCCTTGTGCCAACCAGTCATGTACCAGCCAGCCTTGAACCAACCAGCTTTGTACAAACCGGCCATCTACAAACCAGTCATGTACCAAACAGCCTTGAACCAACCAGCCTTGTACAAACCGGCCATCTACCAACCAGTTATGTACCAACCAATTTTGAACCAACCAGCCTAGTACAAACCGGCCATCTACAAACCAGTCATGTACCAACCAATTTTGAACCAACCAGCCTAGTACAAACTGGCCTTGTACCAACCAGTCATGTACCAGCCAGCCTTGAACCAACCAGCTTTGTACAAACCGGCCTTGTACCAACCAGTCATGTACCAACCAGCCTTGTACAAACCGGACTTGTACCAATCCATCATGTACCAACCAGCCTTGAACCAATCCGCCTTGTACAAATTGGCCTTGTACTAACCAGCCTTGTACTAGCCAGTCTTGTACCAACCAGCCTTGTACCAACCAGTTTTGTACCAACGTGCCTTGTACCAGTCAATCATGTACCAACCAGACTTTTACCAACCAGTCTTCTACCAACCAGTCTTGTGACAGCCAGACTTGTACCAACCATACTTGTAACAAGCAGTATTTTGCCAACCATCCTTGTTCCAACAAACCTTCTATCAACCAATCTTGTATCTACCAGCCTTGTACCAGCCAGTCTTATACTAACCGGCTTTCTACCAACCAGTCTTCTACCAACCAGTCTTGTACCAGCCAGTCTTATACCAACCGGCCTTCTACCAACCAGTCTTGTACCAGCCAGTCTTATACCAAACGGCCTTGTACCAACCATCCTTTTATCAACCGTAACTAGGTAACTAGTGTGGCAAATGTAAAGCTATGTATACTAATATATATTAGTAAGGTGAGTTCGATCTTCCAATACTGTGATCTTGTATACGAACACCAACTGGAGAGGTAAGGTTAGAATGGTACTTTCGAGATTATTTACAAGATTAATAACGTTGGTTCTTACTAGGTGTTTTAGAAATCAAGTCATTTGTTAGGCTTAGATAAAAACAGTAAATCTGTATGTGTGTTCATTGTGAATAAAAGCGAGCGAAAGATGATGTAGCAAGGGAAACAAAGTTTAAAGGAAAAATTAAAAAAAAATAAGAGGGAAATCAAATTTAAACAAAGGTTGTTTTATAAGTGAGGAATAATGAGAAGGTGGATTGAGGTTTAAAAGGAAAACTCAAAAAAGAAACATAAAATCCCATATAATGCAATTGATAATTAGGAAAAGAAAATAAGGTAAAAGGAAAGGGCAAAGTAAATATGAAAAAAAAGATGAACAGAAATAGGATGCAAAAGAATATGAATAGAAAATGTAGAGAGATAGCATGCAATATGCATTTAAGAATAGAAAGGTGATATTTTTAACCATTTCAACCTAAGTAAGGCAATAAAGCCACTAAGAAACAATGAGTTACTGAATGTGAAATAATAAGAACAAGAAAACCATTATGAAGGAGTGGCTACAATAAAAAAAGAGGAATAAAATAGTAGATAACGACTGACTTTGAATTTATATTTTTGAAGCTCAAATTTGGTCTGAAACCAAGAAGCTGGAAAAGAGTTTCACAAGCGAGAAGTGCGAGAAAATAAACTGTTATTTACAGAGAAACTTACAAAAAACTTATGCTTACATTTAGTCAATTCAACTGTAAAATGATAAGACCTAGATGCCAATCCAGTACTGCGCTTAAATTCATAAAGTTTAAGTACCATAGATTAAAGTTAATCAGAGCAATTACCATGAAAGTATTTATAGAAAAAGGATACCTTATCAAAAGTTTGGACCCTAAGAAAGCAGTTGGTTCAGATAAAATTCAAGTGGTTATCCATAAGAATATTAACTCAGGGTTATCCCTAATCTTAGCGAAATTAATTGCTGCTTGAAAGAGAATTCCTTCACAAATCTGTGGTAGGTGTCAAGTAACTACCGTGTTTTCAAGAATGTGGGTGAGCGCTCATCCCTATCACAGTACAGACTCATCAGTTCTTCAGTGTCTTTAGTAAACATTTTGAAGCTATAATCAACAAGAAAGTTGTTGATGACCTTAATAGGAAAGGTATGAGTCCACCTCTTCTGCTCTCTTGTATGGGTTAAATAGTAGGGCTTGTAACAGTAAATCAGTGGGTTTTTTTTTAATTTCTTATAATCCAAAAAATATTTTCTGGCTTTAAATAATCTGCAAAATGTTGATAAACTGTAAAAAACGATAAAAAATCTATTGATAATTCAGCTCATCCTTTTTCTTTGTTTTTCCTATTTTTTAAAGGCTTTTCTCTTTTCTTTATTAATATACATTATCATCCCTTTCTATTTTATTTCCTTTCTCTCTAATTCATTTTAACTCCTCTTATTGCATCTTTATTCACTTCATCCTCTTTTTCTCCTTTCCTGATTCTATTTTCTATCCACTCGCGTTTTCTACTGACATGAAGTGGAGTGATTCTATTGAATCAATTGCAAGGTTTAGTGCTGGGAAAGTCCGTTCGCTGTATCGTTCCAGACAATTCATTGCATCAGAATCTCTCTTGCCCATTTATATATCTACCATTCGTCTGTGCATTGAATATTGCTGCCGTATCTGGTCTTGTGATCCGACTATATATCTCAAGATTCTTGACAAAATTCAACAAAGTGTCTATAATGTCATTTATCCTGACCTGACATCTTGACTTCAGTCTCTTTGCCACCGCCGTGACCAAATTCTGTCTTTTCAATAAATCTTTTCAAGGCATTTGTTATGATTTCAAGCGGACCAATAGATTGGCGACAAGATCTCGACGTTTTTCCTGTTCAACTAGGTAGCTACAAACGTTTTGAATAATTTATTTTCTCGCATATCTCAAATGTGGACTCCCTTCTGATTTCTTGCTGCCCTGCCCGTATAAGTTTCAAACATTTAAATACAAAGTCAATCGACATCTTATGTATCACTGCAATATGTTCCTTTATTGTCATTTTTTTTTTACTTCTCCCCACTAAAATCTACTTATTCACCACATTTTCTCAAAATAATCTGTTACATCATATCTTCCACGTTTTTTTTTTTTTACCTTCGTTACCTTTTTACACTTCATTAACATTTTTCTCACTTCAAAATTCTCTATTTCATTATGTCGATGGACATCCTATTTTCCTATACATCTTCGTCATTATTTTATCAGCGTCAACTTCTTACATTATCGATTATTTAATTTTTTTTTCATCGCGCCTCTTTCTTTCTTTATCCATTGTGGATTCTTTATCCTATACATCTTCGACAACGTTCTTTGACTGCGTCATCTTCCTTCATCTTCTATCCCTATATATTTTCGTTATTTTTCTTTGCCTGTGTCTCCTTCTTCCTTTATAGTTTATAACTATGCGTGACAGACATTTTTTCCTCATCGTCTCCTTCAACTTACAACATCTATTCCTTTCCATGTTCTTCAGCGTCTCCTCCAAATTAATACTATTCCTTTACGCCTGCGTTATTTGTCAGTTTTTGACTTCTTCCTTCAACCTCTATACACATAAATATTTGTGATTTTTCTTTGCATGCGTCTCTTTCTTTATCCTCTATTCCTATACATCGATGTCATTTCTTTAACCGCGCCTCCTTTTTAATTGCTTCTCTATTCCTTTACACAATCGACATCATCTATGCCGGCGTATAATTATTCCTTTATCCTCTATTCTTATATATCGTTCTCATTTCATTTAACCGCGTCTCGTTTATAAATTAATCTCTATACAATTACATGTACGTCAAATTTGGGCCGGCGTGTAATCATACTTTTATCCTCTATTCGTATACATCGTTGTCATTTCCTTTAACCGCACATTTTTTTTAATTTGTTCTCTATTCATTTACATCTTCGTCATCTTTTTATACCGGCGTGTAATTATTCTTTTATCCTCTATTCCTATACATCGTTGTCGTTTTCTTTAACCGCGTCTCCTATTCAATTTTTTCTCTATTCCTTTACATCTCCGTCATCTTTCTTTGCCAGAGTGTAATTGTTGAAACTTGACTAATGCATGGAATAATAATGCAACACGAAATGTACTTAGAACAAAATGTATTGAAACGAGAAAGTGTACACAATATTTACATATAGTATTTTGTATATTCCTGGGAAGACCGTTTCTGGAGAATGGGTTGACTGAGTCGCAGTCGGGCAGAGTCTCTGGTTGGATCTCCTCGATTCCTCCCCGGTACCAAACATATTTATATGATCGGTACTCCACTATGCAAATTAGGTGGATCCTACCACAACAGTAATTATTCGTTTCTTTTGTATTCCTATACATCGTTGTCATTTTCTTTTACGGCGTCTCTTATTTAATTAATTCTCTATTCCTTTACATCTCCGTCATCTTTCTTTGCCGGCGTGTAATTATTCCTTTATCCTCTATTCCGATACATCGTTGCCATTTTCTTTAACCGCGTCTCCTGTTTAATTTACTCTCTATTCCTTTACATTTTCGTCAGCTTTCTATGCCGGGTGTAAATATTGCTTTATCCTCTATTCCTATACATCGCTGGATTTTTTTTTAACCGCGCCTCCTGTTTAATTTATTCTCTATGCCTTTACATCTTCGTCATCTTTCAAAGCTGGCGTGTAATTATAACTTTAACCTGTATTCCTATACATCGTTGCCATTTAATTTAACCGCGCCTCATTTTTAATATATTCTCTACTCCTTTACATCTTTGTCAGCTTTTAATGACGGCGTATAATTATTCCTTTATCCTCTAATCCTATACATCGTTGCCATTTCCTTTAACCGCGCCTCCTTTTTTAATTTATTCTCTATTCCTTTACATCTTCGCCATCTTCTATGCCGGCTTGTAATTATTCCTTTATCCTTTATTCCTATACATCTTTGTCATTTCCTTTAACCGCGCCTCCTATTTAATTTACTCTCTATTCATTTACATCTTCGTCATCTTTGAATGCCGGCGTGTAATTATTCCTTTATCCTCTATTTTTATACATCTTGGTCATTTCCTATAACCGCGCCTCCGTTTTAATTTATTCTCTATTCCTTTCAAACTTCGTCAGCTTGATTTGCCGGCGTGTAATTATTCCTTTATCCTCTATTCCTATATATGGTTGACATTTATTTAACCGCACCTCCTATTTAATTTACACTCTATTCCTCTACATCTTCGTCAACTTTATATGCCGGCTTGTAATTATTCCTTTGCCCTCTATTCCTATACAACTTTTCATTTCCTTTAACCGCGCATCCTATTTAATTTATTTTCTATTCATTTATATCTTCGTCATCTTTCTTTGCTGGCGTGTAATTAATCCTTTATCTTCTATTCCTATACATCGTTGTCATTTCTTTAACCACGTCTCCTTTTTAAATTATTCTCTATTCCTTTACATCTTCGTCATCTTTCTTTGCCGGCGTGTAATTATTCCTTTATTCTCTAATCCTATACATCGTTGTCATTTCCTTTAACCGCGCCTCCTATTTAATTTACTCTCTATTCCTTTACATCTTCGTCATCATTCCCTACCGGCGTGTAATTATTCCTTTATCCTCTATTCCTATACATCGTTGTCATTTCCTTTAACCGCGCCTCCTATTTAATTTACTCTCTATTCCTCTACATCTTCGTCATCTCTTTTGCCGGCGTGTAATTATTCCTTTTTCTTCTGTTCATATACATCTTGATCATTTTACGTTGCCTGAATCGCCATATTCCTTCATCCGCTATTCCTTTTCATGTTAGTCATTTTACTTTAAATGCCTCTTATTCCTTCGTTATCCTCTTTTCCTAGACATTTTTGTCATTTTTTTTACCCGTCTCTCCTACTTTATTTATATGCCTATACTCTTTCTTTGCTTGTGTCTCCTTCTTTTTTTATCGTCTATTCTGATGGGTTCTCTCCATTTTCCTTTGCCGGCGCCATTTATCCTCTATTCCTACACCTCTCCGTCTTTTTCCTTTCGCCTAATCTGATTTTTTCTTTATCCTCTATTCCCATTGATCTTGGACATTTTTATAGCCCGCGTCTCCTTTCTTTATCCACTATTCCTATATATTTTTGCCATTTTCCTTTGCCTCCATGTATTTCTTTCATTATCCTCTAATCCTATACATTTTCATCATTTTTCTTTGCCAGCTTCTCTTTCTTTCTATATACTCTATTTCTCTACATCCTTCTCACCTACCTTTCCCCCTGTCTCCTACTTCCTTTATCTTCTAGTCTTAAACATATTCGTGATTTTCCTTTGTCTACGTCTTCTCCTTTCTTTATCCTCCATTCCTATTCATTTTCGCCATTTTCCTTTGCATGCGTCACCTTCTTTTATCCTGTATTCGTTTATTACACAATCAGTTTCTTATCTCAATAACAAAATACATATATTTGAATTTGTTGTTACACCTGGGACAATGTTCTTTCGTTTTTTAGATAACTGAAATAAATAAATAAAGAAGCCCATCTCGTAGATAATTGACGAAATAGAAAATTTACTACACTATTACTACGCTAAATCCGTTCATCTCTGTTTAACTCTGGTTATTTACATAAACGGTCAATTTTATTCATTTATGTCGTATATGGCGACCCCAACTCCGACTCATTGTTCTTAATTTTATCTTACTTTATTGTTGATCCTATCTTTCATCTCTTTGTTTCTCCGCTCCGATCTTTTGTGCAAGTATGTTATTTTTTCCTTTTCAATTTTGAACCAAAAATAAATACATTAAGTAAAACCACTGAAAATCATTTCCCATTATTTGAATAATATTCAGAATTGTTTCAACGAATTGTTTATTGAAATTCTCCTAAAAACTAGCTAACAAAATTTGCCAAACTTGATTTTTCTTTAAATAACAAAGTGAAATCCTCATTTTCCTTTGACTTCAATGTGACTTGGCGTTGATACTCCCCTATTCCAGACATTAGACGTGATACCATGAACTGAGTTTTAGTGGTTCATATTGATGCTTGCAAACCTCTCCATAACTACTCTTAAGTGACTAAAAATAAAAATAAATACAAAATTATACCATAACACTGTATATATAGATGAATATAATTTCGAGTCGCAACCTGTCTGTTTTGAACATATTTTTGACAAATGATTTCTGTATAGACGATATTCCCCTATTATTTATCATTTAAACAGTTTTAGCAACAATAGTAAATACGGTGTCATATATATTTGGCAATAATTTAATATATTTATTTTATATATGCATACATATTTATTTTATATATACATACATACATATTTACACACACACACACATATATATATATATATTAAAAAGAAGAGAAGAGAGGTGCCGCAAACGTTTTTGGTTGTAATGTGGATTTATTTAGAAAAAATATTATTCTTTGTTTTACATAATTTTACTACACGTGTTTCTGGTCTCGTTAATGTTAATATTCTCGATATGAGACATTTTCTGTGTTAGTAATCCGAATTTCTTTCTTGAATTGGCAAATTCGGATTACTAACACAGAAAATGTCTCATATCGAGAATATTTAACATTGAAAAACAAAAGAAAAAATTAATTATTTTTAATAATATGTGGAAATCTCCGCTTTTACCTGAAGACGGTCACGAGACCAGAAACACGTGTTGTAAAATTATGTAAAACAAAGCATAATATTTTTTCTAAATAAATCCACATTACAACCAAAAACGTTTGCGGCACCTCTCTTCTCTTCTTTTTAATGTACATACTTTTCTCTCGTTGGAACCACTACAACCTCTTTCTTTCATATATATATATATATATATATATATAGTTTATGTAAAACTAGGTAATCCGTATGGGTAGACCCAAGGAGGATGATATCCGGAGAGCTCAATGTAAATTCAGAGCAGATATGCTTGAATAAAAACAGACCACTTTATGGTTCTATGTAATAAGTTATTTCAGCACAACCCCTTTAACATGGCTGTGGATCATCAGACTTTACTTCCAAATATATATATATATATATAATCTTTTCATGTTTATTGACGGATTTCTAATATTCATTTAAACAGAAACTATGTATATAGTACGAATAAGACGTCCAGTAAAACACATGCGTATTAAGTCTTGAGACTTTCCGGAGTGTAATATTACTGAGATTGTGCTCATTGAGACAAGGTAAGTTGGGAAGGTGGTGATCTTAGTTATCTGACGTTGAGTTAAAAGCAAAGATCGTAGCAAAGCTGTTGAGGTTATCTGACGAGGTTGAGATGAGCTCGGGGCAATTTTTAATAGTAGGCACTGACACTTTGCCTCTATTCAGAACTTGGTTGTGTGCATTTGACCTTGGCCTGGACTGCTTGTACATAGCTAGGCTTTGCACTTTCTAGAACTCTCTTGTTGCTATGATTGTGGGCAGTTTTAAATGTAGCAAGTGTCCGACGTGTAGTCGGACATTTGCTACATTTAGAACTCCCCGATATCATAGCAAGAGAGTTCTAGGAAATGCAAAGATTAGCTATGTTCCCTGTGATAGATATTGTAAAAGTGATTATCATAAGCTATGGCTACTGTACATTCGACTGTGAACAAGGCATGGCTGTTCGAGTTTGCTAGAATTTTTACTGGAGTGTAGAGAATCCATTCCGAGACAAGGAGGAGCTTTATTGGATGGAGTATACTTGAAGAAGCTTGAGAGAGAAGATTCTGCCATGTAAGATATAAAGCTGCTCCAGTGACATTTCGTTCTATGGATGGCGTTGGTTTGTTATCTCACTTTGATACTGAATAGTGAATGGTCAAGAAGGGGTGGACTCAGCGAATCATTTTTCAGTTAGGATAAGAGCAAGAGGTTACAGTGGTTCGACTGATTTCCTTTTGCGGGAGGGCATGTCAATAAAACAAGTTAATGTGTAGGTAACAGATAAGTCCCTGCAATATTTGCCTTCTTTATCAGCTTCGTTCGAGTGGACTAAACATTTTTTCGATGATCACTGAAGTCACTAGAAATATGAAAGCTAGTGAGAGATATGAAGTGAGGATATTATCAATCTTCTCAGATATTTCGTTGAACATTACAGTTCTATCATCCTGAGGACGATACAGAATGAAAACGAAAGTGGTAACGCAGACAGGTGCCAAGCAGAAGCACATATACGGGAGATCAGGGTTGTCGTTTTCTTTTTGGTCTCTGCCACATGCAAACCCCACCCTTAATATAGGCCGACGAGTACGTATCCGTATTTTGATGATCATGTTTAGCTATTAGAAGCGAGTGTAAAGCAAACAGAGTCGACCATGAAAAATAAGAATAGAAAATTCAGCGATCATAATTTATACTATTTTTACCACAATACAAAACCTAAGAGTTTCTTAGGGTAGAAAATTACTGAATGAGGTTATTTTAATCGTATAAGAAGAGGAAGGTAGAAATGCATATTATGAGGATATGTAGGATATCTATCCTACATATCTTTAGCTGACCCTAAACTTGAAATGCGTTAAAACGTAGTGATTTGGGAAAGTATCGTCCCAAAAATCTGTTCACGAAGATATAGTTATTGAGAACGATTTGTCTGAGAGGAACTTCCGCTTTACTAATAGAATGCGAACAGAATGAGGATGTAAATCCTGTGTACATGTCATGGTTGGTTATATGTGTGGACGTGTCACGGTGGATTCTATTTGTGTACGTGTGATTGTGGGTCCTATCCTTGCACGTATCGTGGTGGAGTCTATCTATTTACGGGCCATGGTGGGTCCTATCTGTGTACGTGTCGTGGTGGGTCCTATCTGTGTACGTGTCATAGTGGAACATCTGTGTACGTGTCATTGTGGGTCCTATCTGTGCACGTATTGTGGTGGAGCCTATCTGTTTACGGGTCATGGTAGGTCTTATCTGTATACGTGTCATGGTGGGCCCTATCGGTTTACATGTCGTTGTTGCTCATATCTATGTACTTACTGTGGTAGGTTCTATCTGTGTACTTGTCATTGTGGGTCTTATCTGTGTAAGTGTCATGGTGGATCATACCTAACTATTTTTTATGGTGGGTCCTATCTGTGTACGTATCATGGTGGATCCTATCTGTGTACATGCCATGGTGGGCCCTATCTGTGTACTTGTCGTGGTGGCTCCTATCTTTTTACGTGTTGTACTGGGTCTTATTTGTGTACGTGTCATGGTGGGTTCTAGCTGAGTAAGAGCCATGGTGGATACTCTCTGTGTACGTGTAATGGAGGATCCTATCTGTTACATGTCGTGGTGGGCCGAATCTTCGTACGTGTCATGAGGGATCCTATCTGTTAATCTCATAGTGGATCCTATCTGTTGACGTATTGTGGTTGGTCCTATATGTATACGTGTCGTTGTGGGTCCTATCTCTGTACGTGCTTAGTACATCATAACTGTGTACGTGTCTTGGTGTATTCTTTCTGTGTACGTGTCATGGTGGGTGCTATGCGTGTACTTGTCATTGGGGGTTTATCTGTGTAAGTGTCTGGTGTACCAGAACTGTGTACTTGTTACCGTGGATCCTTTCTGTGCACGTCTGGTTGTGGGTCTTATCTGTGTACGTTTCATGTGTGATCTTATCTGTGTAGGTATCATGGTGCGTCCTATGTGTGTACGCTCGTGGTGGGTCCGATCTGTGTAAATGGAGTGGTGTGTCACCATATGTAGGTGTCTTCGTGGGCCCTATATGTGTACGTGTCATGATGGGTCGTGCCCGTTTTCATTTCGTGTCGGTTGTGTTCTACCAGTGTATGTGTCATGGTGGACCCTATCTGTATAAGTGTTATGGGATCTTACCCGTAATAATAATAATGAACTATTTCATACTTAATAAATATTCCGCCTCAGGAGTAGGCAAGGGGTCAGTAGTTCAAGTCGAGTCAAGAATCGAGTCAGAGGCAGTCCGAAACAGAGTCACGTTCAAACAATTACTGCAAGACATTGGAATAGTGATACTGGTCGAGACTACATTGTTCTCTCTACTAAACCTGATTGTTCGTACTAACACTTTCTACTTCTCTGTATATATTCCTGTTTGTAATATATCTGTGTTATTCCATACCTGTGTTCGAGTTCTTCTTTATTGGTTCTACCTTGGACTATCACCGTGGTACAAGGAACCGGGCCATAACAAGTGGCGACGAAGACTTGAATTCATTCGGTGGAAGAAAAAAAAATTCGTTCGCCACAGTATAACAAGTGGTGACAAAGAAACAAACTCTCTACGCGGAGGACATACCTTTTTTTTGCTAACCCTCGCGCATAAGTGACAACAAAGGAAAGTTTTTTTTTTTGTTGCGTGCACAGGCTACAGAATATCAGGTTACACAAAAGAAAAAAATACGTTAACATGGAAGATTTTAAGTCAACCATTATGGAACTTATTAAAATCCAATTTGAACAGCAACAAAGGTACGAACAGAAACATCTGGAATTGCAAGAATTATTGTTACGTGCAATGACAAATAAGGAGCAAAAATCCGAGAACGGAACAGTTCTCTCACAAGACGCTATTTGGAGTAATATCGAAGATTTCAAGTACGCACCCGACGAAGATAAAACTTTTGCAAATTACTTCCGAAGGTAAGAAGATCTATATGATTTTGACTGCAAAGATTGGTCAGACGCACGTAACGTACGCCTATTACTAAGAAAATTAGGGACAGGCGAATATACCAAATTCGTAGATTATATCCTTCCCAGAAAAACAAGCGAGTTAACGTTCAAAGAATCCATAAAACTGCTAACGGAACTTTTCAGCCATAATACTTCACTATTCCATAAAAGATGGAAATGCTTGAACCTTACAAAAAAGGACAGCGAAGATTACATAACTTTCGTATCCATTGTTAACAAATATTGTGACGACTTCAAATTATCGGAACTCAGCGCGGACAATTTCAAATGCTTAATTTACGTCCAACGCCTGGTTTCAACCAAAGACGCGGAAATGAGACGCAGAATACTTACTAAATTGGAGAGTGAACAAGATCTGACACTTCAAAAACTAGCCGAAGACTGCCAGATATGAATCAGTGTGAAGAAAACACAAAAAACATAGAACAAGCTGGCATAGCACACGTACGCAAAGTACGAAGGCAAACAAATTTACCCTCCTCACAAACAAACCGAACCGATTTTCCCGCCTCAAGAACAGGTAGAACAAAATTTTCTAATTGTAATCAACATAAAAAAACTACCACCCAGTCCATGCTATCGTTGTGGGTCTTAGCATTGGGTTAAAGACTGTACATATCGTTTAAAAACTTTTCTATCATGTAAAAAATTGGCCACAAAAGTTCTCATTGTTGGTATAGAAAAGAAAGCAAAAGCAGAATAAGAATTACGAGGACTGATCAAGCAGATGAGACTAATATAAGAAAATATGTACAAGTTGAAATGCAAAACAGAAAAGTTAGGTTACAGCTGGATTCTGGCTCAGACTTAACTATCATAAACCTACAAACATGGAGAAAACTGAACAAACCTGTCATGTTAAAAACGGATAAAATTGCTAGATCAGTTACGGGGAGAAAGATAAAATTCGTGTGTGGAGTAATTAGAAACGTAACATTTAATGGAATGAAGAAAAAAACTAAAAATGTACGTCTTAAGAAATACCGAAAACCTATTCGGAACAGACTGGATGCAAAAATTCGAATTGTGGGATTTAGCTATTAGTACGTACTGCCAAAATGTAAAAAGCTTATCAACCGAGGCAGACAAATTAAAAGGAAAACTAAAAACGAGTTTCCCCGAAATATTTTCAGCGGCTCTCGGAAGATGTAAGAAAATAGCAGCTAATATCGAAATAAAGGAAAACTTTCAACCTGTTTTCAAGAAAAAAAGGAGCGTACCGTTTGCGTCAATAGAAAAAAATGACCAAGAATTAACTAGACTCGAAAATACGGGCATATTGAAAAAAGTAGAATACAGCAAATGGGCCGCACCGACGGTCTACGTCAAAAAGAAAATTCCTCCCAGGAAAAAAGTTTTTTTTAAGGCATATAAAAAGAATACCTCTTACTGGGAGCAAGGCATAATTGAGAAAAGAATTGGTAATATGATGTACATAGTACAAGGAAAAAAATTCTCACACAGAAGACACATAAACCAAATAAGGAAGAGACCGTTACAGGATGCTAACGGTCCACCTCAAGAAGAGGAATTGGACACGATTTTCGACACATTCGATATAAAAAGACAGCAAACAGTGCCAGAACCAAAAAAATCGTTAAGAATAATAAAATTGACTGAACTTTTGGAATTAGATCCAAAGAAAAAAGATATTAAAAAAAGCCTGCTACGCAAAAGCTTCGGAAGTGGGGTGTTATGGGTTCTTACTCATAATAATAATAATGGACTTAATAAATATTGCGCCTCAGGAGTAGGCAAGGAGTCAGTCGCTCAAGTTTTGACATGAACAACTGTTCGGTAGTACTCTCTTCCTACGGACGGGAGGAACCTGAAGGAGGCTACGCCGAAGGGCGGAGTCTCCCTCAGGAAGGTAGACCGGCCCTGAACCCGTTTATACGGGTTCAATGGGTATATTTTTGTCCGAGCCCACGGGCTCGGAATGCCCACGGGCTCGGAATGCCCACGTTAAAAAGGCCTTGTGCCACATGACACCCTCGTGGGGGGGTTGACTGAATATCGTCAGTCGCTCAAGTTTTGACCGACTGTTCGGTTATACTCTCATCCTACGGACGGGAGGAACCCGAAGGAGGCTACGCCGAAGGGCGGAGTCTCCTTCGGGGAGGTAGACCGGCCCTGAACCCGTTTATACGGGTTCAATGGGCATATTTTTGGCTGAGCCCACGGGCTCGGAATGCCCACGTTAAAAAGGCCTTGTGCCACATGACACCCTCGTGGGGGGGGGTGACTGAATATCGTCAATAGTTCAAGTCGAGTCAAGAGTCGAGTCAGAGGCAGTCCGAAACAGAGTCCCGTTCAGACAATTACTACAAGACATTGGAATAGTGATACTGGTCGAGACTACATTGTTCTCTCTACTAAACCTGATTGTTCATACTAACACTTCTACTTCTCTGTATATATTCCTGTTTGTAATATATTTGTTTTATTCATTACCTGTGTTTGTGTTCTTCTTTATTGGTTCTACCTTGGACTATCACCCTGGAACAAGGAATCGGACCATAACAATAAGTAAAATGATGCATTCTATCCTCGTACGTGTCATAGTTGGTCCTATCGCTGTCCGTTTCTTGGTGGGTCCTATCTTTGTACGTGTCGTGGTGTTTCCTATATATGTACGTGACCTAGAGGCCCCTATATATGTACGTGTGATGATCAGACTTTTCAGTTTTCATTTCAGGTCGGTTCTCTGTGTATACGTGTCGTCATGGGTCCCATATGAGTACGTGACATGGTGGATTCTTTCTGTGTACGTTTCAATGTGGATCCCATCTGTGGCATGGTTGGTCCTATCTGTGTACGTGTTGTGGTGCGTCCTATCTGTGTGTCATGGTCTGTACTATCTGTTTAGACGTCGTGCTGGGTCGTATCATTATACGTGTCGTGTTGGGTTCTATTTGCATCCGTGTTGTTGTGTGTGCTAGCTGTGTATGTGTTGTGGTGGGTCTAATCTGTGTACGTGTCTTGGTGGTTCCTATTTCTGTACGCGTCGAATTGGGTTCAACGAAGATAGGATGCATCATGGCATGGAATGGCTTGCGAAAGAGAGAGAGAGAGAGAGAAGAATCAGAGGGAATGAATAGAATGGCTTGGGAAAGAGAGAGAGAGAGAGAGAGAGAGAGAAGAATCAGAGGGAATGAATGGAATGGCTTGGGAAAGAGAGAGAGAGAGAAGAATCAGAGGGAATGAATGGAATGGCTTGGGAAAGAGAGAGAGAGAGAGAAGAATCAGAGGAAATGAATGGAATGGCTTGGGAAAGAGAGAGTGAGAGAAGAATCAGAGGGAATGAATGGAATGGCTTGGGAAAGAGAGAGAGAAAGAGAGAAGAATCAGAGGGAATGAATGGAATGGCTTGCGAAAGAGAGAGAGAAAGAGAGAAGAATCAGAGGGAATGAATGGAATGGCTTGGGAAAGAGAGAGAGAGAGAGAGAAGAATCAGAGGGAATGAATGGAATGGCTTGCGAAAGAGAGAGAGAGAGAGAGAGAAGAATCAGAGGAAATGAATGGAATGGCTTGGGAAAGAGAGAGAGAGAGAGAGAGAGAGAAGAATCAGAGGGAATGAATGGAATGGCTTGGGAAAGAGAGAGAGAGAGAGAGAGAAGAATCAGAGGGAATGAATGGAATGGCTTGCGAAAGAGAGAGAGAAAGAGAGAAGAATCAGAGGGAATGAATGGAATGGCTTGGGAAAGAGAGAGAGAGAGAAGAATCAGAGGAAATGAATGGAATGGCTTGGGAAAGAGAGAGAGAGAGAGAGAGAGAGAGAAGAATCAGAGGGAATGAATGGAATGGCTTGGGAAAGAGAGAGAGAGAGAGAGAGAAGAATCAGAGGGAATGAATGGAATGGCTTGCGAAAGAGAGAGAGAGAGAGAGAGAAGAATCAGAGGAAATGAATGGAATGGCTTGGGAAAGAGAGAGAGAGAGAGAGAGAGAGAGAAGAATCAGAGGGAATGAATGGAATGGCTTGGGAAAGAGAGAGAGAGAGAGAGAGAGAGAGAAGAATCAGAGGGAATGAATGGAATGGCTTGGGAAAGAGAGAGAGAGAGAGAGAAGAATCAGAGGGAATGAATGGAATGGCTTGCGAAAGAGAGAGAGAGAGAAAGAGAGAAGAATCAGAGGGAATGAATGGAATGGCTTGCGAAAGAGAGAGAGAGAGAGAGGAATCAGAGGGAATGAATGGAATGGCTTGGGAAAGAGAGAGAGAGAGAAGAATCAGAGGAAATGAATGGAATGGCTTGGGAAAGAGAGAGAGAGAGAGAAGAATCAGAGGGAATGAATGGAATGGCTTGGGAAAGAGAGAGAGAGAGAGAGAGAGAAGAATCAGAGGGAATGAATGGAATGGCTTGGGAAAGAGAGAGAGAGAGAAGAATCAGAGGGAATGAATGGAATGGCTTGGGAAAGAGAGAGAGAGAGAGAAGAATCAGAGGAAATGAATGGAATGGCTTGGGAAAGAGAGAGTGAGAGAAGAATCAGAGGGAATGAATGGAATGGCTTGGGAAAGAGAGAGAGAGAGAGAGAGAAGAATCAGAGGGAATGAATGGAATGGCTTGGGAAAGAGAGAGAGAGAGAAGAATCAGAGGGAATGAATGGAATGGCTTGGGAAAGAGAGAGAGAGAGAGAAGAATCAGAGGAAATGAATGGAATGGCTTGGGAAAGAGAGAGTGAGAGAAGAATCAGAGGGAATGAATGGAATGGCTTGGGAAAGAGAGAGAGAGAGAGAGAGAAGAATCAGAGGAAATGAATGGAATGGCTTGGGAAAGAGAGAGAGAGAGAGAGAGAGAAGAATCAGAGGAAATGAATGGAATGGCTTGGGAAAGAGAGAGAGAGAGAAGAATCAGAGGGAATGAATGGAATGGCTTGGGAAAGAGAGAGAGAGAGAGAGAGAAGAATCAGAGGGAATGAATGGAATGGCTTGCGAAAGAGAGAGAGAGAGAAAGAGAGAAGAATCAGAGGGAATGAATGGAATGGCTTGCGAAAGAGAGAGAGAGAGAGAGAGGAATCAGAGGGAATGAATGGAATGGCTTGGGAAAGAGAGAGAGAGAGAGAAGAATCAGAGGAAATGAATGGAATGGCTTGGGAAAGAGAGAGAGAGAGAGAAGAATCAGAGGAAATGAATGGAATGGCTTGGGAAAGAGAGAGTGAGAGAAGAATCAGAGGGAATGAATGGAATGGCTTGGGAAAGAGAGAGAGAAAGAGAGAAGAATCAGAGGGAATGAATGGAATGGCTTGCGAAAGAGAGAGAGAAAGAGAGAAGAATCAGAGGGAATGAATGGAATGGCTTGGGAAAGAGAGAGAGAAAGAGAGAAGAATCAGAGGGAATGAATGGAATGGCTTGGGAAAGAGAGAGAGAGAGAGAAAGAGAGAAAAATCAGAGGGAATGAATGGAATGGCTTGGGAAAGAGAGAGAGAGAGAGAAAGAGAGAAAAATCAGAGGGAATGAATGGAATGGCTTGGGAAAGAGAGAGAGAGAGAAAGAGAGAAGAATCAGAGGGAATGAATGGAATGGCTTGGGAAAGAGAGAGAGAGAGAGAGAGAGAGAAATAAAAGCATTGAATAGAGAAATGGTAAAATAAACGATGGTGGAGAAAGAAAAACGAAAGATGGAGCGTAGAAGGAAAAAAAGACAGCGAATGGAAAGGCGGAGAAATAGTGAGACAAGGAAAATCGCGACTGAAATAGACAGATAGAAAAGTCGGAAGGGGCGCAGAAGTAATACAGGAAGAAAAGAAAGTCATTCCAAAAGAGAATAAATGTGGAACGCTCCATATTTACGCCCACACATTCTTCAATTGATGAAAAGCGTCCATCTCTACCACTCTTTCTCTCCCTCTCTCAAACATATATACGTCTGCATATAAACCAACATGGGCAAATATTGCGTAGCGTGCCTAATACTGCCACTAAGTGCACGCATGGTCGGAGATTAGGCCGGCTTTTTTTTCTATTTTATACGAAAAAATGTTCATTTCTTTTTGATTTGAATTTGATTATTTTTAAGAACAGATCAAAAAGTCATTTCTTCAATTTACTATCAATCGACGCTTTCTTATTTTTTCCTTTTGTTTTTTTTTTTGTTGTTGTTGTTGTTTTTTCCTCATGTCTTCTATTCTGATTCTTCCTGTGACATTCACATTCAATCTTCTCTCACTTTTCCTCTCCATCTTGAATTTAACATACGTTCATACCTTCGCCTTTACGTCACCATCATTCTTTTGGCGCCAAATCTCCTCATACACATTCTATCCTTCATTTCTTTTGCTTGCCTTATTTTTTCTATTCTTCCATCACCCCCCTCTCCCATATATCAGCCCCCGAATTTTTTACCATTTTAATATTTCTTTGTTTTAATTTTTCATTCACCTGTCCTTTTCTCATCCTCTTTTTCTCTCTCCATCTTTACATCTTTCTGCTTCTTTCTTTCTTTCTTTCTTTCTTTCTTTCTTTCTTTCTTTCTTTCTATGTTATAGATACCATCGCAAGGGAGAAAATCACATACACACGCACATATACTGAACACACACAAAACACAAACCCTTCTTTACTTTAAACGCAAAATAGATTTAAAAAATTCTTTTTTAAAAACTCTAATCCAGCCATATACCCACACCCACGAACGAACACCGGTACATTTACAAAACATCATTCATTCACACATACAAATCAAACACACATATACATGCGTAGATCCTGGTAAACCCAAAATTAAGATTACTTATATCAAACGAGATATATACACATTTGTTTATTTTCACTGTGGTTGTTGTAAGATTATGGTTGGCTATCTTATCTAAGAAACCATTGCTTGTGTATTGAAATCGCTACTTACTATGGTATCTCACATTAACGTACATTAAGAGTCTGCCACTGAGCAATGATTATGATTTCTATGGTTGTGATTTCGATCCTCATTGGGTCTTTTCTGTTGGATTCCTGTACAAGACGAGACTAAATTTAAATAACTCCAGTTCCCAAGACTTTGAACAAAGAAGTAGAACAACTAAGAAAAATATGCAAAATTCACCAAAAAAGAGATATTAAAAAAACAGGACCCGAAAATAAAACTGAAAATATAGGGCTGATAAACATGGCTGAAAAATATGACTATCACTAAAAAGCAAGAAAACAAAGAAAACATTAGGAAATCCTCAATTTCCAAGATACGTTCTTCTAAGCCAAAACACAATTGAAACTTTTAGATGTAAACTTGAACCGCTCAATGAACAGGGTGAAAGCCTCGATAAAGTCGACCCAAAGATTAAGTTTTACAATTGTACATTTCTTCTTCCTTGGTCTATAGCGGCGAAACAAGGCATCTGAAATCCAGATATTAGAATGAACTGCATGCATTTGACGAGAAATATTTTAAGAAAAATACGAGAACTCGGCTGGAACGGTTTTATAAATAAAAAACGAATTTAGAAAGCAATTCAATTAATGTCCCACTCCGAAATAAATATTCAAACATTGCAGGAAATGATTTGAGTGGGAAGTCTATGACCTAAGATGCTTGCATTCGAAGTCATACGGTAGATTCCGAATGGAAAAACTAAAGGCAAAAAGCATCTGGCAACAAACCATTCAAGAAGAACTTAGCTGAGTAAACAAAAGCTGGAATAACTTCAGGTTACTCACTTGACTGATTGGAGAGCAGTGAACGTCTCAAGTCTAACCTGACATGAAAATAGTGATCATTTGACTGAGTGATTGAAATAAAAATCAGAATTTAACCTATTAAAATCAAGCCTTTCCATAGTCAATTAAAAATCTTTCAAGAACTGAAACATTTATTGGAGCCAAATAACCATAAGTAATGGATGCAGAGTCTGCAGAGTAGTGAAGATTTTCAAAGAATTTCATCAAGTTCTTCCTTTCAGAATTTTCATGTTGTAGAAAGGGAATGTTTTTAGACACTGATTTAAATACGGATAAAATGCATCTTATTTCCTCCTAAAAGAATCCGGCTTTTTGAAGTCCCTTAACTGTTCTTTGTCATTCAACATCGAGAAACGTAATTCCACTCAATCTAATAAACTACCGACTTATGATGCTTTCAGGATTCTTGAAGAAAATGTTTTCTCGATAGAAAATATGTAATCATTTTTTTTTCTAGAGCGACTCAAGGTAGAAGCTTACTGTTAAAATGACGAATGAAGTTTGATCTGAGTGGAAGAGAAAGTGGTGAGAGGTGATGATTATGAGGATAAAGGTGATAGATAATGATAGTGTTCAGAGAAAAAGAATACACGCAGGTGTCTGTTCCAAAAGAAAGTAGCAGTTATTGAGAAAATTATGTCTTCGTGAAATTTTCTTTTTCCGTTTGCAATACAGAGGAAATAAAGATGATTTGGCAAAATATTATGAGCAGGAAGTAAAATTCTTCTTGGACGAAAGAATGAAGCTCATCTGAGTATGGTATTAATATGTTACCAAATTCACGAGGCAAACTTGGAGTTTTATACCTAACCTGTTGATTAGTGCTGCTACTGCTGCTTCTACCTCTCAGCACTGAAGCTGCTGCCGCTGGCCGCTTTTGAAGACTTTCTGTCATTTGTTTTTCTTTCTTTATTAGGGACTTTCATATATTATTTATTTGTATGATAGGTCCACTAAGGAGATCTTCATAAGCTGGCATATGTGATGATTCTTTCAGTTACCTACTTATTCTGGATAGGATCCTTTCATATTCACAGAAAAGCTTTTTTTGCGTGATTGTTAAAAGACAAGAGGAAAACACTGTGTTGGCTCATATTGTATTTATTTCTGAGTACTTTCGACATAGCGTAATGTCATCATCAGGGTATTGTTAATTATAGAGTAAGTATTTAGTGTTCATGGTTGTGAAGGAGAAAAATTGTGATGGTCATCCGAAAATTGCCATTTTTTTATGTGGAGTCATGGCATGGGTGACGGACACCGTTTAAGAGGAGATAACTAGTTATGATGTGGAGAAATTCCGGACTTAAGTAGTTGCTAAATAAAAGAAAAACTATTATATATATATATATATATATATATATATATATATATATATATATATACGAAACCTGTCTTAATATATATATATATATATATATATATATATATATATATATATATATATATATATATATATATATATGACACCTAAAATAAACGATATAGATAAAGGAAAAACTATATATATACGAAACCTGTCTTAATATATATATATATATATATATATATATATATATATATATATATATATATAAAGAAATATAGTCTTAAGATGTGCTATATTTCTGAGATAAAGTGCTCAATATCAGAGATAGAGCGTGTGTAAATATAAAAGTGAACATAGAATTCAACACTTAGAGGCGACAGTCTGTTTCATGCTAGATGCAATCGTCAGGCCACGAGTGCTGTTATTTATCTCAGCTATTTATATATATACGGCCGGTGGTGCATTGTGGGTAGTCTATTTTGGCGGTTATTTTACCGGATGTCGTTTATTATTTTATATATATATATATATATATATATATGTATATATATATATATATATATATATAGTAAGGCAGGTTTCGTATATATATATAGTTTTTCCTTTATCTATAGCGTTTATTTTAGGTGTCATATATATATATATATATATATATATATATATATATATATATATATATATATATATATTTAAATAATAAACTATAATCCTCGTATAATATTTGACTGGCAACCAGATATTTTTATTAAAATTTTAATTACGTAATGGCCAGACTATACTCAGCACCCGAAGATTGTGTAGATGTGTGATTATATATATATATATATATATATATATATAGAGAGAGAGAGAGAGAGAGAGAGAGAGAGGGAGGGAGGGAGAAAGAGATAGGGAAAGAAATAGAATATTATTTTTCAATTTTGCCATTCAGTTAACTACAATCATGTAACCCGTAATATGAAACTATATTCTTTGTGGATGATCAAAATATATAAAATAATTTTTATTGTTTAATATGAAGAACAAGATAGGTTCATTTATTTCCGTGTATGTCGCTTCCACACAGTCGGTCGCTTTTCAAAAAGGATTTGGCATTTAATAAACGAAGGAATTGCCGAGCCTGTCCAAAAAACAGATATATAAATGTAAGTAAAGTTTTCATTTTGTTTTGATGTAGTCGCGAACAACACATTCACACACACACATACACACACAAAGTACACATATATACACATTCAAATAACAAACATACATAAATTTCGACAGACAGATACAAATACATATTCACTTCAGAATATATATATATATATATATATATATATACTACTGTTCAAGGTAGATTAGTAAATTGTTGTAAAGTCGTACAAGAATGGAGCAGGAAGTGCATCTCATAGGATAGAAAATGGTTGACCCTAGCCTTGTAGTGATCGGTGTTAGGGTCTATTCTACAATGTAACAATTCTGAGGAAGAAGCTCTCTGTGTAAAACTTCCTCTTTACCAATCGAATATAGAGTGGGTGAGGACGAGTGGCAAATACATTGTAGGAAGACACCTATAGTGAATTTGACGCTTGTTAAGCTGTAAAAGTGAAAACGCAATGGTCGCTCTCGATAGAATTCAAACTTTCAAAATCCTTCGTAAAATGTCTGCTCTAGGTGGATGCAAATGATTTGCTTCCAATCACGAATATACCTTGAACATATTTCTAAATGAATTTTTTGAATCCTCTCTGCGTCGTCTCAAAGGACAAAAAAGAAAAAGCATCTAATGAAATCGGCGAGATTATATGGCCAAAACACACATAAAAAGAAAATATTTTAAAATTTTAAATTCCCAGCGTCTCCATTTCGATCGTATGCGTAGTTGCATCAAAGTAAACAAACTTAGTTCGCTGAAGTCCTAAGAGATGAAACGCTTCACACGAAAACTTTTTCCACTTTTTCATACATCTTTCCCTGCAAAATTGTTCTTGAGATATAAAAATATCCCACACACATATACACACAAAACTCTTAAGACACGAACCCCTATACTTCCTCAACTGTCACTTTCAGGCTATTACAAAATTCTCCTGCAGAGATGATGAGTAATATATGATTGTTACTCAGTGTTTCTCATTCCTTCTTTAAGATTGTGTAATAGCATGAAGATGCCAGTCGCGCAAGTATAGGTAGAAGTGACTGAAGAGTTTTCAAACCTCCTGAACAGAATAATTACAAAAGGGTTCGTCTACCAAACCCCTGAGTAAAGATGCTGAATATATTATCAATCAGCTGAGTGATAAATTTTGGATTTGCATTAATTTTATATATTTTATAGATAGATAGTCTGTCTTAAGCTGGGACAAGGCATTGACAGGTGAGATTCGAACTCTCGTCACATGTTTATAATGAACGAAACTTGATTGTGTTCAATCGTTCTATAAACCTAGACATACATAAAAGAGTCTCGATAGCAGATTTTCAAATGCACTCACTCACTGTATCTGTAATTGCAATATCGTTAAAAATTTTGCAACACAATTTCGCACCGGATAGTTTTCAAGCACTTATTATCCTCTTTTTCTTCTAGAAATTCCTAGAATCGTCCATCCACATAGGACTTCTGATGAGTACCAATAACGTTGCCGACATCACCATACTGAATCAATAAGGAATCAGAGAGTGGCATAATGCCTTTTCATCTGAAGACACGCGTCAATCCACAAGAACGCGCGCTCGACAAAATCAGATTGAAACAATTCTTGGGGCGAATCATCCAAATCCAACATCAAAAAGAAATCTTTGCGACTTTGGCCACTTATTTTGTTTCTTTTTAGTGCAAAGTCTTTCCTCCGCGCCAGACCTCCATATTCTCTATTTCATCTGGCACTCGTGATTGCACCGGACAGCTCTTGCTATCGGTCGCTAACACTAACACACACACGCACGCACGCACGCACGCACGCACGCACGCACGTACGCGCGTGCGCACACACACACAGAGTTCCAGGCTTCACTATAAATTATCTCTTTATATCTTTCTTTCTTTCTTTTTTCTTTCTTTCTTTCTTTCTTTCTTCGTTTTTATTCTTCTCTTTTTCCTGTTCCATATTGCTTTTTCCTTTTCTTTTCTAATTCCGCTATTTCTTTTTAATTCTCTTTTTTTTTTGTCCAGATTTTCTTTCTTCAATTTCCTTTCTTACCCTTTGTTTCTACTTCACGCCACTCATTTTCCTTCGTTTTCATAGTTTTTATTGATTTCCTCTTTCTTCTTTCAAAGATCAAACATAAAAAAATAGAAATAAGAAATTATTTTTCAGTCGTAGTTTTCTTCGTCATGCAGGTGCGTGTGTATATCGAAAAATTTAAGAGAATTAAATCATAAGAAGTGATTCATTGACACAGGAAAAAAATCTCAAAATAAAGAAAAAGATAGATAGAGAGGGAAGAGGGAGAAAGAAAGAGAGAATGTATAAACGAACTTAAATATGAAGACTTCAAAATACATAGACAGATATCAAGCCTAGACTATATATCCAAACACAAATTAAAAATACATCATAATTTAAAAGTTAAAAAATTCAGCGTCCCCTCTCTTTAGTACGCAGTAGTAACATCAGCGTAAACATGACATTCGTAAACATGACATTCGTAAACATGACATTCATCAGCGTAAACATGACATTCGTAAACATGACATTCGTAAACATGACATTCATCAGCGTAAACATGACATTCGTAAACATGACATTCGTAAACATGACATTCATCAGCGTAAACATGACATTCGTAAACATGACATTCGTAAACATGACATTCATCAGCATAAACATGACATTCGTAAACATGACATTCGTAAACATGACATTCATCAGCGTAAACATGACATTCGTAAACTTGACATTCGTAAACATGACATTCGTAAACATGACATTCATCAGCGTAAACATGACATTCGTAAACATAACATTCGTAAACATGACATTCGTAAACATGACATTCGTCAGCGTAAACATGACATTCGTCAGCGTAAACATGACATTCGTAAACATGACATTCGTAAACATGACATTCGTAAACTTGACATTCGTAAACATGACATTTATCAGCGTAAACATGACATTCATCAGCGTAAACATGACATTCGTAAACATGACATTCATCAGCGTAAACATGACATTCGTAAACATGACATTCGTAAACATGACATTCGTAAACATGACATTCGTAAACATGACATTTGTAAACATGACATTCGTCAGCGTAAACATGACATTCGTAAACATGACATTCGTAAACATGACATTCATCAGCGTAAACATGACATTCGTAAACATAACATTCGTAAACATGACATTCGTAAACATGACATTCATCAGCGTAAACATGACATTCGTAAACATAACATTCGTAAACATGACATTCGTAAACATGACATTCGTCAGCGTAAACATGACATTCGTAAACATGACATTCGTAAACATGACATTCGTAAACTTGACATTCGTAAACATGACATTTATCAGCGTAAACATGACATTCATCAGCGTAAACATGACATTCGTAAACATGACATTCATCAGCGTAAACATGACATTCGTAAACATGACATTCGTAAACATGACATTCGTAAACATGACATTTGTAAACATGACATTCGTCAGCGTAAACATGACATTCGTAAACATGACATTCGTAAACATGACATTCGTAAACATGACATTCATCAGCGTAAACATGACATTCGTAAACATAACATTCGTAAACATGACATTCGTAAACATGACATTCATCAGCGTAAACATGACATTCGTAAACATAACATTCGTAAACATGACATTCGTAAACATGACATTCGTCAGCGTAAACATGACATTCGTAAACATGACATTCGTAAACATGACATTCGTAAACTTGACATTCGTAAACATGACATTTATCAGCGTAAACATGACATTCATCAGCGTAAACATGACATTCGTAAACATGACATTCATCAGCGTAAACATGACATTCGTAAACATGACATTCGTAAACATGACATTTGTAAACATGACATTCGTCAGCGTAAACATGACATTCGTAAACATGGCATTCGAAAACATGACATTCGTAAACATGACATTCATCAGCGTAAACATGACATTCGTAAACATAACATTCGTAAACATGACATTCGTAAACATGACATTCATCAGCGTAAACATGACATTCGTAAACATAACATTCGTAAACATGACATTCGTAAACATGACATTCATCAGCGTAAACATGACATTCGTAAACATAACATTCGTAAACATGACATTCGTAAACATGACATTCGTAAACATGACATTCATCAGCGTAAACATGACATTCGTAAACATAACATTCGTAAACATGACATTCGTAAACATGACATTCGTCTGATAAAGTCCAAAAGGACGAAACGTGTCATACGAAATTTTCTTTTTTACCAATTTTCATTATTTTTCCTTACTTTTTGGTATATAAAAATGTATATATAATTTTCTCTCATAGATATAAAGACACAAAGATAGATAGATTTTTATAGAAATGGCACAGGCAGGAAATTTTAAGGCAGTAGAAAAGTGACCGAAGCCGAGACTCTAGAACAGTACCAATAATATTGCTGATTCTTTTTTGGACTTTAGCAAGGCGATGTTTATTATTTAGCTCCTTGATAAAATCCAAAGAAGAATCGTCAATATTATTGTCTCTATTCTAGTATTTCGGCTTCTGTCACTTTCCCGCCGCCATAAGCTTGCCTTCTGTGTCTTTTCTAGAAATATTTTCATGGTAACAGTTGGGATGATCTCTTCACTACGGTGCTTTTCAATTCTTTGAATTTAAGCCCAGCACTAAACTGGCAACGATGTTTCTTCATCAGTTTACAGAGAACTAGCTGGATGTAGAATTCTATGCTAACATTTTTTCCGCACTTCTCGCTTGCGGAACTCCCTTCCGGCTCCATGCTTTCCAGCCAGCAATAATCTGCAAAAAATTTGAATGCAATGTCAATTGCTATTTACTCTCTTTCTGATTACTCTTCTTAGTCTCTCCTTAGCAATGTTTCTCTCTCTAACTCTTCCACACTCAGCAACTCCTTCTGTCTCAGTGGTTTTACTGTCTTACATGAAGTGAACTCGATCAAAAAAAGACACATAAATAAACACGTGAAGACAACGAGACAGACAGACAGACAGATAGATAGATAGATAGATAGATAGATAGATATAGAGAGAGATAGATAGATATGGCTAATGTAAATTTGAAAATTACACAAATGTGTTTGGGCAAAGAAATAGTGTTATTTCTAATTGATGAAAAACAGCTTTGTCTTGCTGAAACATCAACATTGATAATTGTAGCTTTTACCTGAATGGTGTTGTGTAAAGTTCATTCGGATATTATTTCTTGTGGAATGTAAATATTTACAAAGTCTGCTTCCTTGTCCATGAACAAACAGAAATGAAAACGATGCCAAACAGCTTGTCAACTTGCTGATATCAATTCTTACCATAAATCATCATCATTATTAGTATGATACAAGTTCACTTGGCAGATTAGATGACGAAACAATCTCTAATGTTTAATGCTTCAACTTGCTTGTCACAGTCACACGAGGTTGGCCAAACTTTAGCAATATATAATGCATCGATTTTTCTACGCACTACTTTAGAGGGTCCATTGAAATCTTGTGCTTGCCTTAAATATCGTAATAATATTTATATGAATATATTTAGCACTTTTAAAAAATTTATTGACTTAATTTAAAAATGAGATGAGCTTCATTATCCTTAATGAGAACTTTCATTTTGTTTTCTGTTTAGATTGGAATTAGTTATTGAAAGCATCAGAGAGTTGGATTTTGGACAATAAATTGTAATCTGATTTTATTTTGAATCTTTTTCATGGCTAAAAGTACTTGTTTATTTGTGTTCATTATTTTAAAAAAAAGTAGATATAATTGTAAAAACTTATCCCAGTTCAGGAAAATGTTCACTGAAATATCTGATATCAGAAGCATTTGGGATTGAGTGAAAGCTCATCAAATACCATTTTCAATAACGGATTTGTTCTCAAATAAATAAGTTCTATTTATAACGAGTTATTTCACTGATTTTGTTTCTTAACTGAAAATGGCTTTTATGCACGCAAATACGCACTTTTCCTTCTCAGTTTTGCTATTGCTAATTCAATTCATATTCACTATAATTTCC
>OZ010610.1:30620751-30695751 GCA_963932145.1 Acanthosepion lycidas | reverse complement strand
ATCGAAGTTCACCATCTATCTATCTATGTATCTGTCGGAGTTAACTCCTCCTCTAGTTCGTTAACCCTTTCACCAGGGGTCTCTCTTCCCTGGCTATAAATAGTCGCTGACCCTTCGTCTCTTCCTCTTTTTCCCTCAGGCCTTTGGGACGACACCTGGAGGCAAATCTCTCTTTTTCCTCAGGCTTTCAGCCTTACCACCTCGAAAATGTAAGCGCTCACAGGGATAGCGTTTCCCAAATGTTGGGAACACGCTAAGCACGATACACACACACACACACACACACACACACACATACGCACATATATAATATTCACACACACACCTTGTCCTTTGTAACTGTTTCCATGTAACTTGTTATTAATATATATTTGTATACATATGTTTATCGGTCTTGTGTTTGTTTTTCTTTGCCTTCTTCTTTTCATGTAGTTGGGCCGGCTGGCAGGAAAAATCTGAACCCACATGTGTTTCTTCCACTTCTATCAACAACATCACAAAATCTGAACTCACATGTGTTTTTCTACGTCTACTCAACAACATCACAGCCACGGTCCACTACATATCTAACACCAACTGTACTAAATTAAAAATGACACATTAACCAAAAAGCGAGTGTAGTACATATGTAACCAATGGAAAAAATTAATGTTGTTAGTTGATTGTTAGCGCTGTAGCTCTTCCAAAGGGAATGGGAATTCAAGAAGAACATGATTTTTTTTTTATACAGAGTAGATTTTTGAGGTGCTGAACATATGTATATTCACCTTCGGAAAATTGTATCTCAAACACTAGCAATCAATAAACAACATTAAAGCACTTAAAGATCAAAGCATTAACAGAAGAAAACATTTTAAAAATCCACCTGGTTTTTCATAAATTTCATCATATACTTTCTTCAGATATTTCATACCAGTCATTCCATCATATTTAATGTATCTGAATTACTATTTCCTAACACTGACGATTTTAAATGTTTTTATATAAGAAAAGTATTTACAGCAATTTCCTAATAATTCAAAAAAAAAAAAATGATCAGCTGTAATTCTTTTCGCAGATAAGACATTCTTAACCTGATCAAATAAGTGCATGTCTCTATGGCATATTAGTATTTATTGCCCCAAACAATATAAATATAATGCAGTGTTACCACACTATTTTTCCTATTCTTTTTCATAAAATAAGAGCCCCCACCCAAACACACACAAACCTTAAAAAAATATTTTTTTTCAATGTATTTCTTTTTCTTACTCAAACTTTAATCCAAATTGTTTTAAAAGAAGGAAATGTTCAAGCATTTTGTAAAATATTTTTTAACATTACAAATATCAAAAAAGAAATGATCAGCTGTAATTCTTTTCGTAGATAAGACATTCTTAACCTGATCAAATAATTGCATGTCTCTTTTATGACATGTTAGTATTTATTTCTTCAAATAGAGGAAATAATGATGGAAAAGAAATTATACAAGTAATCAGTTTTGTAAACCAACAGAAAAATTTCAATTGGGTAAATAAAGTAGAGGAGGAAATAAGTTTTACAAACGAATTCTTACAACCAGAAGAAGATATTTGGTAACTGTATCATAAAAAGCAGGAACTGGATTTTATTTTACTAAGTTTTATTCAGTTTGATTTTCGAAAAAAGCTTTTAAATATATAAACGGTTTTGTTGCTATTTGTTAAACAGTCAAGAAACACCGTCCTGCTTTTACAAGTAACTATTTGCAGAGAAACTAATGTTCTCGTCATTGTCTTTCTTTAAATGATGTCTCTTCAGAAGTCGACAAACAGACGGTTCATATCAGTTTTATGCAGTCTTCCTAATGAAGAGTTAATCATTCAGATATAATTGTCAAACAACTTATTTATATTGTCGAGTATTCGTCATAGACATGCGCTAGAAGTGAAGGGTTTGAATGATAAAGAATGATAATAAATTATTTGCAATAAAGAACGTTTTTTTTTTCTTTAAGAACGAATGAGAAAGAAAACGTTAAATTCAGAATGAGAGAAAAACAAGAAGTGAATGTAGAGGCACAAGGAAAGAGAAGAGAAGAGAGAGGGGGGAGAGGGGGAGAGGGGGAGAGAGGGGGAGAGAGAGGGGGAGAGAGGGGGGAGAGAGGGGGAGAGGAGAGAGAGGGGGAGAGAGAGGGGGAGAGGGGGAGGGGGAGAGGGGGAGGGGGAGAGAGAGGGGGAGAGAGAGATGGGGGAGAGAGAGGGGGGAGAGGGGGGAGAGAGAGGGGGGAGAGAGGGGGGGAGAGAACGAGAGAAAAATAAACGGTGAGAAAAAGAGAAAAGAAAGCGATAGACGATTTTTGATGAAAGCATAAAAATGAAGTGAACATGTGGAAAGTATTGAATAAACTAGAAGGAAATCTTGCCAAATAAAATATTACACAGAATATATAAAGAGAAGAAGAACATGGCGCTTAAAGGAGAGAAAGAAAGAGAGAGAGAGAAAGAGAGAGAGAGAAAGGTGGGGAGAGAAAGAGAGAGGGGAGAGAGAGAGACAGGGGGTATATATAAACGGAGCCTGACAAAGGGTGCATGATTCCGGGTGCAATGAGTACACTTTAATATTTGGTATTTGTGCGTGTGTATGTAACACACATACGTTCAGAAAAAATCGTCCCGCATCAGCTGTGAGATCGATCTTTCTATAAATCTTAATGCTGGAGCAAACGCAAAGCTTTGCATCTACTCACAAACGTGCACTTCTCATATATCCAGAAAATACTCATATATACATACATCAAAACGTTGATATAATACATACATGTACATATAATACATACATGTATTGCATACATGTACATATAATACATACATGTAATGCATACATGTACATATAATACATACATGTAATGCATACATGTACATATAATACATACATGTAATGTATACATGTACATATAATACATACATGTAATGCATACATATAATACATACATACATTAAAACATGGCTCCTTTGCAACTATGAACTTTTCTGTTAGTTCTACTGAACGGACTTAAATAAAGTTTCTGAATGATAGCGTTAACATGATCAGTAGTTTCGTGTAAGACAAAAGGACCCACAAATCCAACGCATTCCGAAGATTTCTGTCAATAAAATTTCACTTACAAACTTTTTTTTGGCGGGGTGCAAAATCCGTGATATCGTCTTCAGTCGCTTCGTAACGCCCCGAACGCTGTGATCGTCATCCCATGTCGAGATGTATTTTCTTGACAAATCTACCAGAATGAAATTCGAACCAGTCTCTCATGATTGGAACAATAGCCTTGTGACCATTCGGTCACATGCCCACGACACACAGACGCGCATGCACACAAACACACAGACCTTTTGTTTGAGAAGGGCCTTTTGGTCGGTCCGTAAATTTTTAGCACCATTCGAATCATTATATAACACACACACACACACACCCACACACACACCCACACACACACACACACACATATATATATATATATATATATATATATATATATATATATATGCGTGTGTGTGTGTGTGTTATGCAAATCATGAGGTACCGGTTGTGATGTGTGAACTTTGTCATAGGTCCAATGGGGCAAATCTGAACAGCTTAGGACCCACGGCAATACATTGATATCTTTTTTTCATATTTCTGAAGTCAGTTCCGGACAGTACGCGAGAGGTGGCACACGGCATTGTCCTGTTAAAATATGCTTCGGCTTTTGTAGAATAATTGCTATGAAGACGTCTACTTGGACTTCAATAGCGTTGTGGTAGGTGATTACACG
The DNA here is from genome assembly GCA_963932145.1 of Acanthosepion lycidas. NCBI lineage: Eukaryota > Metazoa > Mollusca > Cephalopoda > Sepiida > Sepiidae > Acanthosepion > Acanthosepion lycidas. The sequence goes on along the minus strand of OZ010610.1, from coordinate 30,691,982 downwards.
AAATCTTCCTTCCACATGAATGATAGTATCCAGTTTCTCACAGTAGAACATTGTCCAAACCATGTTTTCCCACAATGAATCATGTTGCCATGGCTTGTGCACGAACGAGTACCTACTTGGTTACCTTGTTCAGAATAAAGCATCAACCGAAAAACCTCCTCCTTAAATTAAAACGATCCAGTTTTTACCTTATTGGAGACCCTTTCTTATCATAGCTATTCTTATTGACATGTGACTGGAGAGTGCTGTATACAACAAGGATTGATGCATCGTGTTTTGGGATGCATTCCATCCTTCATCTTGATTAAAACTATCTTCAATTTCTGCCTTTGTGTGGTCCAGTACTTAATGTCAAAATCTCCATTCACTTCTCGCTTCGATAAAACCTGTTGATCCAATGCTTTGTCAGTACTAGCTGATATTTCCTTCCATTGATGACTGCAGATAGGCATTCACTGCAACTTAACACACGTATTTCACAGGCTACACCGTTTCTGAAATAAACTGTCCTGAACTTCTGATCATAAAATTTGATTTTTATTAGACATTCAACTTTTTTGTACTTGACGATAGCTGCGACCTTCAGCACATTGTACTTAAGGTTTGGCTGATTGATCTTTTATAACACTGATCATTATATATACAGTGGTTATGACAAGGCATTAATGGTTTCATTTTTACCCAATGTCGCTGGGCATTACACTGCAACACCCATGCACATATATATATATATATGTAAAATTATGTGTACCTGTGCTTGTGCGCGTCTGAGTATACCAGAAAGGAGGTAATCAAAAGAAACATTGAAAAAAGTTTATATACATAGGTATATAAATTAATTTTCAGTCACAGTCTCTCTCTTTCTGTCTGTCTCTCTCTATCTCTCTGTGTGACTCTCTGTCTCTGTCTCTGTCTGTCTGTCTGTCTCTCTCTCTCTCTATATATATATATATATAGTTAATAATTTTTTTTTTGGGGGGGGGGCCTTGAACTCGTATGCAGACGATTATTTTCGGCTAACGTACATGTTCTTGGTTCTTTCTTTTTTTATACCTTTTTTTCCATGGTATTGGCTTTTTATTTGCAAATCAATATACCGGAGGTTTTCCGAGCGAGTATAGTTTCTTATACTTATAAGATTTCTATTAATATATATATATATATATATATATATATATATATATATATATATATATATATATATTGTGTATTTGTGCAACAATCCCTTTTTTTATGTTAAAAACGACTGACATTATGCTGTCGTTAAGTTTTTATATAATTTTTCATGTGTTCTTATATTTTTTCTTTTCAGTTTATTTCGCCTAAAATCCACCGAAAAGTCGCAAGGAAAAAAACGAACACAAATTGTAGTGCGCCAAATTTTAGAGAGACCATTTGTCCTTGACGACAATCTTGGTCTAATATGAGACCGAAAATGAATTTCATGAGAGAAATAGAAAATGCGAAAACTGAAAGATGTTTTTTAACAAAAAAAAAAAGGGATTTAATTCAAAGTGATAAATATGCAGGATTCAATAAAAGATAAAACGAAGAGGACGGAGAATATGAATGAATTGAACGAAGGTTACTTTGAACAGAAAAATGACTTTTACGCGTCGTTCGTGAATATTCTATAACCTTTCTGTGCGGATATTTGTCAAGAACACATTACTGAAAGAATTTTCCGATTCCGACTTAGGAAATTCTGAAAAAAAATACTGAAGCAAATTACATATATATACAGTACAGTTCGATAAAAGTGACTCACCTGATTTTTTTACTAAATGTTCTCTTCTCCGATGAAACGAAAGTTGAGCTAAATTCAAAGGATAAGCGATCTAAAATCCGAAGAAAGAAGCTTTAAAAGCTCTTTGGATTTAGCAGTAAGTACTGTCAAGCATCCGTTCAGTATAATGTTCTGAGGATGCTTTTCTTTTCATGGAATTGGTTTCTTAAAACCTATTGAAAAGACCCTCAGGAGCGAGCAGTACAAGAGAATTTTAGACTCTTGTCTGCTCCCTTCTGCTGAAAGGGTGAAAATCAACACCCACTCCAGCTCATTTTTATGCAGGATAATGTTCCCTGTCACAAATCAAAATTGATGAAGGAATACTTTGATGAGAAGCAGGTGAGTGTTATGACATGGCCGCCCCAATCGCCTGACCTCAACCCCATAGAAAACTTATGCAGCATTATAAAGTACAGGCTTTCGAGAAAGCAGTTGCGCAAAATCAGGTGAGTCACTTTTATCGAACAGCACTGTATATATATATATATATATATATATATATATATATATATATATATATATATATATATATATTTATATATATATATACATATATATATATACATATATATATATATACATATATATATACATCTATATATATATGTATATGTATATATATATATATATGTATATATATATATATATATATATATATATATATATATATATATGTACGTATATATACATATATATATATATATATATATATATATATATATATATATATATATATATATATATATATATATATATATAACCCATGCATTTCAAATACACACAGTTGATAGATGAATGAATACCAGGAGCTATAACCATTTTTCTGAAACTTTTGGTCTTGTTGCAGAAGAAAATATTCCTAATAAATATGAACAGGGTCAAGTATATAATGAGATCCAAGCGAAAAAAGTAAAGTTTGCATGAGATTCATTCGGATGAAAATGAGTTAGATTCAGAGAGAAAAGTTTCTAGATTGAGACAAAGAGAGAAAGAGAAGAATGAAGGAGAAAGGGTTAGGGTTAGAAGAGAAAGAAGAGAAAGAGATAACGAAACAGTGAAGAGGAGAACGAATGAGGAAAAGAGAGAAGAAGTGTGAAGGGAAAGAAAAAATGGAGGATAGAGGGAGGAGAAAGGAAGAAGTCGGAGAAGAAATGGATAAAGAGAAAAATGAAAACACAAAAGAAGAGTAAGAGAATATAAAAGTGAGAGAGAAAAGAAGTAGGAGAAGCAAAGAGAAGTGGAAGAGAAAATTCGAAAGACAGAAAACGATAAAGACAGAAAAGGAGAAAGAGAAAACGAGAGAGAGAAAGTATTAAAGAAAGAAACAAAAGTAAAGAGAAAATCAGAGTAAAAGAGAAGAAGAAAAAGAGAGTGATATAAAGCGGGAACGGAAAGAAAGAGAGAACAGAATGTGTGAAAAATAAGTGAAAGGGAAGATGAAAGAATGAGCGAATTAGAGAAAAATAAAAAGAGAAAATACAGAAAATAAAAGAGTTTGAGAGAAGAAATAAAAAATGAAGGAAAAGAGGGAAAATAGAAGAACAAAAAAAAAAAAGCAGAGGGGAAAAAAGAAAGAAGAAGAAAAAGAATGAGATAGAAAAAACTAGTAAAAGGAGAATGCAAGAAAGCGCGTAAAGAAAAAGTCTATATTATCGTTTGTTGAAGAGGGAAACATTCTTCTCATCCGCCGCGTTGTGTTTCCTTTTGCCAATACTGGCATTCCAGGACCGTTTGCTTTCCAGATTCCAATGGAGACGACCCTTCACTGACATGCAGATAATATTGCGACAACAGAGCCTCACCCGACCGATAACCGTTCACTGCACATGCCAATAGATAACAAAAATCCTTACAACAACGTTAGGAACCATGAAAGGGCCAAGTGAAAAAGAAGGAAAACATCAGGGGCTGACATTTGTCATCCTTTCTGCCATTATTTTGACTGCAACAAGCACAAGAAGCATTAAAAAAACACATGGATAAACGAAGTGTCATGTTGTTAATCTGGAAATTGTAAATGCAGATTTGATCACAAGGGTTACTGATCTGTTCTTGACTTCATTCTAATCCTTTTCGTTTGAGGTTAAGAAGCGAAGCCAGTTTAGTGAGTCACTGAAAGAGCCTGCTTTTTTATATATACATTTTGTATATAAATTTTGAACGTCGCACAGTAGTTCACCTGTTGGTCAAATGTGTGTCGATTTTAGTCTGTAATAAAGAATGTTTTTCCCGACTGTTACAGAGATAAATATAAATAACAGCTGAATTAATCATCAACATCTGGTAAGAGATCAAATCAGTAAAGTAATTGCTTCGGATTCATGGTAATCTGGTTTACTTAAACATACGCAAATTCGCTCCAAATAACTTTTTTTAATCTAACGTGCAGCAAACGATATGAATAAATGAGAAATGCGCATTTGATATTTGTTGCGAACAAAAAAAAAAAAAAAAATGTGCTAATTTCATTATTCACTATCTGTCTATATTTCTGAGTTGAGGTATTATTAAGTTGGTGCAAAAATAATGACGTAATAATGTCGTTTTTTGACGTATTTTTTAACGTCAAAAAACGACATTATTACGTCATTATTTTTGCACCAACCTAATATGTACACTATTTACATTATTCGTACTATTGTCCTCATCTTTGTCGCCATATTTATTACAACGTTTCGACCGACGCTCCGGCCTTCTTCAGGTGATTGGAATGTCGAACTGAATCCTTTATTTCGCTCACTGGGGTAGACTGTTCTCGTTCCACGTGCCATGTTTTAATAGATGTCAGTTATCAGTTATCTCCTGTTAATTCCCCTCTCCAAGTTCTCCGCTGCCTTAACCGAAGTGTTGAACTCACACTCTTTTGGGTCCTGTCACTGGATCTAACCAACGCCTTTATCCACTGTGCCATGTGTCCTCAAGAGTGTGAGTTCAAATAAAGAGTGTGAGTTTAAATTATTTGATACATGTTGTCACATTCTTTGTTTTGGTCATATATGATTTAAATAGTTTATTTAAATAAGGCTTCTTTTTAGCAATCCAAATACATTTTAATACACAACCCCCAACTCACTTCCAAAATTAATGAATCGGAATTGTTAAAGAGATATTAGAAACTGCATATATATTTAGAATAGTTTACCTGTTATTCCGTCAGTCCAAGACATTGCAAGAAATCAATACTGTGTGTGTGTGGGGTGGGGGGAGGTGATTCATTAAATTTCATTTTCAATAATGAATACATTCTTAATTCAACAATTTCTATTTGTATCTTATTCGGTCTCTTTACGATTTTTTTTTTTTTAAAAAAAAGAAGATTTTTAGGGAAAATGGGTAAGTACATTCAAGCGCGACTTATTTACCCCTTCGTTCATTTAATTCGCATTCCGGACCAAATTTGACTTTTCTTTTGTTAATTTTCTTTTGTATTGTGATGAATTAAAAACGGGCAGTTTTATTTCATATAACTACAATATGGTTGTTCAGAATTTTCCTTCCCATAAACTATTTTAACTCTGCTACTTAATCAATAGATGTAGAAGAGATGACTTAATAGCTTTTCCCAGACTATAAGTCCGTAATGAACTCAGAATTTGAACCTGTCTCTTCAGTTTCTCTTTCCGAGTCATTAACCGTTTAATCTTACTTATAAAACGCAGATTGTGTGTGTGTGTGTGTACGTTTATATATTGGATCGGATTTCCTACATTTTTCAACCGATTTCAACAAAACTTCACAGAACTACATAAAATTACCTTGCGGTGGTTCTGACGGCGCCAAAAATTGGAAAAACACAATTGTTTTTGTACAAAATCAATTTGAAAACACGATTAAGAGGCATCACGAGAATGAAAGGGGGACAACTCATATCGAGTTATACTTATTATAAAACCCAGGTTGTTTGTGTGTGTGTGTGTTCGTTTATACATGGGATAGGATTTCCTACATTTTTCAACTGCTTTCAACAAAACTTCACCTTTTTTTTTGGCAGGTAGTGTTTCTTATTGTCTTGCACACATTTTTTCTTTATTTTTACATTCAGAATGCTTTTAAAATTCCATTTACAAGACAATTGTTTATAATAAAATTCTATTCAATCGGTAGACTCATAACGATTGAAAACAATGTTTTTGTTTGAGTTTGGGTTTGACCAATTCTTAAAAAAAAAACTAATTAAGACATGCGTGTTCGTCAACCTTAAACAATAATCTTTGTCAATTTTATTTTTCAGTCTTTATGATGGTCGATACTTGATCTATCTCTTACTGTTACATCCCCGGGCAACGCCGGGCTCTCCTGCTAGTAATTCTTAAAGTGAGAATCAATAAATAAAGTAAAAATCACTAAATACATAGTTCAAATCCATAACCTCTTTTTGAGAGCAAAGGCTCTATTTTTGTACCCGCAACATAAGATTCAAATCACGCCTCTAGGTTGGGATTTCAGTTAGTCCTAATATGGAAGACATGAGTATAATATATACATTCACTCTCGAACGACTTTTCTTATTTTTCCAAGAAGTGCACACTTCAAAAATATTAATATATTTCCGCTGTTTTTTGCTCTAACACGAAAATAAGAGTTAAGAGGGGGTCTGGGAAAATCAAAGACTGCATTCCCCAAGTAGCCATACACACTTAGAAACAAACAAGTGTAGTGCAAACATTTCTAGTTACATACTGTTTCACCCCCGTTCTTGAAGGCATTCCGTTCTTAAGTACACAGCCAAATTCTCACCTTATAATCTTGGAAAAAATTCTAATAACAAAAATATATTTCGTCCTGCAGAAGGTAGGATAAATTTCAAAACTTATTTCTTGGGAAAGAATGACTTCGATATCGGGAAATATGATGTATTAGATTATTAAAGAAATTTACTAACTTACTTTTTTTCTTGCAGAGAGACCAAAAACTTACAGTAAAAAACGTAATCTCGACTAGCTAATGATCGGTGAGATGAACTTGTTGACCATCTCTCTCTAGAGTAGGCGTCCTGAATCTAGAGTCTTATCTCTTTTATTTAATTTTTCATCTGTTGTAATTGCATCTTCCCAATCAATCGTTCAAAAAACAACCACACATTAACCGTAGAAAACCATTTTAGTTTTTTCTTGTTTCTTCATCACAGCATTCGTTAATGCAAATATTCCCAAAAGCTTTTTTTTTTATTTTTCTAATTTATTGTTTGAATGAAACAAAATGGAAAATAAAATGAAAATAATAAAAAAAGTAAAAAGAAAGAAAATGGACGCATTTGGATTGCTGCTTGTGATGTTACGACCCGGATGTAGATCTTTGGTTAGTCATTTTTCTCTCCCAAACGACTTGGCTGGCTCCGCCACAGGGTTCAGAAGTTGGGGCGAAAACTGCTTTTGATCTATCAATCATTTCTTTAAGTAGAAGAAAACCGTAGAAAATATAGCGGCATTGATTGAAGAAGAAGAAGAAAAGAAGAAAAAGAAGAAGAAAAAGAAGAAGAAGAAAGAAGAAAAAGAAAGAGGAGGAAGAGAAGAGGGAGAGGAAAAAATCGCAGTAAAAAGAAAACAAAAATATTAAATACACATCGACTCAATTCTGCCAAAAGAATTTAGGAAAGCAAAAAGAGACCTTTACAATTACTTAGCTCGCGATCTGACGACACACGCTTTTGACAGGCAACGCCCACATAAAACGCATGTGCAGTTGTACAGCGCAAAACGCAATTATAAAATGCGCATGCTTGAACTATTACTTATGCGCCTATGTGTACGTAAGAATAAGAATGGAACGCATACAATCAATTACGCATTAACTTAGAAAATATAGTTGAAATATTGATAGACATTCAGGCGCCGGATCGTAGGGTAATGGTTAACAAACTGATCTCGTAGATCATTATTACTGAGTTCAGTCCTGACTCGGTGTCACATATTTGTTGTGGGATGTATTAGGATTGGTGAGCCGAGTTCAAATTTCAGCGTAAAAATGTACCTGTGAAAGGGTTATGAGTTTATCTTTTTACTGCCCTATGGGCGTTAATTAGAAGGGGCCACGAGGCTATCTGGTTACTCTACGAGAAGAACTGAACTGAATTCAAAACTATGGGAGAAGGTATCGGGAAATCACTCCACTATATTCCCCAAGACGTCATTCTAATTCGTGGATGCTGTGGACGGGCATGATCATCTACATTTTGAAGGGTCATAGCATATAGAAAAATACGCTAGGTCTGTTTCATGCTATATGCAATCGTCAGGCCACGTATGCTGTTATTTTTCTCGGATATTTATACATATACGGGTCAGTGGTGCATTGTGGGTAGTCTTTATATATATATAAATATATATATATATATATATGAAAATTTCTCCGATTTAACCAGTAGAGAAGACAATATTTATGAATAAAAATAACAATAGGAAAACTAGTAATTGCTGACGCGTTTCGTCCAATGTGGACTTTATCAAAGCAAAATACGAAATGAATTTAATTAATTTAATTTAGTTACCTTGTTCAATTAAGTTCATTTCGTATTTTGCTTTGATAAAGTCCACATTGGACGAAACGCGTCAGTAATTACTAGTTTTCCTATTGTCATTTTTATTCATAAATATATATATATATATATATATATATATATATATATATATATATATATATATATATATATATATATATATATGTACTTCATCCGTACTTGGAGACACACACACACACACACACACATATATATATATATATATATATATATATATATATATATATATATATATATATATATATATATGTATGTATTACAAACATATAGATTGAGATGGATTGAATAATACATTTAGTATAACGTTTTGATAAAATCTTGGTCGGAATAAATGAAAGTCGGACAACAGAATCTCGAATTAAATGAAGCTAAGATTACAAGATTTATATTAGGTTGGTGCAAAAATAATTTCGTTTTCTAATATAGTAAAATATGTTAGAAAACGAAATTATTTTTGCACCAACCTAATAGATTTCGAATTGATTAATAGAAACATAAACAAATAATGTGAATAAAAGTTTTGAATCAATGAAGAATAGACGAGATTAACTGGAATCTAAAAGGTGTGAACCGTAGCACTTTAATGACATTAATCAGTTATTATAGTTCAAAATTCTTCTAGCGTTATGCCAGACTACGTCAGGATTAAGATGTTATTTTTCAGACTATATTTTACAAGTGCGCAATTGAATTGAACGTGGAATTGGGTTGTAGTTGCTAATGAAGTTTTCCCTAATGTATTATTAAAAGAAACCTGGTCGCAAAAGATTGGATCAATTATAATGAAAGAAATTCTTATAATTTATCAACTTCATTTTATTTATTATGATATGATTGAATGTATTTGACAGTATAAATGTGAGAAAGTTCAAAGCAACGTATCTTAAATTCAAATATTATATATATCCTTTACATTATTTCATCAATATGTACGGAATCCGGATGTAACAAAATATTGCTTAACAGAAATAGGAAAAGGGTTTAATAGGATCTAGATTGTCGATGTCATAAAAAATGACATAATATATTGTTAAGTTCTTACTATTGTAATTTTTTTATGTGAGCCTTTAAATATATATTTCCAATTACGAATGTTTTCTTTAACAAAATTGGTCTCTTCGTCTCCCGGCTTCGAAAAAAATATTTGAACAGACTGTTATTGCAAAAAGAAAGACATTAGCATCACCAAGAACAATAACTCAAGTAGAGAAAAAACTCTACTGCTATGTTTTATAAATGCATCTTCATCCTTTTCTGCTTATTTAGTTTATCTGGCAATAAAGGGGTTCCCAGAAAGCATCAAGTTCACAAGAATTGGTCTGCAAGATTTATTAATATTTGATAGCTAAATGAAGGGATTTGTATGAGGATTTGCCTGGATGAAAAATCAACATTCAAAATAAAGGCTTTTATCTTGATCTGAACACTGAATTGATCAAAAGAATTAAAGTTCTTTTGATGGTCAAATAACCGAAATTATCTTAGATATCGCGCTTACTAAATATTGCTCTACGGCAAGTTCCCAAAGTGAATGTAATAAATCCGACGTTCGCTTTCCAGTAGGGTTCGTAAATATCCTTGGGAAAGATATGATTTCTCCTCTTCTGCTTTAGGTAGAACAGTAGGACAAATTAAGTCTTATAGCCTTGGTTGGTAATTAGTCTAATGTAGAAAGAAACGGCAACCTTTTGCGGGAAAATCTTCTGCGTAGTCAGTCATGAATCGAAAGAGATTCCCAGGATAATGATAGTAGCCGTATAAGTAAGGTAAGTAAGATAGATTTGAAGGTCATTGTAGTTATTTTGATTCTCATAAAAGGTTTTATTGAAAGAATCTAGATTAAAAGAGAGAAAATGTTAAGTGAATGTTCAGAGAAATTTCCCAAAGTACTTCAAGGAACGACTGGCTTTTTGAAGTACTTCCAAGGATTGTGTGGGCTAAAACAGAAATAAAGCTGTAGCAACAACAACAAAAAAGAAATTTGCATAGGAAATATGAAAAGGAATTTAAATTATTAACTCATTAGATTAGGGAATAATGGTTTTTAAGAAAAACATTATTATTTATATAACAGATGTTAATTATTTCTGTGACACTTGAATGTTAAGCACACACATAAGAAAAAAGGAATAAAACACTCGACCAAATGGTTAACTTCTGGGTGAATTAAAGCACACTCTCTACATTCTGCTTTGATGTAACTTTCCTAATAATTATAATTGATAGATATAACCCTTATAGTCTTTTATTTCGTTTACTACAGGGAATAATTTCCTAATTAAAAACTCTGTTATGAATGCAGAATATTTTGAATGAAGCATTATTTGGGAGAAGAAAAGAAAGAAAATTATTAAAAGGAAACAATTGAACAAATTTATTGAAAGACACATACAACCAAATTTGTCTCGCAAGAATGCAAAGTAAATTCATTTATTACTAGTTTGAACGAAAAAGTCGATAAATGAAAATAAAACGTCGATAAACTTCATTTGTTGAAGAAAACTTAAGAATAAGAGTCAGAAAAATGTAAATCTTAAAGAGAAAGAAAGAATAAAAGAGAGGAAGGAAAAGAGAAAGCAAATAAAAATAGAGGAAAGAAAAACAAGAGAAGGCAACAAAAAATGTAGAAAAGAAGAAGTGAGAGCATAAAAAGAGAAAGAAAAAGAATGAATGTGAAAGAGAAAAACAAAGAATGAAGGAAACAAATGAAAATGAGTAGAAAAATTAAAAGAAAGGAAGTGAGTGAGCATGAAAGAAAAGTTAAAGAAGGAATGAAATAAGGGAAGGGGACAGAGTACAGGAAGGAAGCAAAGATAATAAATAGACAAAGAAAGAAAGAAAGAAAGAAAGAAAAGGAAAGAAAAGGAAAGAAATGTCATAGAAGAGAAAAAACGAAAGTCAAGTGCCATTTCTATTTTGTGTAGCGAATTCTATTTTGTTATTCTTAAACTGATAAAATGATGAGTATCGTACATCCACCTCGAAATCAGACCGAATGAAACTTGCATATTTGGAATTTTTGGTACAAAGCTACATTGCACCAAATATTTATGCAAAAAGACTAATAGACATAAACCAGTAGCAATGAAAAATGTCTCATTTGAAACCCGATAAAAATGTCTCATTTGAAACCCGATAAAAATGTCTCATTTGAAACCCGATAAATTCCAAAATCATTTTGAGATTCCAAAGAATATTTCTTGTCTAATCTGAAAAACTGCATAAAAGTCACCGATTTCTGTATTCGATTGAAGGTTCTGTGAAATAATATTCAAAAGGGTGGGAAGTTTTTGTTTCTTTTCCCATCGACCGTGTTCCGACAAGACAGGCATTCTATTTTCCGTTCGAAACCAAACATCGTTTTCTTAGAGTCTGTCTATATTTCTGAGATGAGGTATTATGTACATTATTTACATTATTCGGACTATTGTCCTCATCTTTGTCGCCATATTTAGCATAACGTTTCGGCCGTTGTACGCTCCGACCTTCTTCAGGTGGTTGGAATGTCGAACTGAACGCTTTATTTCGCTCACTGGGGTAGACTGTTCTAGTTCCACGTGCCATGTTTGATGGATGTCAGCTATCAATTATCTCCTGTCAATTTTCCCTCTGAAAGTTCTCCACTGCCTTAACCGGGTATTGAACTCATAGTCTTTGGGTTTGTCACTGGATCTAATCAACGCCTTTATCCACTGTGCCATGAAACGTTGTGACAAATATGGCGACAAAGATGAGGACAATAGTCCGAATAATGTAAATAATCGTTTTCTTACTTGAATCTCATAGTCATGCATAAACTCCCAGGCCATGCATGTCGGTAATAGTGTCCTTCATAAGGAGAGGAAGGTAACCGAGAATCGAGAAGTCAGAGGACGGGGTTGACGAATTAAGGTTGGTCTCGCAGAGAGCTAGTATATCAGGAGACTTCTCAACGATGCAGAAGTTGGTCCGAATGCCACGAATGTTGCAAAAGGAAATGTTAAATCGTTCACGTGATTTTTTTTAGAGCTGGTTAAGGTTTACTTCTTTGATTGCTTATCGTCCTGTTGGGTAATGTTGGCAATGAAAGTGAGAAGGCCTAAAGTAATAGTAGCTGATGGTCATCGTATGTGACATGGACAAAAAGCAGCTGGCGCAGCCTGCGACACAATATGGCCTTGGGGTTGCTCTCCGGAACTGCGTGCAGGAAAACCCTTCCATGCGCGACATGGCACTACAAGCACCCCGATATTATTTAAATGCAGATCAGAGCAGTCGCTCAAGTCGCTACGCAAGAGTTAGGGCGCCTTACTACAAGATGGGAACAGGAACCAGAAAACTGTCAACCCGGTACCCTCAGAATGAAGAGGCGTTGCCACAGACTGCACACATCACAAAAGAATTACTACAGCACTAATACAGAGGCCAGAGAAAAAAGAAAATATCCGGGAACCCCATCCTAATCATGAAACAAGGGATGATCCTCTGTACGTTGTTCAAGAGATGGGGGAGGAGTATTGGCCGGGCGATAGGTAGGCCTACCTACTCCTATTATACACACACACGCAGGAAAAAAATGTATACATATATATATATATAACGTTTCAAATTTGATTACATGGAGGGATGGAAGAAAGACTAAACGACATCATCGTCATTATACGCGGCGAATTAACTGTCCAATGCTAGCATATTTCAAAGATTTCATATTCGAACAAAGAACACTTATGAGTTCTTTGTTCGAATATGAAATCTTACTTATTATAAAACTCAGATTGTGTGTGTGTGTGTCTGTACGTTTATATATTGGATCGGATTTCCTACATTTTTCAACCGATTTCAACAAAACTTCACAGGACTACGTAAAATTACCTTACGGTGGTTCTGACAGTGTCAAAAATTGGAAAAAACACAATTGTTTTTGCACGAAATCAATTTGAAAACACGATTAAGAGGCATCGCGGGAATGAAAGGGGGACAACTCATATCGAGTTATACTTATTATAAAACCCAGGTTGTTTCTCTGTGTGTGTGTGTTCGTTTATATATGGGATAGGATTTTCTACATTTTTCAACCGATTTCAACAAAACTTCACTTTTGTTTTGGCAGGTAGTGTTTCTTGCACTTGTCTTGCACACATTTTTTCTTTATTTTTACATTCAGAATGCTTTAAAAATTCCATTTACAAGACAATTGTTTATAATAAAATTCTATTCAACGATTGAAAACAATGTTTTTGTTTGAGTTTGGGTTTGACCAATTCGTAAAGAAAAAAACAAACTAATTAAGACATGCGTGTCCGTCAACCTAAAAAAATAATCTTTGTCAATTTTATTTTTCAGTCTTTATGATGGTCGATACTTGATCTATCGCTTACTGTTACATCCCCGGGCAACGCCGGGCTCTACTGCTAGTCCTTAATAAAGGTGGAAGGTCAAATTCGCTTCGGTTTCAAAGAACATTACTCAAGACTAATAGAATTAATAACCGCAATCAAAAATACATAAATAAAATGAACAGGAATTTCGAAGTGTTTTGGTGTCAATCTGAGGAGAGTGCAAAGGATTCGAAAAGAGTTGGATGAGTCTAATGCTGATTTTGAAGGTACGAGTTAATGCTTGTGAGTTTTCTATATAGAGAATTAGTAAATTTATGTGTGCTGGAATCAATAAATACATCAAGCAATTAAATTTTATTATTGATATTAAGTTCTAGTGTAAATTTGAGGATGGAGAGACTTTCAAATAAGTTGTGTAATTTGATTCTTAATTATAATAGTGAATACCCACAACGATATAAGTTCGCCATTATAAAAAGCTTAATCAAACAAAAACAAATGATATCTTTTTCCAAAACCATATTCTATAAAGAATTATATAACATTAAGCAAAAAATTTTTAATAATGAATTTCTTAATTCCGTCATTGATTAACGAATTAAAATATATCTTAATAAACTTAAAAAAATCTCTGTAAAATTTCGTAATGTTAATAATAATAGTGTATGTCGAAATAAACATGTAACCAAATCCATAATAATTACAAACATGATGAAACAACACTCAAAAACATAATAGCCAGAAATGTTAAACTCAATAATAATAAGCAAGTTAAGCCAATCATATATTATAAAAAATTATAGCAATTAACCTCATAGTCTCTAATAATCCTAAACTAAATCCTCTACAAAAACCAATGTAGTGTATCAATTTACATGCCCGTTCAGAGATTGTATCTCTGATACTAATAATAATCCAGTACATATATTGGTTTATCTACAACCACGCTGTCCCGGAGACTTACCTGTCACCTTTCTGATCTTAGTTTTATTAAATAACATTTCTTAGAAAAGCATAACCATGTTACATAATATTAAACAGATATTATTGGATAACACAATAATACTCACACATACAAACAGTAAAAAGAACCTTCGGGTATTGGAAGCCATCTACATTAAAACAAAGCAACCCACATCGAACAAAGTAACATTTCAAACTAGTTACAACACATTACATTGCATCTAGACATATGGTTCTGTTGTTAGTATTTCGCCATCTTGTGACGTCACAGAAGCGCAACATGAATTTGCGATCTGCATCTGCTCTTCCGCGACCATTATCGTCGTATAGTAATCTGTGTCATCATAACAGAATATCATTCTTTGATGGTGAATATCTTTGTTTAAATGTCGAGATAACTACTCTGAAGATGACTCATATTAGCCAAAAGCTTAGATCAAGGAACAGCATAATAAAAAATTCAAATGTTAGACATTTTTTGTCTTTATTTATTCCCGAAATTAAAGCAAATGTACAGATTTAGAACGGGTCATGATCAAACATAAGCTGTCTGTTATATTTAACAATATATGTTTGAATAATGATCTGCTGCCCCAATGCACTATATATATATATATATATATATATATATATATATATATATATATATATATATATATATATAAATGAAATGATGCGTGTGAAGGGGGAATGATGTTCCCGAAAAAGAAGGAATGATGTTAATAAGACCTGTCCACCGCAGAAAAAACGAGTGAACGCTGTATTCTGTCTTCCAACGAAATCAAGGCCTCTTTCTCTCTTTCTCTCTCTCTCTCTCTCTCTCTAAGGGAGGGGGAAAGTATAACAGATTATGGGAATTAGAAAATACAAAAACTGATCCAGTCGAGATGAAAAGGGAGGGCCAAAACAAACTGGGGAGGTTGGAAATCTCGATTTGGATCATAGCAAAAGCAGAAGTCGGGAACAACACTTACATTAAATAGGTACAAACCGAACCGGCTGCAGAACGGATCCTTCACCCCCCCCCCTCTACTAATTTCCGATACCTAGGCCGAAAAAGGTCATTGTACTGAGGAATGACCCTCAAGGCCGATCGACACTCGAGGAGGAAAATCGGACTGATCCCGGGGCCTACGATTGCGCTCAGCCCTCTAAACCGGATGAGTGATGGTAAAGAGAGGAAATGCGGCCCTCACACTCCTCTGTCAACGCGCCACGTGTGTTATTCTCAGCCTCCTATCTCAGGATACGGACGTTGGGCACAGACATCTCTGTTGACGTGGTGGTTGCGATCACTCCACAAGATGGAGGATAGCAAGCCCTCGATTGCCATTTTACGTTGCTTACAGAGAGGAAGTACAGCCAAACGATAAAGGATGAGAGGAATGGTGTAATTGGCACACGTCAAGGACAACTGCCCTCGGCGCCAAATCTCGACCGACGCGCCGCTCTTTGCCTGTACTTCGGACCAATTTTTTCCAGCCAGAGTCCGGGCCCGAACCACACTCTAAGAATGCGGACGGACCTGTCTGTCCAACCAAAGTCCCCCGGAATGTCAGAGCTCTTCCTGGGAAATAACCGAAAGCCGAAAGACAAAGTTGCTTGTCTTGTAATTAAATTGTCTTGAACCCGTAAAAAAGACTGAAACGCCGCTCGCGTGAAGGCATGCAATTGAAAAGTGCTTAATATGATGGTGATCATATTCATCTTGAAATTTAACGTTAGTTGATGAGTTACTAAAAGAATTTAATCAAATAGCTTAGTATAAATCTTATAGAACTCTCTTGTCATTCTGTTCATTCCCCATGGGACCGGAAGTTAGCAGTTTGCATACGTAACTATCCTTATGCGTTTTAAGGGTTGAACGGTCGGTTGATTCTGAATATTTTTTCAGAATGTGCCCCTTAATATGTTTGTTGAAATTGAAACTCTATTGATGTCACATTATTGTGCCCGATATCGTACCTCTGTCCATTGAATCTTTTATTTAATTTTCCGTTGTGCAACCCACATAAATCTGTTGAGGGGTCCACCCCTTTTTATAAAAATGGACTTACCCAGTGTATACTTATACTACTGCCAGTGAATACCAGAGAGAGCAAGACCGACGAGTCTAGCTGAATCGTGATACAGTCTTTGACTGTAAGCGACAGCTGTCGGACTCTCTGCGTTAACAGAGGTAGAGGGCAAGTTTCATCCGGGGAGGTAGACAGGGCCTGAACCCGTCTAGGCGGGTTCAAAGGCTATATTTTTGGCCGAGCCTTGTGCCACATTTGGTCCTCGTGGGTGGATCGATAAATACCGAGCAAGACCGACGAGTCGAGTCGAGTCCAGAGTGACAGAGTAAAAGGTTGTAGGCAACCGGAAGAGTGAGGGTGAGGTAACAGCGTTGTAGGAGTCACAGTGAGCGAGCACGTAGCCTCAGTAAGAAGTCATACAGCGATACTTCAATACCAAAGACTGTATATATATTTTGCTACTAATCCGTAATCCTGGAACTACTAACCTGCTTTAGCAGTTTGTATTATTACGTTAATAGATTATTTTCCTATATTCATTCTTGGCGTTTGTTATTTATTGGCACCGGATTTCAACCCGGAATCTACAACAAAATCAAAATCGTGTTTGGTATATTTTCGGAGGTATATTAAATGGGAATCAGTACAATTAACACCCACTGTAGAAATCGTTATACTTCTCTTTGAATTTATGATAAAAATTAATTTGATTCGTGTTATTGCACAACGCGCAGGCTTTTCCTCTTCTGCAAGTGCTTTCAGGAGTACAACGATCCGAAAGCCCAATGTTCTTTTGAATATGGACAGTTACATTTATTAACATTTGTCTCATGTTTTTATTTCTTTTGAAAGGAACGAGAGGTGAGTTGGGAAAAAAATCTTTAAAACGCGAATGTTTTGCGCAATGGGCTCATAGTTGTCATGTAATATTTCCAATATTCCAGCCAAATTTCGGTACCAACCGATGACTAATGGGATTCTGTCAGAATGCTTATTGTTTTTCTGAGTTTTGTCCTGGTATAAAAATTATGGTAACTATTGTTCCACGGTGATAGTCCAAGGTAGAACCAATAAAGAAGAACTCGAACACAGGTATGGAATAACACAGATATATTACAAACAGGAATATATACAGAGAAGTAGAAGTGTTAGTATGAACAATCAGGTTTAGTAGAGAGAACAATGTAGTCTCGACCAGTATAACTATTCCAATGTCTTGCAGTAATTGTCTGAACGCGACTCTGTTTCGGACTGCCTCTGACTCGACTCTTGACTCGACTTGAACTACTGACGATATTCAATCACCCCCCCCCCCAACTAGGGCGTCATGTGTCACAAAGCCTTTTAACGTGTGATCTCCGAGCCCGTGTGCTCGGCCAAAAATGTGCCCATTGAAACCGTATAAATGGGTTCAGGGTCGGTTTACTTTCCCGAAAGAGAATCCGCCCTTCGGCGTAGCCTCGTTCTGGTTCCTCCCCGCCCGAAGGCAGAGAGTTGAACCGAACAGTCGGTCAGGACTTGAGCGACTGACGATATTCAATCACCCGGCTAAGACGGCGTCATGTGGCACAAGGTCTTTTTAACGTGGGATCTCCGAACCCATGGGCTCGGCCAAAAATATGCCTATCGAACCCGTATAAACGGGTTCAGGGTCGGTTTACCTCCCCGAAAGAGAATCCGCCCTTCGGCGTAGACTCCTTCGGGTTCCTCCCGCCCGAAGGCAGAGAGTTGAACCGAACAGTCGGTCAAGAGTTGAGCGACTGACGATATTCAGTCACCCCCACCACGAGGGCGTCATGTGGCACAAGGCTTTTTTAACGTGGGATCTCCGAGCCCGTGGGATCTCCGAGCTTGTGGACTCGGCCAAAAATATGCCCATTGAACCCGTATAAACGGGTTCAGGGTCGGTTTACCTTCCCGAAAGAGAGTCCGCCCTTCGGCGTAGCTTCCTTCGGGTTCCTCCCGCCCGAAGGCAGAGAGTTCAACCGATCTGTCGTTCAAGAGTTGAGCGACTGACGATATTCAGTCACCCCACCCACCCACGAGTGCGTCATGTGGCACATGGCCTTTTTAACGTGGGATCTCCGAAACAGCTGGTCAAGAGTTGAAGGCTGACCCCCCTGCCTACTCCTGAGGCGCAGTATTTATTAAGCATGGAATAGTCCATTGTTATTATTATGGGTAAGATTCCATAACAGTAATCTTCATTTTTAGCGATTTCTTTCGTAATTTGTTCCCGTCATAATTCTTGATAGCCGCGCTTAACATAAATGCCGAATTAAATTATTAACTTGTGTCCAATAAACTTTTATCTCCGTGTAAATTCGTCTTATGCGTAAAAATTGGCACTTCGGATTTCATTTTATCGTGTGATAAGGATGATAAGAACGGCGGTGTAGGTAAATGTGTGATGACGTAGGTTTGCAAAATAATTCCGCCATTAAACGATTCTTTGAGAACTTTATTCTTGTGTCCAAAAATTCAACACTAGCTTTGGAGAAACTAGATGTAAACTTTATTTCTGATCGAAAATTATTCTTTTGTGCAAAAATATCACAAAATTGTTTAAAAAAGCTTTCCAGCGTGCCTTCCCAGATGAAGAAAATATCATCAATAACTAATAGCAAGGTTCTGGTTTATGGCCGTTCTATGATTTGAAAGCTTCAAGTAATTTTTCTTAGAAATTTGTCGCACAGACATCCGCAAAATTAACGGGGGTCGCCATTGCATATCCTTTGATTTGGGGGAAAGACTTTTATTTTGTTGCTTTCTCAGGCGAAACGTATAAGTTCACAGAGAAAATTTGACGGAATGGTTTTGTTTTTGCATTTCTCGAAAGCTTTTTGGCATACCTCAATCCCTTCATTGTGAACTATATTTAAATAAATAGATGAGGCATCCATAATGACAAAAAAACAATCAATAAAATCAGTTTTTTCTTTCTGAAAATTTATTTATTTTAGAAATAAAATCAAATGTATCCCGGACATTAGATGAAGACCGTTTTCCTACACGAAATAAAAGACCATCTAGCCACTCAGAGAATTTTGCGGTACAGCATTCATACCCACTACAAATCTGGCGTAGCCGAGAAAATTTATCAAATTTTTATGTATATTTGGAGGGCCGTAAAACATTGGTATTCTTTGCTCCGAACGTAATATATTAGTCTCTGTTTCATCAGTATCTGTCTGTATTTCTGAGATGAGGTATTATGTACATTATTTACATTATTCGGACTATTGTCCTCATCTTTGTCGCCATATTTAATACAACGTTTCGGCCGTTGTACGTTCCGGCCTTCTTCAGGTGGTTGGAATGTCAAACTGACTCCTTTATTTCGCTCACTGGCGTAGACAGTGAGCGAAATAAAGGTTTCAGTTGTAATAAATATGGCGACAAAGATGAGGAAAATAGTCCGAATAATGTAAATAATGGATTTCTTTCACTTCAGAAATTATTTTTATCGAGCTAAAAGTTCGGGTCTATTTTTATTTCTTCATGAAACTTTTATCCTTTAAATCTCTTCACAAGTCGAAATATAGTCTTCCTTATTCATAATAAAAATAACGCCCTCCGTTGTCTGCCATTTTTATGACAATCGAATCATCAATGGCGACACGAAGAAGAGAGTCACATTCCAAAGTGGTTATGATTGTTTCAGCTTTTGTTATGGTTTGATTTTATGTTTTCCCTTATACCATCCTGACAGATTTCCCAAAACTCTATTAATGATTGTGAGCGTCTCTCTCGGACTACCTCTGGATACCGGAATGGATATTTTTTAACCGAATTATGCCAGATTCTATCAACTATCTTTGTTTTCGGTTGTATTTGTTGTAGAATATTTGCCACCATTTTTTTCTCGAAAAAATATTTCTTCAGATTGTGACGACGGACAAATTGGAAAACAACCTGAGCTAATTTATTTTTGTCAAAAGTTCTAGTATTTGGGCAAAAATTCATTCCAAGTTCTAAAACAAAAATCAAATTTGGAGAAAGTTTTAAATTTGGTAAATTTATTATAGATTTATTTTCCGGTGTGTTCGAAATTTTTGAGTTAGTATTGGTGTTGAAATTGTATTTTTTGAATGATGTTTTGGTGTCGAGCTCCGGGACTTTTAGTATTATTAGTAGTAATTTTATTATTACTATTATTATTAAACGCAATCCTACATTCAAAATTTATTACAATTGGATTTTAAAACTTTTATCTACTGTCAACAAATGTGAAAGTTCTTAAGGATTGTTTTAACAAATTGATGTATTTTAAGTTGGCCATTGCCAAATTTCGGTTTTCAATAGCGATGTTTATTTTTACTTTCATTAAATTTGTCAACATTACACATTGATGTTGCGTATTTCAGAATGTTAGAGATAAGTATTCAATATATCATTTGAAATAATCGAAACTCATTGAAATAAAAGGATTTTGCAAAACAATCGACAAAAGACAAAATAATAATGGTTCCAAGAGATTTTTAGATGTTTTCCTATAGTCACACTCAATAACGTTTGGTTTCATTATATAATTTGTAATCTAATAAGAATTATTGGTATGAAATTTTGTTAAACTCCAAGCAAATTCCGAATGGAAAATCCGCCCATCCTCTTTTAGAGTATAGTGTCACAGCCTCAGCACCGCAGGCGTTATTGATGCGGCTTCCATAGTAAATAAGTCTTTATTGGATAGAGTTGCTGGCCTTACGCCAAATAAATTTAGATTTCTTTCTAGACATGTTGCCAAATAAATACTAGAGATGAAAACTGTGGCTAGATGCGGGAGATGAGATGGCTTCATACGTTTCCAAGGATATTGGTGTCAAAGTGAGATCAAAGGTATCGGCTGAAATTTGAACTCAGCGAGCCAATCCCTTTTTCCGTGTCAATAACTATTGCGCTGCGAGCGCGTGTGCGCTCACACACATACATACAATTATATATATATATATATATATATATATATATATATATATATGTATGTGTGTGTGTGTGTGTGTGTGTGTGTCTGTGTTTTAATCGAGTTCACCTCATACAAGACAGTAAAGTCACAGAGATAAAACGGGCTATTTGGTGAGGAAGAGTTAGAAACAGGAACATTGCTACGGACCGAGAACAAAGGAAGATTAATCAGACAGTAGATAGCGATTGACATTGCAATTACAATTTTTGCAGATTAAAGTTGTCTGTAGAAAATACACTAGGAAGGGAGTTCTACAAGCGAGAAGTGTGAGAACAGAAACTGTTAGCGTAGAACTTACAGCTACATCCAGCCAGCTCAAGTGTAAATCGGTGAGACCTCGTCACCAGTCTAACACTGCTCTTAAATTCAAAGAATCTCGACACCATATACAAGAGATCAAGGAACAATTACCATGAAATTATTTATAAAAAGGGCAAATAGTGGCAACATAACGGCGGTGAGAAATTATTTAATGAAGCCAAGACGCCAGATCAGGGCCAATAATATATATATATATATATATATATATATATATATATATATATATATATATATATATATATGATGAATGTATGTATGTGTGATTGAGATGGATTGAATAATACGTTTAGTATAACGTTTTGATAAAATCTTGGTTGGAATAAGTGAAAGTCGGGCAACAGAATCTCGAATTAAATGAAGCTAAGATTACAAGATTTATAGATCTCGAATAGATTAATAGAAACATAAACAAATAATGTGAATAAATGTATATATATATATATATATATATATATATATATATATATATATATATATATATATATATATATATATATATATATTATAGAGAGAGAGAGAGAGAAAGAGAGATAGTTATATATAAATAAATGGATAGATATAGGAGGGATATTAATTTTTAAATGTAATGTTATAACATTTTTCGTAAATAACAAATAAGAAATTTGTTTGAAGTCAACAGAACAAAAAATAAAATATATAAAAATAAAGAAAAAAACAAAGAATTATAAGTAAGTGATCGATATTTTTTAATATTTCGATGGCTTAAACATGTTTAATCTGTTGAACTTTATCTTTACATTTATCATTTTACACAAATATGGTGAAAATATAAAACTTGAATCATTTCAAATGTTGTCAAATTATAACATTTTTAGTTTAGAATAGATTTGAAATTTATTTTGAAGCAATGATTGTCTTTTTTTATGCAGTTTATATCCATTTGATATCTGTTAAATTCAATAGAGTCATTTGACCTTGACGAGTGGTTTATCTTTGAAACCTGGAGTTGGAAGATAAGTCTTTTGGAATTGTCCCTTCTATTACATACACTGGTATGCGAAGGTTTTGGGCTAACTACATAAAATTATTATAGGCCCTTATTTTACTAAGAAGTTAAGATTGTTTAGCAGTATGATTTATCGGTAGTGTCTGTCGAACTTGAGGATTGGGAAATACATTATTGCGTTTTCGTAACTGTAATAGAAGATACATTGCTTAAAGCAGCATGGAGCAAAAATATTAGGCCAATGAAAGATCTGGGATAATAAAGTCATGCTAAGTAGTAATAATCCCATCTTGTGCCTTTGAAAAGGGAGATAATTCAAAAAGAGATAGCTATGCGTTTTTTTCGAATTTCCAGAAACAGTATTAAACCACCCACAAATCTTTTGTTACTCATGAAAAGAAAAGTGCAAAAAAAAACAACAAAAAAACAGGAAGACCACAAATATTAGACAAGAGAGTTGAAAGAAAAACTGTGAGAATCTTGGTAGGCAATACAAAATTAACAGCCAGACAAGTGAAGAGTTAATGTAGTCTTAACAGTGATGTTTCAGTTGATACAGTATACAGAGTATTAGAAAAATGTTGAACGGGTTTATAACAGTAAAACAAAAATATCATTAACCAAAAACATTGCAATAGAATATTGAAGTGGTCAAAAGAACATATAACAAGGGATGCTGAAAAGTAAATTTTAGTGATGTATGCAAAATTGAATTACCTTCAAATAAGAAGAAACAAAGCAATATTCATACCACAAAGGTAACATTTTGTGATGGACACATAATGCTATGAGGCTGCATCAAAAGCAATGGTAGAAGAAACTTCTTAACTCATTTTCAGACACATAAAGATAATATATTAGCACATAATAACCGTTAGAACTAATAAAAATAAGTATAAATAGACAAAAAGAAGTAAAAATGATCAATCGAAATAAATAAATTAAAAACTGTCCACCCGCTAAAATAACAGAATTGACTATGAGAAGCAATCTAAGCATTGGACGAATAAATGGATTTAATTATCTTCCAAGACCAAAAGAAATTAATAAAGCGACCTAAGCAAATCCTCACGCAAATTTTATTCTATGTTCATAAGACATCAAAAGACGAAAAGAATGAATAATAGAAAAATGAAAAACAAGTAAAATAAATTAATTCAAACAAACAAATATATATTAGGTTGGTGCAAAAATAATGACGTTTTTTGACGTTAAAAAATACGTCAAAAAACGTCATTATTTTTGCACCAACCTAATAAATAAACAAACAAGCCACTCCCGCAAAAATAACCGCTAGAATAGATTACCCACAATGCGCTACTGACCCATATATATATATATATATATATAGCCGAGGAAAAATACACCATTCGCCGCTTGACGATTGCGTTGAGGCAGTCGACACACAGTCTCTGACTGTTTGCGACTTCTGTCGAACTCCTTGCTTTGACAGAGAGGAACCCGGACGAGGCTTTGCCGAAGGGCAAAGTTTCGTCCGGGGAGATAGACAGATCCCGAACCCGCTTATGCGGGTTCTAAGGGAATATTTTTGGCCGAGCCTACGGGTTCGGAGAAACCCACGTTAAATTCGGCCTTGTGCCACATACATTCCTGGTGGGGCGACTGTTAAATATTGGCCTGACGATTGCGTTTATACAGTCTACACGCAGTCCCTGACTGTGTGCGACATCTGTCGAACTATCTGCTTTGGCAGAGAGGAACTCGGACGAAGCTTTTCCGAAGTGCAAAGTTTCGTGTCCGGCGAGGTAGACAGATTACGTACCCGCTTATGCGGGTTCTAAGGGAATATTTTTGGGCCGAGCCTACGAGTTCGGTAAACCCACGTTAAATTCGGCCTTGTGTCACATACATTCCTCGTGGGGTGTCTGTTAAATATCGGCCTGACGATTGCGTCCATCATGAAGCAGGGTGTCGCCCTTGTGTTCAATTTTATATATATATATATATATATATATATATATATATATATATATATATATATCTGTGTTTATCATCTGTGTTTACTATCTGTGTTTATCATCGCTTGAACCAGCTTCTAATGCTCCAGTTGGAGCGGCTTGGTGAGAGTAGTCGTGGCTCCAGGAGGCTCAGTCCTATGGTCAGAGAGAATCTCAGTTGAGTTCCACCACGGAATGTGGGAGTGAGCGACGCTACATTGAGTCTGATTTGCAATCTCCGAGGCCCGGTGGAGCAGTTGGTATGGTGTTCGCTTGCCAACCTAACTGTCGGCGTTTCAATTCCCTCGGTAGTGGATGCGCACTGCTGATGAGTCCCAAATATAGGACGAAACGGCCGTCCAGTGCTTCCTGAGGTTTCTATCAGACTCGATGAATCAATTAATATATATATATATATATGTATGTGTGTGTGTGTGTGTGTGTGTGTGGAGAGAGAGCAGAACAGGGAAGCGTGAGAAATTCAACTTGGTTTGGTATGAGATAAAAGGGAAAATTTTGGCAATAAGATTGCGATAACCTTACAATAAGAGAGTTAGTTTGAACGCATTGATAATCTAAGTTCGTTTTTGTGTGTTTTTCCTCTTTTTCGAACACCACTATTTTCTACAGATAGAAAAAAGTAGACCCTTGTTAGCTACGAAACAGGTCCTACGTCGCATTGATAATCTAAGTTCGTTTTTGTGTGTTTTTCCTCTTTGTCGAACACCACCATTTTCTACAGATAGAAAAAAGTAGACCCTTGTTAGCTACGAAACAGGTCCTACGTCGCATTGATAATCTAAGTTCGTTTTTGTGTTTTTCCTCTTTTTCGAACACCACCATTTTCTACTGATAGAAAAAAGTAGACCCTTGTTAGCTACGAAGCAGGTTCTACGTCGCATTGATAATCAAATTTCGTTTTTGTGTGTTTTTCCTCTTTTTCGAACACCCCCATTTTCTACTGATAGAAGAAAGTAGACCCTTGTTAGCTATGAAGCAGGTCCTACGTCGCATTGATAATCTAAGTTCGTTTTTGTGAGTTTTTCCTCTTTTTCGAACACCACCATTTTCTACTGATAGAAAAAAGTAGACCCTTGTTAGCTACGAAGCAGGTCCTACGTCGCCATATTTATATTTATACTAACAAATTGTATCTTCATACTGATACAAAACATCCTTAATATTAGCACTCAGTCGATCTCCCAATGAGAAATGGATTGTGAACACGTGTTCGATAACCATGTTTTATTAGGCACCCAGATAGGTACTTGGCATAGTAATAGGATTCTCGTACGTATTTATAGAGCTTAACCTCCATATGTCAGTGGATCAGAACCAATTACTGAGTGCACTACATCCTCATTGGACAAGAAATGGCTAAAAACATCTCTTCATCTTTTCATGTTAGTTATAGACTTTTGTGCAAGCTAAACACAATCCAGGCTCCAGACGCAAGTTTTACAAGAAATGCTTCTGATTGGCCAATATATCTCAAAGTAATAACAACGCCTACGCACACGTGTTTAAACACAAAATACCGCCCAAAATCTTGAAATGTGTTCGCGAGCCACTCACGTGACCAGGAATGTAAATAAATACGATGCACGAACACAAGTTTACCAGTGAACTTTGTGATGGATAACCAACTGCCAAACAACTCCACGTCACTCATACTTTTGAAGTTACAAAGTTAAATTTATTTAACACGAAACAACTCCAATACACTCACTCACCAACCTCTGAAATCACTCCTGAACTTTTATCAATTTTAGAACTCACAATTCCAAACTTTATTCCTCTGAATTACAAGTTCAATATTACAGTAAAAGGTGAATTACTTCTTAAGAACTTTCTGTTTAAAAACACTTAATATTAACAACTTTAATATCAACATCAACGAACGATTACAAAAAAGACATTCTGAAACCTAAAACATCGTACATATTTGCCAACATAACATATACCAAATATTCTGCTTGTACATTGTTTTGAATGTTTTATTAGTTTCTAATTAAATATGTCTTGTTCGTAATATGAACTCTGGTACAAATATTTCCAAATCAAAGGGACACGACTCTGTCCTACCTTTTCTTTGCATGTTGTACACCAACCTAAATAAATCTAATTGTTACGTTTTAAAACAATTCAGTTGAATTTTGTATTTTATTTTGATGTTAGTGGAAATAGTTAATTGACACGCAACTTATTCTCAACAAATATTACCACATAATTAACCCATCCACTACATATTAAACTCACTAAACTAGCGTATTGTCCTTCAAGACTAGGTTGCTACAAATTACGCCACGGTCGGTATTCGTACTTAATAGGTTGGTGCAAAAATAATGACGTTTTTTGACGTTAAAAAATACGTCAAAGACGTCATTATTTTTGCACCAACATAATAATAAGCGTGATAACTAGAAAATTTGACATAATATTTTAAAAGAGAAAATGATCTGTCTACCATTCATTTGTCTATGCTTTTGCCTCTGCACAAACAAATGAATTCTGGAAGCTATGCACCTATTAATTTCAAATAGGATGAAAATAAGCCGAAAAAAAAACATATTAAGTTGGTGCAAAAATAATGACGTTTTTTGACGTTAAAAAATACGTCAAAAAACGTCATTATTTTTGCTCCAACCTAATAATAAGCGTGATAACTAGAAAATTTGACATAATATTTTAAAAGAGAAAATGATCTGTCTACCATTCATTTGTCTATGCTTTTGCCTCTGCGCAGACAAATGAATTCTGGAAGCTATGCACCTATTAATTTCAAATAGGATGAAAATAAACCGAAAAAAAACAAAACATATTAGGTTGGTGCAAAAATAATGACGTTTTTTTGACGTTAAAAAATACGTCAAAAAACGTCATTATTTTTGCTCCAACCTAATAATAAGCGTGATAACTAGAAAATTTGACATAATATTTTAAAAGAGAAAATGATCTGTCTACCATTCATTTGTCTATGCTTTTGCCTCTGCACAGACAAATGAATTCTGGAAGCTATGCACCTATTAATTTCAAATAGGATGAAAATAAGCCGAAAAAAAAAACATATTAAGTTGGTGCAAAAATAATGACGTTTTTTGACGTTAAAAAATACGTCAAAAAACGTCATTATTTTTGCTCCAACCTAATAATAAGCGTGATAACTAGAAAATTTGACATAATATTTTAAAAGAGAAAATGATCTGTCTACCATTCATTTGTCTATGCTTTTGCCTCTGCACAAACAAATGAATTCTGGAAGCTATGCACCTATTAATTTCAAATAGGATGAAAATAAGCCGAAAAAAAAAAACATATTAAGTTGGTGCAAAAATAATGACGTTTTTTGACGTTAAAAAATACGTCAAAAAACGTCATTATTTTTGCTCCAACCTAATAATAAGCGTGATAACTAGAAAATTTGACATAATATTTTAAAAGAGAAAATGATCTGTCTACCATTCATTTGTCTATGCTTTTGCCTCTGCACAGACAAATGAATTCTGGAAGCTATGCACCTGTTATTTTCAAATAGGATGAAAATAAACCGAAAAAAAACAAAACATATTAGGTTGGTGCAAAAATAATGACGTTTTTTGACGTTAAAAAATACGTCAGAAAACGTCATTATTTTTGCTCCAACCTAATAATAAGCGTGATAACTAGAAAATTTGACATAATATTTTAAAAGAGAAAATGATCTGTCTACCATTCATTTGTCTATGCTTTTGCCTCTGCACAGACAAATGAATTCTGGAAGCTATGCACCTATTAATTTCAAATAGGATGAAAATAAACCGAAAAAAAACAAAACATATTAGGTTGGTGCAAAAATAATGACGTTTTTTGACGTTAAAAAATACGTCAAAAAACGTCATTATTTTTGCTGCAACCTAATAATAAGCGTGATAACTAGAAAATTTGACATAATATTTTAAAAGAGAAAATGATCTGTCTACCATTCATTTGTCTATGCTTTTGCCTCTGCACAAACAAATGAATTCTGGAAGCTATGCACCTATTAATTTCAAATAGGATGAAAATAAGCCGAAAAAAAAAACATATTAAGTTGGTGCAAAAATAATGACGTTTTTTGACGTTAAAAAATACGTCAAAAAACGTTATTATTTTTGCTCCAACCTAATAATAAGCGTGATAACTAGAAAATTTGACATAATATTTTAAAAGAGAAAATGATCTGTCTACCATTCATTTGTCTATGCTTTTGCCTCTGCACAGACAAATGAATTCTGGAAGCTATGCACCTATTAATTTCAAATAGGATGAAAATAAACCGAAAAAAAAACAACATATTAAGTTGGTGCAAAAATAATGACGTTTTTTGACGTTAAAAAATACGTCAAAAAACGTCATTATTTTTGTACCAACCTAATATTTAGATTATAAAGCTTGCGAAAAACTGAGTTTAAGAATTCGTTGTTACTTTTCTTTTTTCAAGGGCAGTTTTTTTTTCCGCATTTTTCCTCTTCTGAATGTAAACTTGTGCAAATGTCTTTTCAAATTTAAGACTTCCTTCTGCTCGTCAAAAATTGTAAACTTCACCAGAGAAAATGTTTGGTGACCCAGTGCTGATTTTTTGACAAACAATTCTAAAACCACATCGTCTTCGAATGTCATGTTAACGATTAAATACAAGCCAAAATTTTCCCTCAAGAGATTTGTCCTCGCTTAAATACAGAAATCATTTTGCATTAGGGGAGACAAAATCGAAAATTCAGAATTGCCAAAACGGTAACTTCCCGTCTCTCCTTCCTTACTTTCTACCTTCTTGCACATTACTGTAAACAAGCTCCGTTGTTACAAAAAAAAAAAAATGTGTATTAATGTTTAGCCGTGTGTATTTCGGCAAAACGAATCCATTGAGAAGTTAAGAAAAAGAACATAGAAAAAACTTTATAATGGAAGAGTTTAACTTGACTAAACGATGTTATTTAAACTTGCAAATATACGGCCGACTGGTTTGCTTTTGCGCTGAAAGATTGATGGAAATACGGTATAAAAAGCGAAGAAAATAAGAATTAAATAGTTTTTTTTTTGTTTTTTGTTTTTTGTAAAGCTGAGAGTTTTGTTAATAATACGATCAAGTGATAAAGTTAAAAATCTGTTTTTTCCCTTTCTGTGAGAAATTAGTTTTTCTATGGAGGAAGTCAAGCCTCATTTGGGAACAATTTAAAGTAAAAGTGACTTGCACTAGTAGAGGCACTTTCTAATTTGTCAGATCGCGTGACTTATCACTGACAATGACTGATGATTGGGAGCACAGCCAGGGAAAGACAGAACCATGCTTTTTCAAAAGGAATTTTAAAGCAATGGAACATTTCCTGACCAATGATAAAGATTTGAAAATTAGCCGACTTTATTTTCTGAAATGATATGAATTACATAAATAACTTCTATTTGACAATGAAAAACAAGATTTTCTTAGACGACAAAGTTGAATTTCACCAACGAAGATATTTTGTTTTTAAGTAGCGATTTTTCCCTCTTTTCTAATTACGATTTGGCTTTACTTCTTGGCTTTTGTTTCGGCTTATAGGGCGTGGAGAATGCTGTCGCATGGAACCTGATTTGGATGGATTAGATGGACAGAAGAAAAAAAAATAAGCGACATCATATGTAAAACTGTAATTGCTAAGTCCGTGAAACACATTTCATTTTTGCTTTTAGTTCGTTAAGAGTCGCATAACTTGACAGTACCTAAGGATCAATATTTTAAATTTTATCAATTTTAAACGCATTTTAAAATGTCTTCCCTTATGGTGAAATATATTATGGTCAAAATACGTTGTCTATTTTTCATAATTTGAATCTTTGTTTACAATTACTGTCATATAGTCATATTATATAATACTAATTGCCTAATTAATAGTCAAGTTGTGGTTTCATGTGATGTGTTGTTCAGTATACGTGCGAATGACACTAATTTTGACAAATGTCATGTTAACCTACGAAAGACTGTAGTTGTTTTTGATCTAATGTCGCCTTTTGATTATTCGTAGTGGAGACGCAATCTCCCAAAGAACAACAAGATCCAGAAACAACATTATTTTTTATACAAGAATGATTTTCGACGTTCACTGATATTAGTAATAATTAAATTAGATATTTTAATTAATATAAAATGAATTGCAAATCTTAGTTATTTACTACGATCATTAAGTGATATGTGCCAACGAATTATATCTTTAACGACTTTAAAAAAAAAAGTATTTTTTTATAGTTAGGATGCATCAACAACGACAAAATAAGTTAATGATGTTTTATTAATGCGGATATCGTGATTATTGCTTCCATCATTTATTTGCTCATCAATGACATGATTTGGACACTATTGTCGATAAATGTTTGTTTTATGGTACATGATTCTTTATCAGTTGATATGTATTGAATAGAAAATAGTTTAACATCTTTATAACAATTTTCTTTTTATATCTGAGGAAATTGACAATTAAAAAACAAGACTTTATGATTATGGGTTTGTTTTTGAGTCAGCTCGTAAAACGGTGAAGGTCAATAAAAGCATGAAGGAACGGGATTAAATTTTTAATGTTAGATTCATAAGTAAAATAACCGACAGTGTTGTCCTCGGAGATTTCTTTAAGATCCTTTATTACGCCTAGGTTTTTCCCTAATATGAATATATCATCAGTGTATTAACGAGATGTTGTAGGCCTTGCAAAATTGTTGGATTATTTTTCCTAGAGATATATAAAAATTAGAAAAAGTAAGACCAAGAGGCAACCCCATAGCAACACCTTCAGTATGTATGCAAATATTTCAATGCGGATCATTGTGCAGTAAAGGATATGAGTCTACGTAGAATTATTAATTAATTTTGGCCTTTATAAATTTGATACAAAGCAACTTATATACCATAAAACATAGAATCGGTAAATCATGTCAGTTTATTCCAATTATATGCGCTTGTATATACATTAGCAAAAATATAATTGCAGCACACTGAATATGTGTTTCTATTTACTCAAAATTAAACGTATAATTAATATAGTTGTATTTTAGTAAATGATTCCATAGGCAGATCATTACGTGCCAATAATCCTAAATGAGGCCCATATCGAGAATATTCCGACCCTTTATCAATACACTGTATACCATCCTTGACCATTAACAGAAGTCTGTATTCTTGCATATATCGAATCGGCAAATGCCATCCTATAAAATATTATTCAATACCTCTTTTAATCTTTGGTGCAGTACAGATAACGATTTAGAAGTCTTCCCATCATTTTTTTGGTAATTAAGTTTTGGGACAAGTTTGGCGAACGAGCCAGTCAGAAGATGTTGACTAGCCCGCACGTCATGAGGGTGGACATTTGTTGCACGAAGGACAGAATAAGAGATTAAACAATTTTCTGAACGTATAAGAGGTTGTTCAACAAACACCAAAAGGCAGTTTTTTTTTTTAAATTACAGCATTCAATACCACGTGTAGTGCTGGCACTACGTGAGTGAATACACTTTGGAAAATATCGATCCATAGGTTTATTTTTTTTAAATAATTTCACTACAATTAAGACAATAAAGGCACTGATACAAGGGGTTACTGAATGTAAAAGAATAAGAAAAAGAAAAACAGTCTTAAGGAGCGAGAACAATAAAAGAAGAGGAATCAAGAAGACAATAGACAGCGATTGACATTACATTTAATTTTTTGAAGATCAAAGTTAGCCAGAAAGCAAGAAACCGGAAGAGAGTTCCACAGACGAGAAGTACGAGAAAAGTGTTAAGGGACCTACCTTTATGGACTAAATGGACTCTTCCTATTACTATATATACGGTGAGATTATGCTTCTCTCCCGAGAGCTGTCTACAGTTGACCTGTACCAGCTAAACAGTCGAACTCCCCTGAACCCATTTATACGGGTTCAAAGAGGGATTATTTTGGGCCGAGCCTACGGGCTCGGAGATCCCACGTTAAACCGGCCCTCTGCCACATGTAACCCTCGTAGGGGGGTAACTAAATATCGCTGTCTACAGTTGACCCGCAGTCTCTGACTGTGTACGTCTTCTGTGTACGACTTCTGTCGAACTCTTTGCTTTGGCATAGAGGAACCTGGACGAAGCTTTGCCGAAGGACAAAGTTTCGTCCGGGGAGGTAGACAGGCCCTGAACCCGTCTAGGCGGGTTCAAAGTGTATATTTTTGGCCGAGCCTACGGGTTCGGAGAAACCCACGTTAAACTCGGCCTTGTGCCACATACATTCCTTGTGAGGGGGACTGTTAAATATCGCTATCTACAGTTGATGAGTTGACTACTGTACTTTGCCGCCAGTCGGACATGCAACACTTTTGCATTCGTTGTTTTTTTTATATGTTTTCACTAAATTGCTGAGTTCGAGTTTTCTTTCGTACCTAATCTGGGTCTACAACAAAAAGATACTGTCAGCAATGAACTTATGATTTTATAGAGTTAATTCAACTGTAAAATGATGATACCTTATTGCCAAGTTTATACTGCGCTTAATTCCATAAAGTCTAGGTACTGTAGAGCAAGGTTCATCACAACAATTACCATTAACGTATTTATGTTGACCATGTTCACCATAGTCTATGAATATAGAATACAGCGAAGTATGTAATCTGTTCAATGAAACAACATTAAAGCTTAACACTCACGAGCCAGACACTCTACTGAATCTGACTATATCGCCAATACCACCAGAAGCTCTTCCGTAATTCTTCAGTCTTCGATATCAAAGGCTGGCAGTGAATATTCGGGAAAAAAAAACATGGCCACCTTTATACACGTCGCATTGAATATTTTGAGCCTTCTGATTGGTTAACCCTTCTGTTGGTGAACTATAAAATGAGTCAGCTCATTTTGGCTGGCTCACTAGTACACCAGGGTACCCAAAAACTCCAACAATTTATAGAAAAACCACAAGGAAGCTACATCACGACGATGTAAAAGTGACTGAAGACAAGATGCCATGTCAGGACTAATAATATTACAGATTCCTCTCTGGGTTTTATCACGAATCTCTAAATATATATCAGGAGCATCAGACCATATGTGACAGCAATATTCGTAGTATGAACGAATGGTAGACTATTACAAATAAAGACAGTTTATGACGACAACTAGCACGAAATGGTAAAAAGCAATTGATTCAATATAATATTTACACTTCATGTCAGCAGAGAAGAATATCCCGAGAATGTGCAACGAGACATTCTCTTGGAGGTTAGCATCAGCCATACTGAGGGAAGCAGGATGGGGTCTCTCGGGTGATTAATAGTAAGCAGTTTTGCTTTAGAGGCTTTAAAATTAACAAGCCATTATGTCAGCAGAGAAGAATATCCAGAGAATGTGCAACGAGACACTCTCTTGGAAGTTAGCATCAGCCATACTGAGGGAAGCAGGATGGGGTCTCTCGGGTGATTAATAGTAAGCAGTTTTGCTTTAGAGGCGTTAAAATTAACAAGCCATTCTGTCTGCAGAGAAGAATATCCCGAGAATGTGCAACGAGACACTCTCTTGGAGGTTAGCATCAGCCATACTGAGGGAAGCAGGATGGGGTCTCTCGGGTGATTAATAGTAAGCAGTTTTGCTTTAGAGGATTTAAAATTAACAAGCCATTCTGTTTCACAGTTAACAGTAGATTTTAGGTCGCTTTTGTAATCAGCAGCTAATTTGACCTTAAACCGAACAGAATTACTGTTAAGACTGGAGTAAACAGTTGTGTCATCAGTATAACAGTCAGAAAGGTCGTTGATGAAAATTAGGAAAAACGTGGGTCCAACGATAGAACACCTGCATTAATGCAAAGAGACCTCGGAGAACAGGTCATTTATGACAAGATAGAATCCATTCAAATTACGTCCGAAAATACTATAACCTTTCAACTTGTGAAGAAGACCGGTATGTGAAACCCTGTCAAATGCATCTGTGATGTCCACAATAACAGCACGAGCTTTACTATTTTTATTTAAAGCTTGATAAACTCTTTTAGCAATAATCTTTAATCCATCAGCAGTTGACCTAGAGAAGCGATATTATTTATCATGAAAGAAGACAATGTGAAGTAATTTAGCAATTCAGAGTTGATTAAGATCTCTAGTTCTTTACTAAAAGATGTAGAAAGCTAATAGGCCAATAATTGGAAGCATCAGACGGTTCAACTTAGTTTTTAAAGACGAATTACAGAAGAGGATTTTCAATAATCAGGAAAGCTGGAAGCAGCCAGGCATTTATTGTGAAATTTAAAGAGAACATGATCAAGTGCCGGATTAGGAGCACATTTTAGAGATGATAGCAGAAACCAAGGAAGAAATTATATGCATATCACTCAACAGAGACTCTAAGTGGAAAGTAAATCAAAGATGAGTGGAATTTGAAGAGAATTTATAAGTCGGATATTCTGTTTTATCAGTAAAAGATATTAAAACCTCAAATGGAGTGAAGAGGAGATGGATAGAAGAATTACTATTATTCAACACACTATTGCAGAACTGCCAGTAATCACGTGAACCATACTTGTTAAAGGTTATACGGTGTTTCAGTAAACAAAGACTTATTTGCAGACGCAAATGGGCATCTGTTGTGATCGGAACTGTATAGCCGGAAGAAATGATTCCTGTGGACTATGGTGGCTGAGTAGGCCGGTGTGAACCATCGAGAAGTTTGGGGTTTCAGCTGGTATTTTCGAGAAGGCACAAAAACATCTAATCCTAATCAGTATATTTGTAACGGAAAGAAGTTCTCTGAATAGAACGGTCCTGTCTAATGGACAAACCAAAAGAAATATCAACAGATACTACACCATGACCCGAATTGTCAAGAGTGTAGCGACGGCATTACCATTATTGTTGTGAACGACGAACGACGGGGTT
Source organism: Acanthosepion lycidas (assembly GCA_963932145.1). Taxonomy (NCBI): domain Eukaryota; kingdom Metazoa; phylum Mollusca; class Cephalopoda; order Sepiida; family Sepiidae; genus Acanthosepion; species Acanthosepion lycidas. The sequence continues at coordinate 30,656,294 of OZ010610.1, read as the reverse complement.
GCCATTATTGTAGTGATAGTGTTATCAATATTTAACTTTGGCTAGAAAAGGATGGGATTAAGGAAAATGCGTGGACGTAATGCAATTTATATTTGACGTAAATAGCACATAGTATAAGATACAAAACTGAACGGAATGATTTCAAAACATAACAGTTGAATTTATTAATGTTTGATATACCTGCATGCGAACTAAAAAGGTAGGAAAGAGTCGTGTCCCTTTGATTAGGTAATAGTTGTACCTGAGTTCATATTAAAAGGAAGTAATATTAAACTGTAATTTAGAAGAATAAAGTTTGGAATTGTGTATTGTAAAGTTGGTAAAAGTTCAGAAGAGATTTCAGAGTTTGTACTTGCGTGAATGTTGGTAATAGTCTTTAACGTCTGACCGCAATGGCTAAGACGGGAGTTCTTGAAGATTACATCTTGGCACTTGGTAGCAAGGATTGATACGTGCGAGAGAGAGAGAGAGAGAGAGAGAGAGAGAGAGAAAGAGAGAGAGAGATGAATAGAAAGAAAACTCGAGGGAGTTTACACGTGTTGGGTTTATATAATGGTCGGGTACCACGTGACAGGCTCCCAGCATATGAGCGGGAAAACGGATTGGTTGCATTCAGGCGGTGATTGACCAATGAATACGTGTTATATATTTTGCTAGATTGCGATAGTGAAAATTATAAGAGGAATTGTGCATTTCCTAGCAGGGGTTAACTAGCTTGTTGTGGAAGAGTTACGATCTTCGACAAGAGGCATGAGAGAAGCTAAAGAACAAATCAAGTAAAGAATCATATTAATCAGATTTGTTAGGGAAACACTATTTGAGACCGAGCAACGGAAAATTGAAAGCCTGAATCAATAAACATTAGAATGTTTAAGTTACTTGACGTTATGAATATTAAAATCGCTAAATCAAAATGCTTTCGTCATGTTTCTATTTAGCATTCATCTGGTTCCAATAAAATAATAATGTTTGTTTTTGTTTATATCAGAATGGTTATTTGTGTTGATTCTGGTAAACCTTTCATTGTCAACGACAATGTTATAGAAACTATTGTTAATGAGAATTTGCTTCATAATCATAGACTCTTTATAAAAACAATGTGTCGAGTGCAACCGGTCACTGAAAATACATTATTTTTAACCTCTTCAAAAAAGTTTTTGCATAAGAAATTGATCGTAAAAACTCGGCACTATACGCGAGTATATTGTAGGTTGTCAAGTGAAAACAATCGGTAGATTGGATGGAAAATAACAACGCTACACACTTTGCCTAACCTCTACCAACCCAAGGTAATCACCAACAGATCAGTTTTAACAGAGATTTTTTCACAGCAGTTAGCAGAAATTATAATGTTTATTTAAAATATTTTGAAGCAAGCTTAACTTAGTTTCTGTGCCGAAAAGACGTAGTTTGAAAATAAAAAAAATGCAGGTCATAACCTTTCTCGTCACTTGACAAGGTGACGAAAGACATTCATGATGTTTTGATAGCTTACGTGAGGATAATTTCTTCTACGGAAGGAGAGAAGTGAAATTATTTAGATTTATGTGAACAAATTATTTACCTCGTTATTTTTAAGGAAAACTTTCAGCGCTCTAATTTTTTTGTTTTTGTTCTTAGCTTTCTACTTTTACGTTTACGATGCCTTATGGAAAATATATGATAAAGAAATTAAAATATGACTGTTGAGAGTGAGATTAAATTTCATAAGAAAGGTATCTAATTAATTTATAGGTACCTTTCTTATTAAATGTTATCAGAAGTGGACATAAAATACAAATTTAAATTTCATAAGATGATACTGATACTTGTAGGTACCCTTCTCAGTTGAAATTGAAAAATCAAATTAACTTCTCCACACGTGTTTCGCAAAAATAAATCTATCTCAAAAGGACATTTACGAAACCGAATGCGGCTTTTAACTAATTTTATAATATTTTAACAACTTAAATGTAAAAATCTATTATAATTAAAGAAATAACAAATAATTGTATTAAAAATTCAGTATTTAAGTTAAATACTAGACATAAAATCAATCCACGTGACGATTTTTTTATTGCACGCATGATACTTCCGGTCTTCCGTAGATTTGACACAAATTATATTTTTTTATATACTGTTCTTTGTTAGTTTATAAGAAGCTTTGGAAATTATGATCTGTAAATATATATCTTCTTAATAACAACATTTGTTAAATTTTACAAACTTTTGCCTAATTTTAGAAGAATTAACAACATAATGTAAAAATAATAAAATATTTCAGAAATAACAAATAATTGTTTCAAAAATTCATTTTTCATCGAAATATCTTTTTGCTTTCAGATAATATTGTCCATGTTCATTAAAATAAATAAAAGCAATTAAAAGCTTTTCAAATTAAGTTATATGTTTATTTTATTGATTTTTCTGTTACAATTCAGAGATGATTTTCAGGTAGAGGTGGTCCAACTAAAAAAAAAAACCCAAAAACATGATTTGGATTCCTCAAATCCTTGTGCTTTTAACTAGTATAATCACTAATCTTCCCAAAATTGAAATTATAGAGTTTTCGTACAATTAGTTATCGTGGTGGGTAATACACACGAAAAATATTTTTGCCATGTCTTTAAAAAAGGAGAACATATTTATAATAAGTTCCATCATTCGTGAATAGTTTCTGAAAGTTTCATTAAAATCCGACAATTATTTTTACTTTTACAAGATTTTCAAAATGAATGTCTGTCATACAGAAAAAAAAAAATGGGCTAAAATGTTATGTTATTTTATTACTTCCGGTGACACAAAGAGAAACAAGTTTTTTTTTAATCAAAATTTAGAATGTTCTAAAAAGAAGGAAAACTTTTAAAAAATAATTAAAAAATACTTTGATCTTTCCTCTCAATAATAACATAAACATTTAGACGCTAAAATTTTGTTTTCGTCAAGTTTGGCGACTTTTTTCGTCATGCTATGCTCTGTTTTTAGCGATCTCATGAAGGTACCTAAGTATACATTTGTGAAAGACTGAAATATAGAAATGAGCAAGGTTTGTGTATTTTTACATTCACATATAGTTAACAAGACTAGTATTTATCTGTGATTTTGTAGAGTTTGATGGATCCGATTTCGGCGATGTTGGCTGTAATAAGTTTATTTATCCGTCTTGAGAATAATAGTAAGTCTTCTGTTCATTTTTTTGAATTTTACTTTTGTTGTCAATAGAAACTAATTAGATTTGAACTGTAATCAGTCCTGTTTAAAATAATAAAATGTTAGATTTATGTCCCTGTTATTCTTAAGTCCTGTATAAGCTTCATATTCCTTGCTCGTCTATTGGACAGGAGTAGAGATTTATCCCTTGTTTCCTGTTTAGGATAGGGTTTATGGTTCTTTCTAAAATCTTCTCATTCTCTTTCACACTCAGTAACTACTTGCGATTTAGTGGCATTGTTCCCCTTGATTAGGGTTAAATGATTAAATTAAAAAGAAAGAAAGAAAGAAAAAACTTGTCTCAATGCTTTAGTTTACTGTTCTACTTGTAAGATGTCCAGTTTTTATGCTTTCCGACTTAAGCAAAGTTCGGATTTCAGAGTGAGTTGTGCAGTGGTTATCGTCTTGCAGTTGTCGGATTTTTCGTCGTTATTTTCAGTTTCCATCTTTTTCCTTTTGCTCTCAAAATTGAAAATATACATAGAATTTCTCTTCTACGTAAAGAAATTACTTTTACTGTTTGGTAAATTATTAATTCGAGAGATTGATATGCGAAATATATTTTCTTTTCCTGAATTATTCATACCTAAATTATCCGAACTTCGATTATCCGGACTTCGATTATCCGGACTTCGATTATGCGGACTTCGATTATCCGGACGTGAAATAAACATCGATGATAACATTTCCAGACTGATGAGAAAACTCATTCTGTGGTTTTGCATTTCAAAACGAGTCTTGTTTTGTTGTATTTTGTGATATTACGCTTTTGAAATGAGATGATGTCGAATTTGAATTTTAAACCAAAAAGAAAAAAAATATTATCTGTTTATATTTCTGAGATAAGTTATTGTAGCTATTTACACTATTTGCATGTTTCGGACTGTTTTCCTCATCTTTATTGCCATATTCCCGACATTTCGGTCGTTGTACGCTCCGGCCTTCTTCAAGTGATATACGTTGGAATTTCGAACCGAATCCGTTATTTAATCCATGGGTGTAGATTGTACTAATTCACGTGCCATGCTTTTTTTTTTTTTTTTTTTTTGTTTTGTTGTTGATATCTCAATTTCAGTTAATTGCCTTTGGTGATTCAATTCTCAAATTGTCCGCAAGGACATATGGCGCAGTGGATAAAAGCGTTGGTTGAGTAATTAAAAAAAGTGACTTGATCCAAAAAGTTGCGAGTTCAATACTTGGTCACAGTAGAATATTCCCAAAATCGCGATCATGGCGAAATATAAGAAAATCTAAAGACAGCGATAAAGACGAGGATTGTTTGAAGAATTATAAACGAATAAAGTGTGAATTGGAAATATCCAAATCTGTTAGATGTTAGAAATTCATAAAAACGGGAATCTTCAACGAAGTTGATAATGATTTATATTTATGACTAGCCGCATGGTCCGGTGTTGTCTGTGCTTGATTCAAAAATCGTACGACTAGTACAGCAATCGCTATCACTTGACTTAAATTATTTTTGCCCTTCCTTGCCTTTAAAGGAGTGCCCTTTGCCGTACTGTTGTTGCTACATGCCTTACTTCTTGCCTATCTCAAACTGCAAATTTTTTCTAAGCTCTATACTAAACATTAAATCTGTTACGAAAAAAGAACTAAACAAAATGAACACAAAACGGTCAGCTTTAAAAAAAGGACTCGTAACTGGAAAAACCGAATGAAAAAAAGAATGTTAACAACAAATACTTTTTCACACCCAACCCAGTTCTGCGGAATCAGAATCAACGTTGAGTCTAAGCAAGCGAATTAGTCAATTGGAGTAAAGTGCCAAGCAGATTTAAATTTTTCCCACTTGTAACGAATGCAGCTATCGACTTTTTTTGCATGCTAGCATGCTAGTTAACATTCGTGTCAGTCAGCTGTTGGCTCTCACGCTGGCCAATAGAATCTTCCAGCCTCTTCGTGGCAGCCAGCTATAAGCTCTCACTCTGGCCAGTAGAAAATGGCCGCAAACTACATGAAAACTGCCGTAGAAGCATGAAAAAATTGATTATTTCCACTATTGATGGGAGTTGGAAAATGCAAGGTCAGTCTTGGCCTTCCCACTAACTTGGAGCATGTGCATGTAAATTCTGGTGCAAATCCTTCGAAAATTGCGACCATGCATTCGTTACACACACGCATCCTGCCTTTTATAGATAGAGATTTCGAGAATAACCAGGGAAAGACTTTGCACTCACTAACATGCAATCCGACTTGAGAAGGTGTAAGAATTGTACCAAGGTTTTACAAAATTTTATTAGATCAAATAAATGTTAAATTTCTTTCAGAAAATAACTTTTTTCTTCATTCTTTTTCGATAATTTAGATATTCCCTTATCTGGAATTCTGAATTACTCGAATATATTTTTTCAACGCCTCTCCCAAGGCTTTCACATAACCGCTGCATAAGATGTGGAGGTTAGGTTTTCGCTTTTTTTTCGTAATTAATTCGTGGAAAATTGAAAAAGCATTTTTTCTGTGTTGTAGCAGAAAGTTAGTTTTGAATTTCCATTTTCAGGGGTAGTCATAGACTTCAGATTGCCTTCAGTTTCCTGCCAGGCAAAAGAAATTTCTGCCTCAAAAACCTAAAAATTGGATGATTAAATTTGCTATTTATTCGCACAATTTCTCGCACAAAATATGGCGCAAGGCCAAGCTGTAAATGTGAGTACTCACGAGTATATTGGAATAGGAGACAGACATGTTCTACCTCGCTACTTACCTATTGGGATACTGCAGATAAAAGGGCTTAACCATAGCTCCCTTTTAATAGAATGGGGGATGTGCTGCCTGAGATGATCCCTTGAGCGTGTGATGCCTTTATATATGACAGTATGCTTGCATTTAGTGTTGCTCGTATTTTCATTTGTTGCAGCGTCATATAATGTAATGCTCATTTGGATAATATTGATTCGTTCAAAAAAAGTTTTATGAAAATAAACAGCGTTTTTTTGGTTATTTTAAAAAATATTTTTCCATTTTTTGTTTAATTCGTAACCGATTAACCGTATGGGGAAATTCTTTTAAACTTTATACAGTTATTGTTTGAGTATTTTTGCTTATCTCTTCTCATGATGACCTCGGATCTATGGGAAATCAAACGGAGGTTTGAAAGTTCAAAGAAAGCGAAGAGCTATTTGATGTAAGAAAACAGCTCAGAGAAGTTAGAAAGAATAATGGCGCCATATTCATCAAACATTGATGCGCCTTCTTACTGTATAGTTTAACGTTTTAAATGTTTTTGAAATTATGGAACACGTACAACTGAGCAATGTTTAAGTGTTTTGTCGATACAAACAATGAAAAAAATGATAGTTAAGGTATGCAAAGAATGAAGAAGTCATATTTATGAGATATAAAATATATTTTTTATTGATTTCAAATTGTATTAACATTGTGGAATTTCCGGGTTTTGAAAAATTGGCTCATAGCTTTTATTGAAAAATGTTGATGACGTCTTGTTTTTCTCAGCCTATCATCTCGCAGTCGCTTGATCCTTCGATGTTTTCAGCAGCCTGAGGGTTTTCATGACACCGCGACTCACTCGGCCAATCAGCACCCCGCCCTTCTGGGAATATCCTGGTTAAGTCTGAAATCCCCACCTGCCAATCCCTTTCTTCAAAGGTGTCTTCATAAGGACTCTACGATGCCTACTTAAGATTGAAAAACTTACTAGAGGGAGTCGGAAATTTCTATCTTCCGAACATATTGTCGCACCCGGCCTAAATTCCTGACTCTGCGGGAAGAGTGAGAACTGCGGATTTAAACCCGAATTATTACCCATGATTCCAGAGAAAACAAATTCACAGTCGCCTCCAGCTAGTATATGTCAAGGCCCCCCCCCAAAAAAGCTTCATCGAAATGAAGCAATACGGGAAGACCCCTTTCGAAGTGAAGTATTGTTTCTCTTACTAATCCATTTTTTATCTTTAAATTTTTGGGGGGTATTTACCCTTTTCTAAGTAAATGAACAATATCGAATAGTAATGCATTTGTTTGCATGAACTTGCCCGTTTTCAAAACTTTACATCCACCTGGGTAATATTGTTTTCCTTTGAAATAGTTTTTCTTCCCCTCAAGGTTAGTTTGATTTGAGGTGCTATTTATAATGGAAAGGAAAGGTTTTGATTTTTTACTGTGTGTATAAATGTTATTTTTTTCCTTATTTTATATCTTGTTATTGACCAAACATATTAGGTTGGTGCAAAAATAATGACGTAATAATGTCGTTTTTTGACGTTAAAAAATACGTCAATAAACGACATTATTACGTCATTATTTTGCACCAACCTAATAATATCATCCGACCAAACGACTATCCACCTCTGAAAAAAAAAAAAAAACATCCAATCTGAAAGCCAGTTGCGTTCAAAACTTGACTTTCATGATCTGTTCCCTCTCTTGGTGGTTGAATAAATGCTTTTTTGTGAAGTTTATGTTATCTTTTCAGAATTGTGAAGAGTTATTTGGAAAAAAAACTCCACCTGCTAGCAGTCAGTACATAAATATATTTGTAAAATATGTAATAGATGGTCGAAATATCAGCCTCTTGTTCTTCCTTTGCTTGTATTGAAACTTTTTTTTTTCATTCTAAACATCTACACACTCCAATCCCACCCATTTTCTTCCGTTTATCTAAACCAACCGAAGGAAATTCCTTCTGACAGAATTCTTTGCGTCCCATAATCCTAAGTAAAAACCAAAACCGCATCGTAAACGCGAAATACAAAGGAACAAAAAGAGAAAGAGACACAAAACATCGGGAAGTCGGCAACATCAAAGGGACTAGTCTGGTGCTTTTTGAGTAGCACAAATCGCTTTTATTGCAGACAGGAGAAAAGTATTAAACTCGATAAGGAAACAAGCGAGTCAATAAATGGATTATTATTATTAGTATTATTAGGTTGGTGCAAAAATAATGACGTAATAATGTCGTTTTTCGACGTTAAAAAATACGTCAAAAAACGATATTATTACGTCATTATTTTTCACCAACCTAATATTATTATTATTAATAATAATAATAATAATAATAATAATAATAATAATAATAATAACAATAATGTTATTTCTTTTAAGTAGAATCGATCGCAAAATGTCGTCTGCGGGAACTGTGAATTTTATTATCGCTTAAATAGTGAGGATATTGTTCAGCAATTCTTTTGTTAACTTTCAGGCACTTTCCGATTCCAGATCCCAAGTTCGTTTCAACCGCCTTTTGACAGAAACAAATCCTTTATTTCGTTGGCTGCGTTTTATTCTAAAATATTCGCTAGAAAATTTGAACGGATTAAAGTTTCTAAATGTATGTCAGCATTTTCATATTTAATAATGAAATATAAAATCCAAGATAGCAAATATGAATGCTTTGTCATCTTCTTGATGCAAAACTTCATGTAGGGGTAAACTACGACTTGTGGGTTGCATGAGCCCGCGGCGGATTTGGGTGTGGCCTGCCGAAGCATTTTCAAAGAAAAAAAATACGCGCATTATTTGATTTTAGTCTAATCAATTTTCCTTTTTTGTTTTTCAATTTTAAGTAATGTCCAGTGGAAATAAATAGCAAATCTAAGCCAATTTATTTATTTCATTAAACGTTCCAAATTTGTAAAGATGAAGAAAATGAATGTTGGAATTTTGTCTACGATTAAATGTCAATGCTGAAAAGAATGTTTCTTGCATGTTCATTATTTAATTATTTTTTTTTATATCTGTGACCCGTCATGAACCCGCTAAAAACATAGTGATCCTCGGAAAAAAAGGTTTGACGAACGTTGTGTTAACTGGCTGTATCTTCAAATCATTTGAAGATAGTGTAAGTCGATTTCAACTACGTTTTAATCCGTATTCAATCATGGGAAAGTTGGCAGAGGAATGCTACAAAATAACAGAAGAGATGGACGACTTGCGATTCTAAAAAGTCTGGCAGTACAAGTTGTTTGGTGGGGGGGGGGAGAATCAGATCCATAAATCTGCAGCAATCTTTTATAAATCTCACTCATGAAAATTATAAATAAATAAATAAATAAATTCAAAAACGATTTAACAGCTGTTAACATGCACTTTATACCTAATCGTTATTATTAGGTTGGTGCAAAAATAATGACGTACTGATGTCGTTTTTTGACGTTAAAAATACGTAAAATATAACGACATTATTACGTCATTATTTTTGCACCAACCTAATAGTATTAGGTTGGTGCAAAAATAATGACGTAATAATGTCGTTTTTTGACGTATTTTTTAACGTCAAAAAACGACATTATTACGTCATTATTTTTGCACCAACCTAATAGTATTTTTGCACCAACCTAATAGTATTAGGTTGGTGCAAAAATAATGACGTAATAATGTCGGTTTTTGACGTAATTTTAACGTCAAAAAACGACATTATTACGTCATTATTTTTGCACCAACCTAATAGTATTTTTGTACCAATCTATTAGGTTGGTGCCAAAATCATTTCGTTTTCTAACATATGTTACTATGTGAGAAAACGAAATTATTTTTGCACCAACCTAATAATAGTATTTTTGCACCAACCTAATAGTATTTTTGCTACAGGGATATTTACTAGCAATCGTTAAGAGTCAGATTATATTGATATCCTTTTATGTCGACCTCCCAGCAGCATATGACTACATCCTGCTATCATCCATTATAAATATCTAAATCTGATAGAGGAACTATACGTTTGGCGAGGATCTGAATGCGGAAAAATTTCAAGCATCATCAGGTGTATGACATGAGAGTAATGAAATCCCCAATCTGTTTCATTTTCCTAGACTAATGCCGTTCGCATATACAAGCGCAGATATAAAATATTGGCACTGACCATTAAGCATTTCATACCACATCCCAGATGAATACTAATAGAAAACAGCCTTCCTGCTTTCCCTCCCGAGGCTAGTGTATGAGCTAAGGGCTATGCCGAGGCCATAGTTACTTAGAGATAAGAATGGTTTTGAACGAATCAATATACTCTACTAGTATTTTCAAGAAATATGACTCAAGATAAACCTTTTCTAAACAGAAACTATGATCTGGTATTGTAATCACAGTAACGATGGCACATAACTTGAACCCATCATCAAAATTCTGGACGTGGTATGAGTAAATACTAAAACTTCAAATAACTCGTTGTATGGATCACTTATAACATATTTAGTAAAGGAGATAAGGAAATTGAACATAGGAGATATGTTTTTCTCCTTTTAGTTTCTCAGAAAAAAAAAAAAAAAAACATTAACCGACAAACTTGAGTAATGTTATTAAATAATCTCGTCAGATCGAAACTTTCATATAGATTTCGTCCATGGCACCAAACTGGTTCAGAAGTAACTAAACTGTCAGCTGCATGCAGCTGTCTTTTCGGCTTGGTAGTTTTGATCTCATGAAGCCCGTTGGTCTTAGCAAGGACCATATTTCTTCGAACCTACTGGTCTGGTGCAACAGAATCCCAAAGAATTGTTCTGAGGAAAATAACAGAAAGCACAACATTTGGGGACCTTCAACGACAGCAACAACTAAAATAAATATCACATGTAACTCGACGAGTAAATAATAACATAATCAAGAGGTTGACGTCCTACACCACTTGAAACAAAAGGTTAGGAAGGAAACTCCCATCAATACTGGAAAGAGCAATAACACTTAGTGGACTTGAGAATCCTATTTTTCTGAAAATTGTTTTAAGAGAAAAATTTTATAAATTTCAACTGAAAGCAGCACTGGCTGTTCAGTCAATAAATATTTCCTAATGAGGGAACGGATGATATTACCATTACCATGAGAGATGGGGTAAACAGATACTAGACATTAATCCCATCCCGATCGCTAGGGAATAAAGAATACTTAACTCGAATAACAGTGGTTGTTCGGTCAATGAATGCCGAATATTTCCTCATAAGGAAACGGCTAATATTACCATTAGACATGAGAACAGATACTAAACTTTGATCACAGCCCGATGTCCAGGGAGTGAAGAAAAGCCTAACTCAAGTAGCATTAGCTGCTCGGTCAATGAATGCCGAATATTTCCTTATAAGGAAACAGCTAATATTATCATTAACCTAAACAGAGATGCAGTCTTTCCAGATCGTCGTTTCAGTTAATTTGCAATGGTATTTTTTTTTTATTGATCACTGTTTTGATCTTTCCTTTCATCCCGAAAATACTCGGGTAGTATCTTTCATCCAATGATTCTCTTGCATTCTTACATTCACAATTAGACATATTTTCATTTATTTCTTTACAATGACACTGATCCGAACAAATTTTAAAATTTCTAAATAATGTTTCTTTTCTCATCAAAATATTTTGATTTGGGATTATTTAATTTTCTTAATGACATTAACTAAGTTTTTATTATTATTAATTGTGCTTGGTTTTCTTCGGAATAATTTCCTCATCATTTTTTTTTTTTTTTACTTTACATCCAGTTTTCGTCATGCAGCCATTAGTCATTAATCTGACGCCAGTTTTCAGAAATGTTTGAAAAATCTTGCAAGTCTGATCTAGCGTGCTTAAGACTACTCGGCCACAGAGATGTGCATTCTTCAAAAGGGTAATTGAACATTGCTCGGCTGTGAAAATCTTAGAAGTTTGATCTAGCGTGCAATAGACTGAACGACCACAGACTTCTAATATTTTCACAGCCCAGCAATGTTCAATTACCCTTTTGAAGAATGCACATCTCTGTGGCCGAATAGATCTCTGTAGCACCCTAGATCAGACTTCTAAGATTTTCAAAATGGTGGGAAATCTCTGAATGTGTCACTTTCAATCTTTCACTGGTCTTCCTTTACGTACAATATTCTTTATTATTACAATTGTTCGAACTGTTGTCCTCATTTTTATTGGCATATTCGTGAGGTTTTGGCGGTTGTACGCTCCGGCCTTCATCAGGTGATTCGAATTTCGAACTGAACCCTTTATAAATCCCAAAAATTCATTGTCAAGGACACATGATACAGTGGATAAAAACGTTGGTTGGATCCAGTGAACTGACCCAGAGTTGTGAGTTCAATACTTGGCGACTGCAGTGGTGAACAAAAACTTGGAGAATTGAGTTAATGATAACAGACACACCCGGAAGAGGCATGGTACGTTGAACTAGAACAATCTACCTCGGTGGACGAAATAAACTCCGAAAAATGTAAATAATTTAAATGATTACAATACCTCATCTCATTTTTTATCTGGTCTGCAGTTTCAAAAGTTTACAGACAGCGAAAATGTCCTCAATATAATTGTATATATATATATATATATATATATATATATATATATATATATATATATATATATAGAAATATTTCTTAAAACTGGAATTCACACTTTGCTTGAAATGTTCTCTGTATCACATAAAGCTATAGTAAATACAATGATGAGTAAATAACAATGCTATGAATTTATAGAAATAAAGGTGTTTGCCCATAAAACAAGATGAAATCTAATGCATCTAATGCATTTTAACAATGATGAATATTATTCTATCTATCTATCTATCTATCTATCTATCTATCTATCTATCTATCTATCTATCTATCTATCTGTTTTGCATATCATTTTAGAATCTAAATAAAGCAACGAAAGCAAGATTAAATAAATAAGAATAAATATGATTTCTTCGAACAAATGAAGACTATTACGTCCTTTAATACGCGCGTAAACAAACAATATAAATAAAAACAAATAAAGCTATATGACTAAATTTGAATGAGTCTGCAGCAATTCGTCGTTGTAGTTTATTATTTCCGGTTCTTGGTACTTACAAAACGGTTTTAGAATGTAAAGATTACCTAAGCATTAAAAATAATAACGGGAAAAAACTAATGTCTATTGTTGTGACCTGAATTAAAGATCAAATGACAAACAATTTTCATCAGATTTGCAACATTCGATTTGTTATTTGTGTTGATTCTTATAAAGTTGTCGAATTTAAATTCTGATTGCTGATTTCCAATTTATCCATTTTTGTAAAAAAATCTATTGGTTTGCCCCAAACGTTTTCAGGTTTATAAGGTTAACTGTTGTATTCAGATTCCATTTTGTCAGGTCTATGGAAAAGTCCCTACATTTAACTTCCTTTTCATCTTATTCCATATTTTGCTAGAAATACGATATCTATTTCCTTATAGCGCTATTCTTGTTAACGAAGACTCTTATCTTCTGATCTAGATTGGATAGTATAAATTAAGTTCACATCTCGACGAATCTGACTTTTATCCATAAGACAATTTCTGGTTTCGACATACTACTGGTTTGGACACACTACTGGTCGACATGTTCTATTCCAAGTCTTATTACCTGTAGTTTATCCTTTCAGCTCATGTTATCCATTGTATATTCACACCAGTTTCTACAGAAGGATATTGAGAATTCAATGGACGGAGCGAGTAAGCAACGATGAAGTCTTAATTAAATAAAATGGCAAGAATCAAGAAAAGATAGTTGAAATTAAAATGACTCATGATAAGGAAGGAAGGATTGGAAAACGTAACCCTTACAGGGCATATTGAGGGCAAGAGAGAGATAGGGAAAGGTAGTGAGCCACCTATCTAATGAGCTTGTGTGAATGAATGGCAGAACGGGAGTAGGAGCCTTAGTAAAGGGAGAAAAACTGCTATGGGCCACAAGGTATAGGAAGTGTTCAAGAGCCATGGTCTCCCATGTACTTCGTCGTATTCAAATAATGCTGTCATTTGAGTGGTTTCGAATCTTCTGATTTTCAATTCATCTAACCTTTTTCATAGCCTCCTTGAGAGATTTCCAAGTACTCTGATAACAACTGGTACTACTTTAACCATCATATTTATCAACATTGTCAGCTCACTAGTAAGCTTGAGATATTTAACTAGTTTGCAGAAACTGTAAAGTTCACGCTCTGATATGTTTACGGCTTTTATGTCCGCGCCTTTCTTTGAATTGAATGATAAGTTTGATTCTCAAAATTGAAATATTTTCTCTTTTAGGACAGAATTTTTTCGTAAGTACGAAATGCAGTTGCTTACATAGTTCTCAGTGTATTACTTTTCCCACCCACTCAAGCCTATTCTTCTATTCTTTATGTATTAAATTGCTGCATCTGCCGGTTATGTTTTTCACTCTTGTCTTTACTTTCACACTGCATCGGCATTTGCTTTTTTCCGTGTTTAATGAATTATTAGAGTTTATATTTCCAAGTATGTTCTGAACTTTTTGCAACCTTAAAATTTGTTCAGTTTTAATGTTTTTCATCATCAATTTTTTTATCCTTTTTTATTTTCTTTCTTCCTTGCTTTTCTTTCTTCTTTCTTTCTTTCTTTCTTTCTTCTCACTTCTTTGTGCCGTCTTCTCTTTGTTTCGTTACCTCTTCATTTCTTCATCTCTTCCTTTCTCAATTCCTTATTCTTTTTTCCTTCTTTCTTTCTTTCTTTCTTTCTTTCTTTCTTTCTTTCTTTCGTCTCAATTTTTTGTGCCGCCTTCCCTTCGTTTCGTTTCCTCTATATTTCTTCATCTCTTCCTTTCTCAATTTCTTATTCTTTTTTCCGTCTATCTTTCCTTCCTTCCTTCCTTTCTTCCTTCCTTCCTTTTTCTTTCTTTCTTTCTTTCTTTCTTTCTTTCATTCTTCTCACTTTTTTGTGCCTCCTTGTCTTTGTTTCCTTTCCTCTATATTTCTTCATCTCTTCCTTTCTCAATTCCTTATTCTTTTTTCCGTCTATCTTTCCTTCCTTCCTTCCTTCCTTCCTTCCTTCCTTCCTTCCTTTTTTCTTTCTTTCTTTCTTTCTTTCTTTCTTTCTTTTCACTTTTTTGTGCCTCCTTGTCTTTGTTTCGTTTCCTCTATATTTCTTCATCTCTTTCTTTCTCAATTTCTTATTCTTTTTTCCTTCTATCTTTCCTTCCTTCTTTCGTTTTTTCTTTCTTTCTTTCTTTCTTTCTTCTCAATTCTTTGTGCCGCCTTCTCTTCATTTTGTTTGCTCTTCATTTCTTCATGTCTTCCTTTCTCAATTCATTATTCGTTTTTCCTTCCATCTTTCCTATCTTTCTTTCTTTCTTTTCATTTCATACTTTATTTCTTCATTACCCTCGTTTTCATTTTTTTTTTTGCTTGAAGTAGTTCACCAAACGAACAGCTTTCCTACGCTTCAAATTCACATTATTTCTTTGTTACTTTGAAATATTAATTCTTCTTCTTCTTACCGAGTTTCTTCCTTTCGTGGTATACGTTATTAATATCATCTTGTTTTTTTCTTGTCTTTCCTTTATTTTGTCCATTTCACTGATTTAATTCTAGATTTCTTTCCATTATTCTCAACTTTTTAGTCCTAATCTCCTGTTCTTATCTCAGAAGCCTCAATTTTTGAGGCCTTCCATCTTTATTTGTCCGACTTTTCTTTCTTTTTTTCTCTCGTCCCCTGCCCCCTTTCGTTCCTTTGACGATGAATTCTCATTAGAACAAAATGGCTCCGATGTTTCCAATAGAAACGACGTTCCCGTTCCACTCGACTCGGGTGAATTGCACGTCTGTGGACTTGGCCCACTGTATTAATAATTCATTGCAGACGACCGGAGACTTGCGACTCACTTCGTTCTCCTTGGGGAGCACTTCCCCCACCCCCTAATCGGCTTTCCAGACATACAACCGATATACTGGAAATAGTGAAGGTATGGTCGCATAGCATTAACTCGCTGGGGATTCCCGTGGCTGACACAGAGCCGGCATGGCGACTACCTTCTTGCCAATAGTGATCGACTAATAGCTGCTGCGCAACATATATACATATATATATATATATATATATATATATATATATATATAAAGAGAGAAGTAAAGATAGAGGTATTTTTGATTTACACACACGCATATATATATATATATATATATATATATATATATATATATATATATATATATATTCGTACATGAGCGTGTGTTGTTCGTACCCTTAGCATAAATGCGTATTTGCCCATCTGTAAGCCTACTTGTATACGCGCATTCAATTACTCTACTTCTGACACAAAACCATCTATATGTAAAATAAAAGATGTATATGTGATAGCTAATCCATTACGTTATATATATATATATATATATATATATATATATATATATATATATATATATATATATATATATATATATGTAACATCTTTATATTATAATGAATTATAGTGTCCTTATTTAATACGAATTCATATTTTTGTTTACAAAGCTATGAGAATAAATTCTTAATGGAGATCTGTGTATTCAACATAGAGCGAAAGAAAAGAAGAACATAATGTTTCTTTCATTCTCCTTTTCTCGTCCATATTTTTATACAGAATTTCCTTCGTCGCCTCCAGCAGAAAGAACATTTGGGAAAAGTATCCCTTAGCTTCAATTCTTAATTTTTATGCATTACACAAGAAAATCCGCATTACAAATTATATCGATATTTTCTTATCCTGTCTACAAGAGTTCGTATTCAATGGGGGAGACTGGCTTGCTTTCCTGCGACATACGGCCATAGATAGTTATTGACGTTAAATGTCAAACGACTTTTCGTGCAGACTACTCGATAAACATCAAACGCAATGGAAGACTGATTTACGAAACATTTTTTTTCTTATCATCTGTCCGAGTCCAAATGGTAAATAAAGTTTTATAATATTTCAGATACCCTTTGATAGCTGTCTGGCACCAAGGATATAGCTGGCTATATTATGAATGTTTAAAAAATATTTGTCTTTTATGATATTCAAAAACTTTCAAAATTTGAGATGAAGGCAAACAGGTATTCGACTTGACTAATTTTTATATGCTATAGACATTCACATTCTTGTATATTACTTTTAAAAAATTGCTTGTTGTGATATACCTCACGGGGCAACATTATTTCTGTATGTTTGTCTTCCTCTGTGTGTGTGTATGTCACCGCGTTCGTGTGTACCGTTGTTTGTTTTGTAATATTATCTCGCCTAATTCACGCCTGGTAAATAACCACTTCTGCATGGAAGTTGACCTGGCACCATGCTGTGTTATGTGATGTGGGCAGCTGTGTGAGATCTGTGTAAGCTTGAAAACACAGTCGTCGCTTATCATGCCTAACTATAAAAGTCGAAGTAGGAGTCAATCTATTTATCATTTATTATTCTGATCATTCTGATATCTATCTATCTATCTATCTATCTATCTATCTATCTATCTATCTCAGTTTAACCATAATCTATCTCAGGTTAATCATGATCTATCTATCTATATATATATATATATATATATATATATATATATATATATATATATATATATATATATATCAGTTTAATCATAATCTATGTATAAATCTATCTCAGTTTGATCATAATGTATCTGTTTATCTATCTATCTATCTATCTATCTATCTATCTATCTATCTATCTATCTATCTATCTATCTCAATCTGGCCATGTTTGTTTTGATCCGTTCTTTCCTCTTTAATCGTTACAAACCAAAGCATATTGTAAACGAAATTAAATGCGTGTTGCCCTTATGATAGACACTGTATTTCAAATTGAACAACGACCTGATATTTGTGAATCTCTTCTTATCATACTGTCAATTGTATGCAACACTTAGTCGACTGAAAGAAGATAGGGATTTTCTGTTTGGGATACGATAATGAAATTATATTTTCTGCGAACTCCCCTGCTTCTTCATAACACGGTTCAAAACGTTTCTCGTGAAAACTGGTCAATTATCGATCCAAACTATTTTTCATATATGTATTTAGATGATGTATTCTTCATCAACAGATTTGAAAGAGTTTTCTTCATATTTTGAGAGATATATCATTTACTTGCTCTACCTTTACGAAAATCCCGCCTGCTGTAGAGCGATAGTTTGGTAGATACTCCACGAAATTATTAAAATAATCAGACGGATTATCCATTGAGCAACTTAAACGTATGACATTATGCTAGACAAAGATTTAGTAAATATCAAATTTGAGTGCATCTTCTTCTGTGTATTGTCATCAGGATGTGGGCGATTATGACTCTCCCCAATGTCCTATCCATTGTAGCCGTTAACAAAGTTTGTCCCTTTGCAAAGCCTCTAAACCCCCACCCGTTCTGGCATCCATTCGCACAAACTCGTCAGGTAGAGGGGCCGCCGCCTTTCCCTATACATTTTTCCTTCGACATGACCTGCGTGAGTCAAATTCTCTAAGCCAACGCCTCATGAAACAAATAACATCCTGCGATAAATTACACCATATACTCTGAATCAACTAACATCGTACGAAACAATACCCAACGCCCCGGGAAGCAAATAACATCCTGCGACACATTTTCCCAATGTCACATAAAGCAAATCACATCCTGCGATATATTAACCAACGCTTCATGAAACAAATAACATTCTGCATTACATTACCCAACGTCTCATGAAACAAACAACCCGGCCTTCTTCGGGTGATCGGAACAACCTACCCCGGTGGGGAAAATAATAGGTTCGGTTCGAAATTCCACTCATCTGAAGAAGGCCGGAAGCTACAACGGCCAAAACGTCGTGAATATGGCAACAAAGTTTATGACAACGGTCCGACCAGTGTAAATAGGGTAAGTAATTACAGTACCTCATCACAGGAATATAGACAAATCCTGAAGAAGGTCGTAGTCTAAAATGTCCGAAACGTCGTGAATATGGCAAAAAAGATGAGGACAACAGTCCGAATAATGTAAATAGGGTAAATAATTACAATACCTCATCTCAGAAATAGAAACAGATTACCAAACGCTTCATGAAGCAGACAAACTGAAAAAGTCAAACGTTGTTTCGTTTTATCATTAATGTTGACTCAATACAATACCCAAGAGCAACTCAAGGTAGATTGTTAGTAAATGAAGTTTTGCTAATAGTTATACAAGAAGACAGGTGTGCATATTATGATGGTATGTAGAAGAAATAGGTTTACTCTCGACTTGAAGAAGCTAAGTTTGTAGTGATTTAGAAACGTGCTTTCAGGAGTTCGCACCATAATAAAACAATTCTGGTGGGAGGAATCTGTCTGAGTAGAACTTCCTCCTTACCAACGGGATACCAAAAGGGAATGAGGATGAGTCGACTCATGTGTAAGTGGGGTTGGTGGCGGCCATCTTTCGCCGACAGTACCCCTACGAGAATGAAAACAGAATAGGTTAGACAATATTCTGTGTGTATACAGTACTTTTTAGTGTTCCCTCAACAAAACACAAAGTTGTTCGAGATCTGTCCGTTTTGTTGTGGCGTGAGTAAATGTCTTGCTAGAAGCTCAAGTGCCTATAATTTTATGGCAAATGAAGGATTTCAAGTGATTTGGGTTCACACTGCGTGGCCCCACGTAACCTTCCGAGTGCTTATATTGCGTGGCCATCCAGAATCTGGTATGTGAATGGAGGAGGGTATATTTGGCAACTGTTGCGTACATGGATGCACCACATTCAACACGCTGAGGAAAATTCTTAGAAATGTCAAACCTCGCAATCTCCCCGGTTCTCAAATGGCACTTTATTGAATAAAATGAGAAATGTGTTTCCATGGTATGAAGCCTGGTTACACTGGACCCTTTCAACACACTGGATCTCATCGCAGTATGCTTGACTGTCTAATGATCAGACAGTGCACTGATATGAGCATTACTACGTGAAAAAGTGGCCTGGGACTTTGAAAATTTGTGTAAAACATCTATGATTTGCCATCATTGAGCATATTGTAGCCAAGTCGGTATCGGTATTGTGCTTCAAGTTGCTGCAATTCAAGTTTTGTGGCTGTACACTAACAGATATACACATATATAAAATGATTTATATTAGAATAATAGTGAACAAAAGGATGACAAGAAGGAAATCTAATATCTTTTCATTCTGTTCGTCTTTTCCCTCATTTGCTCGTGCACACACACACAGATACACACACGCGCGGGCGCACACACAAACACACATGCAAACAAGTTCACACATTAGGGAAGCTGAAGGGTCTCGTGCTCCACCCCGAATTTATGGTATCATAGATTCAGATCCCCAACTTTACTACATCTTAATTGCCATAAGGTAGAAATTCAGATAGAATACAAATTTTATTGTAACCTAATTATGTACAATAATGAATCATCTCTATCTATAAAAGGCAGGATGCGCGTGTGTGTGTGTGTAACGAATGCACAGCCTGCAATTTTCGACGGATTTGCACCAAAATTTACATGCACATGCACCAAGTTAGCGGGAAGGCTAAGATCGACTTTGCATTTCCCAACTCCCATCGATAGTAGAAATAATCGATTTTTTCATGCTTCTACGGCAGTTTTCATGTAGTCTGCGGCCATTTTCTACTGGCCAGAGCGAGAGCTTATAGATGGCTGCCACGAATAGGCAGGAAGATTCTAGTGGTTAGTGTGAGAGCCAACAGCTGACTGACACGAATATTAACTAGCATGCTAGCATGCAAAAAAAAAAAATCGATAGCTGCATTCGTCACAAGTGGGAAAATTTAAATCTGCATTGCACTTTACTCTAATTGATTCATTCGCTTGCTTAAACTCAACGTTGATTCTGATTCCACAGAACTGGGTTGGGTGTGAAAAAGTATTTGTTGTTAACATTCTTTTTTCATTCGGTTTTCCATTTACGAGTTCTTTTTTAAAGCTGATCGCTTTGTGTTCATTTTGTTTAGTTTTTTTTTTTGTAACAGATTTAATGTTTAGTATAGAGCTTAGAAAAATTCGCAGTGGAAGATAGGCAAGAAGTAAGGTATGTAGCAACATCAGCACGGCAAAGGGCCCTCCTTTAAACGGCAAGGAAGGGCAAAAAATATTTTAAGTCAAGTCATAGCGATTGCTGTATGTCGTACGATTTTTGAATCAAGCACAGGCAACGCCGGGCCATGCTGCTAGTATGTAATATAGGTCGTCAATTCAACTAGAAAATTTGAAAAAAATACATTATATTTCGGGGCTAGTACGCACCGGTCTTGACACACATACACACACATAAATATCACTTATGTCTCATATTTTACAAACAGTTGTTTATTAAGTTTCGCGTATGATCGCTCTTTGAGGAATGAACCCGTAGGAAATGTATTGAAGAGGCAAAATTAGTAACTTTTAATCTCATGCTTGTAGTTTCCACTTGTTGAAAATGATGATTCACTGATGTAGTTCATTCGACCCGCTGGATTGTTCTATTTAACTCCCGAATCAAATTGGCTTTCTTTCTGGTAAGGAGTTGTAATGGTGCTACATATATCCTGAAGTAACTCTAGGAAACTGCATATATCTCTAAATAAAAGCAACATACGGTGAGGTGACAACAGAGACTTCCTCTTTTTTATCCATTAGAGACTGATCGCCAACCTCTGACTCAGTGAATGTCCAAATCGAAAACAACAACGAGTATATCGGTTCACAAAAGCTTGTCTGACGAGAATCCAAATACCGAAACATTTCAAACCTCATGAGAAGTAAGACAAAGACATGAGAGACCTAATTTCTTCCTAGATTATACACTACGCATATACAAGCAGAAATGTGAAGAGATAGGCACTAATCATTTATTCCATACCAGATCCCAAACGAATCTAATTTCCCTCTCCAGGCCAATTAAAGATATAAGGGTGGTCATGATTATGATATAGGTATCTATATTTTGGATAAGAATGACCTTGACCCCGCCAACAAAAAAAGAAAAAGAAAAAGGTAACAACATATTTTTACTTGTTATAATTTATACAAATTTATTTAAAGACCAACGAAAGTCATTTGTAAAGAAATTTTTATTCATTTTTATCTAAATTTCTAGAGTTTCCGGTTGATATTTAGATATAAACAATCAAATGTCTCATTACATTCAACTATCGTTAACCATTATCAAAGACATTTGGGGTTGTGTATTATGTCGGTTTCTTCATTCATTAAGATTTTTCGGATTTCCTGTGTTTTCCGTTGCATTAAATGGTAATTTTAGCATCCAACAAATGGACCGTTAGACACGGGGATAATGTGTTGGTTGAGAAAGTAATGTTTGCGTTGTTTGAATAATAATAATAATAATAATAATAATAATAATAATTATTATTATTATTATTATTATTATTATTATTATTATTAAAGAAGCGTTCTCCAATCGGACAGACAACTCTGTTTTGTTGAAGTTTTAATTTATTTGTTGTGTGAATACAAATTTTAATTTCTTATTGCTCCAGACACGTTTGTATAGGCAATCAAAAATCTTGTTAGCCTTTGACAGTCTGTTATCTCTCTCTGTATCTATTTGTCTGTCTTGCCATGCCAGGCTTGAGAAATACGAGACTGATAGCCATTTCAGCAAGTTGTATTCCTTTCAAAATGAAGGCCGATGGAGGATTAATGTTTTCTTCAAACCAAAGAGAACTTTTCAGCACCACTAGTATACTTATACAGATATATAAAATTACAGATATAACTAAAATATGTTTGTAAAAGGGCAATATTAATAAAAATATAGCTGATGAATTTCAACCATTAAGTCAAATATAAGAATTTTATGTTGCAACAAGGATTTATGAACAAAAAAAAAAATGTTGTTTTAAAAATATTAATATGACTATAAAATATGCATGGCTATAAAAATGTTAAAATTTTTTTAAAAAAGATGAAATTTATAACTTCCTGTCATTTAAAATACATAATACATAAATTAATCCCAAACTAAAATAATATAAATATTAATTACATTATAAAAATTCAATATCATTTATCTATTTTTGTTTATTAGAGATTAAATGACGTCACTTAGCATCCTCCATAATTTAGCCATACTTTTCAATTAGCCTGATGAATATTTACGAGTGTTTTTAAATTAAAAAAATATTGATAAACTAACATTTTGACTTTTGTTGTTAAGTACTTGTAAACATTAGAGCAAGTTGCCGGTGAAGTCTCCTTTGAAGCAACAGCCCAACTGGCAACAACGGTCGCAGTGACAGCCCGAGCAACTTCGACAATAGCAGCAGCAGCGCTTTCGCGACGGTAACAACAACAAGAACAACGACTGCAACAAGAACAGCAGCGACAACAACAACGTGAACATCAGCAGTTGCAGTTGGCTGAACAATTGTCACAGTTGGACTTGTACATGATCGTGAAGGAAATGTCTCTCTACCTCACTGTTCTACTGTGACAGTGGGAGGGAGGAAGAAGAGGAGGAAAAAATGCAAAGAAAAAAG
Organism: Acanthosepion lycidas; assembly: GCA_963932145.1. Taxonomy (NCBI): domain Eukaryota; kingdom Metazoa; phylum Mollusca; class Cephalopoda; order Sepiida; family Sepiidae; genus Acanthosepion; species Acanthosepion lycidas. The sequence goes on along the minus strand of OZ010610.1, from coordinate 30,632,923 downwards.
TCTAGTAAAATCAAGGCGAAATAGAATATGGACCAAGATTCAATCCGCCCCGATGTCGCCAGCAGGAGAATAAAAATGACTTTTATGCAGTTATGGCCAAGGCTCCAAGGCTCCACCATCTCCCTCCAACTATCTTAAAAAGAAAGGCTTTCTCAAAGGGGAAGCCCTATTAAAGTTGGACAGGCAGACTCTGGAGAAGGATATTTTCTCACAGAGGAAGAACTTATTAAAAACCTTTATTTGAAAATCAATGGAGGACCACAGAAACTTACCGGGTTCGCCTTCAGTCATCATCTTAATAACAAACTCCGGCTTTCAAGGTCTCGGATTTTCTCTGTCGCCAAAGAATCCTTTCAAACATCCGGATAGTTCAGATTGAGACCCGAGATTAATAAAGTATCCGAGCTCTGTTCGGGGAGAGCCTCAGTACTTCTTCACCCTTCTCTATATAGGGCCATTAAATTAACTTTGCCGATGGGCGTCGAAGGGACTCTCAATGACAGACGGATTACGTCCGACTTGGGCTCTGGGAGCCTTGAATTATCCGTTGGGGTCTTGACTTCTGTAGATTTTCGTCCAGTCTGTCCCTAAGCACTAGAAAATAGCTATCAAGTTGGTACGTTTAAATGCGAGGGGCCTAAAGTTCGGAGTAAGGCTGTCCGCCTGCTTCGTAATCTTTTGTCCTTCGGTGTGGATGTGGCTGCAGTCCAGGAAACACACTTTGTGACGTCGATGCTTGTGTGTTGTCTAGCGAATTTGTTGTCTATTCAGCATACGGGGACTGGCTAAGCGTACTCTGGACGCGAGAGTGAAACTTGTCCATGTCGATGCGGAGGTGGGTGGCGATTGATCATGCCCGATATTGCTGTGGTTAATTTCGGATCATTGCAGTTTATGATCCCAATGATCAGACGGAGCGTTGTTCGTTCTTCTGCCATTTGGGGCTGTTTCTAGGTGTATCCGGTGCGTCTAGTTTTAATGGAGGGATTAGAATGCAATCCTGGACACCAAGTTTAATAGAGACGGTGAGCTAGCGAGCGGTTATGTGATCGTAGTCTGGTCGATCTGATCGATGAGTTTGGTCTCGTCAATAGATACCAGGTCGATCACTTGGTGAGAGATGTGAATGTGGGCTCTTAAGTGGCCGTCTATTCGCGTGGTTAGCTACCTGGATAAAATTTAGTGAGAAGGGTCGATCTAGATCTGCTAGATTGCACCTTGTTCTACTAGTTAGGCTATGCGGACCACAAGCTTTTATGTTCCTGGCTGGCGTTAGACCCTAGTCTTAGAATATTTGGATACGAGAAGTTCATCTAGTTCTTACTGGACAGGAAGGACTTCCGGCTACAGTGTATTGGGAGTTAGTGGAGTGGTTATTAGGAATAAGTGGTGATATAGGCTTAAGGATATGATTAGGCCTTTCACCACCGAATTTAGCCAACGACTCGCTCTAGATTAGGCTAACAATGTGAAGCCATTTAAAGATAGTCTGTGCCTCGTGGAAGTTGGAGGTGATCCCCTAGAGATAGGATTCGCAAGAGACGCCCTAGTGAGCGCTGCTGGTGTCAGTTAGTTATACATAGGTTAAACAATATGTCCAGCGAAGTTGGGACTATTGGCGGAGAATTATTCAAGGAGAAAATACGTCGGTGTTCCTATCGATGCATTCGGCAGATCGACACTTAGGATGTTGCAGCCTGCGGTCAACCGACACGTGTGATGTTTTTCGGCAGCATTTCCAGAGCCGTTTTACCAATGAACTTGGTCTCTGTGACCAACAGATTCGCAGTTATTTAGCCGATTTTACTTGACTGAATCGGCTGGTTGCGAAGATGTGATTACAGAAGGCGAAGTCCACAAGTCATTGAAGAGAGTCAGCAGAGGCAAGCCTCTAGAACTTGATGGTCTGACCTACGAATTGTTCTGATTTTGACAGTGGTGTTCAACAATTGTTTCCGGCAGGGCCTGTCCCCGATCGGGTCTCTAGATATGTGGTCCAGCAGTTAAAAAATGACATGGATGTTGGGCGTGATTTAGAGGATTACAGACCTATAACTTTGCTAAACACAGTTAAAGATTTTGCAATCAGTTGTCGAAGTTCTTTTGGGCCGGAGCAGACATGCTGTGAAGGGTCGAACAACTCAGATAAACCTGTATCTGATCCGAACGATACTAAAGGGAGTAGAAGAAGACCGATGAAGCTGAGCTGATCAATTTGGATCCCTCCAAGGCGTTCATCAAGGTCGACCATCAGTATCTAGCGGTTGTCCTGCAGAAGACGCTTGAACGGTACAGGATCAGCGGGGTGGGCAAGATTAACCGTCACAAATCTCTCGACTTGTTTTTAGGTGCTTCCGGGGTTTGCACTTGAGCGCCGTCGTAAACACCAAAATCAATTTGAATTCTTCACCGAATGTCGAAAGTCATTGCGTGCTGTTCCTGGATATGTCCAATTGTCACCGGCGTGATAATGGTTTAGAAGAAACGGTCGTGCATGCCTTCTACTGTCAGTAGGTTCTCCCGTTCTGGTATCATGTTGGCAAGTTGACAGTACATATAAATCCGGAACATCTTGAGTCCATCGATCTCATTACGTGTGCGAAAACGTGTCTGAGACGAAAAGAATGGTGTTTCTTACACTGCTAGCTGTAGCTAGAATTATGCCCTGGGTGACGCAAATGAGGGGAATATAACGAGACGAACAATATTCACTGATTGGATTCTTTGGGTAGAATGAAGTTCATAACTAATAGAAAGGATTTGATTTCCGCAGATTTCAGCGAAAGGTGGGTAAAAATTGCGAGCCTTATTCGCGTGAATCGAGACAGCCTTGACTTCTTTTATTAGTTCCCTATAGATACAATACAATATAATAGATCATATGCAATAAAGGGGAATAATTCAACTAGAAAAATTGTAAATAAATACAATGTATTTAAATACAAATAAGAGACATGTCATAATAGATGATTCCAATGTTTTGCTGAAATTATTAACATCAATTGAGATGTTCTTTTCTTCTTATGAATAAAACATAGTGAATCTTAGAAAACGGCTATGGAAAAAAAGGCCGCAGAATGAGAAAAAGGCCCCAGAGAAAAAAAAAGGCCGCAGAATGACATCAGAATCTGTGAAAATAGTTAATCTATTAGTGTACGTACTTCAACTAGGTCGCGTAAAAAACAGCATTGTATGATGAAGAAAGGCCCCAAACTCAATAAAAATAAAGGTTTGTCATTCAAATGTTTATGTTATTATTAAGAGGAAAAACCAAAGTATTTTTTATTATGTTTTGAATTTTTTTACTCCTTTCTAGCACGTTAGAAATTTGGTTAAATATCTTGTTATTTTTTTTTGAAAAAAGAGAAAAAGTTTTGTTTTATTTTGCGCTTTTTCCGAGGAAAACTCACAGTGATTTGGAAATTCTTGCAAAATTCGAATAATTTTCGGATTTTAATGAAACTTTCAGGACATATTCAGAAATGAATGAAATTATTTTTGAATTTTTTAGAAAATTATTGTAAAAAATATTTTTTTTTTACGTATGTTACCACCCACTTACATAATTTCATGAAATTTCGATAATTAAATTTTTAAGTGAGGGATATTTTTATTAGTTAAAAACAGTACGCTTTGGAGAAAGTAAATCATCAGTTTCTTTGTAAAACAGTTACCCGTTTCATCGAAAATCTGCTCTGAATTGTAAAATAAAAAATGCCATAAAACTATGACATTATTTAATTAGAAAAGCTTTTAATTGCTTTCGTAAATAAATTATATTAAGGACACTATTGTCTGAAGAAATAATTTTTTTTCGATGAATAATGAATTTTTACAAGAATTTTTTTCATTTTTTAAAAAATTATAATTATAATAATATGATAGTTTAAAAATCGCTTAAAATTATTCATTGATTTTAAGAATGCAATTTGATGAAAAAGTGAAAATTAAATTTACGAATAAAATTTGAAAAAGCTCATTTGATATTTTAAAAATAATTTTTAGTGAAAAAGACGTTCCTAATTTCTACCTTTGGGAATCTATACATGTCATAATCCTTTAAAAGTCACGTGATTTAAGTGTCGTCTGAGGCACTGCAATTATTTTAATTTTAATTCAGTTCTGTTTCATCATTAACGTCTTTGCAAATCCGCCCTTCAAAATATCAGAAAAATCTCTTACTTTTCTTAATAGCTATTTCACTAAATATTTTTATCCTATATATTTATTTTTGTTGGGTCATAATTTAATTAATTAATTAATTAATTCTTTGTTTAATGTAGTAAACTTAAGAACCTAGAGAAATGCAAATTTCATAAAGCTTCTTAAAAACTTAACTAAAAGTCAATAAAATAATAAATAATTGCTGAAAATATGTTAAATTGTAAAAAATACTAGGTAAAAATTTTAAAAAAGTGCGTTCACTTAGTTTTCACAAATATGTCATTTCTGGAGATTCACAAGAGCAGTCATCACCTTAAGAGCCACTCCAGAGATAATATGAAGAGGAACTTATCGTTAAGAAATGATTGTATATTGTATCTTTTATATGCTATAAGTAATATTTATTAGAAATCAGATTAATTTAACTTTAAATTTTCTAATTTTACTCAAATAACTTGTCACAAATCTATAATTTAATTTCTAAAGATTTTTAAACCCAATAAATTTGTTTGTTTACAAATTTCTTAAAAATTAAGAAAATGGCCGCTTTTAAGAAAATTTTAAAACATCGAGCAATTATTTGACATTCCAATCTATATAGTTTCTATCTGAAATGCACCAGAACATTTTACTTACTTCAAGTAATAAATTTAATCATTTAGCTTTCAATTAAAACTAGAAATAAATCTTGAAGAATGCTTTTTCATTTTTAAAATTTAAATGAAAAAACTAAGGTATCGAAAATTCAATGGAGGTACCTAAGTCAGCTGTGCTTAATTTAATTTGTAACTTATATAAATGTAAGTAGAAAAAAGCAAATGTTGATAAGATAGATCACAAAGTACTGCCCCCCTCGCCCCGCCAAATCAGGCTCCTCCATTATCGGGAGGTTCGTGGGTAGTACGCAACGGCTCTGACTGGATGGTTTCGCCGTTCCACACTTCAGCCAGATGAGGTATGTGTAATATAGCTGTGGCAATATTGTTGTGGATCCCACGTGGACAGAATTTAACACCAATGATTCGTGCAATAATTGTTGGGACCAGAAAAATTGTTAATCTTATTGTCAATATAGCATGTATTCTAGACAACCATTGAAAATAACAGGAATGCTTGAATTTCGGACAGACATCAGCTGTACATCAAAACTGCCGCCGCCTACAGGTAATGAAATGACCTGCGATTAACAAGGACGATATGATGCTTAAGTCGAGAAAATCTCATGAGTTTATGAATCCAGCCTCTGATTAAGGTTTTGTGCAATCTGTTAATGAATATGTAATGTTGTGTGTGTTTTTCTGATGGAATGTGAAAGGACAACAAATGAAACATGGACACAGATCTTGTTGTTGACTATTTGAACCCCTTTTTCTAGGTGCCATCTTTACTGGCGATGATATGGTTTTTCCCTTGTGAGCATTTAACACGGGAGTGATTTCATGAAAAAATCCACCAAACTTTCTTTTTTGTCACTTCACTGATCCGCGCACTCTTCAGAATGGAGGATGACTGGGATATGCTTAGACTTTTAATAAAAATTATTCCTGTTGGTCATCTCAGGAATATGCCTAGATCGATATATGCATGCAAAATCTCCTTTAGCTCATTGAATTCATACTCTATCTCGTAGTAGCTGTCATCATTCAAACAAAGCGTTGAGCTACATCTTAGCAGATAGCTGACTCAAATTTTATGGTTCTTCAATATATATCTTACTATAAACATTATATTTAGTGGGTATCATATTTGAGCAGACATCATTATTTTTAATGCCAACCGACTTCAAGAAAAATAAATGGAACGTCTACTCAAATACGTGTATCCACTAAAATGATACTTAAAGTAATAAAAATAATTGGGATTAAAAATAAATTCCATGAATTCTTTAGAAATTGCTTTGTTTACATTTCGGATACGAAGCTGAGAAGATATGACTATGGAGAGAATCTAAATGAGTCAATGTGCTTTAAAGGTAAATATTAGGTTGGTGCAAAAATAATGTCGTTTTCTCACATAGTAACATATGTGAGAAAACGACATTATTTTTGCACCAACCTAATAGAACCTTGCGTGATTGGGAAGCTCTCCGTAAACGAGCGGCCGAAGCACATCGTATTAAGCAAAGTTGGACGGAGGTTCGAATCCTACTGAATGTCAGATTTTCTTTAATAAAATTTCTCGAGTGTGCAGGCCGTTAGAGGAAATAAAGTACTGTTTAAAATAAACGGGGCGTCTACTTAAATACGGCTATAGAGAAATAACGCTGAAAGTAATAAAAATATGTCGTATTATAAAATAAAATCCATTAATTCTTTAGAAATTGCTATGTGTTTGTGCGTGCGCGCGTGTGTATGTATACATGCATGTATAAACTATTAAAATTTCAAAGACAAACTTTTGTTCATCTAAAGAATTGACTAACGGACGCCTTTTTCTACTATGAATAAAAATGGCAATAAAAAAAAAAAATGAACCCAAAAAACACGAAATTGCTTCCAAGGAAACTTATGTGATCTACCAAATCAAAAAAATACGTTTATTTCATGGGAAAATGATTTTCTCTGTGTCGACGTCTATCTTCTTTCTCTTTCTTTTTTATTTTTCTTTACAACTTTTCTTTATTTTAATCTTAGTTTTCCTTTTTCCTCTCTTCTGATCTATTTATCTATCTATCTATCTATCTATGGTCATATCTACTTCTGTGTCCGTCAATCTATCTATCTATCTGTCTATCTATCTATCTATCTATCTATCTATCTCTGGTCATATCTACTTCTCAGTCCGTCAATCTATCTATCTATCTATCTATCTATCTATCTATCTATCTATCTATCTATCTATCTATCTCTGGTCATATCTACTTCTCAGTCCGTCAATCTATCTATCTATCTATCTATCTATCTATCTATCTATCTATCTATCTATCTATCTTTCTATCTATCTATCATCACATCCTTGTTAATCAATTCATTTGAACACATCTCTTAATGCTTTCATCATAAATCGTTAAATCGTTACACCTAGGGCTACCATCAATCAATCTCTTCGTATCAAGTTTGCATTGATAGAAGACGGATCGATCACTTTTTATTTTATCGATTCTGAGATCAACAACTTTGGACCATTTTGGAACGTTGAATGTTTGCGTGATAACATGTTTTCTTGTTTGCTAATACGACGATCCATCGTCCAAGGCGACTGGCGTCTTTTTAGTGCCGAAAACTCGCAGGGAAACGGTCAACGATACGTCTAAGTGCGTGAGAACGTTGCTTGTTACCTCGGAGACTGACGCCAGTGCCAATCTAGCTCACCACCGACCTGTAGATGCGCTCTTCATCATGAGTGCTCCAATATGCACGTGTGACGGCGACAGAGTGCGTGTGGTCGTCTGACTTGGGCGGGTGTAACCAACTATGTTCGCGAGACTGTGTGCGTGTATTGTCGGCGATATATGCGTGTGGCCTTTTGATGAGAAAGCGTGGCCGCAGATACACGAGAACGTTGAAAAGCCCGCGAGTTGAAGGCAGGAGTGTTATGAGACTACACACGCGCACACACTACTGGTGTATCATTGCAGGCATACGTGTGTAGCTTTGGGTTCACTAATCTGTGAGTAAGTTAGTGAGCGTGCTGAATTGCCAATTTCAAGATTTGCATTTTGAATCTTAGAGTTTGTGTGTATGAACATTCAAATATGTAACCTATATAACGCAAATACACACACACACACACACACATACATACATATATATATATATATATATATATATATATATATATATATATATATATATATATATATATATACCTTCAGGAGATCGCTAAAAACAGAATTTCTATTTCTCAGTCAGCCTGATGACTTTTGATGAAAAAGACGCCAAACTTGACGAAAACAAAATTTTAGGGTTTAAATGTTTACGTTATTATTAAGAGGAAAGATTAAAGTATTTTTAAATTATTTTTTAAAACTTTTCTTTCTTTTTAGAACATTCTAAATTTTGATTAAAAAACCTTGTTCATCTTTGTGTCACCGGAACTAGTAAAATAACATAAAATTTTAACGCGTTTTTTGGTGTATGACAGACATTAATTTTGAAATTCTTGCAAAAATAAAAATAATTGTCGGATTTTAATGAAACTTTCAGAAACTATTCACAAATGTTGGAACTTATTATAAATATGTTTTCCTTTTTTAAAGTCATGACAAAAATTTGTTTTTTTCATATGCATTACCCCCCCCCCTAAAACTCTATAATTTCAATTTTGGGAAGATTAGTGATTATATTGGTTAAAAGCTTTGAGGAAACCAAATCATGTTGTTTTTTAGTTAGACCACCTTTACCTGAAAATTATCTCTGAATTGTAACATACAAAACTCAATAAAACAAAAATATTACTTAATATCAAAATTTTTTAATTGCTTTTATTTATTTTAATGAACATGGACAATATTGTCTGAAAGCAAAAAGATATTTCGATGAAAAATGAATTTTTAAAACAATTATTTAATTTCTGAAACATTTTATTATTATTTTTACATGATGTTGTTAATTCTTCTAAAATTAGCGAAAAGTTTGTAAAATTTAACAAATGTTGTTATTAAGTAGATATATATTTACAGATTATAATTTCCAAAGCTTCTTACAAACTAACGCACAACAGTATATAAAAAAAAAATATAATTTGTGTCAATAATACGACTGCTTAACAAATCTACGGAAGACCGGAAGTATCATGCAAGCTATGAAAAAAAAACGTCACGTGGATTGAGTTTCTGTCTAATATTTAACGTAAATACTGAATTTTTAATACAATTATTTGTTATTTCTTTAATTATAATAGATTTTTACATTTAAGTTGTTAAAATATTATAAAATTCGTTAAAGGCCGCATTCAGTTTCGTAAATGTCCTTTTGAGATAGATTTATTTTTGCGAAACACGTGTGGAGAAGTTATTTTGATTTTTCAATTTCAACTGAGGAGGGTACCTACAAGTATCAATATCATCTTATGAAATCTGAATTTGTTTTTTATGTCCACTTCTGATAAAATTTCATAACAAAGGTACCTATAAATTAATTAGATACCTTTCTTATGAAATTTAATCTCACTCTTAACAGTCTTATTTTAATTTCTTTATAATATATTTTCCATAAGGCATCGTAAATGTAAAAGTGAAAGCTAAGTACAAAAAAAAAAAAAATTAGCGCTGAAAGTTTTCCTTAAAAATAACGAGGTAAATAATTTGTTCATTTAAATCTAAATAACTTCAATTCTCTCCTTCCGTAGAAGTAATTATCCTCACATAAGCAATCAAAACGTCATGAATGTCTTTCGTCACCTGTCAAGTGATGCGAAATGTTATGACCTGCTTTTTCAAACTACGTCTTTTTGGCACAGAAATTAAGTTAAGCTTGGTTTAAAATATTTTAAATACACATTATAATTTCTGATTTTCTTAAAATAAGTTTTAAAAAAATTATAATTGATTTTTAAAAGAATTTCAAAATGAGATTTTCATTTTTTTATAAATTGGAAAAATATGGTGACATGATCGATTATCTGTCAATTTTCCTGACTAAAAAAAACAAGATTTTTAACGAAAATTTTGGATGTGCTAGAAACGATTAAAAAATGTAAAAAAATACCCCCAAAATAATTTGATCTATCTTTTTCATTATAACATAAACACTTAGATGATAAAGTTTTGTTTTCGTCAAGTTTGGCGTCTTTTCTTCATGCTATACTCTTTTTAGCGATATTGTACCTATATATATATATATATATATATATATATATATATATATATATATATATATATATATATATGTATGTATTAGGTACCTACTGTTTTTCGCTGAACCCCGCCCATTTTATTATCAAAAAACGCTCCAAACTTAAAGACAAATTTTTATCGTCAAAATGTTTATATTATTATTAAGAGGAAAGACCAAATTAATTTTTAATCCTTTCGAGCACGTTCAAAATTTTAGCTAAAATTTTGTTTTTTGAGTCAGTGATCGACATAATATGTTCGATTAGTGTTTTTGTGCTGTTTTACGGGGAAAAACACATTGATTTGCAAAAATCAAATAATTGTCGGATTATAATGAAACTTTCAGAACGTATTCACAAATAACAAATTAATAAAATTATTTTGTAGATATGTTTTTTTCAAGATCTTGGTAAATATATATATATTTTTTACATATAGTAAAATATATACTGACTTAATTTCATGAAATTTCGAGAAATTAAATTTTCAGTAGAAAATGTTTTTACTAGTTAATGGTCGGATTCCTTAAATAAATCAAGTTTTTTTTTCAAACTACTACTCATTGCCCGAAAATCTGCTCCGAATCTTGAAATAAAAAATGCATTAATTAGAAAAACTTTTAATTTCTTTCATAAATAAGATTTATTAAGGACACTATTGTTTTAAGAAAAAAATGTTTTCGATGAATAATTATTTTGATTTTTTAATTTTAATTATAATAATTTTTGATATCTTAAAATATTACGTAAGTTCAAATGCCTCTTAAGGAACTGTGTTCCTGATCAAACCAAACTCATAAATGATAAAATTGTCATACTACTGCATGCATATCTAGACAACTCGCGTTACACCTATCCGACCATAGCTCAATTAGAACACATTAAAACACACATGAAAACTCCAAAACCACCCGAAACATACTAGTAGAAGGTACAAGTTTAATAGCCTCACCCACATGTAAAATATTAAAAATAATGGAAGCTCTAATAATAAAAAAGGAAAAGCCAAAATTCAATTACATTAATTACGAACACGGCCACGATGTGCTGACTGTATTTGGAAAATACAATATTCCTATAGCTTCAGATATATGCATAAAAACCACATACATTCAGTTAAAATAAAAAATAAAATCACTGATAATGGGTAAAGGAATAGCCGAAAGTGCATGTATAGAAGAGGGATTCATTCGCAATTAGACAATATATATATATATATATATATATATATATATATATATAATGAAAAACAAACCACTTTATATATATATAAATATATATAGATAGATACACGTGGTGCGATGCATAAATTGTCGGCGTTTTGATTTTGAGACTGCACAGTATAGTAGAGTCAGTTGGGCACCATCTGCGAGAAAAAGAGCCTTATAACGCAATTCACTCCGCTCGAAATTTGGAAACGGCAGGCTGTATTGCCTGTCATTCACGTCGGAAGCTCCAATACGAAAATTTCAATGTGTTCTGGTGTCATTTTGAGGGCAGTGCAGAGGATTCAGAAAGAGTTGGATCGGCCTAATGGTGATTACGAATGTACGGCAACTTGGATAACTCATTCTGTTCGTTCTGATAATAAAATGATGTCTACAACTACGTTCGTGCGTTTTCCATATATAGGCTGTAAGAGAAGCCAGACAAGGCAGAGAGAGAGAGAGCTGAGAGAGAGAGAGAGAGAGCTGAGAGAGAGAGCTGAGAGAGAGAGAGAGAGAGCTGAGAGAGAAACTTCACACACACATAGAGGCTACCCGGAGCACGACTGACTTCCCGTCTGACCATTAAGCTGTGAAAACGACCTCCTGTGAACACAGAAAGAGAACAGATTCCACAATCAACACAAACCCAAAACGATAGCCAACAATCAGTCAGCCGGTTTAAGCATATTCCTTTTTTAAACTCTATTTTCACACCTCGTACACCGTACATTCGAACGCTACACTATACGACATATCAGAGACATTTCTCCAAACCAGTGTCTAATTTGTTTCTTTACACCAACCAACGTCCACCTCGGATCAGACCACACATTACCATTTGTTTATGGTGGGTTTGTGATCGTTCAAAATTCTTATCTTATTCATATTTCAAGCTAAGAAAAGTTGGTTAAAAGCCACCCACTCCAAAAAAATAATAATAATAAAAAAAATAAATAAAAAATAAATAAATAAAATAAAATAAAATATAAAAAATGGGGAAACTAGTCAAATTTATAATGAAGTGT
>OZ010610.1:30500751-30615751 GCA_963932145.1 Acanthosepion lycidas | reverse complement strand
AGAGAGAGAGAGAACGAGAGAGAGAAAGAGAGATAGGCGGAGGTTCCTGATCTAATTTTCATATAAATATCCTACTTTCTTGTAAGAAATACCGGTGACCCATCTGTGTTTAGATATGAGGTTCACTATGGATGAAAAAGTTCAATGCAAGCAGGTGTTGAGCCACAGATGCACACTCAGGTTCAATTTGAGTGGGGTCAGATTGTGGGCTTAAACACCTGTTTCCGATTGGTTGTATTTCAGAGAATTTTTGAAGAGTACTTTTTTCGGTGGTGCGTCATTGTTGGCAACAGGAGTAAACTAAACATATCTACCCGATCAGGTTCTGGTCGGTTACTTAGTAGACACGTTCGGCAAAATCGACGCATTTTAAAGCAACAGGGTAGACCGGAGTAAATGTGTCTCCAAAAACGCCAGGAATCGTTTACTTACAACAGAACTACGTGTGCTTCGAATTAGAATTCAACGTCTCCAGCGGTTTGATAAGAGGATGAATGGCAGTATTGAATTGGACTTTGCATTTTTCAGTGAACGCCCGGCCTTCATACCAACGATGGTCGTTTCTGTGTACGTCGAATATCCGAGGAGCAACATGTTCAAGTGTTTATTCCCGTTCGACACCCAGCTCCAACTCCTATCGTCATAATGTAGGATACCATAGTTTACGACTTGTGTACGCCTTTGATGGTTTTACAGCGATGTAACAAAATTGACCGGAATTCAAGATCGGCTTTCGGCAAGACAGATTCAGCTCTGTAGCCATGATCGGCCATCAGACTAGTAGAAGGACAAACCTGAAATTCGTATAATATGATAAAATGGGGAAAATACATAATACTCAGCCACCGGAAGCTGCACAAATATGGTTAGATATGGGGAGCAGACATTATGTCTTTAAAACAAACTATAAACAATAGATTTCATCAATTATGGATAATCCCACCGTAGTAGGATCACACAGAAAACTTGACACCAGTGGGTAATGCGCAGTTATGGATATTCCCACCGTAGCAGGATTACACAGAATGTTGGTGACACCAATGAGCACTGGGCAATTATGGATAATCCCACCGTAGTAGGATCACACAGAAAACTTGACACCAGTGGGTAATACGCAGTTATGGATAATCCCACCGTAGCAGGATTACACAGAATGTTGGTGACACCAATGAGCATTGGGCAATTATGGATAATCCCAGCGTAGAAGGATTACACAGAATGCTGGTCACACCAATAAGCATTGCGCAGTTATGGATAATCCCACATTAGAAGGATTACACAGAATAATGGTGACACCAGTGAGCATTAGGCAGTTATGGATAATCCCACTGTAGAATGATTACACAGAATGCTGGTTACACCAATGCATATTGGGCAATTATGGATAATCCCAGCGTAGAATGATTACACAGCATTGGGCAATTATGGATAATCCCACCCTACAAGGATTACACAGAATGCTGGTAACACAATGAGCACTGGACAATTATGGATAATCCTGCCTTAGAAGGATTACACAGAATGCTGGTAACACCAATAAGCATTGAACAATTATGGATAATCCCACCGTAGAAGGATTACACAGAATTCTGGTGACATCAATGAACATTGGGCTCAAGGAAATTAATCAATGAATGATTGAACGGCTCCATTTACCTCCAAGATATTTTTGAACCCGTATTTTAACAAATAGCAAAGGTGATATCGTCTTCGAGAATGATAATACTTTGCTGACAAAAAAATCCCTCTCCAACTCAACTTGCGATGCAAGGCGTTTGCTTTTTACCCTGGTCAGCTTTTTTGTGGACGTTCCTATGTTTATGTATTTTGTATTCATTTAGAGATTATTTTTTTTCACTTTTGTCTCTTCCGCTATTACTACTAATATTTTTATAATCATTATTATTATTATTATTATTATTATTATTATTATTATTATTATTATTATATCTTCCTACAATCACAGATGATAATATCTGTCTTAAATGCAAGTTACCATTTTTATGTAATTCTTTTTATTATTTAATACTCTTCATCTTATATTATCGCATATTTTCGAGAATATACTTTTATTAGAACACTAGTTAGAAAAGTGTTTTAGATAGTACCTCTCCACTTATAGGTAGCGCGTAATATCTTATATCCGGGTTTCTCTTATATCCGGGTTTCTCTTATATCCGGGTTTGGTCTATTTTGTTTAGGTAAGTATGGTCTAATTTGGAACCAGATAAATATCTCTTATATCCGGGGTTTCTCTTATATCCGGGTTACACTATATATATATATATATATATATATATATATATATATATATATATTGTCGCGTTTCTTTCTTTCATTTGCATTAGAAAGCACGGGGATAATCCAAATAGGTTCATTAACTCTCTCTCTCCAAAAGTGTATAACGGGACAAGAATGACTATTCAACCGCTCCACAAGCATGGCTTTGCATTAGAACATTCTACAGAGTTATACAACTTTTGATTCGATTCTTTTGGACTGATTCGCATGCCAGCAATTTGCATTGGACAGATCTAGATGGTTGCGATCTCCACAACATCTCCCCAAGGAAACTGATGTTACACTGAAATCATCAACAACAAAATCTCTTTCTGGGCTTGGGTATTTTCTTAGATCGTCTATAGGTGTTTGGTCTATACTCTGGTCCAGGTGGTTTGGTATTGGGTAGACGTAGTCTGATTTGTCACTGAGCTTGTGGCACTTCTTTCTTCTTGGATGATCATTTGGAAGACCAGAAACATTGTCCGTCTCATCTCTAGGTTTGTACTACTCCGCAGAAGCGTAACGCGGATGTAGCTGTTCTCAGTGTCGCCTCCAAACTGGTCACGAGGAAAAACCTTGACACTGAAGCAACGAGTACCCAATGACTTAAAATTAAATTCGGACCTTCCATTTTTGAAACATGGTTAGAACTGTGTAGCGGAAAAAAAAAACATATTTTAAATCAATTAATTTATAATATTAATGCTCTGTAAATTTACATTGAGCATTATTTTGTAAAAATAAAAATATCTATAAGAACACCGGATTATATATCTTACTGTTCTTTCTTTTTATTTATATACATACATACATAAATACATACATACATACATATATATATATATATATATATATATATATATATATATATATATATATATATATTTGTTTAAATGTTATTTTTTTTAATGGATACTCATATTTGATATTTATTTATAAACATCTACTAGCCTGAATTTCTCTTGAAATAATTTTTTAATTGTTTCACTGCCATTTACTGTTTTCCGCCAGATGACTCCGCTGGTTTGGGGGGCAAACTGCCTGATTCTTCGTAATAGAAATTAGATAAGAATATATATCCCTATATATATATATATATATATATATATATATATATATATATATATATATATATATATATATATATATATATAGGTTCTCTGACATCTTCTGGACCGACACTAGCAGCTGCATGTCAATCTGAAAGTAGCTTTCAGAGTGGAATTTCGGTGGAGAGACTTGGTTTAGTAGACACTGTTCTATTTCGTCATCATTTCCAACTTTACCAGACTTAACATTTTGATCGCTCTGACAAGATTGTCTCTCGTTTTACTTTTTATAGCATTTTTTTTTTCGTTTTCCGCTGTTGACGACATAGTGAAGGTCGGCGTTGTCTGGCATTACACTGTTGGACATTCCTCCATGCACTCTCAACTTGCGATAATCAGTGGCTGGCACATTCCGACCGGACATGGACAGTGTCTGTTTTCCAGGGCGTTGTCGGTTCGCTGACAGCGTTCACGATAGGGACGCTGGTTGCGGAGAAGGGCGGTACACACAGGTTGCCTTTCTGGCTTGTCCGCCTTTAGTGTGACGCAGTAAAATACAACGGAATTCTTTTGCTTACATCACACACAGACACATACACAAACACGACAAAACACACTCTCTTTTATATATAAATAAATATATATGTATTTGTATGCATATGTATCTCTATGTGTATGTGCGTGTTCGTGTGTGTGTAAATCAATGCGTATATAATTCTGAATTAACTTCTTGTCATTTTCTCAGTCGTTCTTTTCTTGCTTATATCATTTTTTTTTTATTTTCATTCCATACTTTTTTTTTTTCATTTCTCTTTCGTTTTTTCTTCTTTATTTTCTTGAATATTCTTCCGCGCATTCAAATGGACGTCCAGTGTTATAACAGAAAAAATTTCATTCATTCGGTTGTTTTCTTCATTTTTTTGTTTGTTTGTTTCTCTCAACAAAACCAAACAATCGACATTTTAATCTTAAAATCCGCAAGAGTCAATACCCCCAGCAGTTTATTGTTAATTACCCCAGGAAGAACAGTGGTGATTTACAAATGCTTACCTGTAACATGTGGCGCTTTATGTAAACATTTCATTTCATTATATAATATCACATCTATCTATTCTCTCATATATATTAGGTTGGTGCAAAAATCATGTCGTTTTCTCACATATGTTACTATGTGAGAAAACGACATGATTTTTGGACCAACCTAATAAATATATACAGATAGGTACGCACACACACATTATATATATATATATATATATATATATATATATATATATATATATATATATATATATATATATATATATATATAGAGAGAGAGAGAGAGAGAGATTTACATTATATCTTCGCTACATCCCCCCCCACACAAATATTTTTATCACTTTAAACTTTATTTTAAGTGGATATCCATGTTTGTGTAGCACCGTTTATCTTTTAAACTGTATATTTATTTTCGTCTATCGGCCTGAATATTCGAGAAATCTTATTAAAGAACAATAGCGTTCTCCGACGTGATTCGAACATGCGTTCCCTTAACTGTTGTGAGATACGATGCACTTTTAACCAACATGGCCACGATGAGTGTCGCCGGTTAAGCAAAGTTGAATTCTGCCTTTCAAGCACACGCGTCCTGTTTTAGTTCTCCGTAAACGCCGATTCGTTCAATTTCGTATCCAAAACGTAAACAAAGCAATTTCTAAAGAAGTAATGGATTTTTTATTATTAATTGAAATTAAGAATTTTACCAATTTACTTTTTGAAATTGCTTTAGAGAAATTGCTTTGTTTTGATATCATGGTTTGCAGGTGTCTAGTCTTATTATAAAAAAGTTCAACATAATTTTTGATTTATTAATAAAACATACAATTGATGTACCTAATAATTATTTAATATGATAGCTCTAAACCTAAATGAATTATTATTTTATGATTTTCCTTCTTAATTCCTGTAAGGTTCATCAATCCTTGATTCTTCTAAACTTTTTCTAGTGTTTCAATTTTTCTAGTGTTTTCAATTTTTAATTTGCAGCATTTTCTTAATTGTTTCCTGGATATCTTTGCTTGAATGTTGCTTTCTAATATTATATACATTGTTTAATGATTAGCCATAATTTTTCTATTTAATATTATTTGACGTGGCAGGAACTCATTCGATCAAATTGGTGTGTTTGGGACATTTTAACAATGTAACAATGTGAGCAACAATAAAATTCGGTGAATGTGAATGGGCATTATCCTATGAATATATTCATCAGCTTTTAGCTTCTTGATTGTGAGAGGTACAACTCCAAATGTTCTTGTCGAAGAATTCTTGGCATTTATCTCGACACAATCCTTAACTTTGAAGTGCCCCCCTCTGCCATAATTTTGTTTGACTACAATAGTTGCTCAAAGCTTTATTCCATTTTTTTCTTGTAATCGTTGAAGTCGTGTTGGTTGAATACTTTCATGAAGAACCCAACATCAAGCCCAAGATAATATAGCTCCATATTATTCACTAAAATTAATGTTGAGAAATTATTTTTCATGTACTTCTTCATCCAACATTTGTTTTTGTGATGTTTACTTAAAGATGGAATTTGGATTACTTTCATGACTTTAGCTAATGTTCTTAATATTCTTGCTTGTCAATTCACTTTTTTTGTCAATTTTCATTCTTCAAGCCAGATTTTCTTGTTCTTGCCAATGGTTTCCAATTTATTTTTTTGGTTGATTTTTTTTATTTTTTTTTTACCTTTTTTCAACATTTTTACAATTTCCAAAGTTATCTTCCCATCATTCAATCATTTATAATATTTTTTAAGGTGATCTCTTTCTTACAGTCCATAGTAATCTCTGTGTTTTTGGAGTTAAAATAAATATCAATAAATATGTTTTAATTTATTCGAACTATCGTTCTCGTCTTAATTATTACAAATTCAACATTTCAGTAAATAAATCTCTCGTCATCTCCCGGTGTCTATTGTTTAGGGTTGATATGGAATATGTGTTTATTGTAACTCTCTGATGCTACTTCTTGTTCGTTTCTGCTGAACCAGTACATATAGTCTCACTACTCGATCAAGGAATTGATCTTAAGTCCACTAAATGACAAGAACATATTTTTAACCAGCTCCTATATCCTGTACGTCACCGTACAGAAGGTATAAATAAATATTTAATTTTACAGTGATTAACATTTTTGTCCAAATTTTTAACAAAATTTTTTAAAGACGATATAAAAATTAATTTTGGCGGGATAGAATGGGATAAAAGAGAACGTCCATTTTCTTATCTCGAATATATATATATATATATATGTATATATATATATAAAAACGGTTTAATAAAGACTTGAGGCTACCTCGTGAAATTTTCAACTTACAAAGATTTGTTAAACTGACATAAAACTATATAAGAGTACAAATTTTACAATGAAGTTTTTTATTGTGTTATCAAGGGTAAGACAAAATAAGTTTACAAAATTATAGTAACAATTAACTCTAAAAAAGATTCACAGTATAATTTTAAAACAAAATGTTGGAAAATTAAGAAATTGCGCTTGGTAAAAAAAAGGGGTGAACCCTCCTCACGAATAAGCGAAAAAAAATGAACGTGCTTTTTCGACGTGAATCCCATGGAGGTATAATTTCTTAGTTTTGAAGTTTCCCTTTCGTGGTTGGCCTAATGGTGGTCTTTGTTGTTGATTTTTTCTCAGCGTAAATTTGAAGAAAGCCGAGACATTTCTACCCTTTGCTCTGCTGGCATCTTTCCCACGAGGAAGCTTTCGGCAGCCAGTTTTACCTGCTTCATATCTGACGACAAAGTTAAGACAACTTCCGTCGTACGTGATGCGTCCAATTCTTGCTGACAACTGACCACCTTCTACTGCCTCCAACCGTCTTCTGTCCATCTTCTACCTTTTATCTGCTGTCTTAAATACGCTCGGGTTGAATCAAACGAATCTCGACTTTTAATTTATAACTGCGAAAGCCGCCATTTTCATTGGACAATAAATATGGGGCTATTATATTTTTTTCAGAATTTGAAAAAGGAATACCTACGAATTTATCATGGAGTTATTTCTGGCGGTTCTTTTTTAGAACCAATTCTAAATAAACAACTTTTACAAACAAAATGATTTTTTTTCTATAACGTCTGTCTTTTCTTTAATACATTTAAAGTTCAAATTCCGGTTGAGTTCTTTACATTCACTGACGCGCAAATACACTTGGGAAAGATATGAATCCATCTCTTCTTCTTATAGTTATCGGTTGAATAACAGGACAGAGTAGGTTCTATAGCCTTCGTTGGCAACCAGTCTACCGCAGAAAGAATTAGCAACTTATTATGGGAAAATCCTCTAGTGCTCTCTTCCAACATACCTTAAGCCAGCATAGAAAAGTAGGCCCCTAAAACTAACAGGGCAATAATATCTCATGTTGATGTGCAGTCTGCAAAAGTAAGAGTTTTTTAGAAACATAAGTCATTGCAAATATATAATAGAATAAGAAATTCACTTGGTATATTGATATTAGTAGGTTTAAAAAAATTCTATCCACATTTGTTAGCTAATAGGAATTTTAATGTGAACACATTGTTTTGCATTATAAAATCTGACATAGTTTGTCTATATTTCCGATGGTTTTCCTTTGGGAACTTTTGTAGGCCGTCCAGTCGAGCCGCCTTTTAACCAAGCGTCTGGACTCCCACCAGGCGTAAACGCTCCACCAAAAATTATTAGACCTTAAAATCGTTAGCAAAATTCCAAAAGCGAAAGGCAATTATTTGATGGCAGAAAATTGAAGATTATGGAATTGCCATTAATGAGTAAAAAATAACTGGGAGTAAAAAAAAGGGATGGCGAGTGGGTGTCGACCAAAGTTAGACAAGTCAACGCCTAAGGAAAAGAAAAAAAGAAGGAAAGAAATAAAGAAAGATGATTTAAAAATAAATGAATGAATATTTTATCACTGATATTATTTGACAGACTCCATATCAGACGCTAGGATTCATGAGTTTCGAGTCTGCAGCGAGAGAAAATATGCGAAGATAAACAAATGCGAAGATACACAAATGCGAAGATACACAAATGCGAAGATACACAAATGCGTAGATACACAAATGCGAAGATACACAAATGCGAAGATACACAAATGCGGAGATACAAAAATGCGAAGATACACAGATGCGAAGATACACAAATACGTAGATACACAAATGCAAAGATACACAAATGCAAAGATACACAAATGCGAAGATACACAAATACGTAGATACACAAATGCGAAGATACACAAATGCGTAGATACACAAATGTTCAAAAACGTTATTTTGATTATTTACTTAATACATTTTTATCCTGATTATTGTTTTTGTTATAAAATGGTCGGCCAATCTATTCCTCAACCTTCGAATTGCAGATATTTGAAATAAAGTAAAAGTCTTAGACGAGAATCGAACCCGGGAATTTATCATCTAGCACTGTGTATATTTCTTTAGCTCAGAAGTAATTACAATTTTTCAACATTCTTTGTTTCTAAAACTGCAGCCATTCTCGTTCCAAATTAAGTCCAAATTTGTTATCCAAGCAATAACAACAGTAATATTTCCCACACTTATTTGAGAAGCGAAATGATTTTTTTTTTACTTATTCTGCATATTTTATTTTATTTTTTTAATAAAAAACGTGATAAAAATCAAATCCTAGTCAAGATTACCTAGAATAATGAAATTCAGATACATCGGGGAAATTCTACGGCTGTTGGCGAGAAAGATTATCCATTATCTTCCGCACGTTTTCCTTTGTCTGCATCTTCATATTTTCTCCCTTATCCCTTCTAGTATTTGTTTACCATATTTCATCTTCCATTTCCTATAAATTTATAATTCAGCCAATAAAAAACTTTACCTTAGTTCGATGAAGTCTTTCTAGAGGACAAAACGCGGTAAACAGAATTTTTCCACTTTGTCATTCATTTGCCTAATCTTTGTGATTATAGAAAATGATTTCCAAATATATGTTTATATTATTCTTATATTTTGCTTATTCAACTGTAACTCTTCAAAGATAATTAAACACTTTCTTGCAAAGTACAAATATTAGAATGACATTTATAAAGAAAATCAAGCAATGATTATATTTTTGAACGCTTCAAAAGCGTTAGATGTTTATAAAGAATGGCCCTAGAAAGAAGTTCATTGACACTGGAAATTTAGACATTTGATTTTAATCAGAGAAATCATTGCATAATTGCAAGAGATCCATTTCTATTTCAACATGTAGTTACTATATGCACACACACACACACATACACATATGTGTGTATGCATGTAGGATGTATAATAGTATCCGAAACAAAAGTGAAGATAATAATGAGACAAAGTGGAAAATTTATTAACGACGCATTAGACCGAGAGCTATCTTTGGCTTCCTCAGGTTAGAATGAAAGAAAGACAAAACTCTATGTGTGGGAAAATGCCTTGGGATTTCTGAGGATAAGTGGGGGCTATAAATTAAATTCAATTAAATTACATGATCTTATTATCTCCAAGGTCTAAACTCAAGAGAGTAACTGTTTTCTTTTTGCTTTTTTTTTTAAAATCTATATCTGTATTAGAGCCGTTGTAAATGTGAATCCGAATGACATTTTGTGGATATTTGTAATGTTGTTTGTTAACTTTTGTACTAATTATTTATAATCGATTACGTTATTGTTTCTTATTCGTCGTTATTACATTACGTAATAACAAACAAAACTGCAATCGGATCCACAATTATTTCCACTCAATAGCCCATAGAAGAATTCGAAGTATAACCATTACGGCCCAGCCACAAAAACGTTAGAATAAAACAATAGGTCTACCCATAATGCATCACCAACCAGCATATATAAATAGTCGAGCCAAAACACAACATGGACTGACAATCGCGTTTAACATGAAACAGACTGTGGCCACTGGGTGTTAGCCTCAATGTCTACTTCATATATATATATATATATATATATATATATATATATATATATATATATATATAGTACAGGTAATCCGTTGGTATAAAACTCACTTTTCGGCCCTATTTTAGTTTCAACTTAACACCTCGTTCTTCATATAATCACAATTAATGCCAAGTTAAAAATCCGGGTTAATTCTATAAAACATTTTCCATTTAAGGCAAATACCTTCAACCTTCCCCTAACTACAGACTCGGGCATTTCGTTTGAGTAAAACATCAAAATGGATAAATTCTGTATCAGTTTTTTGACTGCTGCCAAATTTAAATTTTAAATTTCTAATTCCGATACGAACACAGTCTATACAACGGGGTTGAATAAGACTAACGTACTTCTCGTTGGTTGAAATGGATCTATACCCCCATATGAGGTAATTTTTGATTTTGTTGTTTAATATATATATATACATATATATATATATATATATATATATATATATATATATATATGATTTGGGTGTGTATTTGGGTGTGTATGCTTGCTTGAATCTATAAGCAGATTAGTCTGGAGGCAATGTTTGTTTTAACAGGTATATTCTTTATTTGTATATAAAGTAACGATTGTTTCCCTCCTCTGTTCGTAAAATTATAATATGTATACATAACCCAATGATAGCGATATATCAATCAAATATCTATTGTAAAAATGTTAATCTGTTATTTTAATAACTAATAATAATACCAGTTGTCCAAAAGCTCAATAATTTTAGACGGTTAGTTTTTGCTCAGTAGGACATACACCCGTGTGCAAATTAATTAAAACAACCGCGTTAGTTTCCTTTCTTTCACCATACGGTCACTTCTAGACCCACTGGAGTGACACGGTGTAATCAATTTCTAATTTTTCCTCAGATTAAGTCATTTGCAGTGGTGTGCAGTAATATGAATCTATTTTGGGGGTGTATGATGAAATTCGTTTGGTCTTGAAAAATATTGCATCATCCGTGATTGCATTAGATTTTCATCACGCTCAGACACTATTTTCTCGATTGTCGATTTGTTGTCCTACGACCATTGTCTGCGATGAGCGTTACCCCAAGAAGACGTAGGAAATTTGTAATGCTGCACGAACACAATATAAAGCCTTACTAGTGAGCAAATCAAAGTAATATCGACTGGCTCGGAAACTCTCTTGATTTAAATCCAATTGAGAATCTGTGATCAATCTGCAACGAAAAATTTCGGGAAATGGACATACGAAGTATACACATGTGCACTGGGCCATGTTTCATACGAAAAAAGAGTAAATAATAACGGAATTCGTTTTGTTTCAATTATTTTTCACAATGGTGTATGATATCCGTAGTTAATAAAGTATCCTTATAAATGCATAGAACTCAGTAAAAAATGCTTGCAAAATATACCACCGTAAAAATACATATACATTGCTCAAAGAAATATTTCTACCATATAGCTCAATGTAATTCTTTTTATGTGTATGACATTTATCAGATAATAGTGCTATAAAACAGCACACAACATCATAATATTTCTGCCAATATTAGACAGATAATTGAAGAAAACTCAAAAGGTATAAAATATAAATGAAAAAAAAAAAGACGAAAAATACTTGAGGACAAAATCATGGAACAAAACAGCATTAAATAAAATATGTCATGTTAAAAACTGTCGTGTAAAATGGAAAAGAATTGATAAAAATATAGACGAGATGCATCAAGCCCTTCACTATTCTTTCGCTCTTTCCATGGAAAGTGCTTAAAAAAACTACATTCCTGAGTTCCACTAAGTCTAACGCTCATGAATAGGACCCGCCTTGTTACGCACATTGTAGAAAAGCCTCAATATTCCATCGATGAGAAGTAAGTTCCACTCGGGCAGCTTCTTCCCGGGAACCACTTGCCTTGTGGAAACCGACTCCTGACAGGATGCTTTCCCGATCACTATAATCATAACCTGTTCAAGTCTAGGTTTAACCTTTATCTTCCCCACCTACCCGCATAAACTGTAATTCTTACTATGTAACTCTCTACCTTGAGTGGCTCCCTTTGTACAAGGTGAACCTCACCGTAATATATATATATATATATATATATATATATATGAAATACACCCCCCCACACACATACATACATATATATATATATATATATATATATATATATATATATATATATATGTGTGTGTGTGTGTGTGTGTGTGTGTGTGAGAGGTTTGCTCTGAAAGTAACGCCTCTAGCTTTACTATGACAGCTTTCCGACGTCACATGGAGATGATATTGGCATGCCAGTAGAAAGTAGGCCTTACCACCAATAATCAATATTTTTGTCTTGTTACAGATAGTACTCTGGTAAAATGACATCTGACATGATAATGTGTACGAAGTTGAGATGTATCGTAATGTCCCTTCATGCGAAAAAATTGAATCCATTAATATTCACCGACTTTGGATAATACTGAGTAACAGTGATAATAGCAATGTGTACGACAATCCATGTAATGATGGCGCACTTAATGAGAGCATTAATAATAAGCAGCAACATATTTTGAAAAATCTATAAGCGGGAAACACCACTGTTCATTGTTAGCATTATCAAAATGCTTATATATATATACTAGCAGCATGGCCCGTGCTTGATTAAAAAATCGTACGACACATACAGCAATCGCTATCACTTGACTTTAAATATTTTTGCCCTTCCTTGCTTTTAAGGAGTGCTCTTTGTCGTGCTGATGTTGCAACATGCCTTACTTCTATCCTATCTCACACTGCGAATTTTTTCTAAGCTCTATACTAAACATTAAATCTGTTACGAAAAAAGAACTAAACAAAATGAACACAAAACGATCAGCTTTAAAAAAGGACTCGTAACTGGAAAAACCGAATGAAAAAAGAATGTTAACAACAAATACTTTTTCATACCCAACCCAGTTCTGCGGAATAAGAATCAGCGTTAAGCAAGCGAATGAATCAATTAGAGTAAAGGGCCATGCAGATTTAAATTTTTCCCACTTGTGACGAATGCAGTTATCCTTTTTCTTTTTTTGTATGCTAACATGCTAGTTAACATTCGTGTCAGTCAGCTGTTGGCTCTCACGCTAGTCAGTAGAATCTTCCTGCCTATTCGTGGGAGCCAGCTATAGGCTCTCACTCTGGCCAGTAGAAAATGGCCGCAAACTACATGAAAAGAGCCGTAGAAGCATGAAAAATCGATTATTTCCACTATCGATGGGAGTTGGGAAATGCAAAGTCGGTCTTGGGCTTCCCGCTAACTTGGAGCATGTGCATGTAAATTTTGGTGCAAATCCGTCGAAAATTGCGGCCGTGCATTCGTTACCCACACACAAACATCCTACTTTATATATATATATATATATATATATATATATATATATATATATATATATATATATATATATATATATATAGCCTACCTGCTTTTCACCTCATTTTAAAATATTTTATCGAACAAATGCTTTCAAATATACAACTGAATTCAGTTTATGAGAAAGAAATAACACGCCCTTTCTTTATATTCTGTACATTTGAATGGATAGCGGTTAAAAATTAGCCATCTCCAATAAGTCAGTCATCAAACACATAAATTATTATTCACATCACAGCAATAAGCCAAACTCTCGAATAATTATAGGTTTTTATCGAAAAACCATTAAAATTTACAGCCCTGAATATCTATTAGGTTGGTGCAAAAATAATGACGTAATAATGTCGTTTTTTGACGTAACATCAAAAACGACATTATTAGGTCATTATTTTTGCACCAACCTAATACCTGAGAACAAAAAATACATTTGTCGGAGTTAGCTCCTCCTTTATTCTCTAATTGTTCACTAGGGGGCTCTCTTCCTACACTATAAATATTGGGCAACTTCTTGCCTCTTTCTCTTTTCTACTTTGAATTTCAGAGGACACATTTAAAAATGTGGTCTCTCGTAGAGATCAGCGTTTTCGCCCACTTATAGAAAAACGCCATTAAACACACATACACGTACGTACGAAACATTCACCAAAATACAAGCTCTTTACGTTCACGCACAAACACAATTGTTAATGTCTTTGCCACTTGTAAATTTGTTGTTTAATACATATATTTGTTGATATATATATATCGGTCTTGTTTGTTTTCTTTACATCTTCGGTTGGACTCAACTTGAGTCCGCCATTTTCTTGTAGTTGGACGTTCACACAAGCATAAACACTCAAACCCACACGGTCCTCTACGCATTGCAAGTATTTTTTAAAATTCTCTACCATACTAGTTATTTAATGGACATTTCAACGTGGTGTAATGGTTGGCAAGCTTGTCTCAGTAGATCAGTTTCGAGTGAGTTTGATACTCACTGGGTGTCCCATACTTTTGGATTTGTTTTATATACAAAAAGAAAGCGTATAAAATCTAAAATTCAAAAGGAAATGGAAAGTGTAAACGACCGCAAGAGACTAGGTTTTTTAGATTATTGAGAAAGTCTACATCTAATAAACTTGAAAGATATGTGTCTAAACTCAATATATATATGATCAGGACTATTTAAAAAAACGTTAATCATTTAATTAATGTCAAAACAGAGTTTATTTCTTATCCCAAATAAAAGTCAATCAGGTAAAAAAATACTTGGTTAAATATCCTGACAGTTAAAAAACGAATATACTAACACAAAAGAACTTAAAATTAAACAGGATAATTCATTTTTGTTCGACTGAAATCCTCGGGGTCACAATGTTGCCCCAGAAAAGGTTGTTTCAATAAAAATAAAATTAAATGCAAAGTGCCGCAAGATCAATATAAAAGCAGATTATTAATGTCCATCCATAGTTCAAATGGAATTTTGAAAAATAAATACATAAGTAAATATATATGTAAACACTGAATTGAAAGTATTTAAAATCTAATTTCTCTAATGATACGTTTGAAGCGAAAATCAAGCGTTCAGCCGTTTGAAGTTTATCTAACTAAAATGTGGTTTTCGTTCGTGTGAAATATAATTATTTCAATGATGACGCAGGTTCTCCGTCGTAACATGTCGAAGAACATGTCGAAGAGGGAATTTAAGAAACAGTTTAATACATACATATAAATTGTACTACAGACACGCATATATATATATATATATATATATATATATATATATATATATATATATATATATATATATATATATATATATATATGAATTTAAGCCATTCTGGTGTGTGTTTTGGTGGCAAAGTCGACCTACATAAAAAACCACTACAACAATAGCAAAGCCATATTTCCAGAAATGTTGCTTAGCGGGCTAGGCCTTCTTACCCAATATTTTGAAAAAAAAAAGTATTATTAAATATGAAGGTCTAGATAAAACCCCACTACTATAATATCAGGGCCGAATTTTCTTGGTGGGGGGCGTAGATAAGCCCCTAAGACCCACTTCTGCAAGTACGGACAGGATATCGTTTTAGTGGAGATTTATCTGGACCCCACGATTTTCAGTTATTTAAAAATATATGAGAGGTGGGGTGCTTAACCCACAAATCGGCACTCCAGAACGGCCTTAAAATCAATTTTCAATAGACCTTTGTTTCAATAGACACCGAATTTTCCTACTTTGTCAAACTGACTGAATTTTCTGTTACCGAATTTTCCCGCACCATATATATATATATATATATATATATATATATATATATATATATATATATACATATATATATATATATATAAAGAAGTGGCACAAAGTAACACTTTTTTCAAATTAGCATATCGACATATATATTTTTATAATAAAAGATATTTTAACTGGACATGAACATTAAGTTCAGTGAAAATTATGATGAGGAGCTCTTCTGGATGGCATTTTAGTTTACGGATATATATATATATATATATATATATATATATATATATATATATATATATATATATATATATATATATATATTGATAAATCAACAAAGTATATCATTTATTCACTCATCACTTCTCATACTGGTTATAGTCTTCAAATAATAATCTATCTCTTTCTTTTTTCTCTCTTTCTCTCTCTCTCTCTCTCTCTATCTATCTATCTATCTATATATATATATATATATATATATATATATATATATATATATATATATATATACACTGCGTGCCAAATTATTATTGAGATAACTTTTTTTCTAATATTTCAAAAACCGTCCAATCAATTCATACAAAATTTTCACACAATGTTGGCAACACGGACCTGCGTAATGTAAACAAACTGGCGCCATATTTGTTATCAGCACGGTGATTTGAGCGTGCCAAATTATTAGAAAGGTTTAGTAAAATTCCCAAATTCAAAAGAAGCTAATAAATAAGATAATCAAACAAATAATAACAGATACAAACAAAGGAACAGTTTTAAACAAATTAATAGGGAGTGTGCTTTCCCTGTTTTGAAATTACTTGAAAAAGTCGACGATCCATAGAATTTGTTAATTGTAGGATGTCATCTGCTGTAATGCCGCGAGATATGTCAAAAATTGCTTCCCATAATTCAGCGTTTCTACTGAATTGTCGTCCGTTGGCGTACAGTCTTCGCTTCATGATGCTCCAGTGGTTTTCGATTGGGTTCAAATCCGGAGAATTTGTTGGCCACTTCATTTTTCGAGGTCCATCGAAGACGAACTGTTTCAAATATTCAGTAGTCTTGTGAGCAGCGTGTGAGGGAGCATTATCTTGCATAAAAAACAATGGCTCTTCTGAAGGCAACTCTTTGCCTTTTCATCCACGGTTCAAGATGCTTCTTCATAAATGCTATGTATGCATCAGTAGTCATTTTGACGCCATCTGGTACTCTCCATGGGCTCACTAATGCTTTTCCAATAATACCACCCCAGATCATTATGCCGCCACCGCCTTGTTGGCGTCTCAAACACTGATGGCGATTCTGTCCGTTCATTACCCAGCCTTTTCACCATCTATCTGGCCCATCAAGTGTTGCTCAAGTTTCGACTGTGAACAAAACTATAGAGAAGTCAATCTTCATATTGTCCTCGTCCCATTTCAATCGATTTTGAATGTGATTTCTCGTCAACGGAGGCTTCGATACAGGTTTGACTGTTGTTGCTATTTCCCTCAGATACCGACATCGAGTACTTTTAAACACAGTAGGATCCCCAATACGACTGAAAAGCTCTTGACTGGTAAGTCCAGGGTTCTTCGTGGCCTCTCGTTTAAGTCGTGACATGAGACGACGTGAAATAACCCTTGGCTTGCCTTTATATGCCTTTTGCGTACTTGTGTACGGTCGGCGGTGAATTTTTCACTGTTTGATGACACTTCCCTATCATTTTAAAAATTTCTAGGGTAGATTTACTTATTGAGAGTTCTGAGGTAATAGTTTCTTTTTCAGCATCACTTAAACTGCTTTTACTGCCCATCTTTTCACTAAATTCTTATACTTTTCTAATAATTTGGCACGCACAAATCACCGTGCTGATAACAAATATGGCGCCAGTTTGTTTACATTGCGCAGATCAGTACGAAAATTTCAGCGATTGCGCAGTTCAGTGTTGCCAACATTGTATGAAAATATTAGAAAAAAGTTATCTCGATAATAATTTGGCACGCAGTGTATATATAATTTTTGAACAATTAGTTGATGTCTTGACTTTTTCTTCTTAATAGATGCGTTATACTTAATAAATAAACGTGTTTGTGTAGACATCCCTATTTTTGTAAATAATAAAATTCATATCTACCCGCCAAGAGATCAACAGTCTTAATAAAACACATGTTCTTCCCTGTTTAAAAGAAATCAAGGATATTTACTCAAATCTTTCCACTACAATTTGCGTTTCTAATAATAATAATATATTATTAATCATATTTTGTTAAATTCAACCGTCAAAACGTTTCAGTTACTGCTTCATTGTATCATAATTATTATATAGTATTTAAATGCAATTATCAACATAAAACATATATTAATTGTAGATAATAGAAAATACTATACACCAATAACTGCAAAGAAAGACTCCTCATTTCTCGACGCCATTATTATACAAATTAAACAACCCACATTAAATGAAATATCT
Organism: Acanthosepion lycidas; assembly: GCA_963932145.1. Taxonomy (NCBI): domain Eukaryota; kingdom Metazoa; phylum Mollusca; class Cephalopoda; order Sepiida; family Sepiidae; genus Acanthosepion; species Acanthosepion lycidas. Next base: position 30,597,406 of record OZ010610.1, on the reverse strand, counting down.
TTCTCCACAGAAGATGGTATCTTGAAATGTGTATAAAATATTTAATATACGTTCAAAATGTTTTATAATTGGATAAAATAACAAAACCTAAATATATTTGATTCATGCCTTTCTATTTGTTACACGGGTTTACTTTAGATTGAATCCAACTCCAACGCTCTAAAGATGCCAATAAAATCCAGTTCTTGATAATGACTGAGAGAATCGAAATTAATTAAACAAAATAGAATAACACCTGAAAAAAGTACAATAAAAATTGAAACCGGCAGACCATATCCTTACTGTCTAGCTTTGATAAAGCTTTTGGAGCGTTGTAGAAGATGACATATTTTCCGCCATGCTGCCTTTTTTCTACTAACGCAGACTTACAAGCCGAATTTATATCTATTTCTATGGCAAATGTTTCGGATGTCCTCCATTTTTTAGTTTTACTAGTTCATATTTTTACAAGTAACTCACAGGGAGTCCAACAAAAGCTCATCACTTCTGTAACCCACATGAGGAGGAAGTTTCACTCTAATATCTTTGTCCCAAGAACTAACACTTAGTTAAACATAGGTATCCCCAGTAATTCGGTATACCTAAGGTTTAAATCTATTTTTCATAAAGGAAAAATCCTTTTTGAAGCGTTCCCCACCTTCAATTGTAAGCTAAAGGATTAAATTTTCTAATTCCAGAAAAAAATACTGTGGAGTATTTCAAATAGAAATTTGAATGATTTTTGGTCGATTCTTCCGAAAAACCAATCGAAACGGCCATTTCTTTTTAACTTTTTAGAGAAATGTACAGAAAATATTTATTCGTTTTTGAAGAACCCGCTGAAATAAGATATACATTTTTGAAATGTTACTTTCGTAAAATTAGCAAATTTAAAGATAAATTAATGTATTCTGAAACAAATATCACTTAGTTATAGCATAGAATTTTCTAGACAAACATTTCTTGACCTCGGTGTATTAAAATTAGTAAAAGGTATAGCACTTGAATATATATATATATATATATATATATATATATATATATGAGAAAATTTTCTACTAAACAAATAGAAAAACAAAATAAACTGGTTTCGTAATATAAAGGACATACATATTTGTGTATTCTCCCAACACGATATTAAATCTACGAACTGGTCCGAATACACACACACACACACACACACACACACATATATATATATATATATATATATATATATATATATATATATATATATATATATATATATATATAGACAAATATAGATATACAGATATATATATATATATTCCTAACAAACGAAAGAATTCCAAAGTGACATAAAACAAACCCGAAAGATGTCAGTTTTCCGAGTTGTAACTTTCAACATCTACAAAGGTATTTCTAAAGCAGTCAGGAAACTGAATGACAAACCACTTGAAATAATCACTTCCTCCAACCATCCACCTGCCATAGTTAAGCAAGTCCCACAATCCATCAAACTCTTATTCTCCGACAGTTCTTTCAGGGAAGTTAAAAACGATTATGAAAAGCTACCAAAAATAGCAAAAATATTAGGTTGGTGCAAAAATAATGTCGTTTTTTGACGTATTTTTAACGTCAAAAAACGACATTATTACGTCATTATTTTTGCACCAACCTAATATCATATCAAACAGAACAAAAATACAACCCACCGTGCAATGAAAATTTAAAAAGTCATATATGTAAAATATTCATAAAACTCATGAACAAACAATTATGCTACAAATCATAAAAGTAAATTACGGAACAATCACCAGTCAATCGGAAAATCTTCCCCCCCCCATAACTACTGACCAAATGCCTTGAATTGCCGATAAACCATCATAAGATACTAAGGTGCTGTAAGAGCCACAGAGGAATCAAGAAAATGCAACATTATTTATGAATAATAAAAAATCATTGGCAACAGATAATTTTTTCTGTTTCTAGGAGTCTTTTGACGTTATTAACTTTTATAGAATTTGGGGGGGGGGATTGAGTGATGTGACTGCAAAAAATAAGTTCATCATTTTGATTTACGGTCAGCCTCTAATTTTTCTATCAAAGTTAGAGATAAAGTTTTAACGATGCACAACATGTAATAGACAATATATTGTTCAGTGTCAATAAATCAAACAAATAGAAATCTTGCCTTAGAACAGAAAGAAGTAGTTTGAGCGTAGAGGGCTACCCTATTTGGTGTTGAAAGGTTTCAAATACCTTATTTGCGGTTCTACCAATGAATGTTAAGAAAGACAATTTATAAATGTATAAATTACGTGACAAATGAGAAAGTTATTAGGATGATAAGATGTAATAACTGTTGTTAAAAATTAGAAAGCAATACTTGAATTATTTGGGACACATGGTGAGGAAAGAATGTTTAGAGAATCAGAAAACTCAGAAGACACAGCAAAGGTAAGCTAGCCAAAGAAAATCGGTAAGTAATCAGCTTCATAAAGAGTAAGAGGGACTAGAAAGAAAACAAAAAGCAATCCTGAAAGCAACAAAAGAAAGGAAGACGTAGAGGGCCATGATTGTTCACGCCTTGAAGAGAAACAGCAAAGAGAGTGCGTGTTCTAATGTATTATTCTATAGAACTATCGATCTCGCTCGAAGGCGCCGGCGGATATTTTATACACAACAAACAAAATCCTGAAAAACAATTAGGAAGACCGCCACTGTGTACAAAGTAAAGAGTACCACAGCTCGTCTATACTTTGGCTTCAGCCCATTTCCACCAACAACAGAATCAGAGAGATTATTCGCCACATTAAACCGCGTTTTCATATCATTATGGAACCTCTTTGGCGTCGTAATGGCATCATCTCCGCTACCCAAGCCTCCAAGAACATCACAGAGAGGCTCCTTATTAATTGCGCCAAAGAGAAAAATATTCTTTAAATATACAAATGCTTGGAACTCGTCAATGTCCAATTATCTGCCTTGATTTCTTTCGATTTCCATCTCAGAGAGACTACCACGTCTGTATTTCCTCGACCGGAAACTTATACTCAGGAAATGAATTATTTACAATCTGCGATATCAGCAAAAGTAGACACAGACCTTTGCAGACGACCAGAGCTTAAAAGCGCCGTTCGCAAAGATGCGATTAACCATTTAACAAGTAAAAAAATAAACAGTTTTATGGGAAACTCAGTGAAAGTAATCCAAATTGAAAAAAATTACTGCCATTTTCTGTTAGAATTTATAACAAAGTTATTCTCCTATCTATAAGAAGATTCAAATCATATATTTATACAAAGTTTTTAATTGGTAGCTTTTAAATTGTAAATTTTTCTTAAAAAAAACGAATAGAAATGTTCACATATTTTATTATTCAAAATATACAAGCAGGACAAAATGGGGTAGTTCGATTTAAAAATAAATAAAATCAGAAACATCATTGTAACTTGAAATAGAAAAGAAAAAAAAAAGTTTCCTACAGGTTGTTTCCCTCTTCAACTTTGATGTAATTAAGATTTTAGAAATCCTCTTATAATAATAGCGTCTCTAATAATTTACTAGAACGTGGATGATAATCATGATTTTCCACATCAATCCTGTTTCTAGAAATCACATAATAACTAAAAATGTCTAGAAAAGAATCCTTTCTGTCGAAAAGTGTGATCTCATCTCTGTCACAAATTCTTTATGACAGTTTTATTCCATTGCACTCGTGTTTCCAATAGGCATGACGGCCTCTATTTTTAAATCACTATCCAGGAATCTCTCTCTCTCTCTCTCACGCACACACATGCACGCGCACACACACACACGCATTATAAAACTTGCATGGCGTAAATCACTTGGCTTTTTTGTGCATTTGAATCTTTTGCAAACCCAGAAAAAAACTTGCTGAACGTTGCTGTTTACAAACAATTCCTTAGAATTAGAAAGCGTATTTCATTTATCACGTTTCTTCTAAGGACGGCATCTTTATATTTCTATGCTGAACGGCTTCAGTCATAAATGAGTTTAAGAAGAAATTCTCTATGCTCCAATGAATTCATTTGCGTTTTGCCCACTTCAAGATTTTCGTCTGTTTATGCTTTTTTACCAGCTTCGAAAATTATTTTTGCTTTATCTTGCCTAGCATCATTTCAGCGGGCGTCATTTCGATTGATTTAAAGAAAACTACCATTCAAATATGGATTAGTGAACAGTTTTACTCTCACCTCCACCCCCTTTGCCCGTAGTACGAGCGACGGATATTGATTGTTTCTTTTCAGAATTCAACCCTTGATTATTAATAACAAGCCTAAAGACATAACTTAAAATTTGCCTCTAGTCGAATGATAAAGTATCTCCTTAAATCGGACGCTATTTTGCCCAGAGGCGACGAACGAACTAACATGATATTCCTGGATATGTTTCCTTGGAGAACAAAAATCTTGATAAGCAATTCTGGGAATCTGCTCTTCCGATCTTAACCATTGGGTTTCGGAATTTTTTCTCAATAGACAATAAACAGGGTCTTAATAAAAGGAGGGTTAGGAAATCATTTAAAATGTCAAAAATTTAAATTTTTATTAAAAAGGCCTTTTTTTATATTAAATTTATCAAACGGATATGGAACGTGGTATGTCTGGAAAGAAAAAAAAAGGCTGATAGAACATTATATTTGAAATAATGCAATTATACAAGCGAACAAGTAAGAACTTGAACCAAAAATAGCAATTACTGTTTCCTGTGGGAGTAGGGCAATGCGAAATTAATAATCTGAGTGATGTTAATAAGCTCGGGTGGAGATCGGAAATTTTCTAAAAATTAAAACATTCTACTAGGCCCTTAAGAATAATTACGGAAATATTTGCCGTCACTCATAGAAAAGACAATATCCCTGCCCCCCTCTTAATTTTGATTCTTACTTGATTATCAATCTGTATGAAACTTCTTAACACGGGTTTCATATTGTTTTGATAATTGTGTTCTCGGTTGAATAACAATAACTGTATAAAAGCAGTTCTCATTAGGCTTTATATTCATCTTACTAATGAGGAGAAAAAACCCTGTTAGAGCAGCTAACTTCGTCTTCTTTTTTTCGTATCTCTTATCTAACAGCACCGGTTGCTGATAAATTTCTCCTATGATGGACAAATTACAGATGGCACAACTAAAAAAAAAGGTATAAGGGTAGTTTAGTCTGTAAGACAGGAAGCATCAGTTCTTCAAGGGAGTCTTTTCAAGTTGACTGGTCTTTAAATAAGCTTTGGGGCAGAAGGTAAAAACAAATTTACAAATATAATCCTGTCTTAAAGATAGTCACTAATAATTACCTCTGCTTATTCCTCATTCTCTCTGGCTTGTTTAACAAAATCTGGATAGCAAATGATTTGTATCAAGAGAAATGTGCTTTCGAAATATCAAACTTTGATTCCTTAATTATAAGCTGAAAATTCGTATCATAATAACTGTGTATAAAAAGATCATGTAACATCAACTTCTAATTTGGGGAAAACCTTTTTTTCACCATAATACAATTTCGAATGTTTATGAAAACAAAATATTATTAGGTTGGTGCAAAAATAATGACGGTTTTTGACGTTAAAAATACGTCAAAAAAAGACATTATTACGTCATTATTTTTGCACCAACCTAATAACAAACACTCTTAGATAATTTATACCATGTATGTATTCGGATGTCTCCTGTGGAACAGTAGTTAATAAACCAACAAACTATAGTCAGGATGGTACTGAATTTGATTAGCACAAAGTGCCGTACGATTATAAATTTGTTCAACGTTAAACTAATTTGTGTAACATACCATATATCAGTTTATTAATATTAGTAATAGTACAGATTAGTTTTAGTTTACTGCAATCAGTACATAAACGTTATCGATGCACATGGAAGATCGTATTACATTGATCTTTACTGGGTGTGTAGGTTGGGAGGGAGTCTGCCTGCTTTGAAACTTCGCATTCGAAATTCAGGTATGTTATCTGGACTTGAATACCTAGAGAAACTTTGGAAGCCACAATCAGTCACAATGCAGAGGAAAAAGAAGGATAGATGTATAGCTCATAATTACTTACATAGATGCATAAAAATATACTTATTAGAGCTGGTCGTTTAAAACTATTATTTGATTTTTCATCTGTAATGGAAAATGAACGTAGATTATTTCAGCCTGAATTTGAACTCGATTCGCCAATTTTCCGTGCTATTCATAGCTTAGTCGTCTTCACAGGAATAACTATATATATACCCAAGTATAGGATTGGTGTATACGGAATAAATTCCAATAACCAACAAATACTATTCTTAAAAGAGTGCTCAATACAGAGTAGAGCAAATATAATTATTTATTCGAAAATTATAACATAAATATGTTATAAAATCACTACAAAAATAGCCATTTTGTTTCAACACTTCTATATGTTGGGTATATTCGGGTAGCAATTTATCATTTAGGCATGTTTTATTAAAAACAAACTAAGGCTCATTGTTGGTTATTTTCAATGTTTCGATATCATGATTTCTGATTCATATTTTAAATATATCTTCCCACTTTTATACCATTTGCGTTGTTCGGTCTATTGTCTTCATATTTATTATCATATTCGTGACGCTTCGGTTGTTGCACGCTCTAGCCTTCTGATGTGGACCCAAAGTCTGGACCACGGAAGGAAAACACGGAACACGGATTAGAGGTAAGAAAGATATATTAAACAAAAAGGTTACAAAGATAGTGTAAGTGGAGCTTACTATGTCCAATATTGGTAATCGTACGCGGCTGATACTACGGTATTAGAATACTCTCTCTCTCTCCTCCTCCTCTTCTCTCCTACAGTGTTATGTCGCATACTTTATATAGTCCTGGAAGAGTCCATGTTGTAGGTATGTTACGGTCTCACAATACCTTCTACATTGGAATTTCTAATTGAGAACTTTATTTAGTCCCCGGGGGTAGATTGTTCTAGTTTCACGTGCCATGCCTTTTCTTGATATCTCACTTTTAGTTAATTCCAAGTTTTTGTTCCCTCTGCTGTGACCAGGTATTGAACTCACGACTCTTTCGATCAAGTCACATTTTTTTTTTGGATTACTTCAACCAACGCGTTTATCCACTGGGCCGTGGACTAAATAAAGTGCTCGGTTTGAAATTCCATCGGATAAAGAAGAAGGCCGGAAGATACAACTACCGAAACCTCGTGAATATGATAATAAAGACGAGGACAATAGTCCGAATAACGTAAATAGTGCAAATGGTTATAACACCACATCTCAGAAATATAGACATATATCTTCTCATATCTAAACATTTTCAACTAACACTACCTATTTTCAAATACGATTTTGTTGTTTTTATGTCGTCAGTTTAATATTTTAAGTATCGCGTTTCGTGTCTTGTCTTCTATCGTATTTCGCGTATTCACGTGAAAGTTATCGTTTTCTATTTTTTGATTAAATATATTTAGAATGTTTCATCCGGGTTTTTATTTAAGATTGTTGGTCTTATTTATGTTTACTAAGTTTTTGTGCTCAATGAATGACAAAAATTGCAGTGACTTTATACAGTTTCTGCGGTATAATACTGTGTTGTCGTTATTGTCTGACATGCGGTTTTCCTTTGTTTTGATTTATTACGAAAAACTACCCCTCCAAAAAAAACCGGATGTGCCTGAATTCAAATCTCCGACTAGAGAATTCTTCTCGTCAGAGTCCATCTTGCACATTTACAAATCTACCATTCGTCCGTGCACTGAATACTGTTGTTATATCTGGTTTGGTGCTGCTACTGATGTTCATCTCTGTTGACCATGTTCACGATAGTCTGTGAATATAGAATACAGCGCAGTACGTAATCTGTTCAATGAAACAACATTAAAGATTAATACTCACGAGCCAGACACTCTACTGAATCTGACTATATCGCCAATACCACCAGCAGCTCTTCCGTAATTCTTCAGTCTTCGATATCAAAGGTTGGCAATGCATATACGGGAAAAACATGGCCGCTTGTATATACGTCGCATTGAATATTTTGAGACTTCTGATTGGTTAACCCTTCTATTGGTGAACTATAAAATGAGTCAGCTCATTTTGGCTGACTCACTAGTACACCAGGGTACCCAAAAATTCCAACAATCTCAAGGTTCTTGACAAAATCCAAAAAAGGATCTGCAATGTAATCGATCCTGACTTGGCATCTCGACTTCAGTCTCTTTCTCACCGAGGTGATGTGGCTTCCCTCTCTTTTTGCTACAAATATTTTCATGGCAGATGTTCTGATGAACTTCTTTCTTTGATGCCCCGACTGCATGAGTTTAACCGTGCTACTAGATTGGCATATAGGTCCCACTCGTTTACTGTTGAAATAGCTAAATGCAACTGTCGCTTCTACTCCAACAGTTTCTTTTCTCGCACTTCCCACTTGTGAAACTCCCTTTCATTTCCTTGCTTCCCTGATAACTACAATCTTCAAAAATTTAAATATAACTGAATCACCGTTTTCTAACTTCTTGAATCCCATTCATCTTTTGTCCTTTCTTCAATCCTCCGTATACTCAGTCTTCTCTTTCACTTTCACTTTCACTTTCATTCCCTGTATCCCGCTGCGTACGAGTGGCATTCTCGCCATGCACGGGATAAAATGATTAAAAAATCAAATACATACATTGATTTTACTACTACAATATTGCTACAATGATTAAAATATTACTTACCTAACAATTGTTCTAGTAAAACACATATCAACCACCACAGAGAAATACCATACCACGAAGTATGACAAATACTTGACAACAACAGAAAGGTACTAAACCACATAAAAGCAATCAACCAAAGTTCAACAAAAATTACATCAAACCTCGGACCCAATATTTACTAAAAAGGAATGAATATCGGACCTGTTACGGGAATATGCGAGACGCAATAAAAACTTTGAAAATAGTAAATGTTAGCCGAAAGTAACTAGACATGGGGCGATATATATTTACAAATAGGAACTAGAAATTAGAAAAATGAACAGAAACATTGAAAAATAAATATAAAAATAAAAATAATAAACAAGGATCTTTCATTGGTTTTAATCAAACGTGCATACACACACACATACACACACATATATATTTATATATACATATCTATGTGCGTATGTGTATGTATGTATACGTGCATATGAGTATGTGCGTGTATGTGTACATGTCTGTAAAATGTATACTTAGTAAATATTCATCTAAATAAGTTTGATTAAATTTAACCAACAAGGCCTGTTTAATTTTTCATTGTATTTTCCAGTTTTCAAATAAGATGTGGTACACTGGGATCAAAATTGTGGATAAACTTTTTGGAAATCATGTTTGTTTCGTTGTTTTGTTCAACTACTTTCAACTGCCTTGGTCATTTTCGAGAATCATGTGGTGTCCGGGTGGTAGACAAGATTCCATTGGCTACATCCTTGTACTCTTTAGAAAGCTGAAAAAAAATAAAATAGTATTCAAACTTTTGAAACATTTCGTCAACCGGTTATTCGGACATTATATAACTTGGCCACAGAAACTCATTTGTATGGTTATTCTGTCAGCAGTATTGTATGAAGATTGCATTTATGTTGAGTTATCGAATTAATTCTGCAAGTCTTGTTCAGGTTTATATTGATTTTTTTTTGTAAAATACTATTTCTTTTAAGACTGATTACCCTACAGTTAAGATATGTCACTCTCTCTGCAAATTCTGGCAACTTTCGAAGCTAAAATCGTCCTGGGCAGAGATATAGATATTTAATGAGCTCAGCTTAGCAAGGCTGATAACGCCCGGTCAAATAAGCTAAGCTTTTAATTGATGGATTTCTACCTTCCTTAAAAATAAGAAGTCAAAATTGAGGAAGGGACACAGGTTGTCTTTTGTCGGAGATACTTGCTTAATGCCCGTTCGTGTCGGTGGTCTCTCGCTCAAGAAGCCCCAAAACAGTCAAAAATTCAAATGTTGATCTCCAAGATAATCAGAATCTCATCACACTTTAAAGACTGGCACAACACACTCACGTTTCTGTCTACACACACCAGAATTGGCCATGTACCGTACTTAGTTTGCTGATTAAGAAAGAGAGAGGGAGAGAGATGACGCACAAGTAAGCAGAAACAGACGATTTTTTATCTGCACGAATAAGCAGCCACACACGCGATTAAATCAAAATACATCGAAACGTAAATCTACTCACACGTGATTACACACATCTTCCAAATGTGTCGTTCACGTACTTTCATCTTGTGTACATTATGAACAACACGTACACACACCCCAAACCACAGTAATATACTTACAAAACACATTTATATACATTCAATCTCTCTATAACTCTCTCTAACAATCTCTCTCTCAGACAGACACACACATACACGTTGCGTGTATTAGCTTACACACCAACGCAACACACACTGTAAATACAAATAAGATTTGCTTCACATAAACTTAAAACAAGTCTAGGAATTGCAATAAAAAGCAACAGAAATAAGATAGAAGAGAAACTAATAACAAGTTTCAATTTCCCATCTAATTATTTTAATAAAAATAATTATAATAATATCACTTTTAATTAGTAATACCCGTTTTCCTATTTGAATTTTCTGATAAAAATCATAAAATTTAATGAATAAATGAGATTTTTGCTAATTCTACGACTACAAAATATCCAGGGAAATTGCTATGTTGCATCCTTAAATATTTTAGGAAACTTTAACCATTAATTGCAACAATACTCATAAATGTAAATGAAAAGGGTACCTCGAAGTGGTATAATGGTTAGCAAGCCTGTCTCTCTGAAACTATAACGTACTAAGTAGCGAGTTCGATAGTCACTGGCTACTTTAGGCCTTGTGCCACATCTAAGCTACGCTTAGAAAAAAACACCATAGGTATGAATGAAGATCCTTATTTGAATAAATAAGAGGTTACGAATGAAAAGATATAAAATGGACACGTTTTCTATTTCAATGAAGAAGATGTTAAACACATGTGAGCGTTATTATTTTGTCTTTCTTTTTGTTATTGAAACCAAACAGCGTCAAGTTAGATCTTTTTCGTCTTTCTTCGCGTTCAAAACGGAATAGTCCATTATTTATGATGTATTGGTAGGGCGTAGTGCACGTGCTAACTAAGGCACAAGCAGAATTTTAATTTGATACAAATGGAACATATAAATGAAAAGCTAAAACATATCAAAGTAAATCTGAATGACGACTGTCGGAAGGTCTTCGTGGCCAAATTGTTAAAACAGCTGTCTCGTTAAGGAAAAGAAAGGCGTGTCACAATTTTTCCAGGGGCTTTTTTTTATTCAATCTGATTTGTTAACTGACGATCACAGAATGACATTGTGAGAGTTGCGAGAAAAATCAAGTGAAAATAAAATGAAAGAAATGAACAGTTGAAAAATTAAATATATTGAAGAAAACTTTTCAGTGTCTTTCTCACACGCTTCACATCATTTACTCGACCACAGAAATATGTACGCATATACCTAAACAGGAAAGTATGTGTTCATAAATAGAAAAGTATGTAGACGAGAACACGTAGTAATGTATCTTCTCAGATGCTCATTCATAATCACTCCATCACTTTCTTCTTTTCTTCAACATTAACATATCCGAATTCTAATATATAATTGCTGAAAGTATAGACTGAGATTGCTGTCTGTCGTGGAAAGATAATTAGAAAATATATATCGTCAAAGATTTAGTTCCTCACTCAGTGCCTTCTCTTGTTTCTGTATTTCAGAATAAAATAAACTTACAGACGCATATACTGACTTTCAAACTGACAGAAGCTTATAGCGCCTGTAAATTTAAACCAATGAAAAAGCAAAAGAAACCACTCCATTGACTTTTCAAAAAACAGCCATCGTAATTTAAATACATTAAACTAAAGAAAACTCTGAAGAGATATGAAATTGTGTCTTGGAGGAAAATGTCATTTTAATATATGGACTTCAATAATGCACAAACATTATTGTAGAAATTTGTTAACTGCTTTTATAAATAAAATATATTGTAGTCTTTCGTTTATGCTGGGTATCGCTGGAAGATGGTTAAGAATGGGGACCTTTTTATAGATCGGATAGCCTACATGACTGCTCTAGAGAATGTAAGATGTGTAACTGCACAGTCAGCGACAAAAGATATGTAATGATACTACAGGCTGCACAGTAAAAAATCGGTAAATTAAGACGTAAAGCAACCGTTGAAAACTAGTAAATGTTTGCACATTTCTTCAATCCCCACGTCGGTTGTTCTTTGAAATGTACGATAAATTGGCGCTCAAAATCAGTGAGTTGTTTAGCCATACGAGAAGGCCAGAACGAAAGACGAAATTTGTCTGCAAATAACCTTTGAATAACGAGTCGGAAGATCGAGCAATAATTAATCAATCATAAAAAGAACCAATTAGAGTTAAGTAATTACGCGAGAGTCGAATGATTATTCAAGGTCATGAATATTCAAGAAATTTATTCAAGGTTATTCAAGGTCAATTATTCCTGAAAGATAAAACAGTAATAATAAATTTGCCGCTTTTTTACTGGGTCCCCTGTAGTATGCATACCTGTTTACAGAACAGTGTCCAAAGAAACCAAATTAGACCAAATTCTTGTTTATTATTCACGCATTATTATAAACTATCAACGGCGGTGTAAATTTCATTACTTTTGAATCCATTAATATGGATTCATTTCTTGTATATTGTATGACAAGAGCTGGTCAAAGACACAATACGTAGATCAGAAAGAAATGATGCATAACCCGAACTTCTCTTGCTTGCAAAATTTCTATACAGTTTTTTCCTGCGTTAAGAGGACAACTGAAATGCTGTATGATTACTAGCAGACGTTCTTCACATATATCGCTATGTCATATTTAAATTCCTACTTTCTTCATATATTTGCAAATAACATATTTCCTTCATAATAACGGGCCTAATACCTTGAAAAATTTCATTTGAAACATTACCTTTCTTTTAGTTCTTACTAAACTTATATTTTTTAATTAAAATTCAATTTGAATGCTCGATGTATATGAAACTAAAGGCGAAATGATCGAATAGAAGTAAAAAGTCAGTGTTGGTACAATTTTCAACTATACGGCCTATCTGTATTGAAAATCACTATTCAAATTTCAGGAAGATCTTCAGGTAAATCTTTGATATTTACCAGTCTCTTAAAACAACGTGAAGTCGGTGCTTTGCAAAAAAAAAAAAAAAAAAATTAACTGTTTTTGAGATTAATATGCGTCTGTGGTGTTCTTGACTTTGGTTCACAATTTGCTGTTGTCTTTATTGAAATCTTGATAAAGCGTAACTCAAGAATCAGTGTCAAGATTAAAAAAAAAAAACCACAAGTCAATTTTTAATCTATTTTTCAATGCCGACGAAAAAAATCAACCCAGATCAATATTAGGAAAGATTTTTGCCTTTTATTATATGTGACAGGATAACAGAATCTCATATGACAAACCGACTCTCAGGATTGAATGATTGATTGATGTTTTTTACGGCTTATCAACCCTTTGCAAATTAAAACAAAATTAAATTTTTTTATTAAAATTTATATGAATAATCATTTTCTTTTGCGAGTGAATATTACATTAACACTTCTTTTTGCGAATAACAATAATTATTCCAGGTACGAGTCCTACCATTTACCTCAGTGGTGGGTGTGGGGAGATGGATTCAGTCATTTTATAGTTGTGTGTAAATGAATATCAAGAACGTGACTGTAATTTGAACGCGTCTCTCCGTTTTATTTCATTCCAAGCCGCCATCCATTACAGCAAACTCTTTGAAACATTCAGCCAAAACAAAAAAAAAAAATTTTTTTTAAAAACTAAACTAAATATAAACGATTTACCAGTAACAATCAAGTTTTGTGTCCAATAAATGTGTCTCATTTCTGATTAGATTATTTTCCAAATAGTAAATTAACTAAACTTAGGTCATTCAAACTCCGACAGGAAAGAAGGAAAAAAAATAATGAATATATGGTAAAGCCTTAGAATTATTTAGAAAAATGTCTTCCTAATTCTCATAGGAGTATTTTGTGATCAATACACGTCAAGGAAAACAAAAGAGAAGCGAAAAAACAGAACCAAACAAAACTGAATATAGAAGACCTTCGTGAAGCGTTACGTTAACCTGTTGGGGTTTCAGAAAATAGAAACAAATTCTTACATAATCATTCAAAAGCCGCGATATACAAGGGAAGTGCAAGAGGTTGTTGCTGGAAATAGTAATCAAGTGAGTCGTTTAGCGTGAGGAACACACTGAATCGGCTACCAGATCGGGGTTTGCTCCACAAGTGGAATCCCGGTATCGTTAACTCTATTTGTTAGTCGTTCACAAATAAACATACAGCAAATATGAAGTATAATCAGAATATTTTACTTTCTCACTCTTCTCCTTCTTCTTGATCATTTCTCTTTATTTTTTCTGTCGAACTGCCCACCGCTGTTCTGTTCGACCAGGCCTTTTTCCTTGCTAGTCTGAGAGTTTCTTTAGTCTGCTGATAAAAATCTGGACTTAACCGTGAAAACGAATAAGAGAGAAGTGACGCATTAAATTTTGAAAATATTTTGTCGCTTTAATTCATCTATAATGTATTGCATTTTCCTTCGTGCTACGATTTTGTAGGTTTCTTATCGGTCGCCTGTAAGCAGAGCTACATTTATTAGAAGAACTGGAAGAAATCGCCAACACTTCTCATTACTCAAGTGTAGAAGGTTTATTGCTAGAGTAAAAGTAATAGTCTTTGATTGAATGTGGTTTCATTTCTACAATTAGAATCAATTCTACAAGCTTCTTTGTGAAATGGAAAGTGTTTATATTTCCTGAAGAAGCAGCGTGATTTTACACCAAAACATCACGCGATGCATTCATCTTATTAGATATCTTCAAATGCACGTTGCTTCCGAACTGTTAGAAGTTCAAACTGTGCCTGTTGCCACATAATGAAAATAATGATTGATGAATAAAAAAAAATATCCTGGCTGAGATAATTGATGAGCGTTATCTGTTACGATATTATGATTGTGATTGTTAATATCTAATTGATGTGTGGTGAATGTGCAGAGAGACACAAAACTGATTGATAAGGTATAAAAAGAACCTCAGTCACCATTTGGAATTTAAGAGGCAATTATGAACATGATGATGATGATGATGGAAGATCGCCTTCTTTAACAGTTCTCTAAGCATTCTTTCTAAGTAGGGTACCGACTAGTCCCACTGAGAAAATTCTTTAATATTTCAAATTTCTTTTCACTATTGTCTCCTTGTGTAATAAAATTTGAATCTCCTTATTTTATATTGATATTTTTAATTTTATTTTAACACGTGATACCTTTAAAAGCTCTCTATATTCTTTGCGTTGCTCCATCAATCTCGCAGTTTAGTGTCTGGATTACTTTTGCGATAAAATATTCCATTATAATCTGAAGTTGTGGACAGTAAAAAATGTCCGGGTACTCTTTTGTCTGTTGGGATTTTGAGACAGCAGTCCTTCAAGAGACACAAATCTATATAGACTGGCAATCTTGTAATCATTATTGGGTGGTGGCAACCAAAATATTACGATAATTAATGAGAAAATATATAATTACTGTCACTTTTCTCGACTTAATATCTTGTTCCACAGTTCGCAAATAGGCAAATCATTTTCAAAATATAGAAACTAGTATATAAATTAACTTTGTACGTATATTAATTAACTTCACTTGCATAAAACCATTTCGCTGCGCCCTACGCAAACAATTTCATTTTGATTAATCAGGGACAAGCATGTATCTCCGTCAGAACAAAATGGCGGTCTCCTCATCTAAAAAGTGTCGTCTGCCAATTGTTTTATGTTCCTTTTCCATGCCAAGAAAATTCATTGTGGTACAATTTAACTACAGAGCGATAATTGAATATTAAATGAATAGATTTTATTTTGTAAAGGTTGTTTTAGGAGAAAACCTAATGGAAATATGTCTTAGGCTAGTTAATTTCTGAAATAAAATCATGGTTTTATAAAATATTTATTATATTTCTTATAAATCCATGAAGACGTCAAGTTGAAATTTTATTTAATATTCAATTTATTACGCATGAAAGCAATAACACATAGAATTTACTTAGTTTAGAAAGTTGTGAATTGCTTTACAAATAAGATATATTATAGTCTTTCGTTTTTTATGGGTATGGCTGGAAGATGGATAACAATGAGGACCTTGTTATTGATTGGATGACCTGCATGACTGCTCTAAAGAATGTAAAAGAGATCTGAAACTGTACAGCTATCGGCAAGAGAAATGAATGCAATAATATTAGTATATGTACCTGTTCACAGAATAGTGAGCAAATTAGCCCAAACAGGAAAAAAATCTGGTTTGGCACCCTTAACATGCACGAATAAAATATGTATTTCATGCATGACCTGAAAGAGAAAAATATTTCTACCAATTTTGATCACATCACCAAATTTCCTTTGTTGACAGGAATTCTGAAAGGTAAATAAGCATTAACATATTTTTAATGGTAATAAATTGAATAAATCATTGTCACATATATTAGGTTGGTGCAAAAATAATGTCGTTTTCTCACATAGTAACATATGTGAGAAAACGACATTATTTTTGCACCAACCTGATACTTTAACATTTTGGGGGCTTTTGGATTTAATTTATTTTTATTAGCATAGAAATTTTGGTTGAATCAGTTGTTAAGCAAAATGAACAAATTGATACTGGCAATTATTGTTCAAAATAGCCTAAAAATAACTACCTCCAAAGAAAGGCTCTACCTAAGTTTAAAATGCATTTAAAAAATGAAAAAAAAACAAACTTTCCTCTCGAAGCTTTAATTTTAGTTTTAATTCCAAGCTAGTAGATTTAATATTTC
The DNA here is from genome assembly GCA_963932145.1 of Acanthosepion lycidas. Lineage (NCBI taxonomy): Eukaryota > Metazoa > Mollusca > Cephalopoda > Sepiida > Sepiidae > Acanthosepion > Acanthosepion lycidas. Next base: position 30,580,552 of record OZ010610.1, on the reverse strand, counting down.
AAATAATCAAAATACTTTGAAATATTTCAAACCGAATTTGAACTGATTGGAATATTTTTGGTACTTATTAGTATATTCTATGAATTCATACATATTGATAGATCTATCAACAGAAAATAATTCTCTTTACTAAGGAACATTCTTTCAAAAATAAAATATACTTTTTTGAAACGTTATTTCAAGTTAGCCAATTGATAGTTTAATTAATTAGAATAGAAACAAATATTACTTTTAGTTTAAAATATTGCAGGAAAGCATTCTTTAACACAAAGAGGTTTTTTACGCGTCGAATGATTTATTGTATACCAGATGTTTGGAAAACTTAAGTAAGCGATACAGAACTGGAAAAGAATTACATGACGAATACAACGTGAACACCTTCTTTTATATAATTAAGTACCAAATAGTAGTCCTTATCTTTGTTGTTATTACAACGTTTCGACTGTTGTGCCTTCCGGTCTTCCTCAGGCTTGTATTGAATTGAGTAACCTATAGGGAATTCTGAACTGAACTGTTTATTTAATCGACGGAGGTAGACTTTTTTCGTTCCACTGTCCATGTCAAGGGATATTGTCCAGTTCTTATTTTTAGTACTTTCCACTGAGTTCGAATACACACTGACTGAACCAGGGATTGAACACGCAATCACTATGTCACCAAATTCCCAAAGAAACGTTTTACTCCACTAGGCTCTTGTTCTGTATACCTGAGAATTTCTGGATAACCACAACAAAGATCAGGACAATAGTCCGAATATAAATAGTGTTTTAGTCTTATTGAATCTTTATTTTATCGTTCATGGTAGATTTTCTACAACTAGCGGTCCTGTCACACCAAAACAATTGATACTTTTAATTTTTCGAGGATTTGCCCTTAAAACAAATGTAAAAATTATGCGACGCAAAAAATAATTTCACGAAATTAAGTAGGTAGAGGTAACAGATTATCTAAAACAGAAAATTTTAAAAATAATTTAATTAATTTCTGAATAAGTCCTGAAAGTTTCATTAAAATCAGGCAATAATATTTTGACGATAAAATGTTTTAATTATGTTTGGGGCATTTTTTCCTGAGATAACGTTTTTTTAGCTGATATTTGTAGGTACCTGTATAGAAAAATGACGGGTTAACTGATTGCCTTGTAACTCAAGTGTAAGGATGTGCGCATTCGTCACCTAAAAAATGTTTCTCAATGAATTTTCAAAATCTAACACACCTTCAAAGTAAAAAGATAATTTTAAACAAACTGTTTTCGTTTACGACCACGATTTGAGATTGTGAAGAAGAATAAGTTGTTTCTCGTATCCACTGTGTTAATATATGAAATAAAACTGATGGTGATTGCAAAATTTCTCAGACGAGCGTCTATTATTCAAATGACGCATCGTCTTGAATTATCGTGCCCGTTGAGAAAATAGAAATTTCACATGAAGAAAATTAAATATTTTCTCATTTCTTCTCTCTTTTGATAAAAAATTATTTTAATAAAATTAAAAATAAAATACTGATGCCTTTCAAGAAATAACGTGTTAAAGACTTTACGAAAATCATCCTTATTTCATCAATTTAGCGAAAAATAAAAAAAATAATAAATAAATACATAAAAATTAATTATCTATCAAGCATAAATTGAGAAAAAATCTTCTTTTATTTGATAAAATGTTCAATAAATTCTGCTTTTGGACGAATGTGCCAATAATGTTTTTATTTGTTAAGTCGTTGGTTGGTTGGTTGGATTTTATGGCATATCAACTACTGTGGGACATTTAATGCCAGATTAAGGTATATATATATATATATATATATATATATATATATATATATATATACCTATACATATATTAAATATACAGTGCTATTAAACATATAGCTGGCAACATTATTTTTCAAAAACACATAGCTGGCAACATTATTTTTTCAAAAGCATATAGCTGGCAACATTTTTTCCAAAAAACGTACAGCTGGCAACACTGATGTTTCAAAAACATACAGCTGGCAACATTGTTGTTTCAAAAACGCATAGCTGGCAACATTTTTCTTTCCAAAAAACGTATAGCTGGCAACATTGTTCTTTCCAAAAAAACGTATAGCTGGCAACATTGTTCTTTCCAAAAACATTATCTTAAGCTTTGTTGTTGGACGTAGTTTATCGTCATACCCAGGACGCGGATGTAGTTTATCGTCATACCCAGGACGTTTGTTAAGTCGTTTCACGGGAAAAGATATACATGTCCACAGGCACAGCTATTCTTTAGATATGTTCATGAAATAATATTTAGAATAAAAGTTTGTAAAATAAAGCCTTTGATACAGAACAACAATCACGACATAAAAATCTACAATAATAGAAATAAAAAAAAATACTCTAACAAAAATATAAATATATGATTAAGCCTTGAACGACTACATATTTATGTTCGGCTTCGTTATTTATGTATAATGTTATGGGAATAATGTACGTAGCATTGAAATATCAATTAAAAATCCCTGTTCGCTCAACGAATATTGATTTCCTTGAAAACATTAACTTTGTCTTTTTTGACACATTGCGAAAGTTACATAAACGTTTCTAAAATACAGAATAATCCACGTATAAAGGATAAATGGTTTTTCGGGGCTGCAAACTAATTTTCATTTTGTCTGAAATGTTTCATCTTCGACTTTTCCCACTTATTTTTAAAACAGATTATCTTCATGTTCTTCAAATAAAACGATTTGTTATGGGCTGCGCCGCATGTCGTTAGTTTATTGAAACCGTCGTCGATTGATAGGTTGAAAATTGCTAAACATGTGTCAGATTAAAAGAAACGCCCTTCTCTTCACATTCTCGGCTCAAATCCGGGTGAACTGAGCGACCACAAAAAAAAACAAAAAAACAAAAAAAAAACAAAAAAAAAAAACACTTCTTCAGTTTGCATAATACAAAAGACAGGCCAGAAACAAAACAAAAACAAACTTAAAAATAGTATAGATTTCATTTATTCTCACTTTCTTCATTTTTTTTTTCTTTCATTCTCCTTTTTTCACTAGTTTTTCTTTCTTTTTTCCTTCTTTTATTTTCTCTCTTTTTCTTCATGTTTTATCAGCTTGTGCTTCTCTTTCTCTTCCGTCTTCTTTCTCAATTTCTTCTTTTGTTCTTTTTTCTCTTTCTTTCTGTCTTTCTTACTGTCTCTATTTCTTCATTTTTGTTTTTTTTTTTCTCTTTCTTCCTATTTTTCTTTCTTTCTTTCTTAATTATCTTCCTGTTTCGAACTAAGATTTCTTTTTCTTTTCTGACTAGTGAACACGTGAAGGTTTAGGTGGACTGGGCGGCTCGTAGTGATGGCGGTGCTTGTGGTGGTGTGTCGGTGGAAGTGAGAAATGGGCCGAGCCATAAATTCCTCAGAATCACATTTTTGGAAACAGCGCCCCTACCCGGCTTGACTAGACAGGGGCAGACAATTAAACGCGGCAAATATTTGATATTGTTGTTCTCCGATGACATTAACATCATAAATTCGCCGACGAGTGAAATGGACAAAAAAAAAAAAAAAAAAAAAAGAAGATTAACAATCAGCAGCAGCAACAAAAAAGGCGTTCAAGTCAAACTCCCCAAAATAACAACGCAGAAGAATACAAAGGAAATGGAAAGAAAAGGAAAAAGAAAAAGGAAAAAGAAAAGAAAAGAAAAAGAAAAGAAAAGGCCAACCCCACACGTCTATACCTCTGCGGATGATTTCTACCCCCATTTGTGCAGAGATAGGAATGTTTGGACAGCAGAAGCAACCGTTGATTTTATTTGTTTCCATTTACATTGTACTACTACTACTACTACTACTACTAATAATAATAATAATTATTATTATTATTGTTGTTGTTATCGTCATTATTATTATTATTATTATTATTATTATTACAATAGTAAGAATAGTGGTAGTAGTAGTAGCTATAGTAGTTACATTAAAAAGAAACAAACAATATACACTACAGTGTAACCCGGATATAAGAGAGTTGTCGTGACCGGAGAAGAAGTATCTTATATCCGGGTTTCTCTTATATCCGGGTTTGGTCTACATTTGTTTAGGTAAGTATGGCTCTAATTTGGGACCAGATAAAAATCTCTCTTATATCCGGGTTTCTCTTATATCCGGGTTACACTGTATTCATATTTGTAAAAATTGTAAGAGACTCAATTCAATACAGTTTACTTGTTGCTAGTTACTTTTCTTAGTTAAAAGTACAGTGTAACACGGATATAAGAGACCGGGATATAAGAGAAACCCGGATATAAGAGAGATTTTATCTGGTCCCAAATTAGAGACATACTTACCTAAACAAAATAGACCAAAACCGGATATAAGAGAAACCCTGATATAAGAGACTTCACAGATCCCGACAACTCTCTTATATCCGGGTTACACTGTAATTCTTCTTCGTATGATTTTAATGTTGTTGTTGCTGTTGTTGATCGTGGTGCTGGTTGAGGCGGTGACGGTATTGTTGTTGTTGTTGTAATGGAAACTTCTGTTACGGAAAATGAATGGATTTAATTTCCGCCTACTTGTCTTCTTTGCTCCCACTCACCTATTCCTTTTCCTAGTTTCCTTCTTCTTCTTCTCCTCTTCTTCTTCTTCTTCTTCTTCTTCTTCTTCTTCTTCTTCTTCTTCTTCTTTTACATTCATTAATTCCACCAGTTCAGACCTTCACAGCTAAGACCTACCATACCAGTGCACTGGAACAAATCATCCCCATTCCTTACGTAATCCATCAATAAGAAAGTGGGGTGCTTCCGGGCAGCTTCTTCTCAAGAGTCGCTACTTTGTGGAACAGATTCCCGAATGGATGCAAACAATCTTATCCTCTTCAAATCTACGGTCAACCGTTTATCTTTCGTACATGTTCTCATAATCTGCACTTCTGACCTCCTCCTCCTCTTACATTCATACAACAAACTCCTTATTCCGTAACCCTCTACATTGAGTGGCTCTTGGGATTTTTATTGGGTGATCAGTTAGTAAAAATAAATAAATAAAAGACGACTTGATTTTAAAAGCATACACACTTTCTGCACTTGGAAGATATGTTTAATTCCTATCCAATAATTCCTCCCTGCTGTCTTGTGTCAGACTTAGCTAAGTTAATATAGTAACAAGTCTGTACTGACGTTCGGAATTAAATTCTGATTGTGGTTACAAAAGAAATAATGTCAAAATGAGAATTTTTTTAGGCAAATTAAGAACTCGTTTAGTTTATCCGTTTTTTTTTTTTTTTTTTTTTTTTTTTTTTTGTGGTGGGCAGCGATTTTAAACATTTAACTCGGGTGAAAAAACTGATCAATTTTTTTTCTTCTGGTGTGAATATATTTTGACAAGCATTAAAGAATTTGAAAATGAAATGAACTTATTTTCAGAGAATTCTATTTGCAAGTACCGACGAATCATTTTAAACCTAACATTGTTTCAGAAATGTGTTACCAGTTTGAAGGAGACATTCTGTTGTTGACTTTCAAAGTAAATGAATTCAAGGCATACATGGATTTTTATACATACATTTAGATACAGAATATTATACTCATGAAGAGAAGGGAAATAGATATTTATTAGGATATGCTGTAGTGTGTGTGCGTGTTTGCGTGCGTGTGGGATATGAGTGTGTGTGTGTGTGTACGTGTGCGTGTGTGTGTGTGCGTGATGTGTCACGTGGTTCGGTCGAGGGGAAAAATCCATTCGTCATACGATCCTGGTATATTTGAGGATTAAGTTTCCCCAAGGAGGAAACAAGACACGTCTTGTCACTATGATATCCTTGGTTAAAAAGAGTAAAAAGAGAAAGAGAGTTTGCATACTTCCCTTTTATACAGCTTTATACAACACCTAGCGGGCGATATAATATTAGGTTGGTGCAAAAATAATGTCGTTTTCTCACATAGTAACATATGTGAGAAAACGACATTATTTTTGCACCAACCTAATAACAACAAGCTACCTCACTTTTCGTAGTGATTTCAATAATGCTATTGTTTGGATTTATTTCAATTTGCTTTTAAATTTCTGTGACAGTGTGCATAAACTGTTACATTCAGCTTTCTCGCTTGGATGCTTGGATCAGGCTGGATTTTCAAGAATACTATCTAGATCATCGAACACGTCATTTGCGACGTCCCAGTCTATGAATGTTCCAATTCTATTGTTTCCTTTCTTGTAATACGATCGAACCATTTTACTGAATACACTTATAATGAAATTTTTACAATCACATCTTTTTTCTTAACAAAAAAGAATGGCATTTGCTGCTTTTTATAGTTAGTCTTGATGTATTTATTCTTCGCTGTAATAAGAACTTCCATTTCCCTTTTTAAATGTCCTTTGCGTAATCCTGCCTATGTCTATTCATAATTCTCTCTGCCTATTAATTTCTCTGTGACAAGTGTTTGCACCAACCTAATACACAATGGAGTAAAATCTGACAAATAAAAAAGGTGGGTAAACTTAGTTAAATTTTATGCGTACACAATATTATTAAAACGAAATTTTCAAAACACGAAGAAATAATACGTTCACCGACAAGCGATTGATTATATCTCAAGTTTTGTCCGTTTTACTTTCGACATTATACATGAACGTCTCAGTTTGAAACTTGTAATTGAATGCTTTTACTGATAAGATTATTGTGTTAGAGTCGCTTTATTATCTTCCGACTCCTAACACTTCTGGCTTCCTCTTACTATAAATTTTCTATCACAATGTACAAAGTATATATATATATATATATATATATATATATATATATATATATATATATATATATATAAACGCGTAACAGTGCGTATTGTATGCTATACATGGAATACTAGATTACCGACAAGATTTGCGAGTCAACCATTGAAAATTATAACATCATGACGAAGGACCAACTCAACAATTCTGTGTTATCGAGTATAACAGCTCAGATAATCGCGAACAAATATTACGATTAAAATAAGACATTTGGAAAATAACATAACAGCTGACGACGTGGATATAAAATCTGGCTTCAATTATTAGAAGTGAAAGTAATCAAATAATTATTGCTTGATGTCGTCTAAGTGTTACTGAGTCAACCATATTCAACTTAGTATCACCGATATAATTATTTAACGATGAGAATACTTAATGCTGTAATAAACGTTATATGCATATCGAATTAGTGTTTTCACCATTTTTCTGTTCACTTCATAAAAAGCGAGTCCTGTCATGATTTTACATCATTCATTAGAAGTAGTAATAACCGTGAAGATTTTATGCCTCTCCTGTTTTAATTTTCTGATGAATATTCATTTTCAAGTTAATGAATGAATAAGCTCCTTGGGAGTTCTATGTCTATAAAATACCCATGAAAAGTTCCCTATTGTATCGTTAAATATTTGAGCTTAACAAATTTAACAAAATATTACAATAACAATAAAAATATGAATGCAAGTTATTATTTTAATGAATAAGAAATTGACAAGTTTTCCATTTCACTGAAGCAGACGTTAAACACATTAAAATGTTGTCGCCGCCCTTTTCTTTCTTTCTTTCTTTCTTTCTTTCTTTCTTTCTTTCTTTGTGTCTATTCCCTTTTCCAAAAACCAAACAGTGCCTTTGATATATCATTTCTTCCGTGTATCCTGGAAATCAAACAGGAATAGTCCATTGTTTATCTAAGGCAATGACTCGGCGTAATGTACGGGCTAATTACAGGATAAATGAATAAGCAGAATTATAATATGACAGTTGTCAGTTGATCGACTTCGGGAAAGAATAGGCTGTTCTGTACTATTTAAACGGAGAGCATTGACAGAAGAAAAATCTATGGGTGTCATCAGCAGGATAACGTCTGGACAGAAGGACAGTGCGAAGAAGAAAAATGTGATTGAAAAGGAAAAAGTGATTGAATTGTAATTAAACTTAGCTTTGTTCAGCTCATGACTACATCTTTCGAAAAACTGAGTGAAGAATCCATTTTTACTAAACTAAGCTTAGCCTGACACACGTCTAGTGCACACCAACCAGTGCCCGTTATTAATTGCCTGCTTGACTAACTGCTAACCCTTATCTTCCACAAAGGGCAAAGAATATCAGTGGTTACGAGATCAGCTCGTTAACTGTTTCTCTTTATCCAGCAATCGGGTATTCTCTAGTGACAGAAATATATTTGTCAAGACAATCTAGAATATTACACTTCGAAGATCATCAAACAAGAGCTATCTAAACTGTTATTTAATTAACTTATTTTTTCTAGCGTCCTAATCTTTGTTGTTTTTATCGCAACGTATCGGCAAGTCTGATTTTCAACCTTCCTCTAATGTATGACATAATTAGGAAACTTCTAGGATTGAAAAATCCAAAAATGTGTTGTTCAGTGAGATATGTCTGTGTTAACCTTCACTTGTTTTCTCAAAATTTAAACTCGGGATATTTTCCTTTTTTTTTTTCACCCCAAGCAAGGCGGGAAGCCACTAACACGCAAGGGGTTACAGAGAGTTGGAGCGAGAGCAAATAGGAGTGATAGCGAAAAGGATGAAGAGAAGGATAGGGGATAGATCAGGGCATCTGGAGATGTCGATTGACATTACATTTGAATAGTTGGAGACTATAACTATCAGGGAAACAAGAGAAGGGGAGGGAGTTCCACAGTCGAGAAGTGCGAGACATGAAGCTATTGAACTAGAAGAGACGGCTACATTTAACAGTTTCGACAGTGAAAGAGTGAGAGCGAGATGCCAACCTAAATAAAGGCATAGATTCATGAAGTCTGAGAACCAGCGAATGCAGCTCACCAGAGCAGTTACCGTGTAAGTATTTGTAAAAAAGACAGATGGAGGCGACGGCACGTCTGTGAGAGAGCGACTGCAGACGAGATGCCAAATCAGGGCCAATTACATTGCATATCTTCGTGGAGCTGAGCGTCAAATATTCACATGGGCGGCATGGATGGTTCTCTCTGACGAGTACAGTTTTGTTTTTGAGGCATTAAAGTTAACCATCCAGTTCCTGCCCCAGCCCAGAACCGATTGGATATCTTTTTCAAGACAAACGGCCAGGTTAGTTTTGTTAGCGCCGCCCATGTCTTGTTTGTCTATTGTGCTTCACTCTTCCGTTTTTATTGATATTCGGGAAAAAAATAACCAATAGTAAACGTCTGTTGGCCTGAAATGCAAAAGAACATACATACTTAATAAAGTCAATATCAGTAGCTACGAGAAATAGCATCGATAATACGATTGCTGGAGTCATACCGTGTTTATATTTCCGCATGAAATTGCCATGGTTACCATAACTGAATTTTTATTTATTGAGTATGGCTGGAGTGAGATCTACAGCGTATCTCAGACATGTTCAATGCGGTTTAAACGTGGAGGGCGTAAAAGCGGACAGGTTATGTAGAAGTCATTTGAATGTTCGAAGGACTAATTTCGTATCATACGTGCCTCATGGTTATGCGTTATCTGGAATAAACCATTATCACTGGCGAAAATAGCGAGCATCGATAGATTTAGATAATCAGGAGTACGATACATTACGCACCTACTAAGACAGGCTTCAGATTCACTCGACGTCCTTTTTTTAATGAAACACGACATTTACAGAAACACTAACAGAGCTACTATCAGAATGTAGATCACTTGATGGCACAATATTTCTTTTCTTTTCAATAACGTATTCTCAGTTTCTTTTACTCTCAGTAACCCTTGCGTCTTAGCGACTTTATCACCTTGCTTGGGGGGAAAAGATTAAAGATAAATAAATGATTTTTTGCGGTTACCTCTAGGCTCAAATGATAAAATAATTTTTTCAAGATTCTCATTGAAGTGAACAATTTCATTTTTTTCTTTAGATATTAAAACAACTTGGGATCTGTTGTTAATCCTAAAATAATTATCGATTATATTGATTTCCACTATTGTCGATTAAAACTTGATATATAATTCCTCTGTGGTCTTATCTGAGATAATTATACCCATTACTTGACAGCTGTTACCTTTCTTGTTTTTATATTGTTATCAATAAATATGATTGGCTTATGATTCATGTAGGAAATTATTGATATTATCATTTACGAGCAGCATGGCCCGGCGTTGCCCGTGCTTGATTCATACAGCAATCGCTATCACTTGACTTAAAATATTTTTGCCCTTCCTTGCCTTTAAAGGAGTGCTCTTTGCCGTGCTGATGTTGCTACATGCCTTACTTCTTGCCTATCTCACACTGCGAATTTTTTCTAAGCTCTATACTAAACATTAAATCTGTTACGAAAAAAGAACTAAACAAAATGAACACAAAACGATCAGCTTATAAAAGGACTCGTAACTGGAAAAACCGAATGAAAAAAGAATGTTAACAACATATACTTTTTCACACCCAACCCAGTTCTGCGGAATAATCAACGTTGAGTTTAGGCAAGCGAATGAGCCAATTGAAGTGCCATGCAGATTTAATTTTTTCCCACTTGTGACGAGTGCAGCTATCGATATTTTTGCATGCTAGCATGCTAGTTAACTTTCGTGTCAGTCAGCTGTTGGCTCTCACGCTGGCCAATAGAATCTTCCTGCCTATTCGTGGCAGCCAGCTATAGGCTCTCACTCTGGCCAGTAGAAAATGGCCGCAAACTACATGAAAACTGCCGTAGAAGCATGAAAAAATCGATTATTTCCACTATTGATTGGAGTTGGGAAATGCAAAGTCGGTCTTGGGCTTCCCGCTAACTTGGAGCATGTGCATGTAAATTTTGGTGCAGATCCGTCGAAAATGGCGGCCGTGCATTCGTTACACACACACACACACACACACACACACGCACACATCCCGCCTTTTATAGACAGAGATTTTTTCAAGATAGCAGTGAACATTAAGCGGTGCAAACAAACATTATCAAAATTAAAGGAATTATTTGACGATAACTGAAGAAAAATTGCTAGATTTTCGAATATCGAATTACGCAATTAATCAAACTTTATGAAAACACTGTGATGACGATGTTTTACAATACATTGACCTTTTAGAAAGAATCTACTAATTTTTATGTAAGCGCTCGAATAATAAGAACAGATTTGATCAGGGACCTAGACTAACTTTTTTCATTATCATCCCGGTACTGAATTTCAAAAAAAAAAAAAAAGTTTTAATCGTCTGCCACCAGATTTTCGAACCGGCCTGAATTCGTAATAGATTTTTTTAGAAATTTTGTTGTTATTTATAGGTGTTAGTAGCACAAAAACGCGTTAAAATTTTCAGGAAATAAATATTTATAGTGATCCGTTCAGTCTTTAATCATTTATTTGTTTTTAATGCAATCAGTACAAGCTTTTAAAAATCAATGAAAGATAAAATATTAAACGTTTAAGAATAAATAAAAACGAAAAGAAATTCGTTAAATTTTGCAATAATTTTTATCAAAAATCACAATTATATTTAAGTCTAAGCATTCGATTTGAATAATTTCACTTTGAATAATTTCACTTTGAATATTTCCACTTTGAATAATTTCACTTTGAATAATTTCATTTTGAATAATTTCACTTTGAATAATTTCATTTTGAATAATTTCACTTTGAATAATTTCACTTTGAATAATTTTGCATGGAGCTGTTCTTATTAATTCATTGTTAGGCTTGAAATAATTTTCATTTTAAATATTGCGTTTTCTGCAGTCATTTTCTTTATAAAGAATATTAGCGTATTCCAAATGCTCACAAGAAAAAATGTTTTTAATGGCTTTATTAAAAGATTTCATTTTGCAGTTACCTGCTCCACGTCGTGGCTATATTTTCTGTATTTGTTTATCATTTTTGAAATGTTCCCTTGCATTTTCAATTTAGTTTATGATAAGCAGAAAAAAAAACTTGTTTGTTAATGATTAACTCAGTTTTTGGTAGAAAATATATACTTTTCTTGATTTGTTTATTAAAGCAAAATTAGTTTTTAAAATAAGATCCAAATGTTGTTCACATTTAGAGATAAATAATAGAAATATTTAAATTTACGACCTTCACCTTCATTTTTCATTTGGAGCTTTATAAAAGAAGCGCTTGAGTTTTGTTTATTTTTGTGCGCGCATGTGCGTGCTCCATTTATTATTAAAAAAAAAAAAATAACAACCTGCCACTATTGGTGATAAGTAAGAATTCTTTCTTTTATTATTTTAAGAAATTATTTGCTTTTAGAATAAATATAACAGAATGTTAATTAAAAATGTTGCATTGTCTCGGTATCATTCCAAAAGACCTAACCAATTGTCCCAAGCTAATTTTTTGTCAGCCCCTGGACGACGGCATGACGCTAATCTAGAGTTTTGGATTTGATGTTGTTTTTGTTGGTTTTTCTTTAAATAAATAATAAAAAAATGGACATAAATACACAATATTATTGAAGAAATGATGAGCATTTTCAAAGATATTTAAAAAATACAAAGTAAATTTGGAGGATGATTTATTTTCAATGAAGTATATGGAACGCCTGGATTGATCGAAGCCAATTCTAAAGGAAAAGTGGGATAGAATCTCCCACAAATCTATAGAATATGAAAAATTTCAATCAGGAAAGCATTTTCTAGATTCGCTTCTATTTGGCACTGACAAATTTCGCATGAAAATAATTTTTATGAAGCACATACTTCTATATACCGTAAGATAGATATTGTAAATGTTAAATTTCGTTTAGTTTTTAAAAATGAACATGAGGCAAAATTTATTTTGCATAGAGTCGAGCTACTACTAATAAGTCAGTAGTCACTTGGTACGTAGAAACTTTTACGCCACAGATCACAATATGGCGTCGCTAATAGGATCTCTAACACCTTTAGGTGAGCCGGACTTTGTGGAAAAATGGATTTGTTGTTTTGTTGCCCTGGCAAGAACTTAAAAACCACAAAGTTGCAGATGAGGAGAACGAGATTACAGTATTTTTTCGTTTCGGCAGGATGTATGGCCATCAGAATGATCTATATGATGGTGTATCCCAGAGAATTGGAGAATTCGATATTTTGCACAAATTACGGACATTATAAAGAGAAATATGAGACAGAAAAATAAGTTGGTTATTTTTGAGAGAACAAAGTTTCTCGCGATCAAACAAGAGCTGGACGAAACTATACAGTATGTACACAAGCTATGGGAAGCTTCCAGATTGTGTGAGTTTGAAAAAATTGGCACTGCAGAAATGACCATTGAAGATGAATTGATACAGTTGAGAATAATTGAAGGTATGTGTAATGCTTCATGCAAACACACAATTTTAAAATGGTTACAACTAAATAAAATGTCCTTGAATGTATCTATATAGTTTCTGAGACAATTACAGTTAACTGAAAAATGCAATATACCTAAGAATAATGTCGAAATATAAAGCATATCGAATTACGTTGTTCGATGCTAATACGCTAATAAAAAGCATGAACGGGAGAAGAAAAATGTCCAGTTTTAGGAACATTATGCTGAGATTGTGAAAAGAAAAACCTTTTCCAGTCTGTATGCAAGCATAAAGGAAAAATAGAAAGGGTAGAAAGTTTGACCCCCACCCAGAAAAATACAGCTATATTTGTGATATAAAGACATAAAGAGAAAACTATATGGAATATTAGAATGAATTTGAGTCCAGATCCAGATCCACAATACGGAAAAACAGTCACACATCTCAAGATAGAGATATAAGACATAGATGAACGAAGGGCATAAAACCTCTTCGTTTCCGCAGGTATAGAGGCATAGGCAAAATGGATTTGCCCTATTTTGCAACAGTCATCACTCGTGACAGAGGGAGAACTTCTACGTCAAAGACTAAAATTCATTAAAACAAGCATAATACTTAATAGTATATGTTAAAGTTCGACCCAGAAACATAATTATTCTAATATTTTTTTTTCTTTAATCATTGATTTTAGGAAATGACATCTTTCAGAATTCCATTATATCTATCGAGGTTTTACTTTCAAAATTTTTATTTGGAGTGACATTTCTTTGGTCATCGTCAGCTGATCAATTTGGCCATGACAAGAAAGCCGAATTAAAATTAGAGACTAAAGATTATTTTCTACGATCTGTGTTAAGGATCAAATATAGATCGGAATCCGACAGGATAAGATAAAGAACAAATAGGAAACATTTATCAATCTAACATGTTTTACTTTTAATAAAGCTTTGTCAGAGACTGAGAAACGCACAAAAAGACAGAAATTCTGGTATTTTTAAGTTCGTGTTGTTTGATTTTCATTGGTCAGTCGTGTATCCCTTCGTAATTGTGAGTATGTGCATGTCCAGCAGATACTATGTCTGTTGGTTTTATCTTGTGCTGATATGGGAACTTTTTTTATGTACATACTGTCTGTTTTAGATAATAAGTTAGATTCAACCATGATATGTACAGAAAATCACCAGTTTTAAGGGAAAAAGAAATAATAATAATAATAATAATAATAATAATAATAATAATAATAATAATAATAATAATGATGATGAAGGAGATATATAATGAGTCTGGATTTAAAATGTTGTTGAATCGTCGGAATGAATTCAAGAGACGATTGAAGCAGCGAAAATAAATGCTGCAATTAGATATTTCAAAATAGATGAAAAAATTGTTAAGTTCTACTGGTCACTTGCGAGAGACTTGGTGCCAAATGGAATAAAGGAAGAAGTCTGAAGAATCCTGGAAGAAGAAAAGCTTGAAGAAAAACATACAGTAATTTAGAAAAAAAAAATTGTTGAAGATAAAAAGATATGCAGGAAAATGGAAGAAAAAATAGGTAAGTGATTGATTGATTTATTCATTTTTAAGGCTTATCAGCCCTTTGCAGGTTATTTAAAGCCAGAAATATTTTTAGATTCTAATAATTTCTTCTTTTGGGGTGAAGAGATAATAATGGTTTAGTGATACAAGTTTTACTAATTAACCCATAGCTGCGAGAGAAGAGGTGGATTTATGACTTTCTCAAGGGTATTTGCGTGTGAGTAAATATAACGAACCCAAAAGGAATTGAAACTTGGCTCTCTGATTAATAATTTCGATTCATTATCCATTACACCATCGACGCATTCAAGTTTACATCACCTGGCATTCCCAAGTGGTAACCCATCTAGGTACTGGCCAAGCTTAACTTCGGTGATCGTGCGGGAACCGGCGTTTCCACGCGTGTTGCCATAAGCGCAAAAGATAGATGAGAAAGGTCGCCTTGACGTTAGATACAATATTAAAGTGAAAGCATTTTATGTAGCCATGAATAACGTGAGATAACGAATTAACGGGAAAGCTCATTAGCTCAGTTTGATAAGCTGTTTACTGCCAAACAGAAGTAGTTCTTTAGAAAGATAGTTGGTTTTTTGTTTGTTTGTTTGTTAGTTTGTTTGTTTGTTTGGGTTTTATGGCATATCAACCACTGTGGGTTATTTAATGCCAAATCCAGTTTATATGAATTTTAAATGCCTATTTTGTATGGAATAAAAAATGTATATCTGGCAACATTATTGTTTAAAAAAAAAACAAAAAAACGTATAGCTGGCAACATTATTCCTTTACGAAAAAACGTATAGCTGGCAACATTATTCCTTTACAAAAAAAAAAAACGAATAGCTGGCAACATTACTTTTTTACAAAAAAAACTTAGAGCTGGCAACATTATTGTTTCAAAAACTTAGAGCTGGCAACATTATTTTTCTGAAAACATTATCTGAGACCTTGCTGTTGGATGCAGTTTATCGCCGTACCCAGGACGTGGATGTAGTTTATCATCATACCCAGGACGCGGATGTAGTTTAACGTCATACCCAGGACGCAGATGTAGTTTACCGTCATACCCAGGACGCGAGTAAAACTTGGAAGACTAGGAGTTCACTATTTGCCCATAGCTGGGACCCTAACAGGTGCTACCACCCCGGGTCAAAGTGGACCAGGGAACACCAGCAATTAAGAGGTGGTTCCACGCTCCTCAAAACCTCCAGATCAGAGGCCTTGCTGTTGGATGCAATTTAACGTCATACCCAGGACGCCTCATTGGGGGGGGGTCTTACCCCTCTACAGAGGTGCAGTCGGCGTATTCTAAAGCCCCAGCCGACAGGGCCAAAAGCTAGTTGGGGAAGATGGGTCAGATGTTATACCAAGTACTGATGAAGACACATGGGTTTGGTTAAAGTTATGGGGGATAACAAGAAGGTAAAATGAATAAAAGAGGCCGAATGCTAATTATCAAAAACTCCAAAATAGCAACGGATAAATATTTCAAAGATGGTCTAAAAAAGCAGATACGAAAAAAGCCTAACTGGAAGTCATCAGGGCAAGATGGAATTCTGGTTGAAACGATTCAAAAGTAGCCATGCAAATCTGGGCGATCCTCTTGATAATTGCATCATGGAAGCGTAGAGGAGTTCCAATCTAGATAGGGTTAGACGAACACTGATTATGAAGACAAGTTGAAAGGACCGCAAGTCAATAAGTCATCTCAATCTAATTTGATTTGAAGCTTTTGATTGAGTTTTTCGCCGAAGAAGTTTATGATCACATGCTCCTCAATGAGCTTCGGATAGGGAACAGAAGACGTGTTCGAAATGCTTTCATTTCGCTATTTTGACAAAGCAGTAATCGGTAACTGTACGAAGCGAGTGGTAAACATTTGCATGCCTCGCATTGATTTAATAAAAGGAGAGCGATATGTTTTTTTTAATCATTTCACCCAAGCAAAGCAGTAGAATTAAAATGCATAGGGTTAATGGGTGTGAGGGAATATGAGAAAAAAGACACAAAATAAGGTGTGGAATTCCAAATAGGGTCGATGATAGTCAATCGATCGAATCGGTGACACAGAACTAAATTTTAGTATACAATATTGTATTCTTTGGTGGAAATGAAAGAAAGCCACTGAACTCGACTATCGGCAAAATCAAAACCCTTAGTCACATGTATCCAAGAAGCTTTTAACTTATGATGAGAAATTTAATGCTACATTGAGCATTACTCGCTCTTTTTTAGTTGCTTTTTTGCGAAAAATTCTGAACTTGATGACGCTGGGTGGGAAATTTTGAACCTGATTGAAATTTCTTAACTTTTCATACATTTCAGTTAACATTTTAATTGCCAACATCAGTGCGAGATTTAAGGTTCAAAACTATTTTAAAAGGGGGTCGCTGAAGGAAGGAAGACAAACAAAAGGGGATCTCTGGTTGAAAAAGTTTGACGACCCCTGATATAGAGCCTGAGTGGTAGTCTAGCAAAATGGCATCTAGCATGAAAAGGCTTACGAACCATCGATATATCAATGAATTTCTCCATAGGGAAAAATTTGCGACCACAACGCTCGATAAAATTTTAATGATCAAAAATTGAATATGAAACCAGTAAGATAGGATAACAGAGGATAAGTCATTTCTGCTGTGGTGACAGTGTTTTGTATGACAAGCAGCGCTCCAGTCGACTCTACACAGTTGTGAAATCACAAAATGAAGGATCTTGTTCCTCACCGAGGAAAATACATTGTCAATATTGGTGACCACCTAGAAAAGCAGTGTTTTGTTGATGTAAAGTGCGATTGTGGTCCTTGTATCCGTTGGAGATGCTGTTGAATGAGACATTATTTCAGGGCGTCTGTCCCTCGTATATATCTCAGTTTTTTTTTCATATCTATCTATCTATCTATCTATCTAGCTAGCTAGCTATATGTCGACCCTATCATCGACTCTATAATGTCGTTTTCTCACATAGTAACATATGTGAGAAAACGACATTATTTTTGCACCAACCTAATATCTATCTATCTATCTATCTATCTATCTATCTATCTATCTATCTATCTATCTATCTATTGATGATTTTCACTTCTTTGCAGAAGATTATCTCTTCACTTGGTAGTTAATTTTGTGTGTTTTTCATTCAGAATTCCATTTCCCTCAATTATAACCGAGTTAATACATTACCTATGACTCCGTTAGTGATTCTTATGACCAGCTTCACTTTTACAATCTCTCTTACACACGTAGCAAACGTAAAGTTTTGTCTGTGTTATCTATGTTGGACAACTGCCTGTCCCTGCGTACAATCGTATGTTTGATTCCCGCAACATACTTACAAACCTTGTTAGAAAACACGCACCAGTAACCTGCAAGTCTTTCTGGTAGGGTTACATTCACAGGAGCTTTCAACTGACCTCTCTGGTGTGATCTCATGTGACTGGTTAAAGCAGCGGTTAAAAGGTTGACTTTACCATAAATACTGCAAGTGCATTGGTGTCCTAATAGCTCTGGGACAGATTCTATTTCTCTCTTCCTAATGGCGCGCTTTTTATTGGAATGCTCAATTCTCTTCTACTCAAAATTGTTGCAGTATTCCCAGATCATCCTTCTCCAACCGGATCTATCTCCAGCTACAGTTTCCTAGTCTTTGAAATTAATGCCAAGAGTCTTTAGATTACATTTAACTAACACACTTGAAACCTTTTTAGGCTTATGAGTGGATCCATTACCTTGTACTAGCTTACCATAAAAAAGTCTTTGGGGCAATTTCCCATTCTCCATATGTGTCAGATGACCTGTCCAACGCATTTGATTACGGAGACGTAGTGATTACATATCTATAGATACCTACATACACACTTTGCTTTCCCTCACAATCTATGACGTTCAGTTTTGATTTATTTATATATTTTAGCTGATATATAAAATCGTTATAAAAAATAATTGTATTCATTTGTGAATAAGTTCTGAAAGTTTCATTAAAATCCGACAATTATCTAATTTTTGCAAAAAAAAAAAAAAAAAAAAAGAATATCCAAATCTGTCTTTTTCATCGCAAAAAGACTTTTTTTCTATACATATTTATGTCAAACTTTGACACTGAAGAAAAGGATTTTTAACCAAAATTTCGAAGGTTCTAAAAAGATTAAAAAAGATTAAATCATCGTTTGATCGTTGCTCTTAATAATAACAAAAATTGTGACGATCAAACTTTGCTTATATTAAGTTTGGAGCATATTTTGTATCATATGTGCTCATTTTTAGCGAATCTTTGGTGGTACTTAGACCAAAACAAAAATAAACTCAATAATATCGCATTTGTTAAGAAAAAGACGAGATTGAATTCAGCCTTAAATGAATGCAAGTTGATTCAAAAGAAAATATAAAGAAGGGTAAGTGATTTTATGAATCGTTATTCACTGACAATTGAACAAATGCATCTTGTAGTTGATAAAGTTACGTATACTACGCTGGTGTTGTTGTTTGGAAAAAAAAAAGATTTCCAATGCTATTTTAAATGCATTCTAGTCCTCCCTACTTAGTAGAAGGACTTAGCACTATCCTTTGATCTTGTGCTTATGAAATATCAATAAAATATTTCAGATGAGACTGATGTTAACAACTGCGGCTGTTGTAAAGATCAAAGTCTTTGCTATGATATCAATAACAAAAATATTAATGATGATAATGATTTGTTGTTTTACACGTTTGTTTATTTTCAGTTGTTAGTGTTGTTGTTTTTATTAGTCCTCCAATTCCGGACAGTTCTCCCGTCATCTGGTGATCATTAATTCTAAACATCAGTTCCCTGGCCAATTAACTGCATATAATATTGCGTCTTAGCCTCTGACAACACATGAGACTCTATCCTTTGAGGGATGGAGTTGGAGTAACTACAGAAGGTCTAGGTGGGTCGGGTATTGGATTCGGCCTGGTTAGAAAGGTAGGGAGGTGCTGTGCTGAAATGATGATAGAAGCTACAACTAAGACCGAAATTAAGTAGAAACAAGAGAAAGAGAGAGAAGGCGAGAGAGAAAGAGAGAGAAGGCAAGAGAGAAAGAGAGAGAAGGCGAGAAAGAAAGAAAGAAAGAGGGGCGAGGGGGGGGGGTAAATATCCCGTTTACCCAATTATTCTTACTGAACCCCGTCGTGATTTTTACCATGCAAAAAGTCACGTTTTTCTTTCTCATAAACTTGCATTTGCCCCTCCTTTCAATATTTTCGCTCTCACTTAAATTCTTATGTTTAATTTCAACTCGTGCATTGTGTGTTTTTATTATCTCATTCATTTTTTTTTTATTCCTTCTATCCCTGAGTATAAGGTTACTAGTGAATTTCTTTTCTCTACTTTGTGATTTTTGTTCATTCAGCGTTTCTCTCTTTCTTTGGAAATTGTTCTCAACAACAAATTTCTTTTCCTTTTCATTTTTCAATAAATTTCGTTCTTTAGCTTCTTTACGTTTTATTCTGGTCCCATTTTTTTTTTCAAATATTAAATAGTCGCTCTCTTTCCTCATTCACTTTCCTCTTTCTCCTTTTCTCTTTCCATTAAACTTATTTTATCGTTCCCCTTTCCTCTTTCTTCATTGATTTTATTTCTTATCCTCTTCCTCCTTCACTCTCATATATCCTTCTTTTACTCTTTCCTCATCGCCTGCTTTCTTTTCTTTCTCATCATCTACCCTTCTCTTTTTGTCTTCCTATTTACTTTCTTTTCTCTTTTCCTTTCCTCATTCGCCCACTTATTCTTTCCCTTTCCTCGTCGGATCAACAATTCTCCCTTTTTCATTTCATCTTTTCTCATTGATTAGCCTCTTTTTCCTTTTCTCTTCCATCATCCGCACTCATTTCCTGTTTACTTTCCTTCTCTCTTTTCCGTTTAACTTTTTCCCCTCCCCTCTCTTTTTTTCTCTCTCTTTTCTAAGTTTTCTTCATTTTGCTAATCTATTCTACTCTCATTTTCCTTTTCTCTTCCCTTCAACTACTTTCTCTCTCTCTCTCACCATTTCCCATTTACTTATCCACATTTCCCTCCCATTTTGTTCTCCTCCTGGTTCTTACCTGAAAATCAAAAATATATTTTGCTACATTTTATGGATAATACAAGATGATTACGTGACTTTCAACAATTCGTTGATCAAATTCAACGCACCTTATTTGTATTGTAAAACCTTTTATTATTTGAAATTTTCAGCTGTGAGTTGATGGTGAAATTTGCTCTTAACAATGAGGTCTGGTTTTCGCAGTCTGTATTAGGTGCAATGATATATTTTTGCAGTCCGTCTTAGGTGCAATGATATATTTTCGCATTCTGTATTAGGCGCAATGATATATTTTTACAGTCTGTATTAGGTGCAGTGATATGTTTTTGCAGTCTGCATTAGGCGCAATGATATATTTTTGCACGAAACCTGGAATGTCTGTCGAAAATACTTTATAGATTTTATATTCTTTCCCTAAAATTGAAAGTTTTACTGTGTTGTATGAGAATTTGTGTACAGTTGATCCGACATCGGATGTAGGTTTGTAAGTTAGATGAAAATTGTTGCGTGTGGGAAATTTCTTTCTTAAAAGGGAAACGTCTGAAAGGTGAAAGGGAACACCAGTGTATGTGTGTGTGTGTTGCTTCTTATGAGTGTTTTTATGTGTGCATATGTGTGTGTGTGTGCCTGTGTATGCGT
Source organism: Acanthosepion lycidas (assembly GCA_963932145.1). Taxonomy (NCBI): domain Eukaryota; kingdom Metazoa; phylum Mollusca; class Cephalopoda; order Sepiida; family Sepiidae; genus Acanthosepion; species Acanthosepion lycidas. Next base: position 30,559,159 of record OZ010610.1, on the reverse strand, counting down.
TGAGAGGAAATCAAATCACTCAATTAATGGCGCACCTAAACAGGAATTTTCATTGTTCCATAATTCATTCCACTTAGAGTGAAAAAGGAATTCGGATATTGTGAATTCCTCGCGGCCCGATCCATTTGAGGAATTATTGCAAGACTAAAAGATTTGCCCAAAGTTTACCTTTTCTACCTGCTCTATTAAAATTGGCCGAATCGAGGAAAGAAATGATATGTTTATTAAATGAAATGCCCCACCCCATCTCTTAGACGTGTTTATAATTTAGCTAAAGTATACAAGATATTTTACAAGTAATAAATAAATAACAAAAAATTTCTAAAACAGATCATAGTATGATGAATAAGGCCGCAGACTTGATAAAAAGTTTTGTCGACAAAATGTTTATGCTATTATTAAGAGGAAAGATCAAAAGTATTTTTTATTATTTTACTAATGTTTTTTTTAATCCTTTCGAGCATGTTGGAAATTCTGATGAATATCTTATTTTTCTAGTGCCAGCGTGTCAAAGATTATTATGGGAAATTTAGCGTCTTTTTGCGGTAAAAACACATTGTTTTGTAATTTATTACAAAAATCAAATAATTGTTGGACTTTAACGAGATTTTCAGGACGTATTCACAAAATTTTGGTTAAGACTCAAGATTTTTCTTGCGTCAGCGAGTGGAACAAAGATTAATATTAGGAAATTTAGCGTCTTTTTTAGGTAAAAAAAAAAACATTGTTTTAGAAATTGTCGCAAAAATCAAATATTTGTCGGAATTTAATCAGCTATTTTAACAAAAATGAAAATCTCCTCCACTCAATTTAAATTTATTTTTGAAATACAGAAATGTGTTTTGCTTATTGGAAATATTAAATTTAATCTATTAGCTTGAAATTAAAACTAGAACAAACGCTTCAAGAAAGATTTTTCATTTGCAAAAATTAATTTTTGAACCTTACGTATCGCGTTTTTTTTTTTTTTTTTTTTTTTTTTTTTTTTTTTGGTGGTCCTCTCTTTGATAATTAAATTACTCACTTATTTTTTATTTTATTTTTGCATCAAGAACACCTGACATTATAAGTGTCCACATGGATAAGTATCATTAAATTGGCATCAAAGAATAGAGTTGATAATTTGAATGAATACGCGAATGAAAAAGAAGCGATTCTGGAAGTTTTCGATATTTACTTGGTGTGCAAAAAGAATTGGAAGATTGTTTTGTTAAGGCGACCAGAAAATCATCAATCGAAATTCTTTCTTTCGTTTTGATTCGCACTGCGGAAGGAAATCGGTCAGAATGTGAAACTCATATAGTATGGCACATAACCATAATATTGGAACGCTTATTGGTAAAGTAGCCAATATTGAATACATGTGATTTAAAATATTGATTAAATATATCCACTCTCTACATGGCTTTCAAATTGGGAGCAAATGTACGGCTTTAGGTCAAGCGTAAATGATGTCTCGCCCTTCGTCGATATAATGGAGAATAGACTTGAAGTTTATGTAAAGAACCTGATTGCTCGCAGAAAATTAGCGGTGGGTCGTAGGAGTAAATTATTATTAGAATAAATTGCTAAATGAGAAAATGGTGCAAATGCAGCAATGCACCCCAAAGGCGACATGTCTTAATCAAAAACAAAAGGTGTGCACCATTTTTTTGTACATCGTCATCGAATATGTTTTTTGTTTTGTTGTCTTGTTGTTTTGTTTTGTTTTTAAGATTTAGTTTTTGATATTTGTAACGCCCGCCTTTAACTTTGGTCACGGGTTTTCTGAGATTATTTTAGACTATTCCATTATTTAATATTTTTAAAGGATTTGTTAGAACTCAACAATATTATTAGGTTGGTGCAAAAATAATGTCGTTTTCTCACACATGTTACTTTTATATATGATTTCTGAATTAATTCATTGATATATATATAGCCATGTTATATATCATTTTGAAGCGCGTTTTTCGCTCTATCGAATTGTGTTATTCGTTACCGTTCTCAATCTCTTCATTCATTTTTTTTGCAGGCTTTTCGACAGCATGGACAAAATTCAAATCCGCACGATTTTCTTGTTCCAGTTCAAACTAGGCCGAAAAGCTGCCGAGACAGCTCGTGATATCAATGATGCGTTTGGCCCAGGAACCACTAACGAACGTGTGGCACAACGGTGGTTCAAGAAATTTCGCAATGGTGACGAGAGTCTCGAAGATGAAGACGGTCGCGACCGGCCGACTGCGGTTGAAAACGAACATTTGAAAGCCTTAATTGAAGCCGATCCTCGCAAAACCACACGAGAAGTTGCAGTCGTTCGCCATTTAAAGCAAATAGGGAAGTCAAAAAAGTTGGATACATGGGTGTCGCGTGAATTGAACGATAATCAAAAAAATCGTCGTTTTGAGGTATCTTCTACGCTCCTTCTGCGCAACAAAAACGACCCATTTCTCGAGCGGACTGTGACGTGTGATGAGAAGTGGATCCTCTACGACAACCGGCGACGTTCGCCACAGTGGTTGGATGCCGGAGAAGCTCCACAACACTTCCCGAAGCCGAAATTGCACCAAAAAAAGGTTATGGTGACTGTTTGGTGGTCTGCGGCCGGTCTCATCCATCACAGCTTCTTGAATCCAGGCAAAACGATTACGGCGGAGAAGTACTGTCGACAAATTGACGAAATGCACCAGAAGCTCCAACGTATGTGCCCGAGATTGGTCAATATGAAGGGACCAATTCTCCTCCATGACAACGCTCGCCCGCATGTTGCTCAACTGACTCTGCAGAAGCTGAAAGAATTGGGCTACGAGACTCTGCCTCATCCGCCATATTCACCGGACCTCTCGCCCACCGATTATCACTTTTTCAAGCATCTCGACAACTTCCAGCGCGAAAAATGCTTCAAAAGCCGAGATGATGCCGAATCGGCCTTCAATGACTTCATCGCTTCCAGAACTCCGGATTTCTATGCTAATGGGATAAATGAACTTGTTTCTCGTTGGCAAAAATGTGTCGATTCTAATGGTTCTTATTTTGATGAATAAAGTTTATTATGAAAGGAGTTATGATCTTTTGAAGTTGAACGTCAAAAAACGACATTATTTTTGCACCAACCTAATATTTGACTACTTGGTCTCTTTTATGCTTTCCATTCTACAACTAACATCGAAATATGAAGTCAGATTTTCCTCTCCCATCTCCGACACATTTTATTCAAACGAAACGAAAAAGGGAATGGCGGCTCTTTGCAATCCTTCCCAAACCATTTCAATCACTTACGCGTTCCAAACCTGAATTTAATTCGATTCATCTATTAGCTTGAAACTAAAACAAAAGCTTCAAGAATGATCTTTCATTTAAAAAAAAATCATTTTAAAACCTTAGGTATCGCGTTTTTTTTGTGGATGTTCCTAAATAAAAACATGTTTCCACAAACTTGATCAGTCTCTGAATTCATTTTGATGAACACAAACATCTACTATTTTCAAAAACCCTCGCATGCCACACTGAGCTGAATTTCGTACCGGCTTCATTAAGAATGCAAACTAAATGAAAAAAAATAAATAACGGTGATATGGAAGTTTCGAAAAAGGTATCGTGGAAAAGAAGTCAAATACTTGAAATTTACAAAATTAAAAGTATTTCCATTCATTGTTAGCTAAATTCCAATTAGTTTTTAGTTAAACTGTCCGGATTTTGGACATTCGATGAAACGTTCAAAAGATACAATTCCTGATATTTCATATAAAAATAGTTTCTAATTAAGATTCATCCTTTCTTCTATTTTATTAGGGAAATAGAGAACACCAATCAAATGGAAATATTTTCAATCTTTCAGTTGTCGTTTCGTCGTTCCCACAACTGAGACCAACCCTGAAGGGCCTACCTAGGAGAATGAAATTACATAAGACACCGATGTTGAGAAGAAAAACTAAAAGAGATACAGGGTTTGTTTTTTTTTCAGGTATGAACCCGGAGAAGAAAATATCTCTTGTAGACAGACACGGTAATGGTTCTAGCAGAAGATTTTCAAGAGCTAAAGTAAAGAAGTGATTTGTTTTCTTCAATTGGCAGTAGTTTATCAGTTTTCAAGTAGGACAAATATAGAAAAGAAAAATCCTTAAACACAACCACAATTTTGAGACGGAATTAAGTCGTGGATTTACGTGTCAGTCATAAATTATAGCAGATAAGATGGACACTGGAGAGAAAAAAGGCGATCAAAGGATAAGTTGATAAAGATATGGCGCATATACAAGACTGACCGTGCAGAATCAAAGTGCTCTTTGGCCTTGGCTTCAAATCAGTACTTGGCAAGAAAACCGAGCTCTGAGTAACGGAAAAATCAACCCGAGGTTTACAAATTTGGATAAAAAAACATCTATGGATAGCTTCCAACAGAAATCAGACTTAAAGTTTTAATTTAAAAAAAACAAAAAAAACTTAAGTAGATAAAAATGTACAGAATTATTGAAGATACGGATTAGATGAGTTTCTTTCAATCTTAAATGTGTCTGTCAATATTAATTTTTGGCTATCATTTTTCTGTGAATTTTTTCCAGAATTTTATCTGCTATTTCTAGATGTAAGCAATCAGATTCTGCTCTGAAATTTATTGAAAACCAAAACAAGTTGGCAGTTGACTGATCAACATTGAAAGAATTCTCTGCTACACTCAGTAATTTCACTGCAAATATTAAACTGATGAAATCATAACAAAATTAAAATCTAATTAAGGCATTATTAATTAATCTAGTTTTTATGTTACATCTCTTTACTACATAAAATAAATGCATTCGTATGGATGATATATTTATAGAAGCCCAAGACTTGTATAGATCATTGGACGGAGAACACTTGATGCATAGGTTGTGAAAGAATTATCAACATTGCGCTATCACTGGAGCGCAAATCAAAATTGTAAATAATTGGTAGAATAAACAAAGACATTCGAAAAAATGAAACACAAAGAACTTATTGAAATTACAGTCAATTTTGATCTAATATAGAAAGGTCATATAAGTTATCAGCAATCAGTATTAAGAATAAACAAGCTGTATGCGAATAAAGAACTAATTAAATAATTATACCAAAGCAGAAACAGGTGGGGGATAAAGGTTGGGTTTTCATGAAATTTATTTGATAAAGGGAGATGATTTATGAGAATTAGAGTTCTTACTATGATTTATTATAAACATGGATATACAGATGACACTATGTGGATGGCAAATTCAGAAGGAAAACTGAAAGAATTATTACACAACTCAGTAAAGAAAAGTAAGAAGCAAGTATTAAATATTAATTTTAAGAAGACAGTATGTATGATGGTCAAAAAATGAATGCAGATTCCACACCCGAGACGTTAAAATTGTTTTATCTTTACAAAAGTCAGATTAAATAAAAAAAAAACAAAAAAACACGAAGTATTGCTGCCATGCCTGGACTGTAAGGGCTAAATGCTCACTTTCCAACCTTGATAGAATTCAGAACCTTTTACGCAGTCTGGTGGGGAAATAATGATCTGGAATTGAAATGAAAGCAGTTATGGTACCTACCCTGAATCCATCAGAATAAAATTCAGGATGTGGAATTAGTAAATATCAAACACTTGAAATTATTTGGTTTATAATCAGTTACAACAAATTTAGTATCGGAGATCAGAAAATTGAAAATAAAATTGAACTCTGCTCTAGATCTAGTTTCACCCAACACCTCAAATTCTTAGAAAAGCAAAACATTAACCTGAAAACTTGAGCTGTGTCATTAAATAGCCTCGTCAGATCGAGATATTTATATGAATGCCATGCATGTTGCCAAACCCGTTCAGAAATATCTAACTTGTCTGTTGTATACAACCACTTCCTAAGATCAATGTTTAAAATGACTTTGAGCGAGTGAAGCCTATGGATTTTGGCGAAGACCACACTTCTTCGATTCTTATGGCTGGTGCTACAGAATCACAAAGAACTTTACTAAATAAGAGAAACATATCACTTGAAGACTTTCAACAGCAGCAACAGTTAAAATGGATATCAGATGGAATTTGAAGAGAAAATAATGACATAATCAAGAGGCTGACATTCCACACTACTTCAAATAAAAAATTAGGAAGGAAACTCCCATCAATACTGGAAAGAGTGATGGCAGCCACTGGAGTTGAGAAGAGAAAATAATGACATAATCAAGATGTTGACGTTCCACATTACTTCAAATAAAAGGTTAGGAAGGAAACCCTCATCAGTAATAGAAAGAGAGGAACTAACAAACCGATTTTCTTGAAAAAAAATTTTAAGAGTAAGATTTTATGAATTTCCACGACTAGTACAAGTTACCCGGTTAATTATTGCTGAATGTTTCCTTAGAAGAAAACGGTTAATTACCATGATACTTCCACGGTAATGAATCGTATTCTTCCGTATTCCAAATGTAAGATGAATGTTCCTCATCTTCATTTCCTACCACCTTTTTCATTCATATCACACATATCTTTCATCGTTACTATTTTGACTGTAACTCTCTATATTGAGTGACTCTGGGGACTTGCCTTGACTAAAATATAGGATAAAAATTAAGAATGTGCTGAAATTCAACTCTTCGGCTAGCGAAAATGGAAAATGTGACACAAAAATTCAAAGGTGCACTTGAATAGTGAACGATAATGTTAACAAACTAAGAAACTTAAGAAATCGAAAAATAACCTTTATATAGGAAGTGTTCGGGGCAGTGACGGCTTTGTAATTTTTACCTTGTATATGAATAATTTTGTCACAACTCAGAAAAAAGACTTGAGGCAATCCAGATGAACTTCTACCGACAAATATTGAGAATACCATAAACAGAGCATGTAACAAATGAGGAGCTTCCAAAGCGAATAGGATCAGGGTGAGTGTGTGTGTGTGTGTGTGTGAGTGTGTGTGAGAGAGAGAGAGGCAGAGAGAGAGAGATAAAAATCTTCAGGGTATAAATTGAAGCCATAATGTTTGAAACATGTAATACACATGACAAAGAAACAAAAGAAATAACTTGTTTGAATTGCATGTGGATGGGAAAGCAGTTATAAAGAGAAAATGTTGCTGAGAATAACAAACGACAAGAAGCTGTGGAGAACCAGATTGCCTACGTCCTGAAGCACATAGAAAGAAAAATGGCTGTCGTTTTGTACTCGAGAACTCTCCATCTTGCGGTGGAACTGGTTACGAGGCCATTCTCTGCTTGCACAGCCCCGCCCATAGACAGAGGCTGGATGGAAATGGATATTGAGTAACTCAACACCAGGACAATTCAGCAATCGTTGTCCTCGTTGTCATCAGTAAAAGAAAAAGGGGTAGGAACGAACATTGTTGTTCACTCAATGTCCGCTTGGTGCACTAGTCGAAACCGGAACCCACAGTACCCGCTCTCTCCATGCTGATAGTAGAAGCTGTGACATGACATCACATTACTCCTGTCTCTCTATGCCCGCCATCAAATCAAAGGTTGAATAAATGGGGAGAGACGGGCGAAGAAGGGGGCATTGATGCCATAATTAATATTTGTGCACAAAGTTGTTTAGATCAGCAGTTTTCAACTGGGCATAAAGACTAAAATGCTAACATTCTCAATTCACTGCTCAATATATTTCAAGTATTCTCTTATCAAATCTTTCCTCATCTATCTTTTATGTTATAAATAAGCAATTAGAGTTTCATTAGTTGAAGTAATCCTCACACGTTTTAGATTCTTAAAAAATCATTTCCATTGAATAGAAGAGAAAATGGAGAGAATTCATTTTCCAACCCAATCTTTTTATCGCAGATATTGTCATAACTATCATCTTCAGAAAGATTTATTGGTAGTCGCTGCGGATCAAGTGACAGCAAGTTTTCTTAATATTATCGCAGACTTTGACAATTCATTATTCTGTTCAGTTACTTTTCTTCGACAGAACTTTAACTTTGTTTCTTTTCTTTTTTCAGGAGTTTCTTTGACATCTGTTTCTAGCGCTCAAAATCTCAGTTTCCAGTCTCAGACATCTCCCAGCCAAGAGGTTTACTCATATGAAACGAAAAAAGGGAAAAAAATCGAATAAATTCTTGAAGTAAGAAGAATAATAATCGAAGATCTGACATTTATCATCATTTTATTTACAAATTATTGGTTAACACTGAAAATAACTTATTTCTGTTTTTTTTTTGTTTTTTTTTTTAAATCGGTATCATCCCAAGCAAGGCAGTAAATAAAGCCACTAAGACACACAAGGAGTTACAAGATGTGGAAGAATTAGGAACAGAAACATTAATAACGAGCAGTGAAACGAAAGAGTAATCAGAAGGAAAGTAGATAGCGTATATTGCATTTAATTTTTTGCAGTTTTCTGGAAAGCATGAAGTCGGAAGGGAGTTCCCCAACAAGAAGTGCGAGTCAGGAAACTGTTAGCATAGAACATACGACTACATTTAACCAGCTCAAATGTAAACGCCAGTCTAGCAATAAGCTTAAACTCAAAAAACATCTAGGTACCGTAGCGAAGAACTCATCCATGAAAGTCTATATAGAAAATATATTGAAGGGCAACCTTACGGCGGTGGGAAAGTTCCTGAAGTCAAGCCGCCAAATCAGGACCAATAATATTATAATAACTGATGAAAAATTTATTTGCTAACTATACAACGGTATTATTGCAAGCATTTGACAAATTATTTTAATATCTAACTCGTCCTGACATACTCTATATTTACAAGAGTCAGATTAGAACAAAAAAGTTTTATTGCTGCCATATCTTGGCTAACATGTTTCAATCCTAAATTCCAACCGTGATAGGGTTCAAAAGAGTTTACACGATATTGTCTGGGAACGTCTACTTTTCACTCTGTAGCATCTTTCCCGTAGCTGCAACATGGCATACCTATTGCTACTATATCGCTATTTCCATGGAAATGTTCAGATGAGCTCTCCATTCATCAGTTCAACCAGTTCACACTTTTACAGGTTGTTCACACGATGTTAAATTCAAGGACTCGAGTTACCTTTACTTTCTCAGTGTTCTTCGTTCTCATAATCTCCACTTCCTTTCGGCATCATATCCCATTCATGTTTAACGTCTCAACTGTAAACCCTACCTTTAGTGTCTCTTGAGCCTTGTATTGGGAGAAAATTGATAAGAATAATACAATATTTTTCATAAACTTGCGAGAAAATTGATTTTTTTTTACTCTATGCAAGAAACGAGAAAATGTCAACAGGATATACCGACTTGAAGGATTTTACAAGCACTTTGATGTGTTGAGAAATGCTAATACTTGATATAATCTCTTCTCTTGGCTTGAATGAGGACAGAATAGACGTCTTTACCAGATGAGCCAGGTGCCTAGCGTCTTGATCATCTATTTTTAGTTCAACTCCACCTTACAATTTCTTATCATAAATCTTGCCTATCCCCAATTTTTTCGTAATGAACGAAATGATTAACTGAAAAGGGTCGAGTCATGTTTTTTGGATCGGTCGACGCTACCCCGGCTGGCCAGGGGTTTGGTTTTGCTCTGTCACGATCAATAATAAGAAATGTGGGACACTAAGTCAGAAAACAACGAAACGTTCCTCTATTATCAGAAGGGGGAGGAGAAAGAAGTAAAAGACAGAGAGAGGAAGAGAGAATGAGAGAGAGAGAGAGAGAAAGGAAATATATTAGGAGAGAGCGATGAAACGATGAAAGAATGAGGTATAGTGAAGGTTGCATCTGTGGGATTTTAGAATTAGTTTGGGTATTTTTAGCATCACTTAAGTTGTATAACAATTAAAAGCAGCTCTCTCGTGGAGAAAAAAGTCCCGAAAGTATTAGGTTGGTGCAAAAATAATGTCGTTTTCTCACATAGTAACATATGTGAGAAAACGACATTATTTCTGCACCACCCTAATAACTTCCAAACGATATAACATGCACCTGAAGAAGGCTGAAGAATTTATCAACCCAAAAATTCAATGGAATAAGGAAAATATCAAAAAGGTCGAACATGAAGATAAAGACAATTGCTTGAAAATTCTATGGAATAAACTAAATATCGGAACTCAGAAATTGTAAAACCAAAGTCTACAGGGTGGCACCGAGAAGAAAAGGTAGAAGAAGACTGAATAAATGAAAGAAAAATACGCGATTAAGAGAGAGAGAGAGAGAGAGATTGTGTGTGTGTGTGTGTGTGTGTGTGTAAAAGAAAGAAAGAAATGAAACAGAGAGAAAAATTTCAGAGCAAAACGTTAAGTTTTCATTTTTCCGCTTCTCAATATGGAATTTTAAATTTTATTAGATTTTTTTTGACAAAAATCATAAGCTTTTTTAAAGTGATTTAAAAAAAAAAATCTGTTTTTATCTTTGTGTTAATTTTCCGTTTTTCACTTTTTCTGTTAGATTGTGACATCACATAACGAAAATGTCGAAGAGATATTCACAAGATTGGACAACGGAATGAAAACAATCTTCTACCCTCGTAAATTTCGGTTCGAAATATACATTGTCACTTGAGGAGAGTACAACTTGAGACGATAGCAACCAACATAAAGTCATCAGACCTTACAAATCAGTGTTTGAAGGGAAAAAAAGATCTCGGATATTTGAAAAAGCAGACATAATAACTATGATGATACCTTGTAAAATCCTCTCCATGCCGTCTACAAGATTGAAATAATAAAAGAAACACACACAAGAACAGAAAATAAATGGACTAGCAGCATGGCCCGGGCTTGAATCAAAAATCGTACGACTCATACAGCAATCGCTATCACTTGACTTAAAATATTTTTGCCCTTCCTTGCCTTTAAAGGAGTGCCCTTTGCCGTGCTGATGTTGCTACATGCCTTACTTCTTGCCTATCTCACACTGCGAATTTGTTCTAAGCTCTATATTAAACATTAAATCTGTTACGAAAAAAGAACTAAACAAAATAAACACAAAACGATCAGCTTTAAAAAAAGGACTCGTAACTGGAAAAAGCGAATGAAAAAAGAAAGTTAGCAACAAATACTTTTTCACAACCAACCCAGTTCTGCGGAATCAAAATCAACGTTGAGTTTAAGCAAGCGAATGAACCAATTAGAGTAAAGTGCCATGCAGATTTAAATTTTTCCCACTTGTGACGAATGCACCAAACATTTTTTTTTGCATGCTTGCATGCTAGCATGCTAGTTAACATTCGTGTCAGTAAATTTTGGTACAAATCCGTCGAAAATTGCGGCCGTGCATTCGTTACACACACACACACACACACACACACACACACACACACACACACCCTGCCTTTTATAGATAGAGATTAATAAAGGCAGAGTAGATCAGAATCTTTAGTCAGCTTTATGCGGTTAAATTTTCGTGGGTGTCAGAAAAAAACTACTTACATTTATCTTTGATTGGAAACTTCTGTTCAGAATACGAAATGGTATCGTTTCTTCGTTCAGCGTAATTTCAATATATTTTAACTTTTATTAGTGCTTGTTTTAGTCGAAAATGCAAGCTATATTTGATAGTCGAAGTGCTTGTGTGTTAGTGTTATACTGAAACACACCTATTCTAATGTTAATAGACTCTCCCATCTATAATAAGTAGGAGTAGCAAGAGTAACATGTCAGTCGGAGTGAGTTGGTCAGTCAGTCGATGTCGAACGACCGTTGGTCGGATATTAAAGTATCAGCCACCACAACTAGATTACTGCGTCATTACCTATTATACCAAGTTCCTAACGTTTTGTACGTCGAACCTATTTAGGACCGACTTAGTACAAAATACAAGCCTCCACTGTGAAACCACTACATAACAACTTTGGCGACGAGGGATTCGAACTCATACGGAGGAAGAAAAACCTTTCGTACACTACATAACAGTTATTGATTAGTATTCCTGTTCAGGTAAGAGATCAGGATTCTGGATCCTGATATTCAAGGAAGGCGTTATTCAGTTGGAAAATTTAGGCAGTATAATCTAAGTCATTATTACCATTCTGACTTTGGCTTGTACCGGACTTACTTAAGCTCAACAAATATCCGTAGTGAACATAATGCCAACTTATTAGCTGAGTTAGTATTCTTAGCAATATCAATGATTAGTATTCAAAAAAAGACAATATTTCGAGGGTTTCTTTTCAAAGCAGCTAGCACTGTCTTTCTTTGAAGATTGTTTCGATTGTTTCGCTGTTTCACAACACGTCAGTGCGGCTAGACATCCGACTGTTTCAAGGATTGAAACCCAACCGATTTGGCATCAGTCGGAGATTTTTCCCCGGCAGAGAGGAATGTGAATTTTTGCGTATTTATTTTAGAATAAACACACGAGTGACTCAGAGTGCTCAATTCATATAAGAGCTTTTGCATCAACAGACACTGTTTACAAATTCGTGCTTTCCCTCTAAAGTGCTCAATCGAATTTTATTTTTTCGGGTGCATATATATATATATATATATATATATATATATATATATGAAGAAATAGAGTCTTAAGATGTGCTATATTTATGGGATAAAGTGCTCAATATCAGAGATAGAGCGTGGCATGACGATTGCATCTAGCATGAAACAAACTATCGTCACTAAGTGTTGACTTCTAAGTTCACTTTTATATATATATATATGTGTGTGTGTGTTTCACAATCAACACCGCCACTTGATAAGACACCAGAAATATTGAAACAAAATGGCGATTTTTGTAGTGATGTTATAGCATACGTATGTTATAATTTGTTAATACATATATATATATATATATATATATATATATATATATATATATATATATAAAAAAGACAAAATGAAAACTTATATTAATCGACGCGTTTTGTCCTCAGAGGGAATTTATCAAGACTTTATTGGCTAAGATAAATTTTCCTTTTGTCTTTATTCATGTCATTCTTTTACAAAAATAATCTACCTTGAAGTTTTTTAAATAATAATAAATAAGGCATTAATTCTTTATATATATATATATATATATATATATATATATATATATATATATATATATATATATATATATATAGATGGATAGATAGATAGATAGATATGCATATATATATATAAATATTTTAAGAAATTTTTATGTTTAACATTCTTTTTATAGATACAAATATTTAAGTAAATGCCCTGTTTATAATAAACAGTATTAAATAACATTTACCGGCCAGAATGTCCGAGAAATCTTCATAGAAATATTCGTCAGGCATATATTTTCTATGAAGGCAAAATATTCGTTAGTCCATTTATATATATATATATATATATATATATATATATATATATATAAAGAAACAGACAACTTTAAGGGTTCGTGGTGATTATAATTTATTTTCTCAGAATCGAAAATCGATTCTAATTCTTCAGATCCTCATTGAGCTCTCTGAATTATATCCTCCCTGGAATTATTCATACGGATTACCAAACAGATCTTTACCTATATATATATATATATATATATATATATATATATATATATATATATATATATATATATATATATATATATGTATGTATCTATGTATGTATGTATATAGGCAGCTCCGAAGAAATGTGATAACTTAGGTTTAAAATGCATGTTTAAAATTTAAAAAGAAATGTTTGTTGAAGCTTTTATTTTAGTTTTAATTCCAAGTGAATAGATTACATTTAATATTTCCAACAAGCAAAACACTTTGGTGTATTTCAAACCAAACTTAAATTGGTTGGAATATTTTGTTTTTTTCTTCTGATTATCAGTAAAATCACTAAAATTATCCATATGGAATAAATTATCTAAACTCAAAAATAAAAATATACTTTTCGGAAAATTATTTGAGGAAGATTAGCTGAATTAAAATATAATTAATCTTATTTGAAAGAAATATTACTTACTTTTAGTTTAAAACTTCGAGGAAAAACATTTTTAGCGTTATGGTGGGTGCAGATTTCCCGATAGACTTATCTTTGGCAATTTTTTCTAAGAGTGGGGAGGGTCATAACTGTAATAATTATTTGACGAATATAAAGTGAACGTCTTTTTATATATATATATTTTTAACTACCAAGTAATTTTAAAGGTTTAGGAGAATATTCTTAGCAATCTAATATTTTATTGAATTTTATGTACTTTCCCTTTTATAGTCTAACTTACGAAGTCGCTTATTGCGGAAATGTTAATAAAATTAACGTTAATGTTAGAAAATTACCAGTAAATTTTTACTTTACTAGTTACTGTTCTTATTTTCTGCTAATGTCGCGTTTGGACATCAATACTTACAAAGATCAACACGTTTATAAACATCATTTTTTTTAATGTTGGGGTTCGCTGAATTCCAATCAGCTTTACCATTTATGATCGATAAATAGTCTTAATTTCATATCAATATTACTTAATCGGTACAAATCGATACAGAATTTTAAAAGATTTAAAAATTTCTAATTAAAATTAAAAAATTAAAATTCTTTTAAAATTTACGAAATGTGATTAAAAGCTTTTGTATTTTATTAATGTTATAGTTTTATTGGATTTATTTTACGATCCAGAGTAGATATTTTGTCACTCTGGATCTTGTTTGACGAAGAAGATTTTATGATTTAAATTCTCCGTGGAGCTAGTATAAACATTTATATAATGTATATGTGTACAGGTATATATATATATATATATATATATATATATATATATATATATATATATATATATAAGAATTAGTTGTATGTATGTATATATGTGTACAAGTATGAAAAAGTCTCTATAATATATATATATATATATATATATATATATGTATGAATAGTTACCTTCAAAAAAAGCATTAGCTATGCATTAAAATGTATTTTATAAATTAAACATCTTTTTTGAATCTTTTAGTTTAGTTTTAATTCCAAGCTAATAGAATAAGTTTAATATTTCCAGCAAGCAAAATACTTTAGTGTATTTCAAACCGAATTGAAATTGATTAGAATTACATTATCATTAAAATCGATGAAATCGTTCATATTGATAAATCTGTCAACACATTAAAGTTTAATTAATCTGAATTGAAACAAATACTGCATAGTTATAGTTTAAAATACCGCTAGAAAACATTTTTTTTTAATAGAGGTGACTGTTTTATGTTAGATTTAAATTATTGTTTGGTTAATTTATGTAAAGGGAGATAATTGTAAAAAAAATTACAAGAGAAATGCAACTTAACGCCTTTTTGATATAATTTTTAAAATACACAGTAATACTAAAAATTAAAAAATAATTCAGTATTCTCATATTTTATTGAATTTTAGGTACTTTGGCTGTACAGTATTAATTACGAAAAAGTTTATTGGGGAAATATTGGAAAATTACCAATAAGTTGCCAGTAAATTTTAAATTTACTATACCCCTATTTTCTGATAATGTCCTGTATGGACGTTCGTATTTATATGAATCATGGCTCAATTAGGATCCATTTAAACACACATAGAAACCTACTAAACTCCATCCACAATTTACTTGTAGAAAATACAAGTATATTAGCCTCATTTACATATAAAAAAAGACTAAAAAATAAAGGAAGTTCTAATAAATGAAAAAAGAAAAAGTCAACACTATGAACACGGTCACACTATGCCTACCATGTTCGGAAAATAAAAATCCGATAACCCTAGTTACATATATAAAAATGCATACATTGAATTAAGAATAAAAATAAAATGAATTCTTAATAATGCCTAAAAGAATAGCCGAAAGCGCTCAGATATAAAGGACAATTGGGCCATTTATATTAGGTTGGTGCAAAAATAATGACGTAATAATGTCGTTTTTTGACGTTAAGAAATACGTCAAAAAACGACATTATTACGTCATTATTTTTGCACCAACCTAATATATATATATATATATATATATATATAGATAGATAGATAGATAGATAGATAGATATATGCAAATTGCTCTGTATGATCATAATAAAAAGAAATTCATAGTTTTAAGGTATGCTATATTTATGGGTTAAGGTCGTCAGTATCAGGGCTATAATATAAAAGTCGACACTGAGGTCAACACCCACTGGTGACACTCTGTTTTTATACTTAAATGCAATCTTCAGGCATGAAACAAACTGTTGCAACTGGTTGTTGACTTCAACATCCACTTTCATGTTTATATATATATATATATATATATATATATATATATATATATATATATTACAATGAATCATTCATACAAAAAGTTGAATTCATTACATTCACTTACATGCTAATACGTTTGGGAAATGTATGAATCATCGTCTTCTCCCCCAACTATGGGTAAATAGCAGGACAGACTGGGATGGCAACGGGTCTACTGCAGAAGGAAATGGCAACATACTGTGGGAAAAAATCAACCTAGTCAGTCATGTATTGAAAGATACATGATCAGCTAAGCATGTATTACGCATGACACATAACTGACCTATATATATATATATATATATATATATATATATATATATATATTGAACAATAAAAAAAATTAAAATCTTTAGACACACTGGTTTGTAGATTAATATTCTTTCTTTTTTTATTATTATTTCATTTAGATTCCTCGACTAGTTTCGACCAAAATGGCCATCATCGGGAGGAGAAATATTTCTGCTTGCTGGTAGCAGTAAACTACAGAAAGTTTTTCATATATATATATATATATATATATATATATATAATTATAATTATAATTATTTATTTAAAAATATGATTCCAACACGCTACATAAGAGGTCTCATGTTTCAAAACCAGAGCCGAAAACCTCAATATAATTATTTGAATTAAATTGAGTTAAAGTAAGCTCTGTTCCATCTTCAAGCGATATTTTTTTTGGGAATAACTTATTTCTGAAATTAAAGTGTTATAATAGTATATTCACAATTGAAATCAAAATTTCCATGGTAACAGCCAGGGCGAATTGTTTAAAATAGTTAGGGGTGTTGAGTGTTAATAATTTGTATCAGTATAGAGTTACTTTCATAGATGTCAAGTCAGGATAAGGTGGGGTGTCTAAATTTAAAACGGAAGATGTTTTCGCCTAGTCTGGTTTACATGTCTATGGAGATTTATTTATTTTTTTATTTTATTTCTTTATGAAAGGGATTTGTGCATATAAAAACTGTCGTAACATTTGTTTTTTGACGGCTTCATAAAGGGTTATCTTTTTGTAGGGTATTTAAACTATTTATTTGGGCTATAGATTATAAAAGTTATTTTATTGTATGCTTGTTTTTAGCTAGTTATTCAGTGCATAAATCTGATGATGTCGGCAAAAAACCGTTAACTCATGTCGATTGTTTAATAGATTTTTATTATTTAGAAACTTAATAATGTGCAGTTTCTCATGGAGGCACAAAGGTCATCCCAAGTTTTACAAGTTCTAGTCCTATTTATAATTTTCCATTTTACTTTAGGTGTCCTGTTTATTTCCTTCAGATGCCAAAAATATTTAGATAGAGAAGTCTGATTTCTTTTATTTATATTGTTGAAAGAGCACTTATGCTGCCTCTATCTGGCTTTAAATTCATTCTTCGTGGACCCAATGTATATCATATTAGTATTAGGACTCTCAGTGGATGAGATAGTACATTGGTATACCACAGATTTGATGCAGCATTTATTTTCTAATGGGCATTCTTCTGGGGTTCTACAATCACACAATTTTTCACTGTTATTGTCTGATTTAAGTGTAGGGTTTTTATTAATACTATTCAGGCATGGAGGTTTGTTCAGGATTTTATTATTGTGTTTTTTTATTATACTTTCTAGATTTTCAGTGCAGAAAACAGAGCTTACTTTAACTCAATTTAATTCAAATAATTATATTGACGTTTTCGGCTCTTGTTTTGAAACATGAGACCTCTTATGTAGCGTGTTGGAATCATATTTTTAAATAAATAATTATATTTATGCTCTACTGTTGTATCGAGCACTATTTTTAAAAAATAATAACAAAAATACTAAAGAACTTTGGATTATTTACCTAACCAGTTCTTTCCTATTTTCTATATATTTTCATATATATATATATATATATATATATATATATATATATATATATATCAAAGTGAAAAAGTTTATTGTAACGCGTTTCGTCCTTCAGGATTTCATGAGACTAAATTTGTTATGTTGCAATGATTACACATGCGTACGAACGAGGAATGTCGGGTATTTTTATTCATCATTCCTGGTTGATCTTCTATTATCACAGTGTAGGAACAAAAGAGATGGAAAGAAAAAAAAAAGACTTTAAATGAATTCGGTTAGATATATAAAAAAAAGCTAAAATACCCAGTATCTCTGTCATGCGCATATATAGTCCTACCAACATAACAAATTTTGTCCGACGAAGTCCTGAATGACGAAACGCATCACAAATAAACTTTTTTCACTTTGTCCTACCATTTCCCCAATATTGTTCTTGATATATAAAAATATTATCGTTATCTAATATTACATAACATAAGAAAATAATCCATTTTAACAAACGAGTCAATGTCGGTATAAACGATGGTTGCCATAACCAACTGGAAAAAGAAGTGGTTTCTTAAAAGAGACCCATTGTCCATCATTTTTCACTGACAGCAGATCGTTCGCAATGTGTTTAAGAACGGATTTTCTCTTATTTTATGAAATACCCCTAGTTTTGTATATAAAATATATGTAAAATCTGTAATGTATTGAATTAATTTATTTTGGGACTGCGAAATTTTCTACTGAAATTTAATTAAGGAAGCCATAGTTAATGTAAATATAAGCTTTGGTTTTCCTTTATATGTATTGGTATATGGTCTGGGCAAACAATATAGATATAGATAAATAATTGTTGTAAAGAATCCATTACAGGATTACAGAGATAGAATCGGTCATTCGATGTAATTTCTTTCTTGTAAAAAGAAAACTACTAAAATAATTAGTGTTTTCATCTTCAGCAGTCTAATTTCTAAAATTGTCTTCACTTTCAAATATTCTGCAAGCAAACATCAGTTGCAAGCCCCATGTAACTGGCCAAAAAAGGCCTTTCAAATCCTCCAAACGCCCCCGCTTGCAGAAGTCGTCTTCCCATCCTAATGAGAAATTCTCAAGTGAGGTCATTATAAACAATCCCTAAACTTGATTTTTTTTCTCTCTCTGTCTCCCCAATTTTCTCCCTTTATCCCTCTGCGTTTCAGTCTAATCACCACCACTTATTGATTATCTTTATCTCTCACGACATTTTCTATTTCACGAACTACTTCTCTACACTCTTCTTCTTTACATCAGATTTATTCCCCTTTTTTTATTTCGTCCTTTCTCTCTTCCTTTTCTTTCTCTTTTCCCTTTCTCTCTCTCTCTCTCTTACTATTAGGTTGGTGCAAAAATAATGACGTAATATTGTCGTTTTGGGGCGTAATTTTTAACGTCAAAAAACGACATTATTACGTCATTATTTTTTGCACCAACCCAATATATTCTATTAGATACCGAGATATAGAGTAATGATTACATAGGGTAATGATAAGTTCGTTTCTCACTGAGCGCTTCATACAAAATTCGACATGCAGTATGGTTTAACGTCTGATAAAGTCAACCAAATGAAGTCGTTACCTTTTCTTGTCACATCGTTTTTTCCACTCCTCTTTTGACTCTATTTCTTTTTGTTTCTTTTCTTCATAATTTTCCTCTTCGTTCTTTTCTTTCTTTCTCTTAAACAATATTCTCAATTCATTTCTGTCATGTTTATCTTCTCCCCTCCCTTTTTTTTTCTTCCTTCCATTTCTTTGGTCAGTTCCTTTCTTTCTCTTTTATTTTTCTTTCTTTCTTTCCTTTGATTCGTGTTGATTACAATGAGCGTTCAATCAGCAGATGTTATTTTCTAGTTCATCATAGTCAGGTCGTATTTCCTCCATTTGCCTTCCTTACTGTTTTTTCAGTTTTTATTTTCTCACTACTAATTCATCTCTCTCTCCTCATATTTTTTGCATTCTCTGTTTCCATTCGACCATTTTAATTCTATCCTTTCTTTCTCTTCCGTTTCATCTTGATTTCTTGTTTTATTTTAGCTACTTACATTTTTTTCCAATTATATTCTCATATTATATATTCTTACTTTGCGTCGGATTTTCATCCATATTTACTCTCTCTCTCTCTCACACACACACACACCCCACGACTCACATCTGCAAACACAGAGAATACAAAAGAAAACTTACACCAGTGTTAAACGTTGATAAAAGAAAATTCGAAAAATTATAAGCAGTAAATTGCTGTTACCCCCGGGAAGAGTGGATAGAAAGGTCCATCTACGAAACTCTGAAGTGGGGATGTTAACATCAGTCACATTAAGTGAAATATTTTATTCACATTTATCAAGATAAACACACACACACATATATATATATATATATATATATATATATATATATATATATATATATATATATATATATATATATATATATCAATGAGTATGCTACATATATATATATATATATATATATATATACATATCAATGAGTATGCTACATATATATATATATACATATCAATGAGTATGCTACATATATATATATATATATATATATATATCAATGAGTATGCTACATATATATATATATATATATATATATATATATATACGTAGCCTACTCATTGATAATACAAATATAAAAGTATCATCGACATGTACAAAAAAGGCTCAAAATAATGGAAGAATTATTAATAAAGAAGAAAAAGTCAACATTCAATCATATCAAAGTATGAACACGGCCACAATTTGCTGACCGTGTTTGAAAAATAACTTTTTTCTACAGCTATAGATACATATATAAAATAATCCCTATATTCAGTTAAAAGTAAAATAGAATTCATCCCTGATAATGGCTAAAAGTATAGCCAAAAGCACTTGGAAAACATTCAGGCAATTTTTATATAATTTATGTCCTGAAAAGAAAAAAATAATTTATGAACACATGAGAAATTACAACTCAACCACTTCACCCTGTCAGACATTTTCAATAAAACTTGCATATATATATATATATATATATATATATATATATATATATATATATATATATATATATGTATAAATACATATATATGTGTGTGTGTGTGTGCGTGCGTGTATGTGCTAAAATGCAATAAAACTATGATATTATTTCATTAGAAAAGATTTTAATTGCTTTTACAAATAAGATATATTATGAACACTACTGTCTTAAAAACTTTTGTAAATAATGAATTTTTAAAAGATTTTTCATTTTCTTTTAGTTTTAATTAGACAATCCTTATTGCAGACCAATCACATTAATCCCCAGTGGTTTAAACTGCAACTATGCGAAGTGACCATAGTTTCTGGGAGAGAATGAATCATCTGATGTAATCAACAGTTATGAAGAGCCAGTACGTTCAAGCCCTCGATTCCGATGACTTGTGACTTCGTTGTAATACAACTATCAACTTCGAACAGTTAATTTCACTCGCAGGGCTTGCGTCAACCAGTGGTATGGATTTTTAGGCATTTTCCAAAGGTGACGGATGATGGTATCGATGATAGCATTATGAAGTCACCTACCTCACAAATGGTAAGATTCTAACACAGGTTTCATGGTCAGAAAGCAAATATTCTAACCACTCGGGCATAATGATACCAAAACTAATATATTGCTTAAGCGATGAAATCCTCCGAAGAAACCATAAGACATAAGTATGGCACCGATGATTTACAGATTAATACGGGAACATAGTATAGTAGGAGAATGCATACTACTCATTTATCCTGTACAGTGTAACCCGGATATAAGAGAAACCCGGATATAAGAGAGATTTTATATGGTCCCAAATTAGAGCCATACTTACCTAAAAAATAGACAAAACCCGGATATAAGAGAAACCCAGATATAAGAGAATTTTGAATATCCGGGACTTTCCTCATTCCTTATGTGCACACGGTTTGGAGGCATAAACATCGCTGAGTAGGGAAACAGATATTTTCTTAGTCCGGAATCAAAAGAGTAAAGAAGCGCTGATCTTTAGCAGATATGTCGATCCATAATTCATCACGCCATTTTTAACGGGGACTCTATATATGTATATATATATATGTATGTGTGTGTGTTTGTAGGCAGCAACCTTTCTTTTAAAAATGTTTCGTTGAATATGACTTAATTCATTTTTTATTTATTCTTGGATTCTCGTCGAAAACACAAAAATTACATATAAATCAAATTACCAGAGTTATCTCACCATGAGAGAGGCCCTGTAGATAAAACATCTCGTTTCCACTATCAACCTTACCTTATTCAACAGTGGGAATGGGTGTTAAAAGTTTAAAAAAGAAAAAAAACGAAAAAAAAAAAAAACGATAGAATAACCCACACTTGAATTCCAAACGCGATTAACACGCGAAACACGGAATAAAAGCAGTTAGTAGTATTCAAAACAACAAAAACCACGTCTTATACTGTCAAACATGAAGGGAAATTGACATCCCCCTTGAAAATGGCTAAAGAATTAGCGGAAAGCGCTTTGGAAAATGGACAATACAGACAAATTTTGAATTTTCTTACTCCTACCAAAAGGAAAAATTTATGAATGCTGGAAAAAGTGAAAAAAAAATAAAATCAATTAAATTTTCCTTGTCTGTCATATATATATATATATATATATATATATATATATATATATATATATATATATGTATGTATGTGTGTGTGTGTGTGTTCGCGTTCATTGTCACAGAGACAAACTTAAAAATCTGTAAAAGCGTTCTGGCAAATGGTTATTCTAATTTTTAATCGAATACGTAGAGACGACGCACCGGTATATGCCACCGTCTCACGTGACAAAACCTACTATGACAAAACCCCCTCAAGAAAAATAATAAACGGAATAATTTGACCCAATTTCCAAATTTCAGTTTCCGTTTTTCTGTTTTATTGACGTACTTGACTTTTCGAAGGAAAAAAAAAACCCACCGCCACTTTGCAAGATTAACGAACAAGATTTTGTTTGTTCCTTAAATCTGAATTACATTTCATGTACATCCACACATACAAAGGAGGTAATAAATATCGTGGGGGCTGCTTAGTGGTTAAGATAGTTGAGCCCAACGAAAAAGACAGGGTTTCGAATAATGATTTTGAAAGGTTTCCTGTTCCTGTTTGTGATGGATACAACGTTATTTCTCATAATGTGTCTAAGGCAAAAAAGTATCAGTCAAAAGAACTGTTCACTCATTACATTTTTTAAATCGATCTCTGTTTTTCATTAATTGAAAAGTTTATTGGTTAGTTTAATTAATCGATCATTTTAAATATAATATCATTGAAAACGTAAGTGACATTTCTATTTAATTCTGACGTTGTCGCTTGGAAAAATACATTTATACTTTTACATTACCAGTGCAATTTCCTCGGTAACAAAATGATATCTCTACAACAATGTTTATATAACATGTTGCTAAGCATTTTTTGTAGATTTCACTCAACATGCCCGTAATGTTACTTTCTAAATATGCAAATATGTTAGCTTATAACGTGCCATTCTCAATTTAAAATATGCGAAAATAAATTTAATACATTAATTACAATAAATATTGTTTAGTGAAGAAAATGCTTTATGACCTTATTTAACCAGTACGGAATTTTTCAGTTACAGCTCTTCTCAACGTTACCATAACATTATGGCAACATTGGGAATGAGCAGTCAGTTTAGGGGCCAGAAAAATAGTTGAGAGCAATGTTAAAATAATGTCGTTATGTCACATAACCTCCAGCCCAAATACAATGTGTCTTCAACTTTGCAAGAACTTTCTGTGTTAAACTAATCTCTTGATTTCAGTTCATTCTTTTACTCTCATTTATTTTTTTCTTTGTTTGTTTTTTGTTTTTTTGTTTGTTTGTTTGTTTGTTTGTTTGTTTGTTTGTTTCTTTCTTTCTTTCTTTCTTTCTTTCTTTCTTTACTCCCTCACAGTTGTTTCTCTTCTTTCTTTTCGCCTTCTTTTTTTTTATTTTTTTTACTCTCATTTTTTTTTCTTTTAATTTTTCATCCTTTTTAACATTTTTTTTCTTCTTAATTCGTCTCCTTTTCCTTACATTCAGATTTTGTCTTTTCTTCTTTTGTTTTTTGTTTTTGTTTTTTTCTGGGTGTTTTCCAGATTTTCTGTCGTTTTTTTTTTCTCCGTCTTCGCCTTGGAAAATATTCTTTATTTGTTTCTCTCTTTCCTTGTTTTCTTTTCCTATCTTTAACATTATCTTCCGTATTTTGCTCATTTCCTTGTACTCAGCCCTAATAAAGACAACTCTTTACTTGGCTCACAAAATAAACAGAACATTAGAGAAGAGAAGGCAAAAGCGATTTAAAGAGTTAATGAATGGCCGTCCGAATATTGAGACAGCAATATCCAAAGTATATTGATTCTTTCCGCGCAAAATCTGCATCAATCAAAATTGTGATCGGAAATGAGAATAAGGGTACCAGTAAAGAAAGGCTGAAAAAGCTTGAAACTGGTAAAAACTCGTTTGGATAGAAGATAGATAGATATGAATGAAGTGAGATTTTTTTTCTGTAGTTTACTGCTACCAGCAAGCAGAAATATTTCTTCTCCTGATGATGTCCATTTTGGCCGAAACTAATCGAGGAATCTAAATGAAATAATAAGAAAAAAAACGAAAGAATATTAATCTGCAACCTTGAAGCTTTTAATTTTTTAATATTTTTTATTGTTCAATATATATATATATTCTCCATCAAGACATTCATTTCTGTAGTTTAGTGCTAGCAGCAAGCAGAAATATTTCTCCTCCCGATAATGGCCATTTCGGCCGAAACTAGTCGAGGAATCTAAATGGAATAATAATAAAAAAACGAAAGAATATTAATCTACAACCCAGTGTGTCTGAGGATTTTAATTTTTTAAATTTTTAAATTTTTATTGTTCAAAATATATATATATATATATATATATATATATATATATATATATATATATATATATATATACACAGTGTAACCCGGATATAAGAGAGTTGTCGGGACCGGAGAAGAAGTCTCTTATATCCGGGTCTCTTATATCCGGGTTACACTGTATATATATATATATATGAACAGACTAGGGCAGATCGATCGATAAGTAGATTGCAATATGTTCAGAGAGAGAGAGAGAGAGAGAGAGAGAGATTAAAATACGAATGCATAAGAAGAGTGACGAAAATAAAAGGTAAATACCGACTGAAGGAAATCGTAGAATTTAAGGTCCAAAAAAAGGAAGGAACAGAAAAAGAATGAAAACTTGCCCAACAAAATCGAAAGGGAGAAAGAGAACAAGTCACCAGGAAAAAAAGGAAGAAATATAAAGGACTTAGAAATAAGGAAGAAACAGACAAAAAAAAAAAGGATAAGCAGAAAAAGAAAGGAAGAAAAAAGAAAGTGACACAGAGAGAGAGAGAGAGAGAGAGAGAGTAGGCGGGAGGATGTTTGACGGTATGTGGGTGGAGGGAAGTTAGGCGGTGGTCCGGGCGTCTCGGCCGCACGGTTGCCTTATCACAAGCCACCGACTAAAACATATGGGTTACAGCCATTTTACAGCGACGAACTCCGGGAGAGTTGGCGCCAGACATGAGCTTTGATGCTTGTCGGGCGAATGGCGCTCAAAGATTGGACAAAGTGATTGTTGATTAAGATTTGCAACAAACGGACAACAGCTCTACCCTCTTTTATTTCCTGATTTTGTCCCTGATCATCAGGAGCGCCATTTTGAAACATTGGACTTCTTCTTGGCCAGTTGTCCCCAAAGATCTGCTCTTCCTTTCAATTCTAAACCAAATTAAACAAATAGAGAAAAGAAACTGTTGCAAAAGCATTTATGCTTTTGCAACAATGCCTTTTCTATTTTGGTTTAAGTCTTCCGTTACTGCTTGCGAACCAATTCTATTTTGAAAATAAATTGACTGTAATTTAATTTTCTTTTCGTCACTTCTTCATCCATTCTTTCTTTCTTTCTTTCTTTCTTTCTTTCTTTCTTTCGACAGTTACCCTGCATTTCTATGTCGATCCTGTTTACATCTATATCTGTAACGAGTAAGAGTTTATACCCTACTGTATAGGTAACTTCATGAGATCGCTAAAAACAGAACATAGCATGATGAAAAAGACGCCAAAGTTGATGTAAACAAAATTTTAGCGTCTAAATGCTTATGTTATTATTGAGAGGAAAGATCAAAGTATTTTTTAAGATGTTTCCTTCTTTTTAGAACATTCTAAATTTTGATTAAAAAAAACCTTGTTTCTCTTTGTATCAACCGAATCAATAAAATAACATAAAATTTTAGCGCGTTTTTTTTTCCTGTATGTGACACATTAATTTGGAAAATCTTGCAAAAATAAAAATAATTGTCGGATTTTAGTGAAACTTTCAGAAACTATTCACAAATGATGGAACTTATTATAAATATCTTTTATTTTTAGTAAAGTCATGGCAGAAATTTTTTTTTCATATGTATTACCCCCTCTAACTAATTGTACGAAAACTCTATAATTTCAATTTCGAGGAGATTAATGATTATATTAGTTAAAAGCACAATGCTTTGAGGAAACAAAATCATGTTTTTTTTTTTTTTTTTTTTTTTGTTGGAACCCCCCTATCTGAAAATCGTCTCTGAAGTGTAACATACAAAACTCAATAAAACAAAAATATTATTTAATTTCAAAAGCTTTTAATAGCTTTTATTTATTTCGAATGAATATGGACAATATTGTCTGAAAGCAAAATATATATTTCGATGAAAAATGAATTTTTAAAACAATTATTTGTTATTTCTGAAATATTTTTTTATTTTTACATTATATTGCTAATTCTTCTAAAATTAGGGAAAAGTTTGTAGAACTTAACGAATGTTGTTATTAAGTAGATATATATTTACAGATTATAATTTCCAAAGCTTATTACAAACTAACGAGAGCACGTATATTAAAATAAATAATTTGGGTCAATAATTTTTACCAATGAAATCTACGGAAGCCGGAAGTATCGTGCGTGCAATAAAAAAATGTCAGCAGTGCAGCATTTGTATCTTTATTTATTTTTTTTTTATAGTATTTATAATTTCTCCAGATAGTATCAACAAACTTATGGTACAGTACTTAAAAAAACAAAAAACAAAAAAAAAACGGAAAGGCAAAAGTTTTTTTTACTTTAATTATTACAAGGTAGTACTTAAGCAGGTCCTCTTAAAAAAAATATGTCCATTCTGTCCTTCCGTATGAGAACTCGAATCTCACGTCAGCTGTCAATAATTTATAGACGTCATCACTTCGCACTTGTCAATGCGCGCGATGTTGAGATCGACTCTCTTTTATCTTAAACATTTTTCTACGAAGAAAGTAAAAGTTTCTTTTAAATTATTTTAAATAAACTTCAAATTTTCTAAATTTTTTCGAATAAATTTTGAAATACGTATAATTAATTTTTAAACGAATTTTAAACGAAGAATTTAACTTATTTTTCAAAATTTAAAAAAAAATGTTTTTATATCGAGTTTTTTTTTTCGTTATTTTGTAAACAAGATTTGTAACTAAAATTTTGTCATGCTAAGAATGAGTAAAAAATTTAAAAAAATATTCAAAAAATACTTTAGCGTTTCTTCTCAATAATGAAATATACATTTCATACGAAGAAGAATTTTTCATTAATTTTCAGACCGTTCTTGTCATGCTATCGATTTTCATGACGGTGGCTACTGTAGAATATCTATATCTATCTATCTATCTATCTATCTATCTATCTATCTATCTATCTATCTATCTATATATATATAATATGAATCAGGAAAGTTGATATGCACAAAATTAGGTACCTCCAAAGATTTTTAAAAAAAGATCATACCATGAAATAAATGTATAAAGGCCCCAAAATATTTATCCTCAAAATCTTTGTTATTATTAAGAGGGAAGACTTTCTAACTATTTTATTAATTTTTTTAAACCTTTCTAGCACGTTTGAAATTTTGACTAAAAATCTTGTTTTTTCTTTTGTTTTTTTTCATCAGCGGTTGGACTCGTTAGTCCACCCGCTGAGGAAAAAAAAAACAAAAAAAAAAAAACGAGATTTTTATATAAGGATTTTTAGCATCTTTTTGACGTTAAAATCACATTGATTTGAAAATTCTTGCAAAAATCAATTAATTGTTGTATTTTAATGAAATTTCCAGTACTTATTCAAAAATAAATGAAAAAGTATTTTAAATTTTGTTTTTAGAAATTCTTGGTAAGAATCTTTTTATTTTTTAAATTCCCACTTTCTCAATTTTATGAAATTTCAAAAAATTAAAATTCCACCCTCTTCATGTTTATATTAGTTAAACGTGGGACATCTTGGAGAATTTAAATCATCATTTTGACGACAGTTGACTCCATGTTCAGTTGTCATTGGTTTTCTTGTCATTGGTTCAATTGCAAGAATACTGGTTCAATTATTGAACAGAGCACACAACTAGCAAGCAGTGTGCTGAATCCTGGATTAGAAATAAGTTCAGTTGTCCTTGAGCCGTCAAGCACAGCATTGATACCAGTGGCTCTATCAGAACCTCATCATAGAAGTTAGAGCAAGTAATAAAGAGAAAGAGAAGATTTGCTTCCAGGGGTACATGGATACAAAACAGATTTCAAGATCAACTACTATGAGATGGAGATGTGTTAAGAGAATATAGTTTTGTAAATGTAGCATGATCATCAGCCTTGATATGACTGATCCTGTAGCAGCTAAAAACCACAACCGCGCCCCTGATTATGCAGCTATTGCATCCACGAAATGCATCAACAAGAAGAGAAATGCTGCAGAAACATATCTTTTACCTGTGCCATTTTTACCGTGCCATTTTTACCTATGCCATTTCTAACTGTGGCATTATTACCTGAATTCGTTTTCATCTTTTTAAAAAAATTAATTAGAAAAAATTATTAAGTGTAAGATACCCCTCACCATGACTAAGGAGAGTCTAACACGGAAAAGATGACTGCGAAGTGTCGAACCACTTTTGAAGGTCTTCCTGATGTTATATTGACTACAGATCTTTTCTATTTTTTCCGATGATCCCTTCACATAGGGTAAGCAGACCGAAGCTTTTTCCTGTAATACGAAGTGCTAGAGAAAAACAACAAAATTTCGATATGAGCTCTGATAAAAAAAATGATCACTGAGACATTAAGTCCCCAAAATTCATAAACTGATGTCCACAAGGACACATGACCCAAGTGATAAAAGTGTTGATTGAATCCAGTGACTTGACTTGTTGTGAGTTCAATACAACAAAACGTGGAGAGTTGAGTTAAAGAGGTAACTGGAGACATTCGGAAAAGGTATGGCACGTTGAACGAGAACAATCTACCCCGGTAGACGAAATAAAGGCTTCAATTCGAAATTTCAATCACCTGACGAAGGCCGGAGCGTACAACGGCCGAAACGTCGTGAACATGACAATAAAGATGAGGGCAACAGTCCGAACAATGTAAATAATTGCAAACCTCATCACAGAAATAGACACACCAATATTTTTAAAAGAATTTTGAATCATTTTGTATATGCATTAAATTACAGTCGATCATACACGGCCTTATCAGAAAATAAGATCAATAACTATAGTAAATTTAAAGCCAAAATTTCTAAAATTCAATAAAACATTAGATTACGGAAAATATTTTCAAAAACTTTTAAGATTACAGAGTACTTAAAAATGATATAAAATGGCACCCACGTTACTTTCTTCAATTCTGTTTTATCAATAAAGTCTCCATAGATCTGACTTCAGACTGTCGACACGTCAAGATAACTGCTGTCGGGTTAAAAACACAGTTACTCTCGGGTTAAAAATGCATTTCTGTGATATTTTAAAATTAAAGTAAATAATATCTGTTTCAAATCAGCTTAATTATATTTTAAATCGGCTAATATTCTTCAAATAAAGTTTCAGAAAGCATATTTTATTTTTGGAAGATTTTTTAATAAAAAGAATTGCATTGCGATGAAAGACGGCTAAAAAAGGGCGCCAATCAGCTATTAGGTTGGTGCAAAAATAATGTCGTTTTTCTTTTGAAGTTGAACGTCAAAAAACGACATTATTTTTGCACCAACCTAATATTTTACCAAGAGAAAAATATATTGTTTATTGGAAATATTAAATTTAATCTATTAGCTTTATGTTAAAATTAAAATAAAAGCTTCAAGAATGATTTTTTTTCATTTATAAAATTAATTTTAAACCTTAGGTATCTCGTTTTTTTTTTTGTGTGGAGATTCCTACAGAAAATAATTTTGCCCGTTACTGAATTATAAAGCGTGCTCAATGTTTAAATTGTTTAAAATTTTCTACATATATATGAGAACAGAGTATTCATTGTCGAGGTCAACACCAAGCGGCGACGGTCTGTTTCATGCTTCAACGCAATCTTTAGGCCATGTTTACATCTGCTATATCGCTGATATGTAGCACTTTTAACCATAAATATAGCATACCTTAAAAGTATAGTTTTATCAGGTAGTGTGAGTGTGTATTACAGTAATTATTATATAAATGAGTAGCTGTTCCCATCGATCATACTTGTGATTGTGCGTTTAAAATTCTCCTCAGATCTCTAGCTTTCTTCCCGGCATTTTGAATTAATTTTAATTCTCATATCACCGTTTGACTATCTCCAGTTATTCTAATATCAACTATGGAATGTTTAGGTTTCTTCCCAGTGCGCTAATTATTATTGGTACAACAGTCACTGTAAAGATTTCTTTTAGTTCTTCTCTTAATATATTATCGACCTTTTCATTTATTTTCGTCTGATCTGATATATATAAATGTTTTCAGAACAAACAGATTCAGTGGCTTGGAGGAGAAAGAGTGGTCTCACTGGATGTTTAGTTATCTGGGAAGAATGTCTCCTTCTCATGACGTTCCATTTTCTTGAAGTTGATGATGTGTGTTTTTTTTCCTGGATTTTTAAATCTCTGGGAACTTTATTCTTTGTACTTGACAATTCTACTTTTTATCCCATTCTTTTCGTTTTCATGATGGAACCCTCGTTGCTCGACAACATTCAATCTATCACTTCCCCTAATCTCTCATTTCATTTGAAGTACACCTTTTCGCTCAGATTGTCGTAATCAATTATGACATTGTTTCACTCCTTTCTCTACATAAATGATATTTGATATTTCTCTCTCACTCTGTGTGTTCACCCTCCTAATTTGTCAAACTTTGGCATAATATTAGGTTGTCACACATGAAATGACGCACTGTATAAGAAATGAATAGAACGCTTTTGAAATGTTAAATAAATAATTTATTTAGTTGAAATAGACACCATGTTGATGAATGACTGTTCTACAACGTACCTCTATATTTTTGATCCCATCTTTAAAAAAAATCTCATTCTTGATGTGATAAATAGTTCAAATGCTTCGATTACCTCTTCCTTATGGGCGAATGTTTTATTGGAGATTAAAAGCTCAAGATACTTAAATAAGTGATAATCTGTAGGAGAGATATCAGGTGAATATGGAGGATGAGGCAAAATTTCATAATTCAGGCTATGCAGTTTTTGGACAGTTGATTGATAAGAGTGAGTCCGTTCGTTGTCGTGCAGAAAAATTCGGCCATCCCTATTTGCAATTCTAGGATGTTTCTTTTTCAATTTTTCGTGCATACACACAATTTTTCCACAATACGAGGTTGTTATTATTGTTTTCCTTTGGGGCAAGAATGAATAACCCCTTTGAAGGATCACCATCCAATAACCATTAACATTTTAGAGTGCAGTGGAGATTTGGGGTAATACTATTGGTGATTCACTTGCATCTAACCACTAGCTTACTTTCTTACTGTTGTCAAAGCGTATTCATTCCTCATCGCATGTAATGATTCGATGCAAAAATGGTTCATTTCCCTTGTTTGTACTCATGCAATAAGATTACTCGACATTCTTTTATTGTAATCATTTTTATTTGGTTTATGAGTAACAAAATATTTCAAGAAAAAAGTCAGGAAAGAGTCAAGATATTGCTATATACTAAAGAGATTACATCATTGGACGACCGGACAAACAACGAACTGAAAACCACACATGTTTCCCTTTGTGCATCACTAACACTGTACATGTTTCGATATTGGCTTTCATGTCTCTATATCTTCGTTAAATCATGGTAATTGTTCTTTCTGCTTTATATTAAAGAGGCAATGAGCTTTCCTCTTTAATACATCGACTTTACGAATCTAAGCGCAATAATAGATTGACAGATAGGTCTTACCATTTTACAAGTGAAATTGCTAAATGTAACCGCAAGTTCTATCCTAATAGATTCTTCATTCGCACTTCGCAGTTGTAGAACTCTCTCCAGTGTTCTCAATTTCCAGTCAATTTTGATCTTCAAAAATTTAAATGCAATATCTTTGACGCTCACTAACACGCTTGTGTCGTGGTGGATTTATCGCCTTGCTTGAGGTGAAATGATTTTAAAAATCATTGTTTATACTAATATTTAGATACTTGACGTTTCGTTCAATTAGTAAACTGGTTGCCTTCTTCAGAATTTTGTAAGTTATGATGAAACATTAATATAGGAGTGAATCTCACTGAAAAAATTCTTCCTTTGATAAATATTTCTTCTGCATTCCTACTGTTTTTTTTAACAATAATTTTAAATTCTTGAACGTATTAATGAAAATAACATTTTATTTATACATAGTAGCCTGTGTGATCAAACGACGATATAGAAATTCTACCCCGTCCGAAAGAATTAAAAATAAAACTTAAAGAAATATTGAAGATCAGCAACACAATAATCAAGAATTTATTTACGTTTCAAAATACATTTTCTTTAACCAATAGTTTAAGAATATTTTTTCATTCTATACGCTTTTTTTAAAACTTAGTATAATGAATAAATTTAAAGACAATTAAGACATTACCAAAACAAAAATGTTACATAAATGTAATTTGCTAGGTACCACCAAAATGGATGATGTTTTTTTTTTTTTCTGAAATGAAAGCAATATATCGCTACCCCATGTTTTAAATATTTGCCAAAAATCTGAAAATTATCCGATTCAAACGAAATTTTCAGCACTAATGAATTAAATTTTCAGTGAATATATTTGTGTAAAAACTTTGTAGAAATATTTGTGGTTGGGTATGTTTTACTCCCACTTTCTGATATGCCGTGTGTACTTTTTAATTTTGGGGGCGATGTTCGTCTTTTTTTATACTTATAAAGAAAAATTGCTGAATTATTTCAGTAAAAAAAAAAAAAATGATGCAATATTAATAGTGTGTACATATGAAAAATTCGGCCAGTATCGAAATATTTTTTTTGAGTATTCATGCTTGCATAATTTACTAAAATACGTTATTTTTCAGATCAGACAGAAAAAATGTCCCTTAATATTTACCATATTTGATGGTACATAAATCGCATATAAGACGCACCCCAATTTCAACAGGGCAAATCAAGAAAAAATTAGTAAAATTAGTAAACCTACATATGGCATATAAGACGCAGAGGAATTTTAAATGATATTTTAAGTAAAGATTGCGCCTAATATGCCGTCAAATGCGGTATTAAAAATACTTGTAGTTTTGCAGAGCGAATTTGAAGAATCGAAAAATGTAAAGTTTAATATCATTTTCGAGTGTGAACTTTTTTTCAAATAATTTTATTATATTTTTTCCTTTTAGCAACTGCTAGATTATTTTTGGTATGGATGTGCGAAAGGGACATGATTCTGATTTTACGCATTGACTAACTATTATTCAATAACGGAAATGATTATGAATTAATCTAATTTTATATCAGTCATTTTTTGTGTCACAGTTTTCCGATTGATCAGTACGAGTGTTTGTTTTCTTTTTTCATGTGTCTGTTTCCAAAAATTATTTACAGATTCTTGTAAGAAAGAATAAGTGATCCTCACTTCAGTAATAAAACGTGAGTTGTAATTTACTTTTAAATGTTTTTCTTTTCATATTTAAATAACGCAAATTATATTTACAATATATTTTTTATTGTGACGATGCTTTATTGGCTGCAAATTTATTCATTAAACAAAGTTTCATAAAAGCAGATAGAACAAAAAAAATTATATTCTTAAACTATTTATTAAAGAAAATTTATTTTTTATACATTGACGAACAGCAACGGAATGAATTTCAAAATCGTACTGAAAAATTATCGAGAATAGTTTATATCTGTCGGGTACTTCAAGAGGTCTATTCTATTTTCTGTCGGGGAGTAGACAACCCCTTTTAAATCAGACTCGACTTTATATCAAGAGACTATTAATAAAGATATTTTTAAAGTTTGCGCCAAACGTACACAACATTGATCGTATACGAAGACACAGGGTGCGATGGGAGAATTATTAATTTCGTGAATGCGAGATATTTTTTTTATTTTGTCGACAGCACATTATAGTAATGTCAGCTGAGAAAAAGAGCACCATGACTCAATTCTCTCCGTCAGAAATTTGGAAATAACACGCTGTTCTGCTTCTGCACCGGAAGCTCCAATACGAACATTTCGAAGTGATCGGGTGTCAATCTGAGGACAGTGCAGAGGACCCGGAAAGAGTTGGATGACTCTAATGGTGATTACGAAGGTATAGCAGCACGGAAAACTCACTCTGATCTTTCTGATAAAATAAAGAACTACCGAATTTATTGCTGACGGCCTCAAATTCAACGCGGAGGTCTACATAGAGTACCCTGAGGAGGTAGTATTGCTCTAGGTCAAGGGAGTGGCTGCTGGAAGACCCTATGCCTGGCAACAGTAATCTGCACCGTGCCACACATGCAGCTGAACCCAGTCATGGCTTTTAGACAATTTCTGCGACCGCACAACCCCTTACATTTGACCACCTAACTCCGGAGACATCAAAACCCTTGATTATTATGTCATGAGCGTTAGATGATCGGGAGACGAACAAAACTCCTTGTAATTACAAAGATGAACCGAAGGCAAGGATTATGGCAGCATTCACCAATGTAAAGGGGACCGTCCAGAAGAGTTGCAGGAGATTCCAAAGTTGTCTGGAGCCATGATTGAAACCAATTGCGATTTTTTGAATAAATTTTCTCTTTAGAATTTCAAGATATTTTTGTGTAAATATATCTGTTAAAATGAGATGTCAGTGTTATTTTCATTTTTGAGTAATTTTGACGACAATTCATCTATCGCACACTGTATATATTTAATATCAGCTTTTTTGGAAAATAATGTCTTATTTTAGAAGAAAGCTTTTTTGTTCTAATATATTATTATAATACTTACACAAAAATATATTTCTAATTCCTAATCAATTAAGTGTTGTCTTTATTAACATTTATTTCAGAATTTAACTTAGTCATTTTACTCCCTATCTTGAACATAAAAAAATAAGAGTTGCGTGTAGATTTTTCATGAGATCAAAATTAGCAAACATCTGCCAATATTAACAGATCATAGGGTAAAGGATCTACTTTTGATCGGGCAGTACGGCGCTGGTTTCTAAAGTTACGCACTGGGGATACGAGTCATGAAGAGCGAGCTGTTAGATGGTGTCCATCTGCAGTTAACAATCAACATCTGAAAACACTGGTCGAACAAAACCCACTGCAAAGTGTCAGTGAAATGTCTCAGATAATGGGTTCCCACATTTCAAAAATATAGGATCATCTTAATAAAAAAGGCAAGGGGAAGAAACTCGATGAGTGGGTTCCACATGAACTAAGCGAAAGTCAGAGTTCGACATTTTGAAGTGTGTGCATCTCACAACGTGCTGTATTATATTATGGTAGAATAAGCCTAAAAATACATCTCCGAAATTTGAATGATCAATCCTTGATCGAATAGTGACGTGTGATGAGAAATGAATCCTTTATGGCAATCCAATCGGAAAGGGTCAGCTCAATAGAATGATCATGACGAAGCACCAAAACATTTTCCAAAAGCGAAATTGTAACAA
Organism: Acanthosepion lycidas; assembly: GCA_963932145.1. Taxonomy (NCBI): domain Eukaryota; kingdom Metazoa; phylum Mollusca; class Cephalopoda; order Sepiida; family Sepiidae; genus Acanthosepion; species Acanthosepion lycidas. Next base: position 30,523,262 of record OZ010610.1, on the reverse strand, counting down.
CAAAAGAATATGCTATCTGTCTGGAGTTCTGGCGTTATCCATTACAGTTTTCTGCAATCTAAACAGAGCATTACTACTGAGATTTACTACAAAAAACTGGATGAAATGCACATTAAATTAAGCAAAATGCGACCGGCACTCGTTGAACGACTTCATAACTATGCCAGGCAACATGTTGCCAAGATGATATGCTAATGCTTACCGACTTGCTATACGAGAATTTGTGATATCCACCATAGTCCTCTGATCTCTCGTTCACTGATTACCACTTTTCCAAGCAACTTGTAAGCCAAAAGAAATTCTGTTGCAAAGATGAAGAAACTGAATTAAAAGATTTCTTGATGTCCAAATCTGTAAAGTTTTATTGTAAAGTCATAAATACATTTGTAATATGGTGACAAAAATTTAAAAATGTGCAAGCTTCCTAATTTGACTGATATTAACACTATTCAAATATAGTAATACAGAAAAAATTTGATTTCAAAATTGAACATTATTTTTCAAACAACCTAATATTAGGTTGTCCCAAAAGTTCGTAAACACTTGCGAAAAATTGAATTTTTATGCAACACAATCCAGCACAATCGAGACAAGCGATAGGTTCAGAAAGGGCAAGAGACAGCGTCGGTTCCAAAACAAGATCGATTTGGCAAGAAAGTCATGTTGTGCGTTTGGTGGAACTTTGAAGGAATCGTGCATTTTGAGTTGGTTCTGAATGGTCGTGCCATCAGTGCCGAACTTTACTGTCAGCAACTGGAGCGGGTCTACGAAAAGTTGAAGCAAAAGTACCCGGCTCTGATCAACCGAAAGCGCGCTTTGATGCAGCAGGACAATGCCAAGCCACACACAGCCAGGAAGACAAAAGACAAGTCAGAAGAGCTGGACGGCGTTGAGGTTCTGCCACATCCAGCCTACAGTCCTGACGGTGCTCCACCAGATTACGGCCTTTTCCGCTCAATGCAACACTTTCTGAAGGGCCGCCGATTCGACTCGTTTGATGAAGTCGAGGAAGCGTGTCTAGAATTCTTTGATTCGAAGCCGGCTGAATGGTACTTTCACCAGATCCGAAAGCTTGCAGATCGATGACAGAAAGTCTTGGAAAATGATAGTCTTTATTTTGGGGAATAATTTTTGTTGTTTTTGTTATTACTTGGCGAGTAAAATTTCAATTTTTTTCAACTGTTTACGAACTTTTGGGACAACCTAATATATATATATATATATATATATATATATATATATATATATATATATATATATCATCTCTTACCATACTGACGACATGAGACATATTGAGAATACGTTTGACCTGATATATCTATATCTATATATATATATATATATATAAACTTGAGAATTCTATTATGAAGTATTTTGCTCCACGACCACTTGAGGAATCTCTTGTAATTCTCATTGTGGTAATCATTTTTTTAATTTCCGTTTTGTTTATGTCTTTTCTTTTCTTTACTTCAAACTTTGTCTTAACTGGTCGTAAAGGTTTTCATTTATTTCCTGTGATATTCTCGTATTTAGCTTTTTATCAAGTTTTCTTAATTAGCAATACATTACTAATTATCCTCTTCGCTCCCTTTTTTTAAAAAACTTTTATTTGGTCACCTGTTACTGAACAACTAGTGAATACCTTCTGTTGGTCATCAGAGGAAGACCTATTGGGCATGAAACACAAAATCTGAGATCTGAACGCCATACCCTATAATGTATTTGTTTGTTTACCATGAAAGATGATGGTATAAAATTGCACCAAATTTCATTCAATCCAGTTATACACAAGAAAAAATAGATCAGTCATCTGAGATGAATGTTTCTTTTCCGTTGTTGAAAACTTCTTAGCCTATATCATCATTTGATGCTTTAGATGGACGCATCAATTTCTATGACAAACTCCTCATAAATATTGAATACGTTTACAAGAAATTTAAAATTTCAACTGAGCTGAATTTCAACCTTGTATTTTTATGTTTATTCTACCAAAATATAATACAGCACGTTGTAAAATATAACGAAAGAAACTCAAACGGTTACAAATATATTTTACTAGCTGCATGGCCCGGCGTTGCCCATGCTTGATTCAAAAATCGTACGACACATACAGCAATCACTATCACTTGACTTAAAATATTTTTGCCCTTCTTTGCCTTTAAAGGAATGCCCTTTGCCGTGCTGATGTTGCTACATGCCTTACTTCTTGCCTATCTCACACTGCGAATTTTTACTAAGCTTTATACTAAACATTAAATCTGTTACGAAAAAAGAACTAAACAAAATGAACACAAAACGATCAGCTTTAAAAAAGAACTCGTAACTGGAAAAACTGAATGAAAAAAGAACGTTAACAGCAAATACTTTTTCACACCCAACCCAGTTCTGTGGAATCAGAATCAATGTTGAGTTTAAGCAAGCGAATGAGCCAATTGGAGTAAAGTGCCATGCAGATTTAAATTTTTCCCACTTGTGATGAATGCAGCTATCGATATTTTTTGCATGCTAACATGCTAATTAACATTCGTGTCAGTCAGCTGTTAGCTCTCACGCTGGCCAATAGAATCTTCCTGCCTATTCGTGGCAGCCAGCTATAGGCTCTCACTCTGGCCAGTAGAAAATGGCCGCAAACTACATGAAAAGTGCCGTAGAAGCATGAAAAAATCGATTATTTCTACTATTGATAGGAGTTGGGAAATGCAAAGTCGGTCTTGGGCTTCCCGCTAACTTGGAGCATGTGCATATAAATTTTTGGTGCAAATCCGTCGAAAATTGCGGCCGTGCATTCGTTATACACACACACACACACACACACACACACACACACACACACACACACATCCTGCCTTTTATAGATAGAGATTCGTAAGCTTCGAACAGAAGAAAGAAATATTAGGTTGGTGCAAAAATAATGTCGTTTTCTCACATAGTAACATATGTGAGAAAACGACAATAATTTTGCACCAACCTAATATTTATTTTGTATAAAAAAAAAATGCAAAAGACCAAAAAAAAGAATGTGGAAAATGTCGGCCCTCTGTGATATAATTAAACTTAGCTAGCCATAATCACTGACCCAAATATATCACAGTATTTCTTACACCAAAACAACACTTTATTACCGTTCTTATTAAATCTACTATAATACCAAAGAATCACTATGAAGTCCTGATTAATCCCATATGTACATTTTTTTTTGTTTGTGAGGGGAGGGGAATAAAACAACAATTTAAAAATCTAAAACCCAATGTGCATTTATAATATGTGATAAACTATTTACAAGAAACTAAATAAAATGATATTAGTAATACCACCCCCACAATCCTTAATTGTAGCAGAAACATCAATTAATTGGACGAAATTAATTCGGGACTTAAATTAAAAAAAAATAAAAAATAAAATAAAATAAAATAAAAAAACACTTTATCCTACTCACTCACTCAAACATAAACTCATTCAAACACAACAAAAAATACGAAAATCAAGCCTGAAATATGAAAGGCGTCCACCAGTGTTCAATCCAGTTAGAAAAATATCTTAATACCTATCCGATATGAAAGTGCCACTCTAAATCGACCCTCTTACTCAACAGATATGCGCAAGACTCACCCACCTTTTGTTAAATGTTCCTCGCACGAGTGCATACTTCTAACGGATGGGAAGTTCTTATCGGTGTTTTCCTTCCAGAATTCGTTTTCACCATCCGATTGCTGACACATTCGATCTAAGAAAGCGATGCCAGGCGTATGTTGACGAATCCCAATGGTTGTCCTACCTTAGACCGCTTTTAGAAGATTGAAGGTAACAGATCTCCCGAACTACCTTGGGGGACTTGACTCTCCACAAGAAGGACAACAAGAGGCTTACTAATGTCATTAGTATGGCACATGGTAGTGGAAATATTAAGAGTTGGTAAAGGAGTAGATGCACGAGGCACATACTTCCACCCTCCCCTTTAAGGAAAAATTTCTCCGGGACCACAGACGAATTCTCCCGTACCTCCGACCATTTCATTTCCAAAAGGAAATCGGGACCGAACCAGACTGTCCCGTCCATCCATCCAGAGAAACTCCTTTCCACGCACCAAACGGCAAGCCATCAGACTTATCGCAGTTGATCTTGCTCCTGATTTCTTTACCGACTTCGTCAATCTCGGCTCTGCTCTCTCGAAAACTAGGTGTTGACTCTAGATAGGGAAATTCCGCGTAGGACCGGTGCGAAGGAATGGTTCCAACGCAAGAACGTACAGCAAAGGCGAAAGCGGACAACCTTGACGAATGGAGCGAGACAATACGCAAGGCTTCGATCAAACTTCTACCAGTGCACTGGGGGACGCATACAGAAGCGGGTTGAGGTGCAAAAGTACGGGCTGAAACCGGCGGTGAAAAACCCAGCCTCCAGAAATCGATGATCAGTCCTATCGAATGCCTTAGACTGATCTAAATTGACCAGCGCGGCTTCACTGTTGACTTTCTCGATGATCAAGTGTGCCAAATGAAGTTTGTCTTGAATAGTCCTGCCCTTCACAACACACGTGTTCGGAGCCAATCAGACTAGAGAGGACAGCCTGCAAACGGCTAGCTAAGACCTCGGTTAAAATCTTCAACTCTGTACATAACATCGTCAAAGGCCAAAAGTTACCTATCCCATCCCCACCGTGTTTGTCTTTGCGTAGCAACTTGATCACACCTCTGGTAAAGCGTTGAGGTATGGACCCCTGCTTCATCCAGTTGTTGTAAATTAGTTCCAGCAAGGGAACAAGAACGAGCGGCAACCTCAAGCACAGTTCGTAAAAAAGACTATGTAATCCCGGAGATTTGTCCAAGCCAAACAGTTTCAGCGCTTCCCAGATTTCTGACTGCAAATGGACCTTTGCACCCTGCCGCTTCAGCCGCCTTGAGTTGGGGAACTTCGGTCAAATATGCGTCGAACTGATCATTCAGTGCTCAGACCGGCTCCCTGGAGAACAGATCCTTAAAGTAGTCACGGAAAGGCTCACAGATGCCCGCGTTTGTTGTCACAGTCCGCTTATCTGGCAATGTGATGCAAACGATATTTCTATTGGATGTATTTCTAACTTCCTCTGCACGCAATGCAGAGGCCATATTCGTCGGGAGACATTCTTTTTAGCCTACCCTAACTACTAGTACTTGATACTTCTTGATAAGCAATTAGACCAACTCTGCTCTAATTACGGCTACTTTCCCACTATCACGGAATTTAATCGCCCGACCAACTTTTTCCGCATGTGTCGTTTGCGCTACTAATATAACTATATTAAATCGACGACTATAATCAGCGGCAAACGACCTAATTGTGGATTTTAATTTATCACACCACTATTCGCATCCATAGCTCCTGTTAATTCCCGCTGTAGCATTATAGCAGCTATCCCTGGAAATCTTGCTCACCAAATAATGACGCGTTCCAGTCATTCTAACCTTGGTCTAAGTTTACGCGAACCCGGACGAGCCTATGATCCTACTAAAACTTAGACACCCTATAAGCCCTACATCGACTCTCTTAACTAAGAATCGGTCGTGATAACTAGAACGCACCACCGAAGCTGGGCTGCCCCTATTAATCCAAGTCTACACTACCTCTCAGGGGTGCTCATTACGATACTTACCGACAAGATAAAACTTGCTGATAGTCCCGAAATGGCTTCACATCCGGGTTGTTAGTACCCGATATTTGCCCTATACGATTTATGTCGGGATCAAGTACGGCATTCCAATCTAAAATGCTAAAACTACGCGACGAGGAGTCGTCAAAAACGGCTCGATCCACCGAAATAAATCGTCCGACTCCGCTCAGAATGGTCATCGGGCGCATCTCAATGGTAACATCCAGCACGCAAAGCCTGACCGCCGGATCTGCGAAGACAAAAGAGCACGGCGCATCCAAAAACATGCTGAATAAGAGGTGGAACCCCTTAGACAGAATGCATTCACAGTCGCGAGTTGAAAACCGGGTCTCCTGTACACAATATACATTCACCTCGAGACACTGAAGATCGTGGGCATGCCTCGCTCTGGAAGACTCCAACCTCAGGCCTCAAGCATTCACGATAGCCAACCAGAGGGGGCATTATCAGAGCGATTAGGGTTGTTCATCTGCATTGAACATGACCTAGTGAGGACATCGACGGCCTGTCCTATTGAGACTAGACCCATTTCACTCGTTATGGTGTCATCAGGAGACAGGTCACCAAAGGAAAGAGCTCTCTAGAGGGAGGGGGTGAACAAATAGTGTAAGCCTCCCAGTACAACACTGTTGTCATTTTTTACATCTCATTGTCAAAATAAGCCAGTTAGGGCACGCTGAGATGGCATCGTTGATCTCCACGATCATTGCCGTCATATCTGCCGCGCACCCCAGCCTGATTATTTGGGAAATTTGTGTGTGGTGGGGGTGTGGTGGGTAGGGTTCTACATCCTTCCCGTCCATCCTTTTTTATATTGAGTAAAAATTTTAAAACCCTGATGCCAATTTTTTTTTTCTGCTTGTTCCTCGGATAGAAGACAGACATCTTCTCCGAGGTCATGAAGTATTTTTTTTTTCTGTTTTTTTTTTCTGTTTTGGAAATGTTTTCCGGGATTCGTTGCTTTTTTTGAAGTGTCATGTTTTTGTGGTGACCGTGAATTTGTAGAATTCGGTGTGGAAACTGGTGTGGTTTATGTAAAAGAGATGGTGTAGTTTTCTTTTTTCAGTTGGTCATTTTTGGTCAATGATCTTGACATTGGGGAAAGGGGCATGATCTTTTTTGATGATGAGGAAGACCGGGCAGGAGGAACCAGGCGCCCCCCCAATAGTTTCTTTTCGCGCTTTGCATCCAGTTATTTTTTTTAAATTGCCTCAGTTTGAGAATATTTTCCCAGCTAGGCTCACTTCTTCTGTATTTCCCTTGCGGAAGTAGCATACGACGCCGGGGCGTCTTCCTAAAAGATGGTAGAGGAAATGTGACTGTAGGTGACTTTTTCCCTGAGGGTTTCAGGAGAGTGAGGTCCCGCTGTTTGATTCTTCTCTCTATCACTACCAATGGCACGCCATTCCTTTTCTTTCTTTTCCTTACTCGCATTTGCGACTAGCGTCGGTTTTGGGGGAAATGTGCGGGGTAGACCCATTACAGGCGTCTCAGAACTATCAATATTGGCCAGGGGGAAATTTGGGTCGCCTGCGGCCGGAACTTCACCGGCCTTCTTCTCTAGACAAGAAGAGGAGAGATGACCAGTCTATACACACTCCCAACAAGTTGGTTTTCCACCTATCACGATGACCGGCATTTTCCGACAGCAAAAGTTCAAACAGTTAGGGACAGAGACGAAGGCTAAACGATCGAGCATAATATCGAAGCTCCATCTCCATCACATTGTCAGAGGTAGCACCTAGAATTTGGCCATACTGACTTTAGGCAGCTAAGTGCTCTCCTATCACTAGACGATGACCTCATATACTACTACACTGATCCAGCGCCGAACCTTATATTAAGTTGTTATGATTATGTCTTTGGTAATCAACTCTCGATTCCCCACCTCTATACAATATTCAGCTGTGAGCAGCAGTACGTCCCACATGAAAAATCTTTTACCTTTTATAACTCTTTGGGGTTTGACCCCCCTGGGACATCAGTGATCGGATGACTGTGTCTATCGTGAAGTGTACAAAATAAAAGTATATATTACAATAAAGAAAACTGAATAAAATAGGAAACAAAAAAGTTCTACATATTTTAAAACAAGTTAAGAAAAAAAAATACACTAATTTACAATGAAGGATTCGTTTAACTATAAAAAAAATTACAACAAAAATTACCAAAAAGAAATAAAATGTTGTCAAATAAAGCTTCGCCTTAAGACGAAAAAGTAAATAAAATTCGACGAAAGAAAAATAAAGTTTGCTGACAGACGAAAGCAAGAAAAAAAAAATTCACCCAAACGACGAGAAAAAAAAAAGTATGATAGAGTTTAAACTAAAAACAATAAACTTTAAGAAATGTTTATCCCAGAATGTTTATCATAATTTGCTAAGAAGAGGTAAAACCTTTTCGACAGTATAACATCATGGTCGCCAGAATGGAAACGAATCCCTTGTAAAGCGCATATATGCATTTCCAGGCGTAGAAGGTCTCGAACGAGTCTCGCCCTTCGAGTCTCCAACGTCAATCACAGGACATTTACACTGGTTTAAAAAAAAGTAGCATTGTCAGATCTTCTTGTGTTGAACATCTGCCTTAAACATTGTCGGGGTGAGAATACTGACGGCCTTGACAATTGACCTGTGGCCCATTTCAGTCTTTTCGCCAATCCCGAGACCCCCGATATCCCACGGAAAAGTTAATTTAAGTGTCTTATATAGGTAGGGGTTAACCAAAACTGGGACCCTCTCAGAACAGAATAGTTTTAGTCTCTTTGTATCCTCGTTTTCGACGATAGCCAATGGGGGCGTAATGACAAACTTTTTAACGGCCTCTTACATCATTCCCCAAGTCTGCCAGTCCTGATAACGGTAAGTATACGCTTCGCTTTCGGAAAGTTCCCCGTGTTATCCATATTTTTGTAACCAAACTTTTGGATTGACAGCAAGTATTTCAGGGCCTGTATTCGGTTCCCATACTGCCTCGCTCTATCTGCTTGTCCCGGGGACACACGGCAGACATCTCCGTTGTTATAGGACAATTTCTTTTTCCAGTTCGTTTACACAGATAGGCTTCTTTGCCTCTTTTGTGTATTTTGTGGTGTCGGATAAGGAGATTGGGCAGGAGTGAAAGATCGTGATGCACAGAGACTGGGAACGCTTTTAAGTGGGGCTATATTCAAAGGGATTGGGGACAGAAACTTAGTCACTGAAGGTGAGTCAGAGATATCATTATGTGATAGGGAAGTCTGGGCAGAGGCTGAGGAGTGCGGCACCACCACAGGTTCAGGTTGACTTACTATTTTTACAGGAGATTGTGAACTTGGTGTGGGCACCTTTTTAAGTGGGGACATTTTTGGAGTGGATACGGTCAGTGACCTTGTCACTAGAGTTTGAAAGATAGGACAGAAGCTGAAGAAGACGACAACCAGGCCCAGGTGTTTTTTTTTACATTTTTGACCCTTAATTACCACTAGCTCTTTTATTTTCTCAAACTTTTCATACCCCGGGTCATATCTTTTGCTCAATTCATGTACTTTTTCTGCGTACCTAGCCAGAATCTCACCCTTGGGAATGGGACTGCTAGTGTCTTTGCATTTAGGGGCTTCAGGGAACTGAGATCCGGCAGCTTGAGTCTTCTCGCTCACACTACCCACGACCAGCCATTTCTGTGTATCTTCCGCCCTCTCTAAGACAGCCAACTCGGGCCTTTTCACCACCAGTGCATTACAGGCGCTGTGGAACAAGTACTTTCAGTTCGAGGCTCTGGGCAGGAAGAGACAAGGTGACTAATAACGCCACACTTCCAACAGATTGATTTCCTCCCCGTCACGATAACGGTAATTCTTCCCGTCTACCTCCAAGCTGTTGGAAATGATTGTGATCCAACATTAACTCGAACCCCCACTCTCCATCTCATATACTGGAGTAACACTAATTGGCCAAACTGCACAAGATATGCCCGTAAGTGCTCTCCGAGAATATAGCCAAGAATGTCATATATCGACACCTTGGTCTTACGCCGTCCTCGGTATTCTGTGCCGATGATATAATCTTTTGTGATTAAATCAAGGGACGTTGCATCCACACAGTCTTCTGGTGGGGGCAACAGTATGTCCCACATGACAAAAAAAAAACAAAAAAAAAACAAACCATGAAACTTTCATGATTTGAGGTTTAAACATAAAGGAAATCAGTGATTTCATCACAGTGCCTATAATGTGCACCGACACATTTTTCGTGTGAGCTTGTCGAGTCCAAAGACTGACACTGTTCTTTTCGTGATGCGCTCTTGTACATCAAAGTCTACCAAAAGCCTGCCATCGGTAATCAAATGAGCGTACTGTTTGGTTCCGCCACATTGACTATGCATTTCGCAGGCGGGGGTGTGGGTGTGGGTTACAAATAGAGGATTATTCTCCAGACGCTACACCGTTGACTTCGTCTGTCGATACAGCCACCATACTTATGCTCTGGTCTTTCTTCTTTTCATATTTATTTTCTTTACTTTCCTCTACAACAAGGGTGGATAGATTATTTTCCCCTTATAGGACCTGCCCTTGGAGGATGTAGTATTTTTATTTTTGCGTGGCCTGGCCGGGGGGGGGGTGGCGGTTTAAGTAGCCTCAGTGTTTTTGTCTGGTGGATCTGCATTAGTGGCAGACCCAAATAAATATTTTTGATGGACCGACTTCGGTCGGCCATCTTGTAATATTTTTCTTTTTCTAAAACAGTTAATAAGTGTTTGTTTTGTTAAAGCGAAAAATAATTTCACAAAAGGTGACAATTATAAACGAAATAAAACAAATCAATCAAAAATAGAATGCAGAACAAAATACAAAAATTAAAATAAACGATAAAGTCTAAAAACAAGTTCGCCGTTTAATAAAGTTCAATGCAACAATAAACGACGAAAGAAAATGCAAACAAACTGTTGTATAAAAAACAAAAATTAAAATAAATTCGGCCGAAGCTGAAAAAGTAAAAACTGAAAACGAAAAAATGCACTCAACAAAAAGAAATTACTGAAACAAACTTTAGAAATAAAAACTTATAAAAAATTGTCCAAAATAGTCCTTGTATATGGTCGAATGCTTGTCACCCTGAAAGAAAATGTATAACTACCAAACTAAAATAGAAAACAAACATATTGCTTCCTTGATTCTCTTTTATATTTTGTTCATATTGTAACCGGTGCTTCCAATTGCATGCGCGGATATCTTTTTAGATGTCATGATTTTATAATGAGATCTAATCTGTACCCGTGTATTTGTAGATTTTTTGTCTGTAACTTTGTAGCAATAAAGAATAAGGGTCAGGCTCTATTTTAGAATGCTACATCCATTATGGTACAGTTCTTCTGTTTGAGATGAATCATAAAATACAATTGTGTATTTTAAGATAGGGTGATAAATACTAGATTGGAAAAGAAAACAGATACTACACTGATGCAAGTATCGATCAATCTGGAAATAATGTCTTCATTTTAACTTTGTTTTTTGGAGGGGAGGGTTATTCATACACATATTTATCTATTTAAAAGCTCACATATGAAAACTTTCTAATAATAATAATGAGCACCACTAAATAATCAGTCTGTATGGGGAAACTTTAAGTTTAATAAATTTAGTTTAATAAAATAACCCCCACATTTAGAAATATAAATTAAGCTATAAACATATATAAAAATTTTGTGGCTATTGATATTCTGAGCCTTTCAACAAGATTAACAAGGCTTTTCCCTCTCTTCCTGAATGTTAGTAATAATAATAATAATAATAATAATAATAATAATAATTATTATTATTATTATTAATAAAATAATAGTAAGTATTTTCTTTTGTCTGAACTTTTTAGTGATTTTCTTCTGGGGTCTTCAATCTACAGGTGCGAGTGGCCAGCGCAAGACCGCAATGAATATGTTCTCAGTGAGTTTGAATTGAGTAGATGGACAGCCTGAATAAACTTTTCGTAAGTATCTTGTAAAGACTGTTGCTAGTACTCTGATAAAAACTGGTTTAATTGTCACTAATGAAGTCCCAGAATTTGCTCATCTTACAAGCAAGGTTGAGATATATATTTAATTTTTCGTTTTAAAATTTGCTTTCTCGTCAGTTGAGACAGTGAAATCCATTATCGGAAATAATTTTTGTTGTTTTCACGTCTGGGTTGTACAATCGGTTTTAATCTCAAAGTTCAAGTATATTTTATATTTTAATTTTCAAGGACAAATTATGATCGCAGCGTATTACATTAGTTTGAATGATCAAGATGTTGCTGCTGGCAAGTATTTAATTAATCATACTGCACAAATACTCATGATTATTCTGGCATTAATTTGGGACCAACTTCCTACAATGGTTGATTCTTAATTGTCTAACGTTTATTTCGCTTGGTTTATGAAATTTATCTTAGTTTTAATATACTTGGCTTTTATGCCATTGTTTTGAAGGGTTATTGTTTCACTTTTATTTTCATACAGTCTATATTTGCTAGATTTGTGTGATTTATACTAATCTTTAAATACATTGTACTTAAGTCATTGTTTTGGGCCGCTGTTAATTGCTACACATTTATTTCCATGCTATCTAAACTTGGTTGATTTGTGAGATTTATCTTAGCTCTTAAGCTAATGATTTATCTTAGCTCTTATGCTAATGATTTATCTTAGCTCTTATGCTAATGATTTATCTTAGCTCTTATGCTAATGATTTAGACCGCTATAAAATGTCTCACTTTTATTTACACGCTGTCTACATTAGCGAGATTTGGATGATCTATGTTTGTCTTTATATATTTGGTTCCTATGCCATTGCTTTTTATCGCTGTTAATTGTCTCACTTTTATTTCTACTCAGTTTATATTTGCTGGATTTATATGATTTATCTTAGTTTTTATAAACTTGATTCTTATGCCCTTTTTTGAGTCGCTCTTAATTGACTCACATTTATTTCCACACAGTCTAAATTCGCGTGATTTGTGTTATTTATCTTAGTTTTATATAGTTGGTTCTCATGTCATTGGTCACGCTTTTCATTTACACACTGTCTATATTCGCGGGATTTGTTTGAATAATCTTAGTCTTTAAATATCGCTATCAATAGTTTCACTTTTATTTCCTCGTTGTCTGTAATCGCGAAATTTGCGGGATTTAATTTAGTTTTTTTCTTTTTCTTACCTTTATAATTTCGCTGGATATCTTAATTTATATAATCTTTGTCTCTATTCCATTTTTTTTGAGCCGCTATTGTCTCACTTTTATTTCCACTCTGTCTACTTTCGTTGGATTTGCACGATTTATCTTAATGAAATACAGTGTAACCCGGATATAAGTGAGTTGTCGGGACCGGAGACGAAGTCTCTTATGTCCGGGTTTCTCTTATATCCGGGTTTGGTCTATTTTGTTTAGGTAAGTATGGCTCTAATTTGGTACCAGATAAAATCTCTCTTATATCCGGGTTTCTCTTATAACAGGGTATCTTATATCCGGGTTACACTGTAATGGAATATGCAACCGGGAAAAGTGATTCCTGTGAGCTATAGTATATGAACTTGTAGGTGTTAATCAAGAAGAAGATTATGGTTTCACCTAGTATTTCCCAGAAAGATATAACCCAAAAAGAGACATCAGTGATAAAATTCTCAATAGGAAGGTTAAAAGTATCAATTCAAGAGGTGTCTCTGAAAAAGTCACGAAATGAATCCTAATCGGGACACTGGTAGCAGAAAGAAATCTTGTGAATAGGAGGTTCCGCTCTAATAGACGGCTAAAAAAATAATACTACAACGTATTCCAAATTCCCAAAAAAGCAAAGTTGCGATACTCGACAAAAGCTACGAGAAGAAGTAAGGAACGAATCAACTAAAAAGGCATGTTGACTAGAATTATCAAGAAAACGAGTAAAGAAATCCACTATTTGACTGAGTGACTGAGCAATGGAAAAATTGGAAATCTTAATACCAGTAACACCAGTAACATTAGAATGTTTAAAGCAATTTGTCATGATGAGCATTAAAATCGCTAAACACAAAAATGTTTACAGATTAATATAGAGAGAAGGAGAGAAAAAGAGAGAGTGGGGGGAGTAATTTATATGCTGTCGGATATTTTGTGTAATATTATTCAGGCCCTAGAAGAAGGAAAATGATAAAGGAAAAAGAAATAGCTAACAGAATACAATAAAGAAAGTCGAAAGCGCATAAAAGAAACATTCCGGGACTCAATAGACAATTCCATTGCCATTGGAAGATATTCTCGGATGTAAACACCAAGCATATATATCCTGGGATTTTTTTGTCAAAACGGATGATAGCCTCGAACAGAGAATTAATTGGTCACGATTGAAGAATTTAAATTGGTCTCGCAAAGTGCCAAGATATCTAGAGAATATATCAAGAGAAAAGATTCTACACTATAAAAATTGGTAGGAATACCATAAATATTGGAGAAAGGAAGAATACGCGACAATGCTAAAAAACCTTCCTGTTTATTAAAATTACTGCTTTTTGAAAGAAGCCCATCAAAAAAAAAAAAAAATCAAACTATTGTTTTAGATTCGAAGATGATGCATTTTCTTCACGTCACGTATTATTTACACTCAGTTTAACGGTCCCGTGACCATGTGGTTATAACGTTGTCGTTCCGATATTGGAACGTGGTTTGAATCTCACCTTATCAAACAGGTAATGTTCCTGATGACATCAAAACAAAAATGTTCTTATTCCATGTCATTTTTTAAAAAATTATTTTCATCTGGAGTGCTTAATCGATAGTAATCTACATATAAAATTCTGTGACTTCCGTCCGTCCGTCACACCCTCTAAAATAGCCATACATCGACTGAACCAAACCATATTTGAGGGTGAAGTGCAAGGGATACAAAGTACAGTTGGTTTTACTAGGGTGCCTAGCTTAATACAATAAATTGTCATTATTATTTTCTAAAAAATTAATTTTTTTATTATTTGACATACAAAATACTCCTATTATTTTAAAAACAATTTAATGATTAAAATAACAAATACTTATTTAATAAAAATGCAATATTGTTTTTTTTTGCATATCTTTTCTTTAAGTTTTTATGTTCGCCCTGCGTTTGCGAGAACTATAAACAAATCACGAGGCCAAACGCTTCAAAAAGTTGAAAGAAATATTTACGCATGGCCAGTTGTATGTCGCGTGCTCAAGAGTAAGAAATTCTAAGAATTGATTCTTCACTGTTAAAAAAGAAAAAAAAAGAAAAGAAATTTTCTGAAAAAATATTGTTTACCATTGTTTACTATTGTTGAAACTTGACTAATGCATGGAATAATAATGCAACACAAAATGTACTTAGAACAAAATGTATTGAAACAAGAAAGTGTACACAATATTTACATATAGTCTTTTGTATATTCCTGGGAAGACCGTTCCTGGAGAATGTGTTGACTGAGTCGCAGTCGGGCAGAGTCTCTGGTTGAATCTCTTGATTCCTGTATTTATCAATCCACCCACAAGGATCGAATGTGGCACAAGGCCGTTTTAATGTGGGTATCCCCGAGCCCGTAGGCTCGGCCAAAAATATGGCCTTTCTGAATCCGCCTAGACGGGTTCAGGCCCTGTCAACCTCCCCGGACGAAACCTTGCCCTTCGGCAAAGCCTCGTCCGGGTTCCCCTCTGCTAATGCAGAGAGTTCGACAGTCGCCGAGAGTCTGTCTCTCGGTCTCAGAATCTCTTGATTCCTCCCCTCTCTTCCCGGTACCAACCATATTTATATGGTTGGTACTCCACTATGCAAATTGGGTGGATCCTACCACAACAAATATAGAATTAAATTAAATTAAAGAAATTATTAAACCGCGAATTACGCTTTTGTGAAAGAATTTTTTCAAACAAATCAATTTATTCAAATTTCATCGATTGGTTTTCGAAATTGAACGAGACGTAGAGTTTGTAAATCTCGACCAAAAATGTTAACGATACCTTCAAAAATACTAAATACTGTGAAGATTTCAACACGCTTCAGCATTTTGAAAAAAAAATTCTAGTATATGAAAAATAGAACTCCAGTTAATGATTTCCAATTTATTTATTTTCCTTAATTTTAAGAAATCGCGTGGTATGAGAAATGAGAATATTTTCTTTGGACTTCCCTAGAGGAGGATCAAGTTACAATTAATTTGCATATAACAAACTGGACTATTAACTTTTACATAATTTAATATTCTTTATTCGTTGTCTGGAGTGCTTAATGTACAGAGATCTAAAAATAATTTGAATAAATGATTATTTTTGGACGCAGTGCCTATAGAACAACTCCACCCAAACATTTAAATTCTTGATTCTGTATCATAAATTATTAAGTCCAAATCTTACAGGCCTTAAAATTTAAGGTCTATGCAATTTTTAGAATCAACCTGAAATTTATATAAAGTAACAATTTAGTTAATGTTCTTTAGTGTGATGTGTAACATGCTACCTTGATGGTGACTATAACAAACAAAATACGATTCGTGTCTTTTGTCTTTTCCAAGAGCAGAATTAGCGTGAACGGTAGAAAAAAGGTAATACCAAAAGATAAACCAAACTCTGTTGTTTGTGAAAGGTATTTTCCATCTAGCTATGAATTGTGGTTATGAGAGGAAAAGTAAGCCCCAAAAACCTGCCATAAGAAGTAATTAATCATTTGCGATCAAGGGTATTATCTATAGTCGTCAACGAAAACAAAGAACTACAAATAAAACTCCCGCTTCTGTGTGAAATATTCAATCTCTAGAAAAAGACAAAATTATCAGTTTTGAAAATTTGTGTCACAATATTGATGAACGGGATTTTGTGTCAGCCGGTTCCATGTTAGAAATCGAATAATCAGTTGTTCAACTAATCTGTTGATTTCTTTTCTTTTCTTTTTTTCAATTAAAATTTTTGAAAACCAGATGTTTGAATGTTAATATGCTGGTATATATGAAGCAATTTTCATCAATTTTTCAACAACAAAAAAAAAAAAAAAAAAAGAAAAGAAAAAAGATTATTAATGTTTCAGCACTAATACCAAATTCTTGGTGTCAAAGAAGTACGTGGTGATATGAATAAAAATGATTCATTGAAAACAATTGATATCAGATTTAGTTAATGAACATTGAAACAAAGCAAGAAAAAAAAGAGTTAAATCATTTCTAAGTGATATTAGTTTAGACATTGAGCACACATAGAAAATTTTAATTGATGTTTGTGGACATTTGTTAAGCAGTTAATTTAATTTTGTTATGCTTGTTGTAATTACCACAGAGGATTTAGAAATTGAATTTTGAAAATTAAAATAGTACAAAATATTATTGAAAAATTTAATATTGAGAAAAGTAAATTACGTCTTCAGTTGAATGCTGATGTTAAAAAATACAACTTTAATCCAAAACATAGTTGCTGAAAATGTAGATATTTGCTGGATGAAATAGCAGGCTAAACATTTGTTAAATTACGATATATTGAAAGTAGGATCTCTAAAGATATTAAAATATCACTTTTGTATACAGTAGGCTATGTCACAGGAAGATATTGTTCTACATAGGAAATATTTAATAATACTTTATTTTCAAGAGTATGAAATTTTTTTGAAAGAATTAGATTGTGGTAATTAGAAATTTCGACGGATACTACAATTCAGTGGATGTCTTTCTGTTTTATAATGTTTGATGTTAAATTGAAAATTTGCAGGGATTCCTTGACAAAAATCTTGGTTTCTTAATTACATCATTTCAAATATAAAAAGAAATCATGAAATTATTATTATCAAATATATTTTTCAAATATTATTGTTTGATTCTACTCAGGCATCACAAGAATCTTAAAATTTTATTGATATCATAAAAATATTTATACAATTCTTTGTATAAGTCACATTAAAACTATATAATCAATATTAAAAATGCAATTTTTTTCAAGTAGTAAAGATATATGTTCTTAAATCTACATTAAAAAATGACATAGTTAACCATTCAGAGAAATATTTATCTAGTAATTTTTATTTTTAATTTTTCATATTTTTATATATAATGAAAGTTAATTTTGTTCTTAATGTAAATTAAAAATCACGGAAAAAAATTACAAAAATGATCAAAATTATCGTTTTTTCTTGAGATACATTATGTTTTTCGGAAACTATTATGTTTTATTATGTTTTCCAAAAACATTATGTAACAAATTACGTTTGCCAGAAACATTATGTTTTTCATTATGCTTTTCAGAAACATTTTTTCATTATATTTTCCGGAAACGTTTTTTTTTTTTTTTATGTTCTTCAGAAAATATTTCAAAACTTGTATACTACAATTATATTTTCCTAGGCCTTTAACCAATTAGTATAAAAAACGACTCATTATTGCTGCCCTATCGTGTAAACTGTTACTAATTTTTGGTGAATAAAGTGATTTTTTGGGGGACACTGAATTAGTAGAGGAAGTTATTTTTGTTCTTTTTTACTGTTTTTTAATCATTTCACTCCATACAGGGCGATAATTCCACTAAGACGCCAGGGGTTATTAAGAATGAAAAAGAATTTAGTGAGGAGAAATAACAATAAAACAAAAAGATTCTGGACATTTGCATTGATTGAAATAAGTGAATAATCTATAATAATTAGACGTTGCTCCTGAATAAAAGGTATAGTTTCTAATTAACTAATTACTGAATATTAATTATTATTTCTTGCCAGAAATGTTGTCTGTAATTGTTATTTAGTAAGTTCTCAAATGTCCATCCCCGATCATGGACACCAAATGTATGGCTGTCAGGCCTTTTATAGGTATTGCCTTGCAATAAAGACAATTACTTATGGTGGAGATGGGGGCAAGTATTAGGTGACCTTCTGTCAACAGCAGTTAAAATCAGTGTTTTACATTCTGTACAAATTGTTTAGAAGTAACATTCTCTTTGGTTTTTCATTATTTTTAGAATGGAAAATTGAGAATGGTAAAATTCTTACGAAAGTTACTGTTCAAAAAAGGAATTCGATTTCGTGCGAAAAGGCGGGAAGAAATATCAGAAAAAAAAAGACGCGCTCGTATCTTGTCTGTTTAGCATGAGACTAACCGCAAAAAAAAAAGGGACACTCTTGGCCTTGGTTTCAGAATCAGACATGAGCTTATATTGGGTGAAATCAGTCAGGTTACATCCGAAATAGAATTCTAAACTTATTTTTGACTCCTTTCAGATTGCAACCGCCTCAAAGTCAACGGTTCTCCTTGGAAAATGTCCAAACGATTGAGGGGCTAGCAGAAAAGGTAATACTTGTAATGAGAGTAGGTAAAAAAAAGTTGGAAAATGAGAGATATTAAAAAGAAATTCGGGAAGGGGAATTAAAGATTATTTTTCTAAATTCAAGGGTCACAAACCACCGGAAATGACCTCCTGATCCTATCGTCATCATGTTTAGATATAATATCCGAAGTACAACTAATGAATCTCCATAAATCAGTCGTTCTGGTCGCTAAGAACAAAGACCTACTCTTCCTCCTTCCCCTCAACGACGCACCCTTTGTGTGCATTCTGACCCCCATTCCCTACACACCAAGAATTTTTTTTCTTTCGTTCTCGCGTTAATTCTTCATTTCTTTTTTGGCGCGTCTCATATGTTCGTCTTTGCGTTTTATTTTATTAATTTTCTTCTTATTTTCTTTTCACGAGACGTGAACACATACACACAAGTACACATAAAAAAAAGCACACATGCACAGAAGTACACATAAAAAAGCACTCACATGTACAAATGTATCCAATCACGCACAATCACATGTAGATGCATATAAAGCTGTTTTCTTTTATCAAGCATGCCTCAAATTTAACTCATGCACACCTTTATAATTCATATTATTATTTTCCCCATTAAGTGTTCCACCGAGAATAGTAACTGGCGACTTAAAATGGAGGGTTTAGTGACAACAAGTCCCCACAATAATCCAACATTTGCCGTGGTATTCTTGCTGTTTTCAATAATGGCGTC
The DNA here is from genome assembly GCA_963932145.1 of Acanthosepion lycidas. NCBI lineage: Eukaryota > Metazoa > Mollusca > Cephalopoda > Sepiida > Sepiidae > Acanthosepion > Acanthosepion lycidas. Next base: position 30,503,649 of record OZ010610.1, on the reverse strand, counting down.
ATCTCAAAATTTTAAACTCTTTCCATAATTTCTGCTTCCTTCACTCTTTTAAGTGGTTTTCGATATTATTATTATTATTATTATTATTATTATTATTATTATTATTATTATTATATTTCATTTGGTCTGGTGTATAAGCCTTTATTTGCGGGTCCCAACCAGAAACCTAAGGTCAGTAATGGCATTATGACATTTTCCACTAATCATTTTTTTAAGAAAAAAAAAACAAAAAAAAACAAAAACAACAAAAATAAATAAACTAAAATCACATACATTTTACATCGTACAAATATAATCACAAGTACTGCCCACTTTTTACTCCAGAAGCTGTGCGCAGTACTTGTGAGTACATTTGTTTTTGTATTTCTTTACGGCTTGGGCTAAGAGAAATCCTTTCAATGTGCCTATCGGAACCATTTCGAATCAATCTGAGGGCTCCAACTACAACTGGAATTGTTGATGTCCTCATGTGCCACATTTTTAAGATTTCCATTTCAAGGTCCTTTTATTTTAACAGTTTTTTGAATATCTTTACAGATAAATTATATTCTGCAGTCTGCATGGACTGTCATGTCAATTTTTATTATATCATTATTATTTCCTTTGATTTCTGTTGTATACGCATTTTTCTCTGGGTCCCAATCAGAGACCTATGTTCTGAAATGGCATCCTGATATATTCACTGAGTACTTTTGTAAAAAAATAATATGAGGCAACCTAAGACCTCACACACTTTACACAGATAAAGCCGCTCGTAATGTGTGAGCTGTACTTGCGAGTACAATTTTTGGGCTATCAGGTATCCTTCAGAAACTTTTCCAATCAAAACAAGGGCTCCAACAACAATTGGAATTATTGATATCCTCATGTGCCACATTTTTGAGATTTCCACTTCAAGATCCTTGTACAATGTTACCCTGATATAAGAGACCCGGATATAAGAGAATTTTTTCTGGTCCCAAATTAGAGCCATACTTACCTAAACAAAATAGACCAAACCCGGATATAAGAGACTTCTTCTCCGGTCCCGACAACTCTCTTATATCCGGGTTACACTGTATTTTGATAGTTTTCAAACATACATTACAATCTGCAAGGACTGCCATATCAATCAGAAAGCATATTCTGTTTTCGTGGTCTTTGATCAACGATGCCTGGCCGATTCGCTTTGATTGTCCTGTCTGTGTGTATTGTATTCTTTATTATTCTCGTTTAATCCACTCTGCATTGGGATTGTATTCCTTTGGGTTTCTCCAAATATTCTCCCTAGATTTTTGCACTTCTTTACATGAGTTCAAGCGCCCTACAAGGCTGGCATCCCGCTCTCACCCCTTCACTGTCGAAACTCCTAAATGTAACCGTCTCTTCTACTCCAATAGCTTCATGCCTCGCACCTCTCGCCTGTGGAACTCCCTTCCTTATTCCAGTTTCCCTGAGAGCTATAATCTCCAGCTATTTAAATGTAATGTCAATCGACATCTCCAGTTGGCTTGATCTATCTACAGTGTAACCTGGATATAAGAGACCCGGATATGAGAGAAACCCGGATATAAGAGAGATTTTCTCTGATCCCAAATTAGAGCCATACTTACCTAAACAAAGTAGACCAAACCCGGATATAAGAGACTTCTTCTCCGGTCCTGACAACTCTCTTATATCCGGGTTACACTGTACTACCCTTCTCCTCATCCTTTCTTCTATCACTCCTATCTGATCTTGCTCCAAACTTTCTGTAACCCCTTGCGTCCTAATGGTTCCCCGCCTTGCTTGGGGTGAAACGCTTAAAAATAAAAAAAAAGATGGTAGCTTTTTGACTTCTATAACTGCAATTTCCCTGCAAAATTACTTGAGATATTATTATTATTATTATTATTATTATTATTATTATTATTATTATTATTATTATTTAGTTAAGAAAAGATTAAACTTTTCAGAAGCCAAATAGACATGTTCGATTCCCCATTAATTATCATTATTATTATCATTATTATTACTAGACTGATTTTCATTAAGTCAGAACCTTTGTCATTTTCTCGTATGTTCTGTTTTACCGAACAGTTCCTCTGACCCTAACCTAAATTTACTCAGCTTTTCACTCTCCCTCGTCACAATTATTTTCCCCTCTCTCTTCATGCTCCTCTCAAAGTCCACCGCTCTTATTTCTCTGTCTGTAAAACAATATTAAACATAAAGAAGATGACCATTTTCCATCAATCATACTTGATATTAATGTCTATAAATCACGGCTGGGTTTCATGGCGAAGAGGGCAGGGACAGAGAGGACAAGGGAGGAGAACATTTCTGAAACGGAACCCACTCCAAAACAATAAGCAAAAAATACCCCCCCCCTTAAACAAAACGCTAAAAACAAATAAATTTCACTAATACGTAAACAAAACCGAAGATCATAGCAGCTCGACATCTCTGCGTCCTGAAGCGTTTATAGGATTTGACTGTGTGTCTGTGTTTGTCGTTTATAGCATTATAGAAATATGTATGTTTGTGTTCGGGTTCTGTGTGTGCCTTTTTACATAGTGCTAGCGTAAACATAAGTAGATTTTTTTTTCTCGCTGTAGATATATAATAATGTGGATATATTTGCCCATTTTATTTTTCGCATGTCAAGATATGTGTTAAAAATAATGAATGGATTTTTGTGTGATAAATTTTTCAGATTTTTCACTTCTGATTTGAAGGTAAACTACTTTTCGTAAATGCTTAAAAGAATTTTTCAATGTACTCTTCATATATGTAAATGGTGTATATTTGGCTTTATATATCTCTCTCTTTCTCTCTCTTTGTCTCGCCCCGGTGTATTGGTTAACGAGCAAACCGGTACATGTAAAGAATTTGGATCGTATCTGGAATGTCGCTCTCATCACAAATTTGTACGCCGTT